>MU269990.1:12607500-13207500 GCA_021432705.1 Caranx ignobilis
GGCTTCTCTTTTCCAACCCAGTCCCACCTGAGACCAGAGAACATAAATGTTTATTGATGGTATAGTGTAGCTCTCTTCAGTGAAGAGGCCTAAGTGTATTGAAAGCCTTTTGTTCTATTGTGTCAGAATATTGGAGAGTTGGGTTTGTGCCCGTGTTCTGACTTGATTTCTATTTTGTATTCTTGAAGTCACTCGAATTATTATCGTTACTACACAGTAGTTTGTTCAGATCTACTTCCACTGCTAATGGATACGGAAAGCTGTTGTCACTCGAGAATCATTCCCCCCATTTCAACGATTCTTAATTCCCTGTTACAGTAGCAATCCATCCAGTTGATGATTTTAGTCCTGCTGTAGTTTACTGTGCAGATGAGAGCAGAGGGACTGATCAATGGTTGAGGTGCAGTAAGACCCGATTTTTAAATGGATGTTTGATGTGATCCCATTTCCCGTTTAGTCTTATGTTTTCTTAATGTTTGGGTTTGAATGAAGTCTACTTGTAAAGATAATATATGGATGGGGGGGAGTGTATATAACCTTAATAATGTACCTTTAGATGTAGATCCCAAATGTATTTTCGTTGTACAGATTTACTACAGGGTGTTTTTTTTTAAATGAATCATTCAGTTCAAAACAACAAAAAAAAGGTTTGTTTTTTTTCTTTGTTTGGTGCTTGGGGTGGGGCTGGTGGCGCTGTTACATCTTGCCTGAAATTGCATGAAGTTTTCACCAAACCATCTGATCATCAGTTTCTCACTTCAGTCAGCATTGTCATCTTAATTTTTCTTTGGCTCTGATTGTGAGCATCTTCTCAGTCTCAAAATGTAGAGGTACATTTTTGATGATCAGTAGACCTGCTTCTGGACACTCTTCTTATTTTGATTTCATATATTATTTAAAGCTTTAAAGGCTCTACATCTCCTGGTAAGCCATTTCCCTTCATGTTCTTTCTGTTGCCTAACCTGAAACATCATTTGTGAATGTCAGAAGGAATGAGGCAATTGCTTTGTTTCTGCAAACACTGTACAAAGTGAAGTTTATGTACACTTAAACTAGATGTTTTCATAACCACAGTGCTGCGGAGTGTTTCAAATGCTTTTTTCCATTTTGTGTAAATACAGTACGTACCCTACTTGTATGAGAAGTGGCAATGCCTTTTTTTTCTAACTTCCAGTTCTCCCCCACTGAAGTTGATTTTGGCACCTCATGTTGTGTACCAATGTCTGATCAGACATTTTGAACCTGCATATTAACTTGCTGTAAAAAGAGAAAATAAACATGTTTATGTACAGGGGTTATTAAGTGTGGTTTGGACTTTGAGGGTAAATATTTGAAGATGATTTAAGAAGCTCACATTATATCTGTTTTAAAGTCACCACAGCAAAGGGTGGTGCAGTTCACTGTCTGTGGTAGATATTATGGATCTGCTCATTTCTGATCGACATGGCTGAGCCAAGTGATGGAGTCTCCTCCCTGTTGGCTCCTGCTCAGGTTGATTGGTGGTTGATCAGTGATATTTCGGCAGAATGATTTAAAGAGGACATCTTTCATTGAGTACAACTGTCCCTGTCCTTCGTACCAAAGAGCCATCAAACACAACCACACTCCTCTTCAGAGAGACTGAGGAAGCTGAGGTAACTCAGTTAATCACTCATGAATGAGAGTCCAGTGTCAGGTCATGTAGCTTGAATCTCTGCTTACAATATGAACACCATCACAGTCCTGCTCATAAAAAGCCATTTATGAAGAATAGATTTATTGATGTATTAAGCAGTGCTTGAGTAAATACAACTTTAATGTACTAAGAGTGTTCATTTATTTTTAGGTTTGTGCTGCTGTAGCTGGAAACGTGAATTCTGTCAGTTGACTTTTTCAAAGTACTCCTTGGATCCCTCTGGGGTCGGTTTGATCTGAAAAACAAAAGATTTACATGATGAAGATCAGGTCTGCTCTGCCTCGGGGGACTGATAGCTGTAGCTGAATGACTTGTGTAAAAACACAGTGTGAAATGCTTTGAGACAGGTGCGATGAAGGAGATGTGTAGATTGGAAAGTGTCCAGTAAACTCACCGTCGGGGACTCGGGGGTCCAGCTGGCCGGACACACCTCACCGTGGGTCTCCACAAACTGGAACGCCTTCACCAGGCGAAGGGTTTCTTCTACACAACGGCCCACTGGGAGGTCATTCACACTCATGTGCTTCACCACACCGTTTGGATCAATGATGAACAGACCCCTGAAGGAGGGTGATAACAAAAACTTTATCACGCATCTTTCTCAATTACTTTAAAAAGAAGAAGACCAACACGCTGACATTGTTGAACGTTGTTTAAAATTTCCCCTCAAATGTATGACATTGACAGGCTGATATAGATCAAGCAGCAGAGCGCAAAAAAGCAAGGCTTCAATCCGTGGCTCCATCATTGTACAAGGTCACTGTCAATCTGGGAATCAAATCCACGGCCTGATCAAGAGTCACATTGTACAGACGCAGCTAATCAGACAGACACATGATCATCTCTCTCTGAACACTGGCATGAAAGAAACGAGGTCTGTATGTGTGTGTGTGTGTGTGTGTGTGTGTGTGCATACTTACCAGACACACTCAGGTATAGGATAGTGTGGATGTCCGCACTCACCTGATGTGACCATGTCAGCTGTGGCTGCCTGTCACCAGGCTGGTGTCACTGATACACTTATGATAATCAGCAACAAACTGCCAACATTTTGCTAACGGCTGATATTACACTCCGTAACCTTATTTCTGTCTCTCTAAAACACCTGTGTGTCAGCCTGCCCTCGGAGGTTGCCATGGTGATTGTACTTGCATAGTTTTTACTGAGTGAGATTCAGCTGTACTGTACCTTTCAAACCCAGGCTCACAACTTAAACCTGCAGAACTGCAGAGATAGGATCCCTAATTAATAAATTGGTCTCAGCTGTGGCTCTGGCCCGAGGCTCAGAGGTTGCCAAGGTAATCTAGGGGGTTACCACGACGATAGATGCACCTCAGGAAGAGGCAGGCAAAAAAGCTGAACATGAGGGTGATTTTGTCCTTCAGTGCTGGTCTCACATTTGGGCTTATTGTGACAAAACAGTAGCTCCTACAGAGAAAAGAAGCTGACCATGAGTTGACAGAGGCCTTCCTCAACACAATGACCATGATGTTCTTGTTGTTTCTAGGGTAAATATTTTGGAAACCCATGCGAGTTAAAAACAGGAGGCACGTCGGCTTTTCTCAGGAAATGCTCAAATTTTTATATCAGAGTTAGTGGGCAGGGAGGGACTGACCTCAGTCTGAGGCTCACAGTCCAAATCCTGTAGGTCTCTCTGCTTTTTCAAGCACATTGAAAGAAAATCACGTGTGTAGAGTGTAATTTGTGGCCGGGAGCATCGTGTTAAGAGAAAAGTTGCAGACAACATCTCACAGTTTAGCTGATGTCACCTACTCCAGCCTGAACCCATTATAACCTCAAAATTCCTCTGATTGACTGATGGAAACATGGAATACTGTATCAATGGATGAGACTTGTGTCTAATTTTTACGGTTTAATTGGCATCTCTAGGTGGGAGTACTGCATGCCGAAGCAGTAGATGTTTGAAAAAGTCCAATCATTTTTCCATTTTTTTCACCTCCTCCTATTCATTCTTTATAGGAAATGTTTCAACTTTTTTGTGACTGACCTCATGAAAATATTCGTACTGTACCAACATACCAATCTTGATCAAGGCCATGTCTGGATCTCAAAACTGTAGCTACCTGACCGTGCACTGTGCTCATATCAGAAATAGTATCTGCTGTGGTTTTAACAAAATCCTTCAAAATACAGTCCTGCTGCTGAGGCTTTGACTGTGTGATTATTGCACAGCCACCATGGAAATTCACCTAATGCTCTTATGGCAACATATGGCAAACATCTGGGCTGGACAGAGACAGGGGTGGCGAATACAGTTCAATAGAAGCAGAAGATTGGCTTTTGACAAAACACAAAGAGTCCTGCAGAAACATGAGAAAAAGAACAAAATGGTCTCAGATGGCGAATAGAGGCGATGGTGACATGACAGCAACAGGTGGTAGCAGTAAAGTGACAAGTCCTTTACGGTTTGTTTGTCTGGTCCAACAACTAAACCTGCACATTATTAGACATATGTTGAATTCCCATGGCAATTTTCTGATAGCTGTGGACTGATGGAGGACATCAGGGGACTACATCAACAGCCTACCTCAGTGCGATGCCCGGACCCTCCAGCAGCACCCCATAGTCTCTGGAGATCTGCTTGTTGAGGTCTGCGAGCAGGGGGATGTGGATGTGGCCCAAACCACCAGTCTGACAAAGGAACATTCAGCATTTATTTCAGCATTAGGAAGCAGGGAGGTGACATCAGAGAAACATGCTGCTGGCAGATCTCTCTTTTATTAAAGCTTCGTTTATGGCTCACTTCAAAGACTGAACCTTGCACCATGTGTGTGTTCCTGGGTAATGATTGAATGAGGATGTGTACCTTGCGTGGAGTGTTGATCCATGCCAAGTGAGTGAAATGGGAGTCCACAGACACCCCCACCACCTCACAGTTGATGTCGTGGAACTCACTGGCCTTGTCGCTGAATGAGATGATCTCTGTTGGGCAGACAAAGGTGCTGCAGACACAGAGAGAAGAGGAACACGCTGTGTGAACTGATTATCAACATATTATCAGTTCACATATCACCATATTAAAGTCAACATATTATTCACTTGATCTCTTGTTGCACATCTGAAAGTCAGGACCAGTACTCACAAATCCAGAGGGTAGAAGAACAGGACCAGGTATTTGCCCTTGAAATCGGCGAGGCTCATCTCCTTAAACTCCCCGTTGTGGACAGCTGTGGCCTTAAAGGCAGGAGCAGGCTGAGTGACAGCAGGGGCCCATCTGCAAGAGCCTGACAGAAAAGTCAAGCACTGTTTATTCATACATGCTATTTGCTTAGTGAAACCAAGGTGATTCCTGCAGTTTGAACCAGTTTATGGAACTGTAATTTCTCATTTTTAATTGAAAAACCACATTCAGCATATCAATCAAATACTAATAGCTAGTTATTGATACTGAGGAGACGTGTAGTTAGCAACACAGTGTCCAGTGGTGTGATCTACAGAGAGCTTTTAAATGACTTCTGAGCTCTGAGTTATTCCAAAGTCTGAAGAGAAACAAACAAAACATGTTTAACATGTTTTTTTTTTCTGATGCGTTCACTGCACCAATTATCAATTTAGATTTCATGTAACATGACACACACTGAAACACGCGAGTGGTTGACATGTTGTGACTGATCTGTGTGTTCTGTTTGAGTCGAACCATGAAGCTGTGGAAAATGACTGAAACCACAAATTTAGTTTAAAGTCAAAAGACTAATGATTCAGAGTGACACTCAGAACATACACTCAACAGGTGACTGTGTGTTTTCACCTCACTGTGACATGTATTCATGCTGTGATATTATTTCAGTGGTACTCACTGGTGGAGAAGCTCGCTCTCTGTAGTGCAGCAGCACTGACACCTCTCACTGCTCCATGTTGACAAGCTGCTGTGACTCTCAGTCCAGCTGCAACTCCAGCCTGAAGAAGCAGCAATTCAAATGGTTGGTTAATTTAATCACACTTATTTTCAAAGGTGAAACTGCCCATGGCTTTGAGACTGGAGACTGAAACAGTAAAAAAAGAATCTGCTGCAGTTTTAAAGCTGAGATATAAATTCAAGGATATTTACTCCCCCATGTTTGAACGATTTGAATTCATCCTCCATGAAAAGAAAAATCTCCTTTATTATTTTACATGGTTTTCTTTGACTGCTGCCACTTCAGAGTCTAGTGAGCAAAGGTCACGAGGTGCAAGATGTTCAAGGCTGAGCTGGTTAGAGAATCTTTACAAATGCGTGGCTGTGCTCTGAGCTGCAGACAAGACAGTAGACAGGATGTCAAAAGGCTTTAAAAAACTTCTGCAGGCTGTGTCACAAAATAATGACATGCTTTCAATAAGTGGGATTCCTTTTCTAATCATGATGGTGATACTGAAAACAAACTGAATATCACTCAAGAAATGTAATTTTATTTAAAAAAGGACATGAATGTACTTTGTGTAATGCAAAGGGCATCAAGTATTTCCATCTGAAATCTTAAAGTTATAATAATAATTCCATTTGTTATTTATTAATTCATGTCAGTCTTGCAGATCCTGTCTCACCTGCATCTGTCACAACAGTTCAGTCCTGTCAGTCTGTTATCCTTCTCAGACATTGTACACACACAGACTCTTAAGTACTTTCACTTATATAATCAGAGAGACCAGTTGTGTGCTGCAATGATTTTAAATATATTCTGAGTTGGCCCTTCAACTTAAAGTGCAATCAAAAAGTAAATATCTGAACCGTCCACCTCATCAACACTGATCATCAACAGAGCAGGTGGACAATGTATAACAACGGGCACTGAGGTGGTTTGACATCTGCAGTGCTGTCATGTCCACAGTCTCCACATGACAAGTCACATCTTTCCATTTTAAACATGTGAAAAGTGCCGCTCCAATAAAAGAGATACTGCCCTGCTCTCTAGGGTTCAAAAGTCAGTCACACCACAAACTGTGCAGCACACACAGTAACAATAAGCTCTGTCTGAGCCTGTATGTGTACGAGCTGTTTTCTGATGTGGTTTTTTTAAAGATTAAAAAAAAAAAAAGTTAAAAAATACAAAATCTGTCACATCTGTGTAACTCTGCACAAGCTGCAGCACGCTGACACATAACGGAGTATAAGACAGATGTTACTGATAACACAACGGCTCTGTCCCTCTGAGTCATGAGCCACACCAGGACCCTGACACTCAAACAACTACAGCCACTTTTCTTTTTCACCCTTTTCCATTTACCAAACTTTAACCCATCTCCTCCAGAGCAGGTCTGTCTGCAGCACATGTTTGTCTAATATACAGCTGTTAGACAGCCCACAGGCCAGTGTAACACAGAGGATCATCCAGGGCTGAGTTCAAATTCAAAGTTATTATTTGATATATTTATAAAATATGAAAATTAAGTATAGCTAGTAATGTGTGTCTATGGGATTAAAAGACATGTCACACAAAACACACACATCAAGACATAGATATAAAGCGTGAAGTGTGTGTTTCCTGACTTACTGTGGAGTTTCCTATTCAATTCATGCTTCAATTAAATTCACCTGTGCTTTCCCTGCTGTGTCCCATGACACCGTGCAGAGTGCGACAGTAACTCCACCTCTGCTAGACCCCAATCAAATCAATGCATGTATGAATAAAGTAAATCATAGTTGGAAACAAACATTACACAGCGTTTTTTTTAACAGCAGTTCAGTGTGAAAGCGTGAAAGCGTTTTTGCCATTAAATGTGACATTATAATCAAACTACATTTAAATAAAATAATAATAAAATAAATTAAATCAAATGTGTTAAAATATCTTTATATCTTCTTAGAAAGCTCCTCTTAGTGTAACTGCGCTGACAGACTGTGCTCAGTGTTTCCAGTGACCCACAGTGACCACAGGTCGGTGTCGCAGCTGCACTTCCTCCGGTTCAGTGTGCGACACTGACAATATGACAGCGCCTCGGTGCGCGAGCCAATCATTCATCAATCCCAGCTATCGAAGCCGGTCAATCCCTTTTATTAAACTACAATAAACACTCTACACTGCATTGGAGAGTGTGCTGGATGAAGTTGTACTTACAGAGGTCCTGAGTAGTCTCCCAATGGTGGCTGCCATTTTGGATTATGTCAGTGGAGGGCTGTTGCGTCATTTACGCACGTGTTCCATGCAAATCTCTCAAAAATATATTAATACAAAATATCAACTTGTATGTTGAACCGTCAGCTTGACTTTATGCATGTGAACGCTGCTAGAGATCCGTTACTGTGATAAATTATGACTTAAAAATAAGACGAGCTGTGACGAGCTGTCATGCTGCCTTCAGGTGCTCATGAGCTGCACGGGGCATTTTTTGTCAAGTTAAAATTAAACACAGAAAAACAATATGTCCAATTACTAAAAGATTATTGGAGCATTGCAAAGAATTGTCTTTTTTGTTTATTCCATTTACTTTTGTTCAAAAGACCACAACACTGCCACTCATTGCAGTGGTAAAATTTCCGATATTTCCTATGTACATGAATATAGCACAAACCCGCCTCCGACTGAACACGTGGTTAAACACGGAAGTAGTTTCTAAATAGAACTTGACCTCAAAAGCATGAGATGCATGTGAAGTGTAGTGGTGAGATTGTGACATATATAATCTGTATATTTATAATCTAATCTTGGTGAATGTGCTGGTTGTTGTGATGGATCCTAATCTGTTGTACTGGAAAAGCCAGGGACAGGTGGGTGAGCTGCAGAGCACCAGTGAGGAAGACTTAGTCTATCACATTCAGTAACTTACAATGAAGCTGAGCTGTGAGTGAACGAATGAACGTTTCTAACTCAGATCTTCCTCTGTGGTTGTCGACCTGCACCTTGTCTCTCAGTCTTTTCTCAGCCGTGTTCAGATCTGGTTTAATCTGCTCGACCCAACGGTGCTGCTCTCCTCTGATGTAAGTAACACAGCAGGCGCTGCAGTGATGTGACACTGGGTCACCAGTAGAACATGTCTGAGGTTTGACCAGTGCTGCTGCTCTCCTCAGGCAGAAATAGAGACGGCCCACTCTCGTCTTGGAGCAGGAGAGAAAAGTGAAAAGGTCAGATGATGTTTTTACTTGTCAGCTGATTTAGAAGCTGCTCTCCAGATTGAATTTAGACCTGTTTATTCCTCCCTCTCTAGGATGCACCACCTTTGACTCTTGCTCTTGTAAGTGCTCAAACAAACTTTAAACATATATAACTGAGAATATTTGCTAAATTAACTATGATTTACTGAACCTCCTCTGCAGATATCCCTGTATCTTTATATCCAATGACTGCTGTTTTTGATTCAGTGGAACAAGTTGTTGCTGAGCTTGTGTTTGGCTGGGTTTCTTACAGGCGTCCGTCCACGCTGATTCTGGAGCTGTTCTTCCACTAGTTTTCCGACCCCCAGGTACAAAGAAGTTCATACTTTCACTAATTGTCCTTTAGTCAGTATTAAAATACCAGTACCACACAATTTAAATGAGTATGTAATGTGATCTAATAGAAGGTGCAGTGGTTAGGGTTAGTCAATCACTGTATTAACAATATAAAATCAAAGTCAAACTGCTGCCTGCTTTGTGGGTTTAGCTGCAACTCTAGAAGCATTGAAATAAATCTTTAAACATCTCAAATTAGATTTTTGTAACTTCTGTGTGTGTTTGTACATCCTAATGCCTCTGCTTTTTTTTTCTTCATTATAGCTTTATTGCCATTATCAGCACCACTGGTATGTGACTCCAATCAATATCCAATCAACATTTTATAATAATATAATATTCAATGACACCTTTTTGTGATATTATTTATATTATTGTGAAAATCTACATTCTTTCAGGTGGTTGCCAGTTTTTTACCTCACAGCACAGTCAAACCAGCTCTGTTCTGGCAGGTAAGACCTGTTATTGATTATATTGGTAAAAACATACCACATGTCAATAACACTATGGACATTGATGATGTACCAAATCATCCTTTCAGTTTTTGCTGCAGAGCTACTATGCTGGCTTCAACCACACAAACAGAAACTCCTCATCGGAGCAGGTAATGACAAAGTGACACTATGATGTGACAGAGATCCTAATGTCTCCACTGGACTGGTCCTTCATTAATCTTGACCCTGTGGTGTGACGTCCTCCCTCTCTGTCTGTCTTTATCTCTGACCACCAGGGGAAGAAGACGTCTATGAAGCAGCTGCTGCTGATCGCTGGAACAGTGTCCTACTCCTCATGTGCAGGGGTGTGTGTGTGTGTGTGAGAGCGTGTGAGCTGATGCTGCCACCTCTTTACCGCTGACTGTCACATTTCAGCTGCACTGTTCCTAACACGTCCTCTGTTTCAGGCCCTGCCTCAGATTTTCATTAACCGACTTGGTATCAGGAGTCCACCGGTCCAGACCTTCTTCAGGTCCATATTACCAATCCCACTCTCAGGTAGAGTCATTACTCTGAAATTAAAACACTTAATTTACCCTATGATTGAACAATAAGTCATCAAGAAAGATCCAGTAGTGATAAATGTGATTTTTTGTACCAACATGTTGTGTTCTTGTGTTCAGCTGCTCTGGCCTTCTTCAATGTGTCCACTGTGAGAAGTGAGGAGTCAGAGACAGGGATCCAAGTGTTCGATTCCAATGGAAATCCTGTCGGCGTGTCTAAAGCTGCAGGAGAGAAGGTGAACAAAATAAACAAGGTGACAAAGATAAAGTGTTCTCATTGAAAAACTGGAGTGTTTCACCTTTTGTCCTTTGTCTTCAGGCTGTGTGGGAAACTGGGTTGTCCAGAGCGGCGCTGTTTGGTACGACCGCCGCTGTTCCTAATCTGCTTGTTTTGCTTTTCAAGAGGTGAGTTAGTTTAAGATTTATTACTGTTTAGCTGAACAACATCACACCTGCTTGTCAAACACGAGTTTTGCTCCACAGAACGAGGCTCTTCCAGAGGAACCCTCTGCTGGTCGCTCCCCTCCGTCACATGAGTATAGCATTTGTTCTGGGCCTGATGATCCCTGTGTCGTTCAGCCTCTTTCCACAACTAGGGACGGTAAGGTCCTGGATCCTCCGCACTGCTGTGATGTTTCCATAGTGATGAACTCATCTGACACCAGCCTTGTTTTACAGATAAAGAGGGAAGAGTTGGAGGAGGAGCTACAGGCTGCGGCCGCGGATGGACAGTTATTCTATCACAGAGGACTCTGAGGAGCTGTCACACATAGATAATACATTAACACACAGCATGAAAATACACAATCCAAAAATGAAATGCAATATTTTCTCAGAGTTTCATGGTGGAATCTTTGGTTTAAAAAACATTCCCAGGAACCTGAAGATAGTTTCTGATAAATTTATTTAATTGGAATATTAGATATATTTATGTAGATAGGAAACATTATGTCAATTCATGAAAATACATTTACTTTTAAATCTTACAAGAGCATTTTTCTGAGTATTGCACTGTCAGAGACAACCTTTTGGTCATGTGGTGGAAAACGCATTGGACAGTGAAACAACATTACTTATTAAAAAAACCCTGAATGGACAGAGATGCATAATGCAAAATAAATCACTGTGGAACAGAGGCATCAGGCATTATTGATCAGCTGCAGGTTGATGAGTAACATTTTTTTTGCTTGTTTGATTGTTTTATATATAAAACACTGTTTGGAAAAAAAAAACCTGAACACAATTAGTTAATATTTCAGTCGTGTGACACTGAAGTCATTACTAAAATACAAACAGTTTAAAAAGACCCACATGTTGTGCAGTTAAGATCTCATCGCCACCTACAACGACGTTTCTGTCAACTAACTCAATAACAAGTTTCTATCACAATGTGAGTCGTTCCAGCTGCTGTTACCACACAAACATCTGGGTCTGACTCTTAACAGTGACTCAGTTCAGACCGAGAACAAAGTTAGTGCAGCTGTGCACTGAGTGGAGGCTAACATGTGGACGTACCAGCTGAAAGAGCACCAGCTTATGTCATCATTTTTACAATATTTGAGAGAAATACTGCAGCTCCTTATTGTCCACAAGCACTAATGTTAAAGGATAAGGCTATCATTGTCATGTATTTATCTTTTTGTCAATAAAACCCTGAACAGACCAAAACCAACAGTGTCAATGTGTTAATACTTGCTCAAACCCAAACTCACTGATTCACTGGAAATCAAGTCACAAATATAAAGTTTAATTTGTCATAAATCATATTTTTTTTACCAACAATACTCAGAAGTAAACTGTGGATCTGTTGGAGACTGTTTGTATTGAGTATTAACAGCAGCAGGACTGTGTTTGGGGCAACTCACTCAAAATGAACAATAGAACATTTCAGCCAGTGTAACAGTGGAGCTCTGTGGTGAGCAGGACAAACTCTGCTCAGGCTCCGACTCCACAGAAAACACTTGTTTGTTTTAGTCTTTCCACGGGATTTACCAGCAAAAAGAAAAATATTAAATGTTGTCACACACCCTCGTATTGGTGCAAGATGAGTTGCGTCTCATATTAGCACAACAGAGTAAGCTAAAATTTGATGGTAGAGCCACTTTCCTGGGTCTCGTGACAGTTACTGAGGGAGCGTCTTGTGCACAAGCCTTTCAGAGAACAGTAATTATTCCAACGTGAAGGAAGCAGCCCAGTCGGAGCCCACGGCTGCTGACAGCACAGTGTCTGAACACCAGTTCATATCCTCAGCAGTTGTTCAGCAGCTGCCAAATGAAAGAGGAAGTTCTCTGTGGCTGGGGGGAAGTGACGCTGCTTTAAACCCTCCAGTGTGATTTTAGAGTCTTCACACTCGGCGGCCAAGGCGACCAGGTTGGCGAGGATCTCCTTTGTCTTCACTGAGATGTCCTGTGGATCAAAGTGTGGATTTCATGTTAGAGCAACGACATGACTGAACACACACAGTGCTGGTGTTGTGAGGGTGTTCTCACCTTGATCACCTGACTGTCTGACCTCTCGGCATCCTCTGCAGATTGGACGATGAGTTGACCAATGTCCTTGTGTAACTTCCCCATGGCCATGGCGTCTGTGGAGGGAAGCAACACGTCAGTCTGAGGGAAGCGTGGTCCCATCCTGTCGCTCTAAGAAGTGTGTTGCTCTCTCTTTCAACATACTGTACCTTTGGCGCTCTGGGATATTGTGATGACACTGTCTGGGAGGTTCACATACACATCAAACAAGTCTGATCTGTTGCTCACTTCTGGATCTACAAATCCTGCTACATACCCTGTGGAGAAAACAAACATCACCGAGCATGAATAATTCATTTCCCCACAGTGAGATCACAGTGCAGATGGCGGCACGAAGAGAAGGCTCTCCACTGAGGTTTTCTGTTGAACGGGGTAAATAAACCAGGGGGCGGCCTCACCGGGGCATTTCTTCAGGTCCTCCAGCTCAGTGTCGGTCAGGTGAACGTACGGGTGCAGGATGGACCAGTCTTTCCTGTGCCAGGTCAGAGCCGGCAGCACTCTTGAGGGAGACGGGTGAAGAGTTATGATATTAATCTCTACCATCAAATTATAATTTGGACCCAAACATTTTGAAATCAAGTCTCAGTCTTTACCGTGTGAACTCCAACAATGCTTCAATACGAGGGTGATGGATGACGATCCTCCTCTTCAGCATGAGAGCAGTGTAGAGGATGATGGTCTCCATACCAAACTGAGACACCACATCTGAGACAGAGGGGAGACATGGATCTCAATTTGACGACCCACTTTCATCTCGCGAGGAATCTGGGTTGTGTTCTGAGTTTTAAAATTTTATGAAGCACACTGGGTTTGAGCTGTTTTTCTCTCTCAATGTAAAACCACTGACACCACAGGCAAAGAGGAGAAGAAACTCCATGGCTGCATTTTCTAATTCATATTACAAGATAAAAACATCCAGTCGCTCACTATCTCCATTTTAAAATGAATATTTAGCACATGTTAATCAGATGGTTGATGGTTTGACACATTTAAACACTTCTGTTGTTTGACTGCCAGGAAATTAATCACAGCTATTTGAATACAAACTAATCCAGGACTAATTTGAAGCTAAAATGACAAGAGTTGATTTCTTAGTTGCAATTATTTGAGAGTCAATTAAGTGTCCATTAAAACAGTGAGTCATTTAAGAAATAATCTGTGAATAAAGTCATAGTGAAACTAATTGTTAGTCGACATTCACAAGCCTCAGCTACGTGAATATAATTTCAGGTTTTTTACTGTCAATTAATCTGCTGATTATTTTCTTGACTAATAAATAAATGAAGTATTTGAAATGTGAAACTGTGATATGAGCTGATTTCATGTTTCTAATACCAACAGTCCCAAACCAAAAGATGTCCAGTTACTTTTATATATTATGAGAGACAGCAGGGAGCCTTTAGTTAGCAGGATTATTAGTTGAAAATGACTGAAGCGATTCCAAAATTGTTACAGGTTATTTCTCTCGATCAACTAATCATCCATTTGTCTCAGTATTGATAGAACAATAGAGCCGCAGCATTAGGATTAAAGTGAAATCAGCCAACAGTGTCCAAACTACAAGATAGACGTCTACCTTTGACTGAACCGGCCAGGTACGCCTTCCGAACGTCGTAGTCTTTGATGAGGAACGAGCCATTTTCATCACTCTGACAAATTCCTTTGGTGAGAACAGTGATGTAAGCCTCCATCATCTTCACCGGGCTGCCGTGTTTGATGTACATCCTGAATAACAGATCAAAACCACACCGCATGACTAAATAATCACTGTCCCCAGCACAGTGTTCAGGTATCAGTCATAAATTACCCTGTTACCTGCAGAGGATTCTACTGAGGGCAGCATACTTCTCAGGGTTGAAGTCTTTAGCTGTGACAACTATTGAAAAATGGGTGACCTTAAAGAGAGACAACACTCCATTAATCCACTGACACTTGACTTTTGTTAATTAAGGATCTATTAAGGTAATTTATCATCGAATGACATCAAACAATTACTTGTCCCAACATATGAAATGAAGGATTTGCTGCTTTATATTGTTGTAAAGTGAATATATTTGTTCATCAAGCTGCTGATTGGATAAAACAACACTCTGAATCAGAATTTTCTCCAATAGTTTATGGACTAAACAAGACAGACAGACAGATAGACAGACAGACAGACAGACAGACAGACAGACAGACAGACAGACAGACAGACAGACAGATAGATAGATAGATAGACAGATAGACAGATAGATAGATAGATAGATAGACAGATAGATAGATAGATAGATAGATAGATAGATAGATAGACAGATAGATAGATAGGAGACACAAATGATTCATTGACGATGCTGGACCTTGTTTAGAGCTGTAGGCTCCTGAACCTCCACTGTGGTGATGTAGTACCAAGTCCGACAGAACTGACCAAACACAAAGGTGTGGTACTCCCGGCCATCCTGAGTCAGGCAGCACTTGCTGAGCAGGACTTTTCTCAGGTCTGAGTCCACAGAGGGATAACACCACACCCACAGCGTGTCTCCATTCACATCCTTCTCTGGACAGACAAGATAACACCAACATCAACTATCTACTCACAGTATGAGAGGATGGACTGACACCAAATCTTCATCACATGGGGCCTGGGTGATACATTTGACTGGCTCCTTCATCCACACAGGCCAAACATGCAGGAGCAATAAACCAATGATGGGTCACACTGTCATCATGTGATTCTCCTGCAGGGAGTCTCGGGCGGCAGTTTCGTTTCCAAACCCGCCGAGAAACGAGAAAAACACACGAGACCCGAAACTTACCGATCAACCCGACGCTTAACATCAGCTGCGTCTCAGTTGCAGCCATATCCCATACCTGGAGGAGTTCACAAACACAAGTTAACTGGAGAGAAGCCACCAACCACATTCCTCTGTGCACTCTGCTGTGGCCGTGAAGTACCTTGACGGCTCCTGCAGGGTCCAAAAGTCAAACACAATCCGGACAGTTGCAGTGAAGCAGAGGGTGAGTTAACACCGGTCAGTGGCCTGGGTGTGAGTCCTGCTGTCAACACACTCTCCCTACTCGGCGAAATCTCTTCCGTCTTCCGGGAGGTTTGTGCGGGAGGAGACACGCTGCTCACAGCCAATCACAGCTGGCGATACTCCAGGGCTGGTGCTGCGTTCACTGGTACCGATTTGTAGAATTATATATTAAAAAAAAAAAAACCCTCTTCAACAGAGCGTGCAACGCCACTAAATTATTTTGGCTACATCTCTTAGATTAACTTCTATCTCCCGTGTTACTGCGTCAAAATACCACAGAAAGACTCTTTTAATTAGGATTTAGTTTGTATAAAGTTAAAGAATGTGTTTCACTTTGATGTCATGACCATTGAAAACTAAGGAAACAGCCCAAAAGCATAAGCCAGCTCTGTTAGATGCTGTTTTAAGGAGTTGTGGGGGTTTGTTTTGACCATGTTTTATGTATTAAACCTGCACCTTACTTGCGTACTTAAACGCACCATCACTACGGCGCATACGGGCACTTTATCCACCTAGAGTTGCCAGGTTTGCTAAAAAGCCGCATTTTTAAAGGTATATGTTTCGTTGTCCGTTCTGTAACGCCACATTTATTCCCAAACATCCTGTTAGATTATTATATTCAGAATAGTTATATGATATCATATAGACATAATAACTCATATTCCACACACTATATTTATTCTAGACATTTAATAAACATCTAGTGTCGCTTATCTCTGTTATGGATAGTTACCCTAGCAAAGACTAAGTCAAATACTTCAAGTACATGAACTCGAACTGATGCTATATAACAGTCCGCAGCTGTTCTTAGGGGTTAACGTGGCGTGATGATGATGTGCTGTTTTAGCCACAGACAATACTACAATGTCCTCGCTGTCAACATTTATAGAGGGATAGCGCGTGACGCACCTGGCAACCCTAGCTAGGCCGTTCACGAGGTTCTTCCTTTCTCAGCCAGCACCGTTGCCGTGGGTGAGTGCGTGGCTTGGATGGACTGGTGAAATTTGTCAAAATCACTCGAGTCAGCCCAGTTGGAGTTTCACTAGTACGCTACCAACATGCCGGCCTATTTTCAGCGGCCAGAGAACGCTCTAAAGCGAGCGAACGGTGAGTACAAACCCGGCGATGTGTTTCGCAGATGTCACACACATATGCTAACTGATAGCTACCGTTAGCCACCGACGTTAGCTCCGACTGCCTCGTCGCCCAGCGGTGCAATTAGCCCGGCTAGCTGCTAACACTAGCTTGAATGGCGGGGAAGCCGTATCGCTTTCTAACAGCTAGCTGAAATACTAGCTAACCGGGTAGGCCATTTTTGTGGCACCGACAAACCTACAGAATTAGATACACTTAAGAAACGTAGCTGTCTACTAGGTGAGCGTTGGATTGTATTGTAGCGGTATTTACGTTTGTTAACATGTCTATTTGCAACTGTCAGATGAGCAGCTATGTCAATGAAACGATCATCAAACACCATCACGGGCCTAACTTGTGTCAGGTGAATTAGCTAACTACGATCTGTGACGGTGCAAGCTGCTAAAGGCTCTGTAACATCTTTGTAATCACTGACTTGTGTTGTATTATTGTGTTCATACAGAGTTTCTGGAGGTTGGTAAGAAACAGCCTGCCTTGGATGTTTTGTACGATGTCATCAAGAGCAAAAAACATCGAACATGGCAGAAGATCCACGAGCCCATCATGCTCAAGTACCTGGAGCTCTGTGTGGATCTCCGCAAGAGTCACCTGGCCAAGGAGGGTCTCTACCAGTATAAGAACATCTGCCAGCAGGTGTGTGAGGAGAAATCTGTGATGTGCATACAAATCAAGAGATTGTTTGAAAGTTAAACTGTAACCGCTGCCTCTGCTCTCAGGTGAACATCAAGTCTCTGGAGGATGTGGTGAGGGCTTACCTGAAGCTGGCAGAGGAGAAGACTGAAACAGCCAAGGAGGAGTCCCAGCAGATGGTCCTGGACATCGAAGATCTGGACAACATCCAGACCCCCGAGAGGTGAGGACGACAAAGTCATACAGACATTAGGCTGCAGATGGAGGACAGTCTTTAATCTGTTTTAGAAGTCAATCTCATTGTCTTGATGTAATTGGCTTACCATTCACAAGTTACAATAGGTGAAAAATCAGGATTGTGCTAAAGTGATAATTTGTGTGCTGTTACCTTAGTGTGCTGCTGAGCGCTGTGAGTGGAGAGGACACTCAGGATCGTACTGATCGCCTGCTGCTCACTCCATGGGTGAAGTTCCTGTGGGAGTCCTACAGGCAGTGCCTGGACCTGCTCCGAAACAACTCCAAGGTGGAACGTCTGTACCATGACATCGCCCAGCAAGGTAGTAACTCACACTCAATGTATTAAGTGAAGTTTTCCTTTGTTTTCTCTCATTGTATAATTTCTCTTTTGTCCATAAGTTGCTTTCACAAAAATGATCATGCTGGTAATGTTATTGTATTATGTAAAATAGGGGAGTGGCACCCTAATTAAAATGACACACTGTAATTTTCAAATAGTAAAAAGGGATTTTTTTTTAATGGGCTGCATTATTACACATGCATCTTAAACTCCAGTGTATCTTTACTGCATTCTGATAAGATTATACCATAGCATAATTCAACAATAAATGTATATACCTTGAGTTACAAGTTGATTGCTGCATACTAAATGATGTTAATCGTATCGTTCAACTTTTCCGCAGCATTCAAGTTCTGCCTTCAGTACACCCGCAAGGCTGAGTTCCGCAAGCTGTGTGACAACCTGCGTATGCATCTGGGGCAGATCCAGCGCCACCACAACCAAAGCACCGCCATCAACCTGAACAACCCTGAGAGCCAGTCAATGCACCTGGAGACGCGTCTGGTGCAGCTGGACAGTGCCATAAGCATGGAGCTCTGGCAGGTCTGTCCAACCGACACCAAAAACTATTAAAAGATGGTTGTGTTGAATGTTTTAGTCTACCACCAGAACTCTCCGTGCATAATTATGCTCAATGAAGAAAATATAGTGCAAGGCTTGCAGAATAGTTAAACACTTTTATGATCATGTTGACTGAGATCAGCTGATTCATGGCTGGTACTGATCATTCATGGCATGCATTTCAGATGGCATCAGTCTCACACTCTTTGTAAATGTGCTACATGGCCAACATGGTTTATTTTTAAAGACTTGAACAAGGTGGGAGTTGGAACTACACTACACAGCACACAGTGCTTCTCTCACCCACAGACTCCACACTATTAATTACAGGCGATCAGTGATGAGAAGCTTTAATTCTTATCTACAATCACGTGTTATTAATGAAAATCAACAGATAATATTTAGCTCCAGGCCAGTCGAGGCATCCCTACTTTTCTGTTCTTTTTGTTCACTTAAATTGGTGATGCATGGACAGTATGATGATGATGGTGGCACTGATTGAGTTTTTTGGCATTTCCAGGAAGCCTTCAAGGCAGTTGAGGACATCCATGGCCTGTTTGCTCTTTCTAAGAAGCCTCCTAAACCCCAGCTGATGGCCAACTATTACAACAAGGTTTCCACTGTGTTCTGGAAATCTGGAAATGCTCTTTTCCACGCCTGCACCCTCCATCGGCTCTATCACCTGTCCAGGGAGATGCGCAAGAATCTGACCCAAGATGAGATGCAGAGGTATCTTAATTATTACCTGTAGAGACATGTACGTATGTTACTCTGGTTAAGATCAAATGACTAATAATGCTTTCCATCTTCAGGATGTCCACCAGAGTCCTCCTGGCCACACTGTCCATCCCCATCACCCCTGAGCGCACTGATATTGCTCGGCTGCTGGACATGGATGGCATCATTGTTGAGAAACACCGCAGGCTGGCAACGCTCCTGGGCCTCCAGTCTCCACCAACTCGCCAGAGCCTGATCAATGACATGGTACGTTATGTTCACAATAAAGAAGCTTTTGAATGTTTTAGGTTTTAAGACTGCCTTGAACATTTTTAACACAAACAACTTGGCACGGTGTCTTTTTAAGTCAAGTGTTTGATTACTATTATAATTTTTTACTAGACCTTGGAAAACTACTGATGAGAACATTTGATGACTGACAGATGTATGTTTTCATGTCTTCGTTTTAGGTGAGATTTAACTTGCTGCAGTACGTTGTACCTGAAGTGAAAGAACTGTACAACTGGCTGGAGGTTGACTTTCATCCTCTGAAGCTGAGCGGAAGAGTGACCAAGGTAAAAGACCTGACCTGTCAGACACACTTGATAATAAAGAAATACACAGTGTTTAGTTCAGCCAAAGTTCATATCACATCCATTAAATCAAATTTAGTGAAGCTACTTATGTCCGTTGTACATTCACACTTACTCTCCCCTCCAGGTGTTGAACTGGGTGAGAGACCAGGCTGAGAAAGAGGCTGATCTCCAGCAGTATGTTCCTCACCTGCAGAGCAACACCATCCTGAGGCTTCTGCAACAGGTTTTTATTTTCACGTCTTTTCAATTTCCTGGGCTGACCTACAAAATCCTATTTACTCTCTAACAGTGCTAATTATTCTAATTATTCTGTATCTGTTAATTTAGGTGGCACAGATCTATCAAAGCATCGAGTTCAGCCGTCTGGCCTCCCTGGTTCCATTTGTGGATGCCTTCCAGCTGGAGCGCTCCATTGTGGATGCTGCCCGTCACTGTGATCTACAGGTAGGGTCAACGTGAGGAGACATTATGATTAAAACCAGTGATTGTCCAACATAAGTGTTGTTTAAGTAATGAAAATGGAGTTACAAGAGTCAAATGTTTCTTTTTGTGTTCTAGGTGCGAATTGACCACACCTCTCGGACTCTGAGCTTCGGCTCGGACCTGAACTACTCGACCAAAGAGGATGCTCCTGTTGGTCCTTTCCTACAGAACATGCCCTCAGAGCAGATAAGGAACCAGCTGACTGCCATGTCTGCTTCTTTGGCCAAGGCCATCCAGGTCATCAAGCCTGCCTCCATCCTGGTGAGTCAGCTTACTGTTTACTGAGCTCTTGTGTGTAGACACACAGAGACCACAAGCACCTGATCAAACACTATTACATACTACATTATTAACTGTCTAATGTATGTATAGCTGTGTTTATTAAAATGCAGTCTGAATAATTCTTATAAGGTTAACTACATTTTAATGTTTTTTTTCCTTCTTTCTCAGCAAGAGCGTGAGGAGCAGAACCAACAGGCCATTGCTGCCTATCTGAAAAATGCCCGCAAGGATCACCAGCGTATCCTGGCTCGTAGACAGACCATTGAAGAGCGTAAGGAGCGCCTGGAGAGCCTGAACATTCAGCGTGAAAAGGAAGAGCTGGAGCAGCGGGAAGCTGAGATGCAGAAGGTCCGCAAGGCTGAGGAGGAACGTCTGCGCCAAGAGGCCAAAGAGAGGGAGAAGGAGCGCATCATGCAGGAGCATGAACAAATCAAGAAGAAGACAGTCCGTGAACGCCTGGAGCAGATCAAGAAGACTGAACTCGGAGCCAAGGCCTTCAAGGATATTGATATTGAGGTAATAATGCAGCCAAAATAAATTTCAGTTGAACTCCCAATTGCAGAAATAGGCCATAGTGAAAGTAAGTTTCAAAGATGAGACTAACAAGCGTGTTTTGTTCAGGACCTGGAGGAGCTGGATCCTGACTTCATCATGGCCAAGCAGGTCGAGCAGCTGGAGAAGGAGAAGAAGGAACTTCAGGAGCGTCTGAAGAACCAGGAGAAGAAGGTAACTGAGTGAGATGACATTGTTGAATATCTCTAACCAAAATGTGAATTTGAATATGACACTGACTTTCATCACTCTCCAGATTGACTACTTTGAGAGAGCCAAACGCCTCGAGGAGATTCCTCTCATCAAAAAGGCGTATGAGGAGCAGCGTGTCAAGGACATGGAACTGTGGGAGCTCCAGGAGGAAGAGAGGGTATGTAAACACAAATCAACGAAATTCAAGACCTTCATGAGTACCCAGTGACAGAATTCACTTTTAATTCATTTATCAATTATTTTTGCTTTTGTTTTAGATCAGTAACATGAAAGTTGAACGTGAAAAGGCTCTGGAGCACAAGAAGCGCATGTCCAGGATGATGGAGGACAAAGAAAACTTTTTGTCTAAAATTACAGCTGCTCGTAGCTTCATTTACGAGGTAGGACCACTTAGCCCCTCCATCCACTAAAGCCGAGTGTTTACTGCTAGAGCAGTGGTTTCATGTTGACTGTTCTGCCCCTCAAGGAAAAACTGAAAGCTTTCCAGGAGCGTCTGGTGGAGGAGAGGAAGAAGCGTCTGGAAGAAAGGAAGAGGCAGCGCAAAGAGGACAGGCGTAACGCCTACTACCGCCAGAAAGAGGAAGAGGCCCAGCGTATCCACGAGGAGCAGCTGAAGAAAGGTAATAAATGCTTGTTCGCACATGTGCACTGGGACACAGAAGCTTTCACAGTGAAAAGGGAGCAGAATCGCATGTGCCATTTACAACCAACAAGGAAATGGAGTAAACTGTGGTGGGAATGTTGGCGGTGGTCTGAATAGTTGTTTTCAGGGACATTAGCACTACAGAGAGAAGAGGAGTTTGCTGCCCAGCAATAAATTTTCATTTGGTTAAATGCTTTCACATGGTAGATAAAGTGTTTTTGTTATTTTGTGATTGTGGCAGCCACTCCAGGTGTGCTGCACCCCGCTTTTGAAATCAGAGCAAAAATGTTGCAGCTCTTACTCTGACAGAGCCAGCATGGTTTGAACATGGCTCATTATTTTCTTCCTTTTGTTACAGAGCGTGAGGAGCGTGAACGCCTGGAACAAGAGCAGAGGGAGGAGGAGGAGAGGGAGTACCAGGAGCGCCTGCGCAAGCTGGAGGAGCAGGAACGGAAACAGCGAGCTCGTCAGCAGGAGATCGAGGAGCGTGAGCGCCGCCGTGAGGAGGAGAGGAGGGGCCCACCTGAGGAAAGATCCAAGGTAGAAATTAGTCTGCTTTCAGTCAAGGGTCACAGTGAATTGAAATAAAATGAGAGTGAACTTCCCAACAGAAAGAATTCAAATGTTTAGTTTATACATTTTGTGCATATCTATCAGTCACAAAGATACTGTGTCATAAAATACAGTGCATTTGATTTTAGTGCAAGAAACAGATGAGGTTAAAACATTTGATATTTGTGGTAAGAACCGATAACGTTCACACAGCTCTGATATAACCATGTGTTGCCTTCTCAGGACTGGGGTGAGAAGGAGGAGGGAGGATGGAGGAAGCGCACGGAGGGAGATGACTCAGGCTGGCGTCGTCCTGTGGCTGACAGGTGTGTGTTGGTAACTCCGCCTCACGTTGTATTATATTATTGACTCCATTAAAGCGGTCACTGTAACGATGCCTGCGCTCGCTCTCTCCCTCCAGGGACTGGAGACAGGAGGGCAATGAAGATGACAGAGAGGAGAAGGAGCCGGCCTTCAGGCGAGGAGACGGTCCCCGCAGGGGCGGAGATGACAGAGGCCCACGCCGTGGCGGCGATGATGACCGTCCTCCACGCAGAGGGATGGATGATGACCGCGGTCCACGCAGAGGCTTTGATGAGGACCGTCCACCAAGGAGGGGTGGAGATGACGACCGTGGCCCGAGGCGTGGCTTTGATGATGACCGCGGTCCCAGGCGTGGCTTTGATGATGACCGTGGTCCCAGGCGCGGCTTTGACGATGACCGCGGTCCTAGGCGTGGCTTTGATGATGATAGAGGTCCTCGTAGAGGCATGGATGACTCCAGGGGTCCCAGACGTGGGGCTGATGATGACTGGGGCCCCAGGAGAGGAGGAGATGATGACAGAGGTGGAAGGAGGGGCATGGATGATGGGCCACGTCGTGGTGGTGATGATGCGAAACCATGGAAACCCCTGGGCAGACCTGGTAAGCCTGTACCCATTCAGCTGCTGATAAAGCAATGGAGCTTAACAGACACTCTGCAGCTCTTAATGTCTGACAGGATGATGAGCATATGTGCTTGTTGCAGGCGGCTGGCGTGAACGTGAGAAGGCCCGAGAGGAGAGCTGGGGACCTCCACGTGGTGGCGGGCATGATGATGATGATGGTGAAGGAGAGGAACGATCCGGCGACCGTTTCAGGGACCGTCGTCCACCCAGGTGCGTCTGAGAGAAGATCTGTGTTGACGGAGTGTCTTGTACTTGTCAGGAGACATAGCTGTGACTCTTTGGTTAATGGTGGTTGTTTTCACAGAGAGGAGGGAGGCAACTGGAGGAGAGCGGGTGGAGAGGAGGGAAGCAGCTGGAGAGACGCTCGCAGAGAGGACGACCGTGAAGATCGCCGTGATCGTGAGGATCGCCGTGGTGATCGCCGTGATAGAGATCACCGGGATGACCGTGAACACAGAGGCCCACCCAGAGACCATGAAGATGGTGAGCAGAGCAGGGTCTAGAAATTACATGTGGATACAAAGACTTGATTAAAAGCTGATAAAGGTTTTTAGTGAAATGCAGCTGAATGACTGAACAAAAACTGATAGCATAATAGCACTGAGGCCTTCACTCAGGGTGATGAGAGTATGATCCAAACATTGCAGCAGTTATCAGTCTCTGACTGTCATTTATCCTCCAGCCAGCAGAGGTCAGGGTTCATCTGTTTACTGACTGCTGCAGCAGGCGCCAGGAAAAACGAGTAAACTGAAGTCACATTTGTAAAGTCAACATGTTTCTAATGAGATTTTGTGCTCCCTCAGGGGGCTCTTGGCGTCGAGGAGGTGATGATAAGCGAGAGGAGCGCGACAGGGACCGGCCCAGAGACCGGGACAGGGAACGCGACCGTGAGGGTGATGGAGAGAAGGGTTGGCGTTCTGACAGAGAGATGCCTCGTCGCACCAAGAACGAGACAGATGATGACGGCTGGACCACCGTCCGCCGCTGAGCAACAGCCTCCACATCTAATTGGCTCAGATGATGACAAATTGGTTTTGAGTTCAAATAAATAAAGTATCATTCAGCCACAGTGATTAAATAATGGCTCCAAGCTCATGATACTCATCTGCATTGTTCTTTTGAATGAAATCTTTGTAGACAGTAGCTTTCCTGGGATTTGTTTTATCTTTACTTTGAGCAGTTCTGAACCAGAGGCTCCACCTCCTCAAACACCATCAGCCAATGAACTTGTGTGCACTTAGTCCAAATACAGATCATTTATGGAAACATGACTGCCCCCAGTGGTTAGGAGTGTCAAGAGTTGAAGAAGCAAAACTGATTTCAACTGAAAACCAATGTACCTGCTCCAACGTTCAATGCAAACTCAGTGTATCACCAACTGCCTCTTTTCAATAATTAACCTTTGCATAGATATTATATTAAGACACAGATCTACATCTCTTATAATGGCATTTGTCATGTGCTACACTGATCTCTGCTCTTCATCTAATGTTTCAAATGCTGCTTGTTATGGCCATAGTGGACTTTCCATTTTGATGTGTATTAGAGTATTCAATTGATCCCACTCAGTATCCAGCGTGTGCTTCTATCTTGCAGCAATCAGCGTACTCTAAGCAGGTTGCATGTGTACAGGTAAAGCCTTTATTAATAAAGATGTTTGCTCACCACCTCTGGCTCTGAGTTTGTCTGTACTGCCACATCACCATTTAAGATTGTTTTAGAACTGGGGCCCCCAGGTTGGGAGGAGGCCCTTGGTGGACCCAGGACAGTGTGTAAATGAGAGACACTAACTGTGGATGTGTAACCTCCCTGAGTCATTAACTTGAGGTGTATGCTGCATCTAGATCCAAGTGAACTCTGAATGCCTCTGACAGTGTGTGGTGGGAGTTGCTCCAGTGCAGCATCAGTGCTTTCTTTTCTTTTTTTCATCAGGGGCCTTTAAACTGACCCGAACTAGACCTCAGACCATCTCCATCACAAGATTCTTGTTAACTCATGATCCAAACAGTCACGACCTCCTGTCATTGTTTTCTGGATGAAATAGCGAGAATTAATTACCCCCCTTTATGCTGGACCCCCTCGACGGCCCCACCCACTTTGAGAAGCACTGAACTAAACAGTTCCACATTTTGTTAAGGACGTGCTGGCCGGGTCTCCCCTGAAGCCGCTCTGACCCCGGCCCTGGGACGGTGTAGCACGGTGCCGCGTCGCCACCGCTAGAGGTCGATAAAGCACCGTGTAGAGGGGGAGAGGACCGAGGCGCTTCACCGTGAGAGAGCAGCCAAAGCCTGTTGGTTCCTGTCCATGATGAGCAGTTATTTAACTCGCTGTAAAACTCAGGGGCTCAAATATTAACATGCTCACAGTGGTCAGTGCTGTCAATTAGCAAACCAGCGTCACTCTGCTGCAGGGATTCAAAATAACAACACTGATGATGATGATGATGATGATGATGATGACAAAAAAAGCTTCATCCAATCAGAAATAATCTCCTAGAAAATATGTATGTAGATAACGTAACTACGATTTACAACAAAAATAAGAAGAGTAAGAATAATGATAATAATTATGCTAATAATCATTACAGGACACGACACTGACTGACGCTCAGTGGATGGCAACACAAAATAAAAGTCTCTAATTACACTGAACTAAACAGGTTAAAATAAAACCTCACGTGATAATAATATTATTGCTCATAATAATGATGATAATAAAAGCGTGTAAACTGTGTTCAGACATTTTTCAAACGTCAGGTCGCGGTACGTGTTACAGTGCTATTGTTGTACAGCTGACGAGCCCAGGTTATTATTTAGCTTGTGTTTTATTCCATAGCCTTCATCTTCCCGCCACAATAAAAGCTGACGTGGTCCATAAGAGAACTCTGACAGATGTTTTACCCTGCACAGCCACACCAGCAGCCAGCCACCACCATACCATTATTATTATGTTTATTAGAAGCATTATATAATAACACACTTAAATATAATAACGATAAAGTCAATAATAATAATAATAATAATAATAATAATAATGATGATAATAATAATAATAATAATAATAATAAAGTCAATAATATTAATAAATGTTAAATGCGTTTTGACAGTGTTCAGAGGATAAAATTCAAATGTAATGTCCTCTGTCTACAGTCATAACCCCCCTGTGAACTTCCCCTCAGAACCAAACTGAACCAAAATAAAGTGAGACATCAGTGAGGCTGCAGTGGCACTGGAGCTTGTAGAGGAGCAGCTCAGAGCCAGAGGAGCAGCTGATCGTCTGTGAGCCGCCTCGGCGTCAGGTTGGTGTGGACCTCTGGCTCCTGTGCGCAGGCCCTCGGTGAGCGGCCATGGCTGCAGCTTTTGTGCAGCGGCTCTCAGTCACTGATCCACACGCGGGGCTGACAGCTCCGCCGCACACCTGAGCGTTTAGCCGCGGACAGGTGTGACACACAGCGACTCATCAGCGGGAAGGTGTCACTGAGTTCTGGAGACTCTGTCAGTCTTTACGCTGCGTCCCGCGCAGCTGACAAAGCTCTAAATCTTTGCTCAAGCTTGTTTGTGTCTCTGGTGTCTCCCAGACATCTCATCCATCACTGTTTAACTTGAACCCCATAGAAGCTGGAGACGAATGAAGCCGAGCAGAAAACGAAACAAGGAGCTTTTCCACAGAAATCCAGAGAGAAGCAGCGAGAGCAGAACCGAACCAGGCCCGAGAGAGAGAGAGAGAGAGAGAGAGAGAGAGAGCTGCTCAACACCAACCTGAAACACACTTTAATGGAGCTGAGCTGCTGTTTGCGCATCACTGTTGTGCATCATTAAAAATAATCACTGGTACTAACACACACACACACACACACACACACTACATATTTATATATATATATTTATATTTGAATATAACTATGTGTATATGTTTGTGTGTATAAATCAGTTTGAACCTGTCACAGGCCTTAAATACAAATAAGCAGCTACCTTGAGCTTTTCTAGCCTGCTGCTTCAGTCTGTTAAATGTCCTGGAGATATGTGCGCGCGTGCGTGCATGTGTGTGTGTGTGTGTGTGTACGCGCGCGCGCGGGGGGCTCCTCTCTGGACGAATCCGTTCCGTGTTGCGCGTTCGAGTCCGCCTCTCCGCGCCCCTGCTTCCCATTGACGCACTTTTTAAGCGTCTTCCCCTTCTCCACCTTAAGGCGAGCAGCAGCGGCAGCGACCAATCACCATGCCATTACAGCTTTCAGAGGAAGCTGTTTATGGGACTGCAGCGCTAATTAGGCTCATGAACTAACAAATCTGCCTGCGCGAACCTGGCGAGGAAAACGATCACATCCATGGATTAGTCTGGGAGTAGCCGACCACTTTTTATTTGGCCTTTCTCGGCGCTGCCGCCTTTTCCCAACTTATTTACTGCGCACAAACTTTCGCCCTTTCTTGGGTGTGGAGTATTTTTTGAGCGAGAGCGCCCACGACGACTTTAACTTAAACTGGGGAATCTGGACTATCAGACCATGTTTCAACCTACACCCAAGAGGTGTTTTACTATAGAGTCTTTAGTGGCGAAGGATAATCCTGTACCGGCGTCCCGCTCCGAGGAGCCCATCCGGCCAGCGGCTCTCAGCTATGCAAACTCCGGCCAGATGAACCCCTTTCTCAACGGCTTTCACTCCGGCGGCAGGGGCGTCTACTCTAACCCGGACTTGGTGTTCGCCGAGGCGGTCTCTCATCCGCCAAACTCCGCCGTCCCGGTGCATCCGGTGGCCCCGCCGCACGCTCTGGCCGCTCACCCGCTTTCCTCCTCACACAGTCCGCACCCTCTTTTCGCCAGCCAGCAAAGGGACCCCTCCACTTTCTACCCCTGGTTATTACACAGATATAGATACTTGGGTCACAGATTTCAAGGTAAGCGATCGGAGTGTTTGGTTCACTTTTACGCACGGAGCGGCAGCAGAGTGGAGGCACACTGTCTGTGTCCATCAGCTCAGAGCTGCTGCAGTTTAAAGTGTGTGAAGCAGCAGCAGCGGCGGCGGCGGCGGCGGCGGCTCAGGCCGAAACACACACTCATGTCAGGGATTATTTCACTCAGACACCAGCACTTCATTAACTCTGACATTTATAAAACAGTAGAAAAATCCAGAGCTGTGTCTCAGAGTGTGTTGCGTCTGTGCAGGGCTCCAAAAAAAAACAACAACAACAAAAAAATAAAAATAAAAAATAAAAAAAAAAAAGAAGAAGAAGATATGAAAAAAAAACAGTGACAAACAATCAGACGTGTTTATGCATTTTAAAAAAAGAGGTGTATTTCGCTGCTCATCAGCTGAGTTTGCTGACACTTCTCCCTGCACAGACACATCTCTGCTCCACAGACACAGGCTCATAGTTAAATCACATCTGGGCTCTTTTTAATTGCATCAATTGCAGTGACTCTTCATTCCAGCTGTTTGGACTCTTGGAAAATTACTTGATGATTTTATGCTCCATCTGCTCATTTTGTTGTGTTCAATGATTATTATTTGTCTGTTTTTTCTGATAAATGTCACATAATTCAGGACATCTAACAGGAGTGTGTTGTAAATGAATTCCCCCTGTTCCCTGAAGCCTCCTGACGCTGCGTGGATTTTACCTGTGATTTAGTTGACAAAGGCTGTTGTCAGGAGCTAATTGAATTAGGCCCAGGATTAAACCTCTGCTTTGTTTTCTCTCCTTAACGCGCTGCCTGCACTAATGTTACCACCATCAATAAGAGAAATACAGACAGATGGGTTTTCCTGGTGCTCAGTAACAGTAACAGGGTGTGGGTGCAGAGCGCAGGCCTGCTGCCTGCTGTTTGTTGTGGAAATGTTGATTCTATAAAAGAAATGAGGAGAGAGAGGAGATCCTTGACAGACCCTCGTTTTGTGCTCGTCTCCAGGAAATGAAACGAGTCCAGAGAGTTTCCTTTTGCACAACGCGCTGGCCAGAAAGCCCAAAAGAATCCGGACAGCGTTTTCACCCTCGCAACTCCTGCGGCTCGAACACGCGTTTGAGAAAAACCATTACGTGGTGGGAGCAGAGAGGAAACAGCTCGCCCACAGCCTTAGCCTCACAGAAACTCAGGTAAGGAACGCCGCGTCTCCTTGTTTCCCCTGAACGCAGCAGCAGCGCTGCTCGCGTCTTTATTCTGTGATTGTTTTAATTCCTCTGCTGTTGGTCAGGCTGCTGTGTGATGTTCAGGCCCACTTGGACTTTACAGTGTTTTTTTTTTTTTTTTATTGCTATCATAAAAATGTATTTCTCACATCATGGCTGGTGCAGTGGATTGTAGACATAAACACACACTCACACACACACAGGCCTATATGTGTGTGTGTGTGTGTCTCTCTGTGTGTGTGTGTGTGTGTGTGTGTGTGCGGTGTTGTAGTTTTCTCCCTGGACGTGGCACCGTGCGTCAGGAGCCGTTTAACCCGCAGCCGCTCTGATAGTGACGCATGAAAACAAAGAGGAACAGCGTCGTGTGAAAAACCATCATTTTAAAATAATCACACACACGCACACACACTCTCTCTCTCTCCCTCTCTCTCTCTCTCACACACACACACACACACACACAGTAGTTTCTATACAGCAGCTCTGTAGATGCGTGTTGTCAGTGAGGACGGAGGCTTTGTGCTGGAGCCGCTCCACCGTCATTGTGCAGGCCTAACCTCATTTCAGGAGGGGTTGAATTACTTTGTTTTGGGGGAGAATGTTGCCTTTCAAAATGGAGGGCAAATTAACCAGTTAACCATTTTATGGGAGAGACGATACAAAGAGCGAGGCGGGTTCAGTGGATCCTCCTGCCATATTTAAGATGCTGCCGGAGCCCGTCAGCCCCGCTGCCTTTTGTCCGCCGCGGCTGCTGCAGGACGGCGGGGCCTTTGGAGGAGCTGAAGGGAGAAATGAAGCGTCACCTCCTTCAATTAACCCGCTTGTGGCTGATTAAACGCACCTCGGCTCCCAGTTCACAGCTAAAGAGGCTGAAGGGCGGCAAAAGCACCGACAGGCGATTTATCGATTTAAGATGTTGTAAACTCCCCACGGAGCCTGAAAATACATGTTCAACATGTCACATGGATTACACATCTATTTCGTTCAGCACGTGCACGCGGGTGCAAATAGCTGCTGCTGTAGTGATTTATATATATATATATAAATATATAAAACAATGCTCTGACCTACTTTATGTGAGGCGACAAAAGTTTGTCCACGGTCACGTGTTTGTGGGACTGTAAATAAAACGGGTTTAGTTCACTGCAGCCCGGTTTGTTTCGTTCTTTGGAATGATTTTAAAACGCATATTATGGGATGCCATTTTTTACCACTGCACCGTTTTATTTTTAAACAGAGCAAACTGACCTCGTGAGCTGAGGTCACTGTTTCTGCCAGGAGTTCATATTATATAACAGAGTGACAGTAATTAAATGTGTGTATTTATGCTTTCCCGGGGGTGTTATTGATTATAGATTGATATTTGTTCGCTCTGTGATGATCAACTGCACGTCACACTGTCTCTTTTTATTTCCCCTGCACCGCTGCAGCCTCCAAACAATGTGCGCCTTTTACGCACTGGCCAACTCCGCTTTATCTGGTGACACTGATCCAGTTTCTTTTTCTTTCTTTCTTTCTTTCTTTCTTTCTTTCTTTCTTTCTTTCCACTCCTCCTCCTCCTCCTCAGGTAAAAGTGTGGTTTCAGAACCGGAGGACGAAGTTCAAGCGGCAGAAGTTGGAGGAGGAGGGCTCGGAGTCTCAGCAGAAGAAGAAAGGATCGCATCACATAAACCGGTGGAGACTGGCGACTAAACAGGCGAGCCCGGAGGAAATCGATGTCACCTCGGACGATTAAAAAAAATACAACAACAACAGCAACAACAGAGACTATATGAGCGTCTGTGTGAAGGAGGACATGGATAAAGGAGCCGTGTAGAGACAATGAGAGGGTAAAAAGCCAATGTCACATTTCAGATCTCCGGAGATCGGCAGCTGAGGGTGAGAGAAACCCGCCCGGTGGCCCTGCTGTCTGTCACCATGTGGGTCTGTCAATCCAAACGACCCGGGGAAATGTGACTGACAGTGTCTCAGTCCATCTACCTGCACCGACCGACCACCACTACAACCCCCCACCACCCACCTTTTCTTTTTCTCTCCAATTCACATTGGACGTTTGCACAGAAGTTTTTTTTTCTTTGAAATGAACCCGTTTCCAGACAGCACCGAAACACCAAACAGCTTTTTGTAAAACTTGAATTGCATGGTATAGTTTTTTCCTGGTAGTTGTTTTAATTTGACAAGTTTTTTTTTTTTTTTCAAAAACCAAGAAAAAAAAAGAATCAATTTTGTTTTTAACTCTATTTTCCAAACAGAGAGATGTCGTGCTTCTTCCTTTCTACAAAGTGTGCAGTCTTTAATTAATGATTCTCGTGTAAAAGTGATTGTGAAAACATATGAAGTAGCGGTGCTGCGTTCTAGTGTTTTTTAAAGAAAAGAGAAAGAAAAAGTGAATTTCGATTGAAGAAAAAAAAAACAACAAAACAAACAAACAAACCAAACCAACTCCTGTTTGTAAGCAGTGAATGAGACCACAGGCAGGTACAGCAGCTAAAGCGAAGGCATCAGGACATTCCTCCAACCTAAAGCTTTACCAAGTGTCGCTGCATGTGGCCCCACGCAGCCTCTGTCAGGACCTGACCCTCCACTCAAAGTTGCCACGAAGGACTAAAAATCAAGAATTGATTTAAAAAAAAAAAAAAAAAAAAAAAAAACACCAAAAAAAAAAAAAAAAAAAAAAACTTCAAGCACTGAGCGTATTCCATGTACAGAAATGCTAAAAGTTAATGTTTCTGTTAAAACCCTCTTTTACAGAATGTAAATAATTTTTGTGTTTGTGTTAAGTTTGCTACAATTTTAACACAAAGTATACTTCCAAGAAGTATGTAATTGTCAATATTTTGTCAATAAAGTTTTATCAATATGTCGCGCGCAGTAAAAGCACAGACTTGTGATTACACAGGGAGGGATGAGGCCTGGGACTGAAGCAGCTCCCGTCAGCCTCAGTAGTGTCTCAGAGGCAGGACAGCGCTGCCTGCCTGCCTATCTGTCTGTCCTCTGTGTCTCTGTGCAGTGGACGGCATCAGTGTGACTGTGCAGCGGCTGCAGCCTCTGCTCCGCTCCGGCTACAAAGACTCTCTGCGAGCCTTTGTGAAGGTGCAAATCAGTTTGGGCAATTATCATGCGAGTAATATGGGGTGGGGTGGGGGTGCATTGCCCAGTGGTCCACTTTAATCTCTTAATCCACGGATCCGGGGGGGCTTGGTTGGACATAATTTAGTACAATCTGACTACCCCTCACGACGCGATAAGGGAAGGTTGCAGTGCGCCGCAAAATGGGATCTTTGTTTAAAATCTTGTCTTGTAGGCTCCATCACGCTGCTGCTGCTGCTGCTGCTGCTGCAGGACTGAGGGCACAGGAGCTGCACCAGCCTGTAGGCTCCACACTCAACAACATGGTCTTTGCAGCAGGAAGTGATTCTCTATTTCCACACAAACAAACCAACAGCAAAACAATGCAGCTCAGTTTAAAGTCAGACAAATCTAAACTGGATTCTGATTTTTCTTTTTCTGTTTTTTGTTTTCTCTCTCTCTCTCTCCTGCTGCACCGCGCGACAAACACAACTTGAGTGTTTCCTGGTGCAAGGTGCACGTGTTTGTTTAATTGTTTCGTAAAGTAAAAAGAGGCGTTTTTGTGCTTTAGGTTGGGGAGGGGGCGTATAGGGAATTCTTAATCGGCCCATAGATTATAACAGCAATAAAAATCTTTAGAGAATACCATTAGCTTTGGAAAAAAAAAAAAAAAAAAAACCTAAAAGCTTTATTACAAACCCAGCTTTGAAATAGGGGGGATTAGAGGACTGAAAGGGTCCCACAATAGTTAGAAGAAAAGGTTTCATGCTAATGAGGTTAATGCCCTTTGTATCTCCGGACTCCACAACTTCATTACTCCTATCTCGGGCAACACCGAGCGGCTCAGAGCTTCACAATCCACTCGAGCTTTTCCCTTCCCTGCCTATAAAGAAGGATTTGATAGCAGTCCTGTTCAAACTAGATAATTATATCTTTTCAAGTTGGAATTAAGATAAAGAAAGTGCAGTGGAGGCGGTGAGCCTTGATCCGCCGCAAACAAATTTGGCGCATTCCCCCCCCTCTGTGCGCCTGTATGGACACACAGGAGACAGGACGGGCTTCTCATTAGAGCCTGCACAGTCTGATGCATTCACACCACACGCGTTTGATTTCAACCTGGACACACTCTTCTTCACAAACATGGCCGCTCACTGCTTATATGAAATACTTTTTTTTTTTTTTTTGCGCACAGATTAAGACACAACAATTAAAAATCTAATTTAGGAAAGTGAAAGACCGGTGTCCTGAAGAGAGCACATTAAACTACTGCAAACAGTTTCAAATGAAGGCACACTGACGTCACAATATTTTAAATGATGATTATAATGATGATAATAAGAATTACAGACAGCTGTGACGTATTAACTCAGACCTGATCAAAACGAGGCTGGCTCTAAATAATCGAAAAAATAATAAATGAATAATAATAATGATGATGATGATGATGATGATGAATTAAATGACAGTGCGCGTGCCGCCGCAGAGCTCGGAGCTGCTCTGATATTTACGTCAATTCTTTGCGTCTTAAAAATCCCGCGCGCGCGTCTCTTCACATCCCATTATAAGACGATCAGGCGCAATTTGAGACTAAGGTCACATGAATATAATTGGTTTGGACAGAATTCAAACAGCGTGCCTGTGTGTGTGTGTGTGTGTGTGTGTGTTGTGATGTGAAGTGGGCCCTCATATATCAGATCCTTCCTCCGGTCGCTCCTGTGGTGCGTTCAGGGCCAACTGTGAGGACCTTTGCTGACCCGCTTATCTAAACTTCAGCTCTCTCCGTCCAAACTCTGCGTGACGCGTCACAGCGCGCGGACAGTTTTTGATTAATAAACATGATTATTTTCCTTAAATATTCACGGCAGAGCCGGTTTGAACGTTTTTATTATTATTATCATCATTATTTGGACGGAAGCCGCGCTGCATTAAACATTTAGCCCGCAACTGAAATGATTATCCGTCATTGAAAAGAGTAGTCGGTCCTATCAAGTGACCCCACTGACCCAAAACCTCTAATCTGCAATTAGTAGGTATAATTAGGTCCGCTGACACCACTAATGTGAGCAGGCTGAGGGAGGCAGCAGGCGGAAGACAGGCTCCGCATTAGCCCTCAAAGTCAATAATTGATCGGGAGAAGTGGCTCCTGAAAAGGGGGCTTAGGCTGGTTTGTCCGAGGCCTCCTCTCTCTGCTCTTACCTGTCAGTGGGCGGCCACCTGTGGGCCGGACCCCGACACACACCTGATCTGTCCTGCTCCACAGCCCGCCTCTGAAACTGATCCCTGAAACGGGAGAATGGAGCCTACACAGCTCCCTTGGCCTTGACATAAGGTGCAGCGATAAATATACAAGACTAATGAGCAATTACCATACAATCAGCCTTCAAATAGCTTACATAATAATAAATTAAACATCCGAGCCTCGGATTCTGTTTCTCTCTTTATTATTGATAACGAGGGAGGCCCGTCTGCTGCAGCGATATGCGCTCATGATTATGTTTTATTATTACTTTTTTTTTCCAGATGCAGCGCTTCTGTACTTGCCATCGGCTCCAGTCAGCGCGAACTGACGTTCTGCTGCCTCCAGCCCCACTGCGCATGCGCCACAATACTTTTAATCGCACGTTCGTTTTGTCGTAGCGGATATGAATCAATGTCTAATTTCGATTTTAAACAGGATGATGCGTTTAAGTGTACGGTTACGTCTCCTCGTCTTAAATGCAGCGTGTATGGGCCTGCTGCGTTCAATGACTCGCATCGTCTGCGTTTAACTCTTTACTGAACCGAACCAGACAATAGATTATAGGCAATATATAAACGAAAATGACGACTTTAATGACAAATCGCTGCAGTGAATGTGAAGATACATGATGTGTAATACATGTGTGTGTAACACTTTACTTTGCCATTAACTGTAGGCTAGTTTTTATTTTTTATTTTATTTATTTATTTTTTAATTCCCCATCACAATTAATGAATTCATTACAGAATAACACACACACACACACACACACACACACACACACACAAACAAGCCTGGCACCAAAATGTGATTGTTAATAGATGAGCGAAGCCAAGAGCCACATTACAAGCTGCTCTGACAGACCCATGCAGAGTTCCACTCAGTGGGCTTTGGTGCTTCATTAGCCCTGTTCTCCGAGGTCACCGAGGTCACCACACACATACACAGATGTCACAGGCCGACAAAATGACAAATGGCCGTCTCACGCTGGAATATTCATAGTGAGCGGCCGATTCAGAAACAGTGAAACGCCAACTTTTTTTTTTTTCCCACCTGCACAGACGCCTCTTTCTCCTTCTGTCAGGCTTCTCTTTTGGCCTCCATCCCACAATGCCGTGCACACACAGTCCGCAGACACCTCCAGCATCTGCCTGAACCCCCCGGCCCACTCTGAGCCATGACCACGCTGCACAGGCACGGCTCAGTTCAGGAGGAAAGTTTGCAGCCTTTATTAGCTGTTCTCCCACTTATCATTTCCATTGGCTTTAGCAGTAAACATCTATTTTCAACGCGCTGATGTTCCTGTGCTCTGCCCAGATGCTGTGGATTCCTACGGTTTATTTTCTTTACTGATAGGGGGGAATTTGGGCTGTAATGTGATGCAGTTTCATTTGCATATAAGTGTTTCCCACATATCCACCAGCTCTGAAAAGAGCAACTGTCGACCCCCTGTCCTCTGAAGGTCCAAACGGCAAACTTTTTATAGGTTGTATCTGCAACAGCATTCCCCTCAGCACACTAATGTGTAACATATGGTGGACTGTACACCTGATAAAATACCTCAGGGGCCCCGCAGTTTGGAAAATCCTCAATTCGCTCCCTAAATAAAACAAACAATGGCCTCACTAAATATATCACATGTGCCTGCTGAACTATTTTGTGTCTCTTGACCTGCGAGTCCCCTCCCACATCATCAGCACTGATATGGTCTATCTGCGTGCCGGCTGCTGAACATGGCACAACCAGCAGGTACTGGTGGAAATAACAGCAGATCTTATATCCTGCAGCTTGTTGAAGCTCCTCTGCTCTTGTGTCAAAGCCACGTGAAGGCAACTAATTCTCCTGTTCATGTTTAGTGTCCTCTCATGTCACGATCACATCCAATGAACTGAGCTCCCGTCTACAGCTCGAGCCTCACTCCACTTTTCTTCTGCTGTTGCTGCTGCAAATGTGGCGGCGATTACACAGCTGAAGTGGAATATCATCGCCGCTGCTGTTTGGGTTATTGAGCAGACAGGTGAAACTGTGGGCACCTGTTCTTCTGTCCCTGCTCTGCACCCGTTCTGAACTTCACTATGTCTCCCCCTCTTGGTCGCTGGGAGGGAAAAAAAAAAATCTGCCCCCAAAAAACATGAACTATCAGGTTTCTGTTGGCTGAGCCTGACAGCAGTGGAGTGCTTAGAGTCTGGAAAGAGAGGCGGCAGAAAATAGTGGTGGTGGACGTGTTGGACAGGAGCCTGTGTGCACTGGGATAATGGATGGTGCATCACTTTTCCTTATTCTTTTTCAACATGTGAGTCAACTGTGCTTGTGACACACATTTTAAATGTAATTTTAGATCTCTGTATTTTGCATTTAGAGCTTTAAAATAGATTGGTGATGAAAAATTGAAGTGTTAAACTATAACAAACCTCACATGAGAGAATAATATGTATTTATAGCCTCATGCACGCTGATCAGCCACCACATTAAAACAGCCTTCATTGTTCCATTGTTGCGGCTGACTGGTGTACGTCCATGGCCTGTTGTTCATTCTGAATCATTAGTCGTTTAATTTGAAACTTTATTTGTATTTTCAATTATTTTCCGAAGCTTCAGTTAAAAACGCACACAGATCAGATAGATCATAACATGAATACCAATCACCTGTTTCATGTCAGGGCTGATCAGTGTGTGTGTCCTCATTATTTAGTTCCTGGACTGATTTTTCCCCACTAAACGTATTATTAGAACGACATGTTGCTTGCATTAGTTTAAATGATGTGATCCAAACATCCAATTAGTGCTTGTTTTAAAACTATTTGGTACAATGAATGTTTGTGTGTAATCAAGTACAAGTTACTGACAGGTGACATCAACCTGCAGTTTTTGCCCCATAATAACAGTGAACATATGTAAAGCAGCAGTGGACTGTCTGCACATGTTCAGCTGAATGTTTACTTTTATAAGGACAAGTATAGACTGATGACAGTGTGAGAACAGTAACAAAGTAATTATAGCCTAAGGTTTCTGCAATATCTAATACCACATGGGCCTTCAAAATAAAACAAAACCCAACATGAGAGCTAATGAAGAGCAGCACAACACCTGTGCAATGACACATACACTGTTGTCCATAAAGTTGGAATGATTTTGTTTAAGCCTCAATACACAATGCAAAGGTTAATTGTGGTTTAATTTTCACAGTGATATGTTTGGAAGAGATTGATCAATAAAGAGATATAGATAGATATACACTTTATTTTAAACTATAACTATAACTATTTATAACTATAACTAAACTATCAGGGGTAATATATGTATATATGTGTATATATATATTATTCCAACTTTGCACACACACACACACACACACACACGTATTTATGTATATATATATATATATATACACACACACACACATATGTATGTATGTATGTGTGTGTATATATATATATATATATATATAGATAGATAGATAGATATAGATATATATATACTCTATACTACTCTATATATAGAGTAGCACATCTATCTATCTATCTATATATATATAGATAGATAGATAGATAGATAGATAGATGTGCTACTCTGCTATTTTCACCCTCCTTAAGCACAAAATTTCACTAGATTGTGAAACAATAATAATCAGAACAGAAGAATAATAGATAGATAGATAGTAGTGACCAGTGGTTTAAATAATTTCTATTTTGTACAAACATGAGAATGACAATTAACTTGTACATTTACAACAGACAACATCCATTAAACACCAGCAGGGATTTCTTGACACTTTGAGTTCCTCCTCAGCTTCATGCAGCGTCCTCATGAACGCTGACCAAACTCTCACGCCAGCTCTCATTAGCTTTTCATATAACACTCAAGTTATTTGTGGCATCGATGCTGAGCTGAGCCAATTCTCTGGTCAGTGCTGTCATAATACCCTGCCGCCAGCCGCCTAACAGACGCTTGAAGTTGGTTTTAACATGACTAATATTCACAAACAATATTTTCTGTGGGGGATGTGTGTGTGTGTGTCTCCAGTATGTGTGCATATGCATTTGGGGGTAGCTGGTGGGTGTCTCTGCTCTTCCTGGTGGAAAAAACGTTGCGATGTCCTGGGTTGTGGCTAAGAACATTTTGACTGGATGCTCAGCATAAATACGAAAAGAAGTGGTTTTGTCTCATCAGCCCGAGGACTGAAAGCTTCAACTCCAGCTGCGACAAAGCACAAGCTGAATGCAAAACATGGAAGTAATACACAGAATATGAGGGTGAAAAAAGGAAGAGAAGGTCCAATGTTTGTCACTGGTTTCTACTGACAGTGCAAGTTTGTATAAAAATGCAGCCATGTGTTCAAAATGTGTTACGGAGGGGAAAAAAACACAACGCTGATGTGTATGACATCCAAACACTGACATGTTTAAGCATTTAGAAGCAGAGGAGACGACATTTAGCTGTTTGCTCTAAGAAGAAACGTGGGCTGTGTGTGTGTGAGAGAGAGACTTGGAGAGCTGGAGCACTGCTTGACAGACGGTGTAAATGATTGGTAGCAGTAATTCAGGTTGTGACATGTATTATGGGACAATGAACACCTTAGCACCTTCAGCACAGAAACAAACCCAAATTATACTTGCTAATCATTCACTCTCATTCACTCATAATGTTCTTGCTGCACATTGCAGAGCTTAGCCATTGAAGGAGAGGGATGCTAACATTGTCTAACCATTTCAAGTGGAGTTTCCAAGAGCCTCTAATTAATAACAAGCATAACTTCTTGGGTTTATGTAAGCTTAAGGTGAAATGATTACTTCTCCAGCAGCAGCAGCGCTGTCTACCATATAATTGCCTAAGGTGGGCGTTGTGGCTCAGGAGGCAGAGCGGTTTGTCCAGTAATCGTTCTGGTTCCTGGTTTGATCCCCTGCTCTTGCTGAAGTGTCCTTGAGCAAGACGCAGAACCCCTGCCTGCCTCTGATGCCACACCATCGGTGTTTCAATGAGACAGACGTGGCAAAGTGCTTTGAGTGGATGACAGACTACAAAGGCGCTATATAAGTGCTGTCCATTTTACCATATAATTACATGTGGTGTGAATACATGAACTTTAAATGCAAGTAACACATGTGACGTGACTGTGAAGCCATGTGATGTGTGATGATCTTCGCCGGTGTGCAACACTCTGTCAGATAAATGGAACAGCGGTGAGAAGAATCAGGAGCAACACTGCGTATAAAATATATATAAACGAGGTAATTGCAATATGTCTTTTCAAGTCCAATTGCCATTGCACGTGGTCTTGTCGCAGCCTTTGTCCTCCCCTCCCCCTACCGCCTGTCCAATGTGTTTATAAGTGAGGTATAATGGCAGCAGGGTGTGTAAGTGCTGCAGGTTATTTTGTATTTGGAGGTGAGGACATGGCAAGTCAGACCACTTCACACATGAAAGGCAGTAGTAGGTCCATTTATTTCTCTGTGCCTCTCTTAGCCTGGATCTCACTGTCCTTTTAGAGGGACTCCAGAGGCTAGTTAAAAGGTGTCTGATTCTCACTGTGAATCTAATTAGATCTCTGACTGAGGTCTTAACATCTCCTCTGAAAAAGAGAGAAAAAAAAAGAAATGCATGGAGGAATAAGGTGCTAAAGCACCTACCCCTCGCCTCCTCTGCACCTTGGCCCAAGCTGTCCCCTGCTCCCTCCTTTTCTGGAGAAAAACAAAGTCCTGCAGGCTAATGAAGTTTGTAATTAAGGAGATTCTGTCAAGCTGAATGAGTAATTAGGACATGGTTCCTCAGGGGTGTTAATGGTGGTCAGGCTCAGCGGAGCACAGGCTGCATGTATGGCCAAAGAGAGCACCCTTTCATACCTCACCAGCAAAGTGGAAGGAAGGAGGAGCGCTCGTTTTTCACTCCATTAAGATCCTGTTTGCTGCATTAGTTATATTACAACAATTCATGGTTATGGTTTTAGAGTCATTTATGAAACACATATGAGCTGAGAGATGATTGTAGCAGATGTATTTCTTATTGCTTCCAGATTATCATGTTTACTTATGTCTATGGGAAACATTACTGCGTTCGTTAGCCCACTAATTTGATATAGATTTCTGATGTGTTGTGAAATCAGATATAATTTGAGGGAAATGGCTGCGGGACAGGACCACGCTCTGTTCTCGGTGAAGACATCTCCGTTCTAATTATCACATTTACTTCAGATTGGTTGACTGTGCTGCTGATAAAGAAAGTTCACCTGGCCTCAATTAACTATATTTATCTCAGATTATCCCTCCATGAGATTTCTGCTCTGGCAGAAAGATTAGCGTTATTAAGAGACGCATATGCAGGATGAATACATTTCCAGACAAAGTGACATCTCTTAAGGATGAGAAATTAAATCAATGAAATGGGAATCAAAAGGAAGTAGCTGCGTGTTCCTGGGGTTCTCCGGCAGCACACGTTTTATTTATTTTTTTGTTCCCTTCCACTGTAATATCACCGTGTACATCCACCGACATGCTCATCTCATTTGGACAACAAATTGAAAATTGAATGATAACTGTTCAACTTTAAATTAAACTTATCTTGAACTGAATTTGCTCACCACAACAGCGGTGTGATTTACTTCAATTTACAATAATCTGCCGTATTCAGAGACTAATATCGAGCACAGTAAAATGAGCATGAGCAGAGCCACCAGACAGGGCCAGATTAGTGTGTTGACAAACTGATGTCTTTGACAGATACAGTAGAAGGAGCCTCTTCAGAGGTGGATCTCTTTGATCTCGGGTTAACCTCTACATTCTCTAAAATCATTTACACTGTTTAGACTGGGAAGTGTCCTGCTGCAAGGCACAACACCTGGGCTTTGAACCCATGACCTCACATCTGAGTGCTCTCACTCAAGCCCCTGCTGCCTCCCGGTTAGCTGGAGGATCAGCGTGGACAGACAGGCCCAAAACTCTTCATTTCCTGTTTCGCCTGCAACCAACTCTTCCCAAACTCTATAAAAAAATGCTACCTGTCTCTCAGGTAATATAATCAACATAACCAAAGTATGACCTTTATGAGGACAAGTCATGTTTTCACTGCAAAGTCACAAGCCAGTTTTGCGAGTTAAAGGCCAGAGGGGGAAACAGAAAACAAGTAATGTTCAATTTATAGCTTTTGATGTGGTCATTCCAGATCCTTTTTTAATATGGTCAATAATGGAAGAGATTTTGAAGCAATATCGTTCCAGATTTTTCCCCTTTATTGCCATTTTTTGTTTTCTTTGCACGGCTCTCACAGACACAGAGCGGACAAGACGGATCTGTGTTGTGGACTCATTACAGGTTAAGTAGAACAGGTGTTTGTCAGCTCCAGGCAGACCTACGTGGACGAGGCCTTTTAACGTAGGCTACTTCCTCACACATTAGTCTTCAGCCAAATTGCTCGGAGTGGAGGCTTGTGCCCCGCCCATCCCTCACCGTCCATCATGACCTCTCTCCCCTCCATGCTGCAGGCAGGGCTGGAGATAAAAAGATGAAAAACGGCTCTAGGAATCCAAAATATTAGTGGTTGTAAATCAGCCCCCAGTGGCCTATGAATAGCAATTATCTTTTTCGCACTAATAAATCCCCCCAGTCACAGATAAGATGGTTTCCCTTCCTAACCTGCAGTAAAAAACAGCTAAGTACTGAGCAAGCAGAAATGGGAGGGGTGCTGCAAATAAATGAGGGCTCTTTAGCCGTGGATTTACACTTAGTCATAAGAGAAAATATGTAGCCTATTTTCACTGGGGCTGCGCAGTATATCATCCACTGAGAGGGAAATGGCACATGATCACAGGACTTTGGGAATTCAGATGATATCGAGAGGAAAGCTAGAGCTCTTATCAGCCTTATCAATACCTGCTAAACATGATTCACTCTAGTGCACAGCGACTTTGGGCTGGTAGAAGGTGCTGAGATTTCTTGAAAATGTCAGAGGAGAGAAAGGGGGCGGAGGGGGGGTTATTGATCTGATAGGAACATTCTTTGATTTTTATCTACAGCAGGTCAGCGCGAGCTATTCTGTACTGATTAAACCGACCGTCCCTCCACCAGAACCACAAACTAACTTCTAAGTGTCTCCTGTGCTTTGTGTTACCGCCGAGAATAAGTTCACTTTACCTCTGCACTCCACAGGGACTCACCAGACTTCATGTCCGTCGTCTGTATAGGAGGAGGAAAACACCACAATCAGCAGCAGTGGAGCTTTTTTTTTTTCTTCTATAAGGTGACTGAACCTTTATTCCATGTAAAGACTTAAGTTAACCTCATTAAGCTCGCTCACACACTAGATACATAATTATCCCTGAGAGGATAGCCAATGCTAATACAAATTAGAAAGATAATTAAGCTACTGAGACTGGCCATTGCATCTCCCAGAGCACTGGACCCACAGAACCATTATGGTGAATTAGAGCCTTTGTTTACAGTCACAACAAGAGCCTTTTACCAGTGGCCATGTTTGTCTGAAGCCCCAGGTAACCTGCATGCACTCACGTCTGCTGCGCAGTGTCCACTTAACGTGCAGTTTGGGGAACATACCTGGCACAGGTGTTGGAGTTGTAACTGCAGAAGAAACACAACATAATGTGAATTCCTTCTCTCTCCAGTGTCAGACACCACGACTTTGTGACGCCCCGCCTCGCTGAGAGCAAAGAACCTCGCGTCGGTTTGAGAGGAGCGCCTTTGGGCGCTCATAAAAATTCAATCTAAATGACAATTCACCTCTGTGGTGTGCAATGCATCTGGTCTTCTCTGTAACAAAGCAGTTTAGGGCCCTGCCCTGCTTACAGCTACTTCAAAGATGCTTTAAATGCCTCCTCAAGCTGGAGGAAACATTTCTCTCTTTCCCTTCGCGAACGCTCAGTCAAAGAGGAACAATAAATCTGGCCGATTTCTACATTCCTCTTTAGATCATATGATACCTGAAGAGAGCAGAGTAAAAAAGTCAAACTGCTGCACAACAAACATACATGTGAGCTGTGAGTCTGCTCTCTCTGCAGCATCATGATTAGATCAGGGCTGGACGTTTTGGTGAAAATATGTCAAGAGAAAAAGGATAAGTACACACAGCTGGATGCATTTTACAGAGCAATTCTCCTTTGTCATAGGAAGAGCACATGCTGTGTAAGGCCTACATGTAAAGGCTGCTGCATTTTAGTGCACCACAGCGGTTGTAGGGAAATTGTTGCACAGACTTCAGCTGTGCTGTAAAAAAAAAAAAAAAAAAAAAAAAATGCAGCAATACAGCCTGTGATGTTGAAAAAGTTTTTGGCCGTGGACAGAGGAGAGTTTTCTTTTTTCTTTGCCTTCATGGTGAGGGGAGTACGAAGGAGAGGAGCACGCCGCTGGTTGTGTGCCAGCTCTGCCTCCTGTGGTTTCACGCATAACAACCTTGCATGTGCACAGCTCTAAGTAAAGCATTGATTTAAGAGGGTACTTCTTCTTTCCACAGCTTTAGCAAAACAAGCCCCTATGTTTGGATAGACCCGGTAAGCAGCTCACTGACCTGAGCAGTGGGCCAGATTAAGTTAGACCCCCCCCCCTCCCCACCGCCACCCCTTCTTTCACCCTTACCTCTTTCCCTCCCTTCCTCCCTCTCTCTTCTTCTTCCCTGCCGGCCCAACGCAGAATGAGGAAAGGGAAAGTGCTCTTCAGGGCAGGCGGGCCTGCCAGCCAGGTCAGGGGAGTTGCTCAGGAAAACAGGAAACTGACAAGAGAGACAAATGACAGGGCTCACCCAACCACAGGCGTTTAAGCATTCTGCCACAAAGGTTGATCATCCATAATTGCTGCAAAGAGTAATACTTAAAGAAGCCTTTAAATGATACACGTCTTGTGAGATTTAATTTTAAGAATTGAGCTGCCACATCCCTCCTGTCTATCCAGGGTTAGCTAACCAATGTGCTCAGAGGGATCCAAGTCCAGGTAAGTCTGTTCCTACTGCAGCCAGTCTGGGATGAACCGGGGATAATAACCTCTAAAGGAGCTCTCACAGTTTGTCATAAACATAACTGTTTTTATCCACAATTAAAAGAAACATTAACTCTGAGTATGTTTTTCTGGAAAACCACAAAGCAAACATTGTGACATGGCAACATAGTGAACTGATATTATCTATTGACCCTGCTAAGAGACTGTTCACAATAAGTTAGTTATATATTTTCTCTGGACAAGCTGGAGGGAGGATGTGTGTGTGTGTGTGTGTGTGTGTGTGTGTGTGGGAGGTGGGTTCAGAGTAGAGAAGCTGCTTTTGGCCAAAGGCAAAGATAAGCGAAGGGGAGTGGAGGTGGTGAGGGGGACACAATGGATTGAGCCAAGCAATCAGTGAGCGATCTGGGGCGGTGTTTAGTGGTGCTGTAAGATCTGCTAAACTAGCCCTAATTTCCCCTGTTGTAGGATATGTGTGAGTTGAGGTGGAAAGGGGCAGGAGGAGGGGAGGCCTTTGGTCTGTCAGAGTGGAGTTAATCCGAACCTGGGGCAGCACGTTCACTTTTGATGGAGGCCAGAGATAGGACGCCAAGGAGGAGGAGGAGGAGGAGGGGGAGGAGGGGGAGGAGTGGGAGGAGGAGCAGGACGAGGGCTGGGAGGATGAAAGATCACCCACACCTGCGAGGGGCTGCCGAAAGTTACAACTCACTCAAAGAGGCCTTTCTATCGCTGCTCCATTTGTCAAAGATGATGGGGGCAATAGCGGCGAGAGCTTCAACTCCATTTCTGTTTCCACTGGTGGCTCATCACATGCACTCACTGCCAGGGGATAAAGATTACATTGATTTGTCTTTTCACCACTAAATCTTTTCCAAATGCAAATTAACTGCATATTTTGAGGGTGAGAAATAATGTAATGACACATGTCTGTCTGTAAAGCAGCTGTGAACTGAGTTGTGTTGTGTCCTTAGACAGTCTGGGCCTCGTTTTTTTTTCTGAACCAATTACACCATCGCTACAAAACAAACCTAACACAAAAGATAAGAACATCTCCACCACTCCACATTTGATTCAACATAGCCTGATTTTTGGTTTTTAGAAGTGTCTGTGTACAACCCCCCCCAAACACACACACACACACACCCTCACCCACCCCGTAATCCTCTTGGAGAGAAATATGAAACACCACCCCTTGAGGTTTGCCCTCTTTGGCCCTGCATCCTCCTTTCATGCATGATGAAGATTCATCAGTGCCATCAAGAGCTTTTTGTTTTAACTTATAAAGCCAAGATGACTGTTCAGCTCCTTGCTTCCCTTTGCACCATAAAACACATGAGATCCAGAGCAGAGAGCTCTGCCTCCACCATATCATAAACACTCATTATTTACTGCTGCGAGGATTCAACACACTCTCATCTCACGATGGTGTCAAAGTTAGAAAGAGTTTCTCGAAGCAGGTGCGGGATGAATTTTTGTTGGATTAGAACCGCGTCTGTTCTTTATTAAGAAGCCAGTTTGTTAATGCGTAATGGGCCCGTTGTGCTGAATGTGGCGAGCGGCTGCAAACACAAGGTTCCCAATAAATATGGTAGGAGAGCATTAATCCCCTCCTCCTCCTCTGTCTGTTTCATCTGGCCTTTTCTGCTCTTTGCCAGGGTAATGCTCTTTCCTCATCTGGCAGCTCAGACCACGCCGGGAGCACAGCACATCTGGATGCGAGTGCTGAGGGAGGGATTGTGTGAGCGTGTGCGTTATGCGTATAGACGGGCGGGGGTTGGGGGGGGGGGGGTTCTTGTGTGTGTGCCGGCCGGGCAGGTGGGCAGCACCACATGTATGGGCATATCCCTCTCAAACTATGAAGAAAATGCCCTCTGTGTCACAACATGACGGGGTGAATTCCCAGGCAGAGGTAGCTGCTCATAAACAAAAACATATGGAGGAGTAGAGAATCATAAAGATTTTGTTTCCGCTGCCCTGGAGTCCCACTGAGACTAAAGTATCAACTTAAGTCAAAGAATGAGTGTATTCTGTGAGACAGCAAATCTGTAAATTATTATCCAGACAAGGGGAATAAGTATCTCTCCTCCAGAAAACAAGGCGAGCTTCCAGCTGGGAATGAAACTGATTGTGTTCTACATGCGTACATACTAAATGAGTCATGTTAATCGCGCACACTCATGTTAACATACTGAGATGTTTTACAAGTGAAACACGCTCTGCTTTGACGTTCCTGCTAGACACATTACCTCTCAGGATCTGTGACGGCGCAAGTGCTCCCTCTCCTTGAGACCACCGAGCTCATATGTGGAATGTTTTTGTGGAGTGTGGTTTGGATTTTCATGCTTTCGAATTTCACTTGCAAATCAATTTCCATGTGTTCGCCTGCGTGCGCCGTGTAACTGCGAGGACTAAGAGTTTGAGGAGGGCGATGCGTGCGGACGTGTGGTGAGCGGCGCCACATACTCCACTTCTTTTTCTCTCGGCTATTCTAATCAGAATCTGTTCAAATATAGACAGGGGGGAAATTGCTGGTGCCATATATAAACAAAGCAAAAATCATCGTGTGTTTGATGAGTGAACTCAAGGAGTCCTGTATGTGCACATCGCTGGTGTTAGCGACGGCTCCGGGCTCTTGTTGAATAGATGTAGGGCAGGACTGCTGGCACAGCTAACAGGTCAGGAACCATCCTCATAATAGCACAGTGTTGTGAAAAACAAGTGAACCAGCAGCTCATAGATCGCATTTCACATTTCATTTAAGGTGGCTTTAAAGAACGTCGGGAGCATTTGAACAAAACCAAAGGGCAGTGATGGATCTGTCTTAACCCTGAACGCTGCAGCCGTGGAAGTCGTCCCGCAGTTTAGCAGCATGTGGCCAACAGCAGTCAAACACAAGAGAGTCTTGCGGTGAAAAATAATGGGTGGATCTTTACACCCCCTGGCCCTTTACACCAGCTAGACACTTCTTGGGTTATAAACTGGATGAAGCGGCGACGCTGGCGAGAAACAACGTTCCGTTTTTTCCCCCCAGAGCGAATCACCTGAAAGAAACCGGGCTCATCCTTTCTTCTGTCAGTGTTTCTTTGAAAGAGGCACCATTTCATAGTGACTGTGAACAGCTAACTGGTGATGCTGGGTGTGAGAAAGTGTTGCTGGGATATTTTTTTTTGCCACATGGAGGGCAGACCAATTGTGTGTACAGCGCCGTCTCTGCAGGGATTAGTGGTGCCATTAAGTGGCGATGAGTTGTGGTGGGGGGCCACATCCCCTGCTCCCTCATTAAATCGCTGGCAGCTGCCCTTTATCACAGCTCTGCTCGCCACCATACTGTACCATCAGCACCCTCGCGGCACCCATGCTGCTAGTCTAGGACCCTTGACCTTCATGAAATCTCTTTTGGCAGCTTGAAGAAAGTTTAATTGCAGGCTATTATGAGGATCACACTGATTTTTTTCCTTGCTGTTTGCATGTGCGTACACCTTTTTGTCGTATTTCTTTTTTAATATAAAAATGTTCAAAAACAAGACTTTACAGCGTGTTGTGAGCACAGCGGAGGAGATGCGGCTGAGGGGAGGCAGAGTTAGTGGGGGATTATTAAAGCTGAGAACTGCAACGTAGATGGTGCAAAAGTGGTTGAATATCATTAAAACTGTTTTCTCACTCACTCCACTATAGATAACAGCCCATAAATGTCTGCAGTTTTGTTGCTATTCTCTATTTCCCCTGCTACAGATAATCTTTTAGGTCTGGGATGTTACCTAGTGGAGGGCCACTGCAGGTGATGTGTAAACACGGGGCCGAGGACCCTTTAACTAAAAGGAACGCGTCGACTTTTGTTTTAAGTGTAGATGAAGGAGGAGAAAAAGAAACAAGACTCTACAATATGCAAAAAAAAAAAATCAAAGGGATTCATAAATATTCCCTGGATCTTAGCAGCTTTTGAACAGAGGAGACAGAGGTGTGTTCAAACACTACCCAGAATGCCGTGCCTGAGGCTGCGGCCATGGGGCAGAGATGAGTTGCTCTGTAGACAGAGGTGGTGGTGGTAGGGCGGAGGGGGGTAATAGGTGGGAGAGGCAGTAATGACAAGCTTCACATGTCTTTCTGAAACGCCCACTTTTGTGAAGTTTGTCATTTCCTTAACGTCTAATTCATTTCTGGAGGCATCGGGCTTCCACTGACAGACAGACTTTAATTTGATTTGACTTATTTCAGACTCAATTTGAACACATTAAAACACCTCGACACAGACACGACTTGTAAACAGGCGATCTGATCCGTCTGCGCTAAAGCAGTCCAGCACTTCCACTGTGATTCTTTATAAGTACCGTAGTAAAGAGACAAGGCGTGAGTCCGGTTTTAGTTTAGTTTCAGTGGTTTCAGTGTTACAGAGTACAGCAGCCCCAACTCTGCCTCGGCCCCCGAGGCGCTGGGAGCCGAGGTGCGGTCTCAGAAATACAATCATACACACGTGGATTTGGGGAAATTAGAGGTTCACATAAATGTAAGCATTTACAGGTGGTAAATATCCTGTTGGATTTCATGAATGTAAGAGCTTAAGCATCACACCCACAGGCTGCACACACACACACACGCACACAGACAGACACACACATTTATGTTGGTAATGATTTGGATATTCAATATTAAGCAATTCTGTTGTGTAATTTTTCCACACCTTTGGTTTGATAATCTACTACATCTTGAAACAAACACAATTTCACTGACACGCTGTATGAAAATACAAACTGTAATGTGCAATCTATGGCAATCACCAACTCAACTGGTGGATAAACAACTGAAATCTCTAACCTATGTCAATTTCTGATATCAGCACCATGGAATATGAGTCTAATTTCAAGGTAATTAAGATGATCTCTTTCCTATTTATTTTTTCAATTTACGTGCCTTTTCAGTAAATGTCTTTTTCCATACATCACCCCTGGAAATAGTTAAATCAAATTTGTATCCCTTGAATTGAGTATATCACAAACCTGATTGCATCTGCAAATCCACCTATTTTCTGGGGTTTGACTTTAGTCATGCTTTGTGTAATTACACCGGCGAGGACGGCGACAGCGTAGGAGACAACAGAATTACGCTGACAGCGGCCGAGGTAATCGCTCATTCACAGTGTTAAAGTTTGTGCTGCTGCCTGAAGTTTGCGACTCTCTCATTGTGCTGGAACAGAGATTGTAAAGGTGATTGCTGCCACTCAGCCCCTCCAATTTGTCATTGAGTACGTTGCCATTACCTGGAGAGCGGCCGCAGTTAAAAGAGAATAACAGCCATAATGGAGATCCCTATCCAAGGTTACATATCTGATCGAGGGGGCTTTAAAGATCAAACGCTCGGCCAAACATTTGGCATTCCTCACAGAGTTTCTTTTGATGTTGTGGACCGCCTCTCTTCAAAGGTGTTGTCTTCATATCGCCGTGAAGATGTAAACATTATTACTGTTAATCCATTTGGTCGTAATCTGTTTGCTTTCAGGGCAGAGCCGCATTCATGTAATGCAGAACAGTCCAAAGACAGACTCAGATCACTGACCATTCCTAACATTGTTTAAAATGTGTAAAATCCATAGGAGCCACAAGGTGCGGCCACAGAGGTAAATGTAATTAGCTTTGTGTTAGCACATCCGCTTACAGCCCGGTCTGTTGCCCCGTCCAGCTGGTGAACATCTTGCAGAAATCTGAGACTGACGACAGTTTATCATATAAGGATGAAATTTTCACCGCTGCTCGCTGACAGGTGTCTGATTCTTATCGCAACAGGACTGATTTTCATTAAACGCAACTTTACAACTTGCCTAATTGACCTTAAAAAATAAGAAGATTTACGTCCACAAATGAAAACAAACGCAATAATTTATATTTTGGCAGAAACATCTTGGATTTGGCTTGCATCACCTTGATTCTGTTCACGATGAGAGCTGCTATTATCTGCCAAATGATGTCTGAAACGTAGAGAATATTAATGATGACTGTAACGCACGCCCAATCACTTCCCCTGGAAAAATTATAGCGGATTATTTCTGAAAGGCAGAAAAACATGGCGCTTATTAAATCATTTCTCTTCTCCCCCTTCTTCATGCTTTTCATGGGTGGTCAACAGTAATCAGTTTACCGTCTGGCTCTTTCAGGGTGTTAAGACATCCACTTTTCATTTGCACAAACAGTATGATAGTTTCAAGCACCCATTTATATTAATCCCCCTTAAAGTTTTGTGCAGTCCCTCTAGAAAAAAACAAACCACCCACTTTTAATCTGAAACCTATGTTTTTTTTTTCTTTTTGGTGAAAAAGGATTTACCCATAATTCTCATTGCCTGCATCCCTTCCCCCCACTTGCAGAAAACACATCTGCACCCTTTTTGCACACACACACACACATGCATGCAGACACACACACACGCTGACACACACAAACACACACACACACACACACACTGTATAATTTATAAAGCCTAAGCTCTTTCAATACTCCAAAATGCCAGATAAACTTTTCTCATTTGCTCCTAATTTGGTCACGCAAGATAATGCCAACATCTGAAGGCTTTTTAAACTGCTTTTTAAAATGCATTCCTGAAAGGAGCTGGCACTGGCACCTCTGCACCTTGTCAGCTCCAATAATTATTTCCAATCCGGAGCTAGCCCTTAATGTGCTGATTAATCCAGCCCTCTCCTTGCTGTGAGATGCATTCAGCTCCATTAATTTTTCAAAAAGGCCTCACTCTCTTTTGCTGGGAGCCCTGCAGATGTCAGAGCTGTGGCAGAGAAAGCCATTAGAAGTTAACACCTCCCACTCCCCAGAGACTGGCATGGACCTTACCCTCCCTCATTCTAATGCCAAGCAGCCGCATTAAGGACGTCAGCTGCCAGGCCTGGCATTGCCTGAACTTGGACATCACCATCTAAGGACCATCCCCCCTAAAAAGAAAACAGCCTTAATAAGAGTGGTTTCAAGAAACCAACATAATGGGAAACAAGGCCGCGGTGCGCTCAGCCTCTAACAACCAGCGTCGACGTCTCCGCTTTTCGCTTCTTTGGGAATATTCAGGATCGGTGGAGATTCTCATGTCGTGTGTCACAGTTCTTATCCAAACTCTCGGCTCAGAAGATTCCCAGCCAGGTTTCAGATCAGCCTCTGTGAAAATGTCCTTTAGAACAACTCGCTCACCAGTGTGTTCGAATTCAAAGCGATTTGAAATCTGTGCTCCAACCTCCTCTCACTCCAGAGCTTTGTGCGGCTCCCCCCTTATGCAGACTGGTTACAAGCTGTCTCAATTGAGGAAATCCCCCCCTTCAACCAGCTTTTATCTGCCGATAGGTAGGTGAATGGTGGAAATTAGGATTCCTGGAGAGACTTGGGATGGAGAGAATAGAAACAAAGACTTCCCCATGTCGGGAACCGATGTCTCTTTTTCCACTGCTTTTCCCTTTCATCCCAAGGGCTCCTGTCAGACAGAGGGAAGGAGAACGAGAGCACATATAATACCTTTTAAGAGGCTGCCAGTTCTCTCCCATGCGATAAGCTCTGCTCGAATCACAATGGAGTTTCAGGACCCTGCAGTCACCCCACTGTAGGCCTGAGAACACACTCTAGCATACACATCAACACCGATATGCAAGCCGCATTGAAATATAGCACTGTAGCTAATTAGACATACAATATTGGATCCATTTTAGGCTAAAAGCTCTTTCCCTGTCATCATTTCATCCCAACTGTCTTTAGACTCTGACGACAGCCTCTTAAGTGGTGATATAGTAAAGAAACATTAGCACCTAAACCCAAATCATCCGTCTGCACAACAATGTTTAGGTTCCAATATGGAAGTGTGTAACTCAACTCAACAGTGGCGATACAGTATTTTGTACACAATCCCTGCTGCAAAGTATTCAGAAATCTGTATAAACAGAGGCAGTGTCAAAATCCCAGCCCTTTTGAATGTTAATGAAATGGAGGTGTTAGGATGTCAGAAATCTGTCCAATAACGATAACAGTACAACTCCTGTTTACACTGAGCACGCTTCAGCTCCCAAAACCCAAAGTGCAGCCTCATTTACGTGCTAATGTGGGGAGCCAGATAAAGGACGGAGGAGCGATCACATGCCCTGTCAGAGAGTCACCCTTTGAACCATCCCTCATGCCGGTGAAGAGGGGGGAAATTAAAGAGCCTCAGCAGGTTTACCACCTTTCAAACACAACTCACACACTCCACTCAAGTCCTCACATTTGTGACAGAGAGAAAAATAACTGGTGCGTTACCGCCGTAATACACATATACACACACACACACACACACAGGCAGGAGTCCTGTCATGCTTCTATATGGGAGATTTTCTTTGACAATTAATCCAAATGATTGTTTGGCTGGAACAGAGCCAGGCTCAGGTTGATGTAATGCATATGACAGAGCCAAACACAGCTACTCTCTGAATGAGGAATTAAGATTACACTACTATGTGAAAGGCTTTCTGGTGATATTAAAGTGTCCCCAGATCGTTAGACAGCTTCACTTGCTAACAAGCTAATTTACCTAACAGTGACTAAAAATGACCAGTTCCACAAATAAAGCAACGTTTGAGATAAACAATGGGTCATACTTTAAATGGAAGATTTTTACCTCCCTTTTTTTTGGTTTAATAACATTAATGTTTTGATTGGTTCTCACTACTTTTATCAAGCCTTGTTTCCAGATGCAGCAGGCAGCTGTTTTCAGTGAAGGGGACCCAGCACCACACAGCAGACAGTCAGAGTCAGCCACCAGCTGTTGACCGTGGTGGAGCGTTTCACTGCTACAGAGCCAGATGTTTTCCTCAGGAGTTACTACAGACTGAGGCAGAGTTAAGACCAGAGCGAACACTGTGTAAATACTAATGTTGCTCTGTGTCTGCTGCAAGTGTAAACACGGGTTGGCCAAGCTGTTCACTAACAACCATAGTGGTGATAATATGTCAGTGTTGTGTTTTTTTCTCTGGTGCATTGCCCCCTTATAGATTTAAAGTCACTGTGGACCTGCCACTGACAGAGGTCTGACCGTTTCTTAACTAATTATTTCCTTATTTCACTTTGCTGTGGTGTGAAGTTGCGCTTTCTATATTAAATAAGTGAAAAACTTAATTTCATCATGATTCAGTGAAACATTTTCAAAAATTGTCCAGAGAAAAAAACTAAGAGGAGAAAACAGCATGCACACTCTCAGACTTTCAGAGTTGTACTGCTAATAGCCTCTAAAATCCATGTTTTGTCTCCTGATTTTTTTTGATGACACTTATCTTGAGGTCATGGAGATGAAACATTAACAGTGTAACAACCAAAATGTTTTGACTGTTACAGGAAAGAGCTGTGAATCAAACACCTTGTGACGCTGTCTGGATTGTTCCACTTGAGTAAACCCCACCCATCTGGTTCCTCAAGATGGTTAAAACAAATGAGCGACTTGCCAACACTTTGTGACCCTGATCTGTTTAGGGTTAAAGTGAGGTAACAGAGGACTGATGGGGCATGTACGTGATCCCAGCTGCACCAGCTTCTTGGAGGGGTGGCTCTCTCTCTCTCCCCTTGGAGCAGGAAGAAAATTCACGAAACCCCTCGTGTGGCGTTTAGGTACGCTGAAGTTTTTGGACAAATAGGCCTGGATGTCCTCCATCACCCTGTGCCCCAGCCATCCTACTAATGAGAACAGCCAGCTAGGCCACATTAGTGGTGCTGCATTAACTGTTTCCACATGTTGCTGCAATGTAAAGTAATGCACCTGTAATTTTTCCTCTCTTTGTTAATATTTTACATGCGTTTTTTTCAGGTTGATCTTTCCGAGGCTAAAGGGCTTGGGTGGGCCTGTGGTCACAGTTTGATACCTCTGTTCAGTTCTCATTTACACCTGCTTACACTTTTACAGACACTGACTGCCCTAACTCATAGGTGGTTGTGTAATGCCTTCACATAATTCATAATAATGCCCACATAAAAGCAAGCAGTCCAACTCAGAGGTCACTTCATGGTGCAATAGTTTTCCATCTGCTCACGAAGACTTAAAAAATACACGATTGACTGAAAATGTCTTTTACAGTCAAGACATAGCATTTTCATCCAACTATGCATGTTTGCTGTGATTGCTGTAATACGAAACAAGGTGGTTTTGGTAACAGTTACTTTCCTGACACAAACGGAAATAGCCCACGTGAAGGTCTGATTTGTCAGATGTTGGTTCCTCTTCCTGTAATTCCTGGAAAAGGATCAGTCTCTAAGAGGCATAAATTTTGAATAAAATTTCAGTGTAATTATTCAGGGGAGATTTGGAACAGTGGAACATTTAGGCCTTTATCCCATGTATTATGCAGGGAATTAACAGCTCGAGAGCTATCTGCATTTGGCAAGAGGAACTAAGTAAATACCCCAAATGGATGAACCAGACAACCTAGAATCACACTAAATGCAGTCATTAAACTTCCCTGCATTTTCAGTATCTGCTGGGAGCTGTGTTATCGCCCAGGTTCACTGCCGGTCCTCCGGGATACTGTCAGTGGTAATGTGAATCCATACAGATTGTACAGATGTTATGATGCATAAGACAATAATACTACTGTGAAAAAAAGCAAAGGTACTTTGACTTTGCTTTTCCGTTTGGAGATATTTTGGCAGCAACAACAAAAAAAAAGAGAACCCCTAATGGCTGGAGTTCAGAGAGGGGGCAGGCCAGATTGCAAAAGAATTGCTTTGAGTGGTGGATCGGCATTGCAGGAATTTTTTAATTTCCTGTTACTCAATAATTCTGCTCTAGTTAGGTCCTTGGACAACATCTTGCACTGTACCTTGTCTGATCAGTTCAATCCACTGGACAGATGCAGAGGAAACATGCTTTAATCCTTTATCATTGGTCCATGACATGGTGGCCCTGTGTGACCAGCCCTGCAGGTAGGAGACTGGCTGTAGTTATTTTGGAGGCGGTCGTACAATGTGGTCACGCTCGGTGATGTCACACACTGGGGACATACGCCGACACCCCCCCCACCACACAACCTCACTTGGTGTAGAAGCGATTATTTTATCCTTCGGGCTTTTTATGAGCTCATGGTGATAAACGGGAACGATTCGACCGTCTTTTACTGGGGAAATAAAGAAAACAGTCAGATGAGAAGCAGAACGAAGCAAGTGGTAAATGCTTTACAGTGGGGGCGTCGACTTCCAGGCCTCCGGGGCTGTGAGGCTTTTTTTTTTTTTTTTGCTGAGGATCTTCCCCTCCTTAACCCCCGGCCCACTGCCCTCCCCACTGTGCGCTCGTCATGGCTGTTCAGGGTCAAATAAATCACCTGCCATCGCAGGTGCTGACCTGTTGTTTATTAGTAAATGTCTAAAGGACAAGCTTTGAGAGGGGGGAGGAGTTGAAGAGAGGTAGTCAAGGGGTTAAAGCACTAGTCTTAGGTCTTAAGGTTGATTTAGCAGCCCCTCTGGGAGGCTGCTGTACTACCCTGAAGAAATGAATGCCAATAAAGCCTGCAGTGACTGATGTTTGAGAGCGTCTTAATTGTCTTGTTAAAACGAAAGACTCTGGTATGTAGGAAGAAAATGTGCTCTTGGTGCTGAGAGTTTTCACAGCATAAACAAACTCCACATTAGAATGTTATGAAGACATCGCAGCTGAAAATACCACTGTCAAACCACTCTCACATGTGACCACAGCGACAGAATAAAAGCAACGCTGCACACTGAGGAACTTCATCATCGTGCTTTAACTGTAACTGCAGATATGAAGGTTGAGAAATCTCTCCTTCTCTGGTTTATAAGCACTGTTTTGGAAAGAAAAAAAAAAAGTACCACCTGGTTTTAATCCACCAATATTTTTAGGAAGAAGAAACTATTGCACTCCATTTGTTCACGTCATGTGTGTGTAAACGCTGGAGGATTATAAAGGGATTATTTGATGAGTACGCTAACTGTCAGAAATGACAGACACAGATGAGAATGTGCAAAATTACTTCCATCACTGCCTCGTAACTGAAACAATAAAGGACTATGTAGTATAACCTGAGGACTGACAGCAGAGCCTGATCTCCGGCTATCTAATAAATTACACTATTGTCTCTTCACTCTTGACTCTGCCTCCTGAAACATGTGAGTTTGAAAGAGACCAAAGCACTGGAGGCCTTAGCATAACACCCTGCGCTGCCACCATCCAACAATGACTGGCACCTTCCACCAAAGGTAAGTCAACCTTAAAATTTTTAAATTAAAATAATGATTGTCTAAACATTTATACACTCAATTTCTGTGTACATACGCCTTTGTCTAGACGGTGCGTTGCCATAAAGCTGGCAAAACAACATTAGCCTGTGAGAGCGGCGCAAAATATCGGTATCAAATGATGTCATCTGCCCATGTAATGTAAAGCTAAGATTGAGCTCGATCAATTAGGATTTGCAGTGGAGCAGAAAATAGCTTATGACAGAGCTAAGGTGGAGGAATGTATGAGGAAAAATAAACTTTTCCTCTGACACACACTCTCTACCTTTGCAGATTCACAGTGTGCCTAGACTATATGCATTCATGTCCTCACTGTGGAAAATATGACTCGAGTTGTCTTCATGTGTTAAAGTGAGATTCTGTACAAAGTTTCTTCTAAATGATCAGTTGGAGGGATGCACATGTCCTGTCCTCTGACTCAATCAACAACCTCTACATTGACTCTCATACACTGATACATGATTTCAGTTGTTCTACATCAGTGTAACACAACTGTCTTTTTGATTTAGTGTCATTTCATTTGGGTCTGGTAATGTACAGACTCAGTTCTGGACACATCTGATCTCCTTGAGATGCTATAAGTCGCTGCTTATTTGACAGGATTGAGAGCGACTATCAGAGCGTGCTGAGGTTTGACAACAGGAAAGCTCCAGCCGTGCTCCATTCACTTGAATGCAGCTCAATACAGCACCAATTCAGATGCAAACTGACGCTGATGTCTTGAACTTGAACATGCTTGTAACAAAACCTACAAATAATGCACAGTCAACATGTGAATTGACATTTTTTTGCAACATCTTCATCTGACCACACGTTTTCAACAAAGTGGTAATACTCTGATGATCTATGACAAATACACACAACATGAGGGAGGAAATAGAAACCTGGGTCTGAAGCTTATCTACACCTACACAGTGAGAAAATCTGGAGCTTCAGGTGAAACATCAGAGAGACTCAGCCACATGTTTGAGACTCAGTCGGACTGAGACTCAGATGAGGAGTCTGCTGAGACCTGAACCAGAAACTGGCAAAATCATAAGAACATTTAACACAGCTAGTATCTCTTATTTAGGTTGTTAGCTTGTAGCTAGTATTGGCTGACACAGTGTTGTGCTAATGGAAACTTTCACTCCGACATAGGGTTTATCTACCCGACCCCCCCCCCCCCCCCCCCAACCCCTCCCACTCCTACAAAATGCAGGGTGGTTCTTTATGTTTGTGATGTAGGAAACTCTGACTATTTTTACTGTCACTGGTTCACAGCAGTTCTAGCTGGAAACACTGAGTCCTGGTGATGACTGATTATTTCACTCATGATATATCTTGTCTTCTATAAAAAAACACATCATATGGACGTGTTGACAAGGTTAAACACTTGACTATCATCAGAGGGGGTTTTAATTGCTGTTATTGACTCTTCCATGCAGTTTACAGTCTAAATGAGGTAAAAGTTGGTCAGAATTCTTATTCCTATTTACTTAATGGAAAGGACGTAAAACCAAAAGACGCTACGTTCCAGTGTCATCTTATTCTGTGTCAGCTTTAAATGTACACTGACACTGCTGGGACTGTAGTACCCAGGCTGAAGAATATGTAAATTATGACCTTCTGTAAACTGAGGTTGCGGCAGAGGCAGAGGCACAGCCGAGGTTTCGTAATCTCCAGTCAAAATCTTTTACTGTCACATCAGTGAACCTGCAGAGTTGATCTTTTCATAGCCCATAATTTGTAGCTGATATTATCAGTATGGATATCAGAATGTCAGAGAGAGTTAAATCAGATAAAGTGACTTATTACCTGCTCAATCTGACTTATCACCTTAATCTGCTTTCAGAAAAACCTCTTTAACAGAAAACTTCCTCTCCGTGAGCAAGTCTGCGCAGCGGGTCATTCCCAGTGACAGCTCGAGTCATGTTTGTTATTGAGCAAGAGGTTGAGAGCTAAAGGTTTGACGGGCAGGTGTAATAAGCCAGGGAGTTGAGATGTCACCCATGGGTGCAGCCCGGGGCAAATAAGGCCTAGTGGGTGTCTAAAGATTCCTCGGCTATAATGTAACTCTTTGTTCGAGTTGTACCGCAGAAATGGGAAATATGTTCACGCTTGACGTGTCCTTGTAATACCAGGGTAATGAGTGTCAGAAAGCATCGGCCATTCCAAATACCCTTTGGCATCATTCGTCAAAACCACAATCCAAACGCAGGTGTAGCTGTAATTGTTTCACTTAAGAATATGTGATTTATGTCAACGGCAAGCTTTGAAGTGTGGGAAACATTAATATTATTTATTAGTCATTTCCACATCAATAATCTTTTTGTATGGAGCGATGTTCCATAGGTACGCGCCTGTCACAGGAACTGGATCAACTTTAGATGTCATCGACTCCTATGTGTTTATAATTTATCACATGCACAGAGCTGATCTACGATGACAGTTGAAGGCAGCCTGCTCTCCACAGTGTCACAAACCTCTCAATGTGTGAACGATCAATTAACGACCGGCTCATTTTGAACAATGACAAACATGTCAAACAGCTTTTTTTTCCTGTGTATATCACCACCGCACAAACTCATCTCTCCATGTTTTTTTTTTTTTTTTTTTATCTACCCCATTTAATGGGGGCGGGGTACATTCGACAATGCTAAATGCTGTTAATCCTGGCCCCAGGCCTCAGACAACAGAAATACAAATTTGCAGCTGCCTTAATTACCGGATTTCAAAAACAAACAATAAATCTGCCTTAGATAAAGACGCCAGTGGAAAACAAACAACCTCTGGGCTTATGGATGGTTATCGCCATATTCTGATGTCTTGGGTAGATTAGCATACAAACCCCATGTACTGTGGAAAAAGACCTAGACAGGGGTTGTGACATGTGTGAATCATAGTTTCCTAAATTTTGTTCATTTGTGTCCTCTGGAGCATTGGCACTAACTTTGACGGTGTTTGTTTTCTGAGTTGATGCTCCTGACTAAGATACGCCTCATTCGTTGGAACAAGGTGTGTCTGTTTCATGCGTGAATAAAAGCTTTCACAGCACAAAGATGTGCTCTGTTCTGTCCTGACCACCCGAGTATTGCTGCCCAGCTTTTGAGGTTTTGATTATATTTTATGAGTCCTAATTGTGACTGACCTAACCCACTGGTGGCTTCATTTCATCTGAAGCAGGCTCCGGTCCCTGCTGCTGATTGGGGGCATCCCGGCCGATCAGCGTGGCTGTCTGCTGACCTCCACCTCCACAGGACGGTGAAGGACACGTCTCAAGTTCATCCTCCCCTTGGGTGGTACGGCTCTCAGCTTACCTCCACCTGTCCGGTGGGGCCTGCTTCTCCCTTCACCCCTCGCCCTCCAGCCTCTCTGTGAGACTACTTAACATACCCCGCTCAGCTCCTTTTACAGCTCTTAAACAAAACTGCGCCATTGTTTACCAACACTATTTAAAGGAAACGCTGCTTCAAGTCGAGTCAAAGCATCAGTTCCACATTTGGAAGCTTAATGTTTTATAATTACCTAAAACTTCACATATAAGTTCAAACATCAGCCCAGAACAAAGCAACACTAAGTGCTTTTTTCACCCTGCAGTCCAGTGGCTGTTGCTCTTTTTAGGTTGTAACATAAGAATGTGAATCTAACCCTTTATTAAACTGCAGATTCTTTGTTGTTTGTGTAACCCCACGGTGACTCCAGAGTCACATTTGTTCTCTAGGCCTCCGTACAGCAGAAAATGGCCGCTGCATGACCAGATCCTCTTTGATGCAATAATGAAAACAAATGAGTGTAACATGATAATATATTGAGGAGTGCCGCAGTTTCAAAGCTGACATCACAGGGAATTGAGGTGCAACCAGGGAAACACTAAGCTATGTTTGTCATCACTCTCGACATTGTCTCCTGCACAAATTATTTCCTCCAGTTCACTTCAGAGTATTAGTCTTCTTAGGGGTTCAATTAATCAAAGGAAGCACAGATCCACATGCCTCTGCAGGGCGACTTTGACTGACCCCACCATCACTGCAGACTCAAAGCCGTCCTTCATTATTCTGTCTCTGGATTCTCTACAGCTACAATTCATTGCTTTCTGCTCTTAAGTAAACACCAAGGAAAACTACAAATCATGTTGGAAAAATACAATCTGAAAAATAAAACAGTTTAGCAATCTCAATTGTTGCTTAAATAGGACCTTCTAGAAATTATGAGTATTATGTTGCTCTAAATATGGGATTAGGACATGACCCAATTTATCATGTGTGAATTGAGTTATGGAGCCTTATCCCCTTTATTTCCATAAACATAATTTTATCTTTATAGACCAGGTATTACCTGCTATTTAGGCAGACTCCAAGTTATTTTCTACAAGCTCACCTGTTGTTCTCATAAGGAAATCAATGCCTCTCTCTGGTGGTATAATAACATTCCCGCTGGAGAGTAACAGCTTAATTCACTCTTATCACTTTTGGTTGTCTGGCTTGCAGTCAAGCTGGGGTCCAAGAGGTGAAATGAGTTTGGCAACCTCAACTCCAGGCGCGACAAGAGAACACACATCATGGTACAGTTAGTGGAAAAAGAGAGGAAAAATTGCCTGCATAAGCAGGAAAGATAGAGTTTCATCGGCATCCCACTAAAAACGCATACTCGTCTTTGGCAGACTTCAAACACTTAATCGGCAATCATTTTTCAATGAGCCCCAGAGGAGCACATTTTAGTGCTCCACCAAACAGTCTGCTGCTTTGTGCTCTCTAATCCCTCACGGTTATGCATCATGGGGAGCCAGTGGTCGTTCTTTAGGCGGAGGTTAACCCCCACCTCCAGACTCACAGACAGGCAGACAGACAGACCCGCAGCACTGCTCCAGTCCTCCCCTCCACTGCCTCAGCCACAACATCTGTATCCATCAGGAAACACTCACTTTCTATTGGTGCAGCCCTCAAATTAAGACTGTCTTTTGATCTAGAGGCTGGACAAAATGCAAATGAAATGTGATCCCTTAAATGGCCTTCTCATCTGCCTTGTTAGGCTCCATGGAGAGGTTTCACCAGCCCCTTGGATTGAGCCCTGCCTCCTCTGGACTTGTATCACACATGTGACTCCCTGACTTCAGAGACAACCCCCCCCGTCCCCCCCGTCCCCCCAGCAAACACACACACAACTGTCTTCCCTTAACCCCTGCTTCGCTCTCATCTCATCTCCTGCTTGTGTTCCCAATCGGAGACATAGTGCTCGGGAAAAAATCATATGCACGGAAGCCAATAATCTAAACAGCACTTAACCTGGCCGGTGAAGGAGTGTATTTGTGTGATGAGAAAATCTCCAGGCTCTAGCTCCGTCTCATTAATGAGAAAAGATGAGCGTTCCCCACTGCAATTAAGAGTCAATCTCCTGCATTAACTCACCGCCCCGCGGCCACACACACAGCACAAAGACAACAGGCCATCCCCTGTCACTCATTTTCCTGGGGTGAGCAGTGCGGAGAGCACTCCTGAGATAGATTAAATTAGATGCTCCCTGCTTCTGGGCTCACCTGCTGAAACCTAAACTTGAAGAATGTGATGCTGCAAGGAAGTGCGACGAACGCAGCTCAAATTCATGTCACAATCATCGCTGCAGCGTTTGTGTATTTATTATCCTACCGATGCATTACAAGCTTAACGTTAACAACAGGCTTTTTTTTTCACAGCAGACATTTTGACTGGTCCGAGAAGAAAAGCACAGGTATGACTCGCATTAATGATGGCTCTGTTCTATTCTATTCACATCTCACAGGAAGTCATGACAGCCAGCACATACCACAGCAGCTGAGCAGAATTACACCATCATTACATGTATTATCTACAACTGTGCTGTGACTAAATGTCTTGGGTAAAACTAAAAAGGGCTTGAGGAACTGTGCTTATTTAAAAGTTATCTTAACAGGGTTTCTTATAAAAACACATTGCGACCATGGCGTGTACCTCCTAGTAAAAAAAACAAAACAAAAAAACCCTTTGCTAGCAGTCATGTTTCTTGGCACATTACTACTTATAGGTCAGTAGCATAGTCATGGTTAGGAATGTTTATTGCCTTATTTGCATGTGTGAGTCAAGCATGAGAACAAACAAAACACGGGCTCATTCTTAAAAAACCTTGTGCTATGCTATGAAATGGTCAGAGGCAAAAAAAAAAAGTACAAAGGCAGCACTAAAAGTCATTCATATTAAACTGAGGGGAGTGTTTAGTGCTTCTCACTGTGTGTATGCTTTCCTCATGAAACACATGCAAAGCTGATTTTACATCCATTCACTCCAACAGGTCCTAAACAACCACCCTGAAGTGACCCATAGGAATGTCTGGAGTAGTGCGCTTGTGGTTGCAGATGTACTGGATGTCGGTTGTCATGGTTATGGCATGGTTAGGTCAGGCACAAAAACTACTAGGTTAGGTTTAGGAAAAGACCATGGATTGTTTACAGTAGACAGCCTTTGTTGACATAGACTTTGTCGCGCTCTATACCACGTCAGAGTTTTAATTACTATGACCACCAAATGTTGCCGAACAACATGACATATTCCATCCACCGTGGATCATAAATCCTGCTGCACAGTCGACCTGTGTGTTTTTGTTTTTACAGGAGTACACTCTCAGTCATCGTGTTTAGTCACTCATGTAGCTTGCTAACTGTCTACTTCCTCGATGAATCAGTCTGCACGTTACATCATTTGTTGCCACGGTGACACCACCAACTGTTGAACAGTGGAACTGCATGAGAGTCAGATGTGTATTAGATGAGTGCACCTGTCCACAGATGCACACACACAGCACAGTACTCATAATAACATTGGTCCATGGTAGCTGTATAATTCAGATAAAAGTCAAAGAAAACACCACATTTTCATTTGCCAACTGGTTGTTTCTCTCATTTTAAACAAAGACGTCTCTCATCATCAAAAGCAGGCCAGCCACAGCATATGTAAGACAATATTTTAGACTGTGTAGCTCTCAGTAGAAAAGGAGGTTTGGACGACAGCATTGTAATTTAAACAGCAAACATCATTAAGTACTCTGAGCGCAATATTCATCAAACAAGATTACTGGAGCGCTCAAAAGGAGCCCAACGCCAGGCGACAACAAACAGGCAGTCATGTCAAAGAAAAACGCACTGTAGGCGTGGCAGGATAAAATCTCAGCAGAAATGCTGAGGATAAACATGCCACTTGAAAACCATTATGCTGTTTATTATGTTACATCATCATGTCTTTATAAGACTCGAGGAGCAAACGGGAGCGCGCGGACGTCTTGTGTGAGTGTGTTTGTGTGTCTGTGTGGTGGTCGTGGGGGTATTCAAGTGAGTCTGACGGAAAATAAGAGACAAGTGGAGGGATGGGAGATTGGGCCTGGGTGGGGTGGGCTGGCATAATGAGTGACATATTGTGAAATCTTTACCTACAAAGCAGAGTCTTCTTCCATGCAAATGAGACTCCCTCGATAAGGATCTGTTTGATGGGACACATGCCGAATATGAGGCAGTTAATTCCCTCATTAGTATTCCACAGAGCTGATTGGCAAAGACCAGAGAGAGCCAGCCGGAGAGCATCTCTGCAAAACCCAATATTGATTTGTTTAATGGTGTCAGGGAGTCAAAAATCGCAAATCTCCTGTCAATTGTTTATGAGGCTGTTTAGCGGGCCAATAGATGCCCCTCGCTTAATTAATACCTCATTACGGAGATGTGATTATATGCTTGAACTGTTAATGGGGCCCCTGAATTTCAAAGACCACCATAAAAGGTGTTTTGACAAACAGAGCTGGGGAAAACGCGATATCTGATGAGTCTCAGCGTGTTTGTTGATTTGGGACTCTTTGTTTGTTTTCTTCCCTTTTTATGCTTCCCATTATTTGCGGGGCATCCATGCTCAAAGGCTCGACATTTTCCTCTGGTTTCGTTCCATTCTGCTTCCTATCATTTGACAGCATAATGTTAGTTAACTGTTCCATAGATCGGGAATATGTATAGTAAATAAAGCGGTATTTGTAATCAAGAGTCACCTCAGAGAGTAAACACAAACAACCTATTGTAAAGAAGATGGGGGGAGCGGGGGGGCAGGGATCCTATTAAAAGTCTGTATTCAGGTCCATGGGCATACACACATGTAAACATGTATACACTCATGCAGAGGACTGTACACAATGTCCACAGGAAAAATATTTTCCAAATGATTGCTGACAAAGAGGTCAGTCCAGAAACGCATTAAATGTCTTGCTACAAACGGCAGAGGAGTGAGGGGGCTGATGTTCACCTAGGCGAGCACACATGGCTGATCTGAAGGGCTCTCTATTTAAAGGCCCATAAAGAGAGTGATAATGGCATAGGTTTATGAGGACTCAGCCCAGTGAGACAGGCTGTTACTGCCGTGGCTGCTGTTGTTGTTATTCCCACTGTTCCTCGATGGCCACTAAAGCGGAAAAATGGATCCCCACTTTGGGTTGAAATATGAAGCTGGGCTTATTCTCCCTCTCTTTCTCTTTTTGTGTGAAAGGCGCCCAGGCATTTGCCTGCATGGTTATGGAGTTAAATGCTCAGCTCCATGGCTGGGCTTCTGCACGGTTCCCCCCCTCCATTTCATTCCCTCTGACAGGATTAGCAGGTCTCCAGTGTTAGAAATACATTAAGTGGACCTTTGCAGTCACTTATTATGCCTGATTATGCAGCTGGAATGGGGAAGGTAGGCTCTGTTTGTAGTTAAATAACTTCTCAGATGCTTTTTTTTTTTACAGCAGCAATCTTCAAAGCATGAACGGGTCAGTGGCTCAGGCACAAAGCTGAGATTGATTTCCACCCTCCTACTCTTTGTTCCCGCGGTTTAAAGAGGACAGGTTCTACTAAATTAGTTTGCCCATGTTATTAATGGAATAGCCAATTAAACTCCCATACAGTGGTGTCATGGCAAAACAATGCAGCCACACAGCCTCCCCACAGCAGTGGTTGGTGCAGCAGGTTAATGAAATGGTTAACTTATGTTGATTGTATAGATAGGATTAGGCTCCATCTGGGCAGCGTGCCACTCTGTTAGTGTGAAGTCTATATGCTGCACCACAGACACCAAACAGCTGGCCATTTTATTTAGACCAGTCCTCAGTACAGTGATCCACTCTGGCATCCTCTCAGGTTGAGGAGATATATAACGCAGCAGTGACATCACCCCGGGACTGCAAATGTGTCTAATGTTGACGCCTCTTGTTTTGACAGCTGGGATAAAACAATCTGAGAGTTTCAAGCTAGAATGAGTGGCAGAGACAGTTCAGCAAAGTCTGAGAAAGTTTTCGTGAGGTCAGCACAGAAAGTTGAGATTGGAGGGGGAAGGGGGGCGGGGGGTTAACCGAGAAAGTTGGCCGAACCGTCGGTGCATATGTGCGCAGGTGTGTGCGCATGAGGAAAAGAGGAGGCGGGGTGTTTAGGTGTGTACTGGGGCTGGCTCTCTGTCAGCTGCGTCAGTGCATTAGAGGATATTCATCGTCGCTGAAACCCAAGCCCGTGTTCCTCCTACCAACCTGACTTATTTTCTGTAATGCCAGCAACATTTTGTTATTCATTCATTATCTCTGACAATGTAAATGACTCATCACATTTAAAATGGCTCCCTAAGGTGAGCAGACCCCAGGCATGATGTGAATGAAATCATGGGCATTTAGGTTACAGCCCAGTTCCCTTGGCCTGAAAATTCCAGTTAGAGTATGAGGCAGAGCGGAGGGAAAATTAGTCTTACTCGCTTGATGGCTGTTATACTTGGCCATTTCCTGACCCTCTGTGAATAAAGCTCCAATTTATGGCAATTATCCATGTTAAAGACGGCACCCATACAAATTAGCAATAATGCCAGAGGTGATGAGAATGTGCAGGCTGGGGCTTCTATTATCATATTCTTTGGCTGGAGTACCTCACATGCACAGCAGATCACAGCTAAAACCACTTCACACGTGTTATCTATAAGTTATGCTAAAGCTAAATTGATAACATTTCTATTTATGCACTCCAGAGAGGCAGTGTGTATTTGTGGCAACACTGAGGGTAAGAGAGCCCACTCCCGCCCCCCCAGCCTCCCCCCTCCAGAACAGCTGACACAAGTGATCCGTTATTTCTTGGAGGGGAGGCCAAGCACATGGGGCCTCCACACATCACACACCTCAGGCCATGACCACTCAGCAACGCCCTCCCCGTCCCAGGCCCAGCCCCGTCACATCTGGCCCCAAAGACCCGGGACGTTTTCTTTCCCCCTGTTCAAAATGCACCAGTGGTTCCCATTTAACACCTGTTCGCCCTAATTTCCATTTTCAGGGACGCTGTGGATTTCAAATCATTTATCACTTCCCAAAGTGCTTCCACATGTGCGATGCCTTTTCCCAGTGTGCGGGGTTCCTGCCTCCGGCCAACCTTTTCCAAATGTATTAAAATTCAGTTTGGTCCAAAGAAGTTCAGACACTGATGTTTCATTGTGGTGATGTCTGGTAATTATTAGTCTAAATTACGGCTCCGGCATGTGACTTGACAGGGTGGACTCCATGTTTAAAAGGAGAGATGGGGCGAGGAGGTAGGGCCAAGGTGGTCTGTCACGCTTTGTGCACTTTTATAACTCTGTACCCCAACACAGGGATGTCAGTCAGACTGAAACAGTTTCGCCACCGTGGAAACACTTGTGTGGTTAGGGACCTGAGAGGGTCCACTGGGGCCCACTGTGGGGCGGCTGGGTGAAGGCTGTGTCAAAAGCACTCCACTGTGAGGGGAAGACTCCCACATCGAGTGCTGATGAACGTTAAATAGTGACTCTGGTCCGGTTGATATTCGAGGTCAGAGTTCATATTGTGAAACCAGGATTAGATCTCAAAGTGGAAAACGATTTGAATGAAAGTGAAATCAGATTATGTCTTGGGGCTCTTTGGTCAACAGTCCCAAAGCCTCAGCAGCGCACCAACACTATGTAATTGGCTTTGACAAAATGGGACGGGAGACACACAACCTACTTGGAAAACGCATAATGTGATTACAGTGTGCGTATTGCTTAATAACACATACATGTTGACGCATCCACCTGTAACGGCCCCTCCCAGGTATAGTTGTGTATTTCATCGTCAAATCAGCACCTTTTATCAACAAATCAAGCACAGCGGGAGCTCATCTAAATCCAAACACATGCAGCCGAGTTTAAGCTCAGGCGGAAAAAAGTTCCGAAAATAAAAAGCGTGAAAAAAGCACAAACAAGAAGGGGGGGGGAAACTGAAGCCAATTAACTGTGTTGTCATCATATTAAATAATAAGCAAAAATCATGGTAGGTAATGAGAACCTTATCATCACCACATTTTTCATGTTCAAGGGCATGAGCTACAGAAGTGGAGAAAAAAAACAGATTTCCACAAACACACACAAAAAGAGAAATTTATTCAAATTTAATCTAATTAAAAAAAGGAAATTGCAACATTTGTGTTTACAAAGTAAGTTTTTTTTTGATGCGCTGCGCTCCATCTTCAAGTGGGGAATGTTTGAAACTGTACTGTAAGTGTGCTTAATTAAAGTGGGCTGTGAAAATGTGCACTAATCAGATATGGTTGGTAACAAAGTCCATGAAATTACTAATTAGAATTTCATTAAAAGGTACTGCTTTATCATCTTAGGAAATCGTAACCTTTAAAACGCTTTCAGGAAGGCAGTATGCCTTTTTAAATGGGCTAAAAGAGAGAAACGGCTGGCTTTTGATGTAATATCTCATTTAGGATTTGAGCTAAATTGGACCATTTAAACATGTCATTGTTTTGGACGTAATTTATCAGACTAATTAATGACAGTTATTGCCTGAGTTGGGCGGCTGACAGAACACCAGGCTCCTGCAGGAAGAGATCACAAAGACAGCTTGGATGAAAACACACCATTAGGCGGCGGTTGCCAAGAACGAGAGCCACCCCTTTTTGATTTCTCCCTCTTAACAATCAATTTCAAAGTGCTGTGGAGGATACAGAACACATACTGCTGTTTGGTGCTCACTCTAATCCAACAAGTGTAATTTACCGTTTTACTATAAGGGTTTCCCAACAGCTCCAGTTCATAGAGATCAAATATTCTTCAAGATCGTTCAGCACATTTTCCCTTCTTCCATCCTGGTTAAGTAGTTTAGAGCTCACATCCTATGGGCTGTATAGTGTGTCGTCCATGTGACTGCCGGGCTGATTACTATTCCTCCCATCAGTTGGTCAGGATGGGCTGTGTTAGTTGAAGGGATCATATGTCAGCACTCAGGCCTGTTTATCTGAAGGACAGAGGCTGTGGAAGAAAAGACAATCTGTTCTTCTGCTAATGACGGCTTGATTTAAGCTCCACAGAGTTCACCCTCCTCACCGCCGACTCACAAGAACAGAGAATAACAGGCAAACTGTGGACGTCGGGTAGATACGTGTAGAAAGCTGATTAGTCGATAGTTCACTACGGTAACACCCATGAGTCAGAGGTGAGTACGGGTGAAAAGTGAAAAGTAATACTGTAGGTTTCCCCTGTGTCATGCCCTCTGCAGAGGTGCTGGCCTGCTGCAGATGTTGAGGAGGGAAAAGTCTCAGCAGCAGGGAGGTGCATTATGGGGCTGAAAACTGTCAGTTTAACTGGATTTCAGTCATAGTCTGGCCAAGTTCAAATGAAGTCGGGAACCTGGAACTAAATCAGGACTTAAAAACTGGGAATTCAATCGAATGCAAGAGACTCCCATTAAGTTAACTGCCAGTGTGGTGCAAAACAAGGCACGTTGGGAATGCAGCCGTTTAATTTGCCCTGCAGGCTTCATAAACCTTTTCCTTTGAAATACCAACCATGGTGGCAACACTCTGTCCTACAAGTGTACACATGTAACATAGCACCAAACGTTTCTCATGGAACATAAATCCTCACAGGAGCAACAGGAAGCAAATAAAATCACACCTTTATTTTCTATTCATGGTATTCTGTTTGCATAATTTGCCTCCTAAATTTGCTGAAATGAGAGTGATGAGCCAGATACTTGAGTTGATAGTGCTTGATGTCTGAGGCCAATTGATGTCATTACTCTGATTTATGGTGCACACTGGCTCCTCAAGTGGAAACTAATTTGCACCTTTGTACGGGTGACACTCAGGCATTAAGTGTGAGTGTGTCAGTACCTGTAATTAAAGCAGATGGTCAATAACCCTGTCAGGACTGTTAACAAAGTAGGGCCTCTATACATGCTCCTAATTCCCTGCCCGGTTGCAGAGCTGAGCTGAGCCTCGGTGAATTCCCCGTGCACGTTATTACAGAGGAGTTGTTTTTTCACTCCGTTCAGGCCTTATTAGAGCTGTGGCTACAATTAAGGCGTACAGTAAATAGACCTGGTTGAGGACAACAGGCAGGACGTTAAGGCGACGGTCTCTGTGACATGCCAGATATGACCTCAAATGACTTGAAATGAAGCCTGTTAATACCGAGCTGCCTAATCTCCACAGCACAGGTACTCGTGTTTGAATGACCTTCAATCAGCCCCCAAAAGGAAAGGGGTTATTTCCTCAATCATTTCTTTTTTTTTATCCTGAAAGCAGAGAAAGAAAGAAAGGGAGAGAGAAAACGGGAAGAAATGAAAAGAACAAGTACACCGCGGGAGGTCAGTAATTTAAAGCCGTGACAGATCTGTAAGTTGGTGTGCGGTTGGGCTTATATTTGAAAATAACCCAGTGAGATTCCTATTAGGGCATTTTCTCTTAACTACCTCCAAATTTGTGTTCCTGCTCCTTTAAATTGTGAGCACCACACTGAGATATGTGCTAAATACCAGCTGAGCAAAAAAAAAAAAAAATCCCCATATCTGTCATTAAAAGGATCATAGAGTATAATCATCATTTTACAATTGGAACACATGCTGTAATAGCGCATTCAGCAGTCCTGTGCAGTCACTATACTTTCTGACATGATACTACAGCACATAATGCAGCCTGTAATTATCTGTTTCCTGAAGGTGGAGGGCTGCGTAAAACTGCCATGAGCTCCTGTGTGCCTTTCATAAAACGCTTTTCTCCTCTTTGGCAGTCACTCTCCGGCTGACTCACTGGGCTTCGACAAGAAACTTAAGCAGGTTCACACCAGGAGGGGCAGTAGCACAGCAGCCATCGGGGTTAGGAGAACAAAGACGGGTAAAATGTAGTGCATACCTAACACACAAATTACCGCACACACGGCTCTGCGTTCTTTAGCCTTCTCATTCATATACCACAGGCGTCAGATTGGACTCAATCGCGAGCTTCTTGGCGATAGAATATTCTGCACTTTTGGCTGCCATCATGCTCCCATCAAGTGCGTGTTAATTCACTTTTAGCCCAGGCTCCTGTATCAGGCCTTTGCATGACCCCTCATCCCCACAGATGACTGCGAACAGCCAGGAACACATGATACCCATATCTTTTTGTAGCCTGAGATTAAAGAATAAACATAATCACCGCAGACGATAGAGTTGTTGTCCACGGCCTTATCTAAAAATACTCTTGCGAGACGTCATCATCCTGCTGCTCAGATTGGTGGAGGTATTGAAGCCCTTTCTTAATGATACAGCATGTGAAGGCAGGGAGGGAGTACGTGTGTATGTGTGTGTATGTGTGTGTGTGTGTGTGTGGGTGGGGGGGGTGGTGGTGGTGGGTAGAGCAGGAGGAGAGAAAGAGAGGGTAAAAAAACATTAATTATTAGCCCCAGTGGGATCTCTTATATTCTGTCTAGCCTGGACAACACCAATTAATACAGCAATTATTATCCTGGCCCGTAGCACAGGGTTGACTAAGCTGGCTTGCCTTCTGACGATTATGGCGTGAGGGGGAGCAGCAGAAGAGAGGCATGCTGGAGCGAGATTATTCATCTCACACTAAACCCCTGCTTTTATGATGCATGGGTGATGGGGGAGATAGAGCCACAGAGTAATTTAGTCTGCAAATTTCAACTCAGCATTACTGCAACACAATCTCCCTATAGATTAATTTCTGTTGGGTGTCATCTTTAGGGGTGTAGTGGAGCACCAATTCGATAAAGAATGAACCGCGCAGACATTTTCTCATATTTTTGCCCTCCTCCGGAGTAACAAGCAGGCCTAAAGCTGTACTTTAAGTCTGAGACCCTCTAGATCCTGTGTGACAGGTGCACAGTTCACAGTGCTACTCCTTTTCTTATACCCCCGAGGTCTTATTCTAGGCTGTGACCCAGCCCTGCACTGCATTCATTTCCTAAACATTGTCTTCTCCCCTCCCCTCTCTTGGCCCTGATTCCTCAGCAGTGGACGCAGATGTAAGCAATAGCTCCACCTAGTTTCTGCAGCGCCGCTCTCGCCGGTGCACTCCTTTTTTTTTTTTTCAGAGCAGCACAGACAGCTGAATGAGGCTTGGATGAGAGGAGATCTGCCGTTTCAAATAAAATACTGCTCCCATATTATCCCCCTACTCCTGTCAAATTATCCACTGTGCTCTATTCTTCCTTATCATCTTTTTGGACAGGAGAGCTCTCTGTCTCTCTTGTTCTATTTTTGCGCCTCCCCGTCCTCGTCCCTGCTCTCCTGCGGTGACAGCCCTTGCAGGAGCATCTTAAGCACATATGCCCCTTTTCCCTGCAGCCACTGTAAAATCTGTGCTGACAGCCAATGAAAACAACACGGATGCTTGCATGTTATCTTGACATGGCCATGTTAAGCTTCGCTCTCATGATGCTAAATGGTCGTCATAAACCTTTTAAGATCTGCGCGGCCTAATATGGACTTTTATAAAAACATTATGCTGTGTAATATGTTTAGGTTCAGCAAGGACATACAGTAGGCAGCCACCGCTCACTGTCACAGAGCTCAGGAGTCAGGCACTTCATCCAAACAATGTGTGCGCTGCATTCAAAGAAGGAAACAGCCAGGTGTTCCCACAGATGCACATACTCACGTTAAAGCAGATTTTAATTTGGAAGAATTTATATATTTTGAAATAATAGTATTTTTGTGCATTCCAAAATAATGTTATACTGTTTGTCGCTCTCTAATCTATCACTGCTTTTCTATGGGATCAATTGACAAAACAATTACAGTCTACAGGATCTTGTCTAACAAGCCCTTGGAGTACTAAGAATGATTAGATGGCGGGTATTACATGAGGAACCCATCTCTGGATTAGTGATGAACACAATAAATTCTGAAATAAGTGGAGGAATATGTACATCCCTTTCATGGAAGACGCTTAGGTGATTGCTGCCACGAGAGGATTTGTCAGCATAACACAGGATCTCAAACAATAATGTGTGTGTGATAGGACACCATGGAACACATTCATAGCCGAATTCAGTGCCTGTTGTGTAAATGGATTTCTCCTCCATGAAAACGAGCGAAAGGGCCAGAAAGAATTCTGCTTGGTTTCATCATCGTTTAGTTGAATACATTATAAACCATCCTCACCACCACATCATCATCATCATCATCATCATCATCATCAAAATCCAAGAGCATTTGTGCCTTAAAGAAATGTTAAATCCAGGAAAAATGTTTGCCTCCAACAGATCACAGGCTCTAGTTAGTAATTGCTACGTGCTGCGTGTTCTATCCAGAAGGACCGTCATTTATTTACAGGGGTGTTGTGTTGCGCCTCAGTACAGAAAACCGGCCAGGCCTCTAAGAGGAGGCGCTGTCATTGTCACCGTGAGGTGTAGGATAACAGCTCTTGAGCAGGTTGTAATTAGAGTGGCTGAGGTGTAATGAGGGTGCAAGATTCCTGCTCCCGCGGCCGCTGCCAAACTGGACCGGGGCGCTGATGGCACACCGCTGAGTGGCATCCCAGCCAGAGCAGGGCTGCCACCGCCTCGCCGCCTCCACAGCCTGTGACTCGGAGCAGCACAGTGGACACCGAGAGAAAAGGCCGCATCATATCAAAGTGGAGTCACTGAATATTTTCTCACATTAGTTTCTCAGCTGAGCTGGAGTGGGTCCCAACAGGTGGTAATGTTAATAATAATAATGATTCTGAGGAATAATAATGGAGTTATTAAAGTGATTCTCAAGTGGGGAAGCGAGGCGGTGCTTTGGCTCACGGGATGTACGAGACGTGAAAGAATTTGTGGTTTACTGACTGACTCACAAACCAAAGTGTTTGTTCATCCTGGATGTTGTTGGAACGCACAGCGCTTTCTGGCCAGCTGGCTTTTCCTATGGTCGCATTTGAAGTTGTGTTCACAGGACGTGTACGGCACACCTCCCAACACACACAGAACACACATACACACACGCACACACAACGCCTCTTTTTGCACTCTTGGCAAAATGAAAACTTCTGTCGGAGTCAGATTGAAATTTATATCAGTTTGTCAGGCGCGAGCCAAAAATGATCTTACTGCACATTATTTTGATAAGTTTGGTGCCAGAGATAGAGAAGAAATGGAGGAAAGAGGGAGGAAAGTACCCCACACCCCGCACACCAGATAAGTGCAGAAGCCAAGATTCCTCTCGCTGCTCCATCAGTAAGTGCTCAACCTGACCCCCCCCCCCCCACCAAAAAAAATAAAAAACCTTTTGGTGGAGATGCCTCTTTGCATAATATTCCACCCCCAGCTAAACTCTCTAAAGTGCACCCAATTTTCTCAGCGAAGAAAAAGCATCAATCACTCTCAAAAAAACAATCCAGCTGCAAAATGGGGAGTGATTATTCAACACTTAAACAGCAATGAACTAATCCTGTTTTTGTCATAATATCACATGTGAGTGTGTGTGTGTGTGTGTGTGTGTGTGTGTATGCGACTTCTTGTATTACTAACTGTACTAACTGTGTGCCAGGAGTTTGTCAAAGTACAAACTGCTACTACTGTACGTGATTGAACTTTTAAATTACTTTGTGAGCACTTCTCCATCTGAAACTTTGGCAACAACACAGCTGAGGAATTGTAATGAGATGAGGGGGAGGAAAAAAAAAATGTTACGTGTCAATAATGTGTTGATATATCATGTTCTGCCCTTTGTTTATTTATTTTTTTAATGAAGAGAAAGCCTTTATCTGCGGCTGAGCCACCACCATGAAATTCTTTTCCTGGCTGTGTGTGGAGTCGACCACAGTGTAACACAGTTACACCGTGTCAGAGCTGCAGCACAGAGCAATGCGACTCATTACTGCTCAGCAAGAGAACATAACCACAATAAAACCACCCCCTTTCCACCGGGGCAGCCGCTCTATTTGTGCCTGGCTCCATGGGTGAAAGGAGTGGGCGAGCTGCCGTGTTACTGGCGGGGTTGAGTCAGGGTTCACTTTTAGTGTACTCTAATGTTGTAGGATATAAAATACTATTACATGAAAATGATCATAGTTAACCCAAACCCTCGTAACGTACTTTTTATTTAATGTAGAGCGGTGCGGCGAGAACAGCCCTTTACTCCAGTTTACTCCAGCATCTGTCTGGAGTAAACTGAGCTGAGGAGCGGGGCATGCGCTGATCCAGCCAGGGACAGGCATTTTCCTGAGGTCCTAGGGTTGGACTAGTGGGAGCAGACCCCCACAGGCCATAAACTCCATAATGTAGGCCATCACAGCAGCTAGCCCGTGTAAGTGTGACTTCTGAGGGGCTTCCAAAATACCACGGCGGCGCTTTCATTTCCCCACCGCTCGCCAGGCAGCTGCAAGAATGTCAATATGAATGAAAGAATGTCTCGGGAAAATGTCGAGAGGATTAATCAACACCTGTACTCGGTGGATATGGATTTACAAATGGTTCTAGACTAAAAGACAGTACGCAAAGTAAAGCAAAGCAAAGAAGCCGGGATTCATCATTCTTTGCATTCATCATATTGTGAGCAAGAAAAGGATGAAGTTTGTTTTACCAGGCAGAGGCTTGAGCTGGGACCAGAAAAATGTTATTTGTCGTGCAGTGACACGCATCAGAGTTAATGTGAAACGTGGGAGAGGCCGTGGCCCTTCAAATACATCAACATTAGTTTATGATTATTATGTGAAATATTCTCAAACTGGGAGTTACTTGTCACCGCTGTGAATGTGTGCAACATTACCCAAACGATTAGTGATTCTGTCTCAGCAATACAGCAAGGACTAATTCAAATCTCTTCACTAATGAGACATGAAGCTAAAGAGGGAATAGTGTTATCTTATTACCATGTTGTTTACTGTCGAGCCACATCAAAACCTCTCTTATTGTTTCACCAATTAAAAAGAAAATATTATTTGCACAAACTTGGTGCATTTTACGCGATCTCTCCCAAAAGTCTGCACCCAAACACACGTGAGAATAATAGGTATCACAAATGTGCTCATCAGTGTTTACACCTATTACCCTCACACCTATTATAATGAACAAATTACACTGCATTAGTGAGCCAGATGCATCTTGCGACCCTTACACTGAGTAATATACAGCTATGTTGTCTGTGCTGATACGTAGAGAGCAGATGATGTTATGAGGTGATAATGACCAAGCCGGGGTAATTGCTCTGCCAGTAGGAGACCTGTAATCACTGTGCTGTGATTATGTAATGGACGCTGCTGATACGGAACAGGTGAACCGAGAGTGAGTGGATTCATTTGAAGCAGCCACAACAGGGACTTCATTTACATGCGCACAAGAATCAAGATTACATTGTCATTAAGACAATAAAGACAGTACAACAGGACCTACGGCATGTAAACAACACACTGATTATGTCAGTGCCATTATACTCTCAGCATGAGAACATGTGGTCCCAGTCATTCATCTGGTGAACAATGTTGTTTATTACAGATCATTAGATATATACGTTTACCGCAATCCATTTTCTTTAAGTCTCATTAAGACCTGTATATGCTTAATTGATGATGCTTTGTTTAACTAATCACAGTTGGCTACTTCATTGAGTCTCGTTAAGCTCTATAACAACACTGTCTCAGTCAGGCTATTGATGATCAATACAGCAGGTTATATCTTGGTTGTCAATAGAACCTGTGCAATAAATGCTTATCCATATGAAAGGACGAGTGGTGATATGAAATTCTATATTTTTATTTTTGTCAACAAATCCCATGAAAGCGCCAAAAGCGACAATGAATAGATGCTACAAACAGGTATTGTCTGTGAAGCCAAAGCCTGATACTCCTCGGTGCCATCCAGCTCCATTGTTGTGCACAAACACGGCAGTACACCACACCACTGCACCGGCTGACACGTTCCTTCATTATGATGAACACAGGCACTGTAGTTTATCTTCACTCAGTCCAACATACACTATCCTGCTATTGTGAAGCACCTAATGTGTATTAATCCCCTGCTGGAAATAGTCCCCAATACGAACACAAAATTAGAGCAGCCAGTTCTGATATATTCATAATATCCATGATACATCCTTTAATATGATGGGTGAAAATCTGATGTATTAGACAGACCTGTGCCCTCTCAGTTTTTAAGTATTGTTTTATTCTGAATATTTTCACCATTTTACCTTGCTGTCAAACAGGCCTTTCCTTTGGAGCTACATTTTCTCAGCCACTGATCTGCCATATTACTGCACAGAAGTGCATTTATGACGTACTCAGATCAGCTGTTAAGCATAGGTTTGAAAACAGTGCCTAGGTCCAAAGGAAGGAGCTGTTTAATGACAAGATAAAGCTGTGATAATATTCAAGAGCAAGCTTTAATTGATCATTTTAAACCAAATGTTTTTGTGGATGCCATGTCTGCAGCAGCACATCACTCTGCAGCACATCATTGCTGCTGCTCATGTCTACTATGGAACTATAACAGTAGGTAATACACCAGGGCTGTGTTTGCGATCGACGATCATTAGAGCCATCGATGATTGTTCATGCCTTTGTAGACAAGACCTGTTTTCCCACTAATACGCTTCTTGATTGTGGTATTAAATTACTACATAATTTAAATTGTCCTGCCACAGCCTCATGTCTCAGACTTTCCCCACTGCAAACTGCAAATTGTTGAGTGTAAGATAGTGTTTCCTCACTGTTTTAATTTTTGTGTGTGAATGCGTATATGTGTGTGAATGTGTGTAAATGTACTTTTTGTTTATCATTTTATCATGTAAAGCACTTTGGGCTGTTTTTTTGGTATGAAAAGTGTTCTACAAATAAAGTTTGATTGATTGATTGATTGATTGATTGATTGATTGATGTATATAAGGGCATATAATGATTGTAATGACCTGATACTATAACTATCTCATACCACTCCATATCAATAACAGCTCTGCCTCTATAAAGGCCATCTTGTTCACTGTACCACACTGTGTGCACATGAAGGTGATTGTCAAGTGAGGAATAAATCCATAAAAGATACTCATGCTTTTTAACAGACTTGAAATATGTTCGGCCTCCTGCTGTTTTTTACCCTGAACAATAAAATAAGCAAAGGAAAACAAGAGGTCTCAGTCTCCAGCACCTCAGCTACGTCACCTGCACCCAATTGCCTTTTCACCTGTGGGATGAAGCTCAGAGTGATGAGAATGCTGAACAGAGCTCGACCTCCCTCACGCTAACAGACACTGGACCCTTCTCACCCCGTCTCACCCTTCACTGCTCGGACACTATCCGTCTCCTCAAACAGGAGGATCCGCGATTCCCAAGCAAGGTGCAGCACATTGCTTGTCACTGCCCACCTCTTCATTGCTTGCACCTGCTAAAACATTTGAGGTATTTGAGCAGCAGGGCAACACATTTGCTTTTCATTTAACCTGCCTTTGGAGACCTTTGAAGCACATAATAGCAGAGCAGCGTAGGTCCCCCTCCCACCCCCCTTAATCATTTACCTAGTAAAGGCGCATTCTCTGCAGCTAACCCATCAAGCGGAAAACGAGTTTGGCCCGCTATTTCTCTCTCCCTCCCTTTTCCCCCCTCCCACCTTTCCTCCCTTGCTCTCTCTCTCGGCCTGTTTTGCTGTGTGTGTCACTCCCTCCCCTTCCCATTGTGAAACCCTCATGCAGTTGCTCACTGACTCGACTGTATGTGAATGAGGGAGGCACGAAGCCAATTGTTGGCCACGTCTGGGCGTGAAAGGTTTCAAGAGATGGTGTGGCTGGCAGCCCATTGATACAACACGGCTAATTATCTTTTGCGTCCAATCATGAGGAAATTTATTGGCAGAGGGAACGCAGCCTTTGTATTTTGGGCAAGATAATGAGACTTGTGTGCTTTAACAAGGAACATGAAAAAGATCTGGTTGTAAATTCGAGTTGGGAGCGGAGCCAGATTTGGCCTAAATGTTTAATCATCTTCACTGATAATAGCATATGCTTTAATTTTTACTTGTGAATGTCCTTATTAGACAGATGGAGCTGTGTGTGTGACTGCGTGTGTGTCTGTGTGTGTGTAGCCTATGCGTCAAAAGGAAAGTGTAGAAGCACTTGGAGTAATTCTCTCACAACTTTTATGTGATTATCATGTATTGGCTTTTTGAGTTTTGTGAACTTGGTGGGAGATACAAGAAAATATTTCTGACAAATGAAAGAGCTGTTTATGTTTTACATTATCCTTTAATCAGAACCACTAGAGTGAATGTCTGGTTTGGATGATTTGGGACAATCACATGACAGCTCAGCGGCAACAGCCAAACACACACTGAATAAACACTGATGTGATGAAATGCTGCTCAGTGGAGGCAGATGAATCACTGGCAGTCACACACACTAACTGTCCTCACCTGCGAGTGCTCACCTGGACCTGGGAACTTTTAATGCACATTATCAAACACATTAAAGACACAGTCGGGAACTGGAAGAAGCCTCGCTGGAGAATGCAGTTAGGAAATGCCACATGGCAATTTGCCCCAGCAGCTCAGGCTATTTGTACGTTGCGATCCATGTGGCTGTGTGCAATAACAACAGCAGACTGGGAGAGGATGTTCCTGCTACAGACAGCTGGGGTAACAGATGCAGGTCTGCACACAGCAGTTCACTAAAAACTGGTATTTTACATAGATATTTGTTTCTTGGTGTAGTGTGTCTACAGTGTTTCTGTGTTTATCTGTGAGTAAAACTGAGAGCAGTCAACTAAATGTCAATGTGAATATAAATAGTGATTCTAATTGAGTAGATTACCATACTCTCTACGTCAGGTGAATGATATGGGTTAGATTCATACCACATACACAAAGTTCTAGTTTGGTGCATTAAGGCGCAGAAGGGTGCACAGTGCATAGTGCTAAAAGTGTAGAGTGAAACTGAAGTGCACATGGAAACAGTGAGACATTAGAAAGAATACATTATCATACTTTATCAGTGGGTGTGTCAGGGGCTGGAAACAATCATGGCCAATCAGTGCTCTCCTCCTGTGATGTCCTGACAGGTCTGGTAATGGAGTAAAGAATCCAGAGGAGCAGATTTCTCCAGGACATGCAAGCACAAAAATACAGAAGCCCCAATAATCTGCCAGAGACAGATTCCTTTTATATAAGTGGACATGCTGAAAATCTGCAGGTCATCTGCTGCTCTGTGAGCTCTGATGTGCAGTTTTATCGGGAATCACAATGATGAAAATCTGTTGCAAGACTGGATGCAAACTTTGTAATATCTCAAAACAGTCCAGCCCAAAGTCATGATGGAGGGTGGGAGGGGTTTTATATCATACACTGTAGCCCATGAAGTTGGAATAATATTGTTTAGACACATTCCTCTTTTTATTCCTATTTCTACTCATCAGTGACCACCTTTGACCAGGCGCAATGATTACATACTGAGTCCCAGTTACCAGTTTAGAGAAGATACACACTTTATCTATCAAGAGAAAATCACAGTGTGACAATCATTTCATGAGAAGAGGAAGAAAAAATATATTTTATTCCAACTTTATGCGCAACAGTGTAAATGCATTGTTGTGCAATAAGTTGTTTTTATGATAAATGATTATATCATCAGCTATAGGCAATGCAGTTCAAATGTTTATTATATAGTTTTATGTAACATGCCCAGTTACAAGAGAATAAAAAAATACCATACCATGAAAAATAATGCATATGACAGGAAATATTGTGTTATTCAGTGCGATTAAATGTAGCCCCAAATGTACTGCAAACTCATGCCATGTGTAAAGGCACCAACACTAAAAGCATCTACAATGACTGCAGAGTAAGAACAGCAGGTACATTTTCCTCTTACACAGGAGCAAAACACTGTCAAGTATCCAGGGTAAAAATTTGGAAAACATGCACTTCCAGAGAGAAGAAGCACTCTGTCACAAACACTGACCAAGCTGCAGTGATTTCCATGCTTTCCCCCCTCACCCCCTAATGTTGATAAGTGCCACCAGGAAAAATGAATCCTCAACAGCTCTACCTTGAGAGATAAAGTCAAACAGGGTGGATCTACTTGTACACGTTGGATTTGGTGGAAAATGTCATAAAAACGAAAGGTGGTGCTGATTTGGGATCTCTGGGAGGAGAGCTGTGGTCATCAGTTACAGAGGTGAATGAAAATGATCCTAAAAAAGCTGGTTTTAGCAGGACCACGACTCCAGGTCTCTTGTACTAGTTGAAGAACATGCTGTGTTACAGGTTTATTAATGATCACAGAAAGCAGGAAAAGGAAAACATTCAGGAAAAAAACTGACTCAAAAGAAAAACAATCCGACCATTTTCCTCCACAGTGAGTGGCTGAGTCACTTGTTTCTGGTGGTTTCAACGTCAAAGAAAATATCAGCCATAGTGAAATCAGTAGCAGCTCTTTGTTACCCGGTAGAGTCCTTGTGGGCCATCAAGGCATATTTGCTCCATCACTCCATTGTTCACGACTCAAATCCACATCTAAATCCTCTCGCCTTTGTCTTCTTCCAAGTCACATGGATGCCTCCCACTCTGCAAACTCTGTTAGCTGATCCTACCAACAGGGCTAAAGGAATAGATAGATATGAGTAGGCTATAAGCAGCTACAATTATCCCCAATGTGAAATGCCCTAACTGGTGTAGGTTCAAAGCCCAATGTTAAATGATCCTCTATTTAAAACACTTCTCATGGTGAACAACTCTTGTGGCCCATAAATGTCTGTGGAAAAGCCAGGAGAGTAAAAATAGCAACTGGTTCATTAAAACCCACACATCAATAAAAATTTATGAGACAAAACAAACATAGAGGGGAAGTCACAGGCCTTCTGTCCACATCACTGACTGTCAATGCACTCAGTCCTCACAGTGCTATCAATGTCAGTCACATCTCCTCGCTCACATTTTACCAAGACCCTTGAGTGGTTCTCTTTAATGCTCAATTTAACACAATCACAGTATGAAAGAAGCACCTCAGCCACCTGGCTCTTTCCTTCGGGAGAAAAACCAGGATCAAACTCTTGACCCTGGTAACTAAAATTGTTATGCCCCTTCCAAATGAATCTGATATGCATGCTTACTTAACATATCACCTTTCCTCATTTCCATAGCTCCTGGTTCATTTAGGTATTTTTGTGGGCCACGGCTAACTCACTAGCAATGCTGCTGCTCCTTCTGACCATCAGAACTGATGTACAAAGGCATGAATTTATGTGTCTACATGGTCTCTGACAGGCATATGTGTGAAAGGAAAGAAGAAAAAGTAAGCACAGTATATAAAAAAGTCAACACAGCATCTCCAGTCTGCATCTGTGGTTTTTAAATAATCTAAAAAGTATGTCATAGTCCACAAAGACCACTTTCAGGAGGCCAAACTTTACTGGCCCTAAGAGAGGGGACAGATATTTCCCCTTGGAATTTGTTTATGTTTTTATGCATGGCTGTTTCTCTCTTGGTTATGTCAAGCAGAACTAAAGAGGTGGCTAAAAAGGGTGCAATATTCATATCATCTATAAATCCAAAATAATAAGGAATGGGTTAAAAAAAAAAAAAGATTAAAAAAAATGGACACAGGGCTTAAAATCAAATAAATCACACCTGGATCCTTGGTAAAAACTGGCAGAGTGCTCCTTATATTGCACTCAAATTACTCCATTTGTTCCCTAAGATATTTTAATCCCGACTGACCTCAAACTTCCCATGAACCAGGGCCTGAACAAAAGGCCGCCCACTGTCCATGCAGTAAATCTGTTGTCTCCCTTCTGGGCCCTCAACAGGGGATCATAGATCAGCACTGCTCTGCAGCTTGCTTCAATTTACTCAATTAACTCTGCTGAAGCACTTGTAAGTTCTGCAGATGTTGGTTTATTATCGAGGCCTAAAATGTACAAGTGGGTTCAGGAGCCCGGGGTTGCAGCAAGGTTCACAAAGGGGGGAAGGGCAAACTCATTTCCAGCCGTAGTTTTTGAAAAGAACATAGATTGTGATAAGTAATGGTGTGTGTGGATCTGCACACTTTTGTGTCACTGCTGCATGTTCAGTCTGTTCTTTAAGGTGTCCCGAGCCAAAGTGTCTGCAAAGTAGCTTTACAGAGAAACTATTTCAATCTTTACATTCAGATATTCAAAGGTGGGTTAGCGGAGCCATTGGAATGATACGACGAGAAATCCACTAAAGATAAGCGCGCACACACACACACACACACACACACACACACACAAGTAATGTAAATTATTTCCACCACTGCAGCTGCTAGACTTCCAACCAAGCTCTGTGAATAAAGTCCTCTGAAGATCTTAGCCACATGAAATGGCTTAGTCCCTCGGCCTGAATGATTCGCTGATGACAAACCTCGGGAGGCTGGCCATTAGTCATGATCACAGTGTTGTTGCAGTGCTCACACAGTTATCTCAGGAACGACCTCGCACCTAAATAATCTGTAAAAACGTTTTACATATTTATCACGTCAGTTATCGGAACATCTCTGATTTGCTAAAACACAAAGCTGAATTTCTTATCTACTTCTAACCTCGGCTGGATAAATCAAACTAAAACTGACAGGAGGAATTTAAAGTATACAGTAAGGAGGATGCTAATATTAACCAGGTGCGGTTACCATCACCATAAAACTTCCTGCCGACACCATCCATGTGTGCCCATATATTTCCTCGCTTGGCCAACTACATTTCAATTAAGAGCGGCAACACAGGATGACATTCATAGTGCTTTAAAATAAGGTTTTGACAAATTATTTTCCTCCGTCAAGCTAATATGCTAACTGCAGGCTTGGCTCTATTGAGCGAGGGCTTATCTTTGTGCAGTTGGTGAGTCACAGGCCAAGTCAAAGTTGGGAGGCTCTGCACCAGTTTAATGGCTTGCCAGTTGATTTTAATGTGAAACGTATTGCTCGTACACAGGTACAGCACATATTTCTAATAACCTCACTCCTCATAAACACATCAAACCTTAACCTTGGCGCTGATATTCCTCTCAGTAGGTCTGACTGCTCCTTCACTGTGAACCCTTTTCTCCACTGGTAAAAGAATCTTTCAGCTGATAACTGATCTGGCTGAATGTTGGGCTCTGAACAACGAACTGACAGCACAGGATCACTTTGACGCATGGGCTCTGTCGTCACAACCAAACTGCAATGCAACCGTAGTTAAAAAAAACCAGAACAAGTTATTTAACATTTGACATTATGTAATATTACATGAATAATATTGTTTCTTTTCATTTCTTTGAATAATATGTGGTGGAGTTTTTTGCAGCTTGCCAACTACGCTCACATCTTGTTGCGCTACATATCACCAGAGGCTATTACTCATCACAGATTAACAATTTAATCAAAAACATCGCTCAGTCTTTCATTTCCATGACCTTTGTTCAGGTTCTTCTTCTTCCTTTCATTAAAAAAACCAGATTTTTTCCAAAAGAGAAGCTTGATATTTCCACACAGATTTAATGCCCCCACATTCCCAAAAATGTGTGTTTTCTGCTTTAAGTACATTATTATTAAAATTTAAGAAGATATCATCAGTGAGTGGTATCCACCTACCTTTTAAATCCAAAACATCACACTGAAAAAAAATAGATTTAATTATAGCTGTGAAAGCTATTTCAGTGGCCTTTTGTGATATTTTATTAGGATGTAGTTCCTGCAAACAAGAGGTTATGGCTCCGGAGCATTTACTGTAAAACAGATTAGCGCTATGCAAATACAAACTATGAGATGGAAGGCAGCATGAAAGAGATGAGACACGCTGTAGACGTTTTTCCTCCATTTAAAAGATGGAGAGTACGACAAAGTCTTTTGGGAGGCTATGAGGAGGAATTCCCCGCTAATGATATTCCCTGTGGGAAGAACCTAATTTATTCAAGTTAATGCGTCTTATTTTCTGTTCAAGGTGTATTCCACGGAATTATCAAACAAATTTAATTGTTAATCCATCTGCTTCGAAACAACCGAGATCTTGTTCAATAAGCTCTGAGTCAGCTTGATCCAATTATGCTAGAACGGAGACATTTGTAATCATTTGCCATCACACCACCCCTGCAACCTACACAGATACATGCACCAAACCGGCTTATGCTGTTTGGGAGAAAGCATGAAACTTGGTGCTTGGTGAGCACAAGAGCAACACAAACTGTTTGAAATGAAGTAGTGACCCCAGAGAGTTTGAGGTCAAGGGTCTCGGGGTAAGAATTGTAAATGACATGTTCACCCTAGGGCTTCTTCTAATGACTTTTTTTTTTTTTTTGAGGAGAGGAGAGGATGAGGCCCGCTCATTTCTCCACTGTCTTCATTGACGGGTCTTTGGGGAGTGATATGCAAGTATGGAAGTGTAATGAACTTGTTTTCCTTCTCTAAACCCCCTTGCTGTCTCCTAAATCACTAGTGCAGCACATGAGCCACCATCCTCTCTCCCACAGCTGCACTTGCTCTGCAGCTCTGAACTGCACAAAGTGGTGTTGATTGTAAGCAGATACAGGCCTTCTGTCCGGTCCGCTGCTGATTTATTGAGCGTGTGTTTTCTTTAATTGTGAGCTTTGCAGATTTGAAATGATCTCATGTTAATGTTGCTCCTCCTTTTATCAGTAAATAACCGACTAAGCTTGTCATTAACTGTTTTCTGAAGTGCTATAAACCTGATGATGTTTGACATTTCACACTCACTGAAGTTTCTGTTTATTTTCATTACTAAATATTGTTCATGATAGCAAATGTAGCATGATTGTGGTTTTCCTTTTTAACACGGTCAAGTCTTTCTCTCTGTTTCTGTTCCAGTGTTTCCAGATCTAAAGTTTCTAAGATGCTAAATTAGATTACGTCCAATTTCACTTTGTTAGTAAAGCCACATTCGTGATCCCAAGTCCTGATCTCAGAGTGAATGAAGCACCACGCAGGTCACAGCCATCATTCATTCTGCTTGACCCAGGGCAGTGGGTCATTAAAACAGAAAACATGGTGCCATTTTGCATATAGTATATCCTGATGACTGCCATCTTGCTTTTTCTCTAAAATTAGGTATTAATGTTTGTAAAACATATCAAGTTACTTATTAATGACCAAATGTTCAAAAATGAGGACTAACTGGCATAAGCAGAGTTGCTTTGATCAGTCAGCTCATTTGGAGGTTAAATGATGTGATTACCACTTGAAGTGAGGCCTGTGAAAGACGTGCTGTGTTATATCCTGCAGTGGTGGGTTAGACCCAGGTCTGCTCCTGGTTAACTGAGCAGATCTTAATCTTCTGGGCAGACCAGAGTCCAGCATCTGTGGTATTCAAAGAGGATTGATGGGCAGCATTCCTTGATTTTTACCCCTGCCCTTCCACCGTGCCCCTCCCGTGATGTAATGACATTATCAATTAGCCCCCATTAATTTAGCAAAAACAAATAAGCATCTCGGTACACCTCCCTTCAAGCATGTGGTTCTGATTTCCTGAGTGTTTGTCAGTGGCCGCTGTTTGGTTAATCCTTTGGCTAAGGTGGTGTGGCCAAGAGAGGTCATGCCTTTCTCCTCCCTTCGGCTCGTTTCCTCCCTGTCCTCTGAAGGATCTCCTCAGCTCTGTGGCACGCTGTTGACTGTTAGCTTTCCTAAGTCCCTTGTGCTTTCTCTGCACTCGTCTGTAAGCCGCAATTACCTTCAAATTTGTTGACCATTATCGAGACTTTACAACGTGTGTCTACATATTACTAAAAGCAATACAGTTTTTAAATTTGAGTATAATCAAGGCCAGAGCTGCCCAGACTACAGAACTATACTAAACTTTAATTCTCAATCATTATCCACTCAACAGCCAGTTTTCATCAAACAAAACCTCTTCAGAAATGTTCTTAATGAGGTCAACTGTGACTCTTGGGCTCCTGGTGTGATGTTTTTCTGTTCAACGATAACATCATGTTCATTTCACTTACAAATGAGTGATTTGTCCTGAATTTAGTTTGAGTAGAAACATTATTTACAACTGAAACAACTGCAGCCCAGGTATTAACTACTCTGTCTCTGTAATCAGGGCCAAGCAAGTAACCCAGCCAACAGAGGCACACGTTCACATGCGCACTTTACACAAGTGACAGGCTGATTTGTGGTCACATTTCAAAACGCATGATTGTCTGACTGAAATACAATGCTCTGAGGCCTGTAAATAATCCTGTGCTTTTATGTTGAACATCTGGTAACACTGTTTATACAGTACACATTACAGTAGCTTACTGAGAAAGCTGAAGGACAAAAAAATACAAATAACATTAGTGCACAGAGTCTTAGAAAGTCAGATAACTCACCTAGTGTTTTATCTAAAAGCTTGAGTTGGCAACTTAAACCTGAAAGTCCAGCCAGTTACTATCAATCATGATTTATGTTTTTAGGCTACAACGATAGTTTTTAGTTCTTTTGCTCTTCCCTTTGTGGTGTAACACAAAGATTAAATCTGCCCTCAGAAACCGCTGTAGGCTCTGACTAAAAGTCCACTGTGTTTCTATTTCTAAGTCAACCAGTAAATACCGGTCTCTATAAACAGCCGGGCCCACAGCCACAGCTCGCTAGGATGGGACGACTGCACACTCGCACATAAATATACAAACAAACAGTTACGGACACATAAGCCTACACCAAACAATATCAATAAACATAATGTGATTTTATGTTATTTACAGGGAATTAAAGTGAAGTGGAAACACGTAAAATGGGCCTGAGGAAAAGTTGACAACCTCCACTGTGAGCCCCAGTGTCCCGAAGGAGCAGTTCATACATTAATACTCGACCCCTGCAGGAAATTGCCCCCCCCTCCTCCCCTCCCCTCCCCTCCCCTGTATCTCTGTAAAACATATTCCACTGCAACAAAGGCTCTGAAAAGTAGCCGGCTTTTTAATATTAATAATGAGGTTAAGACTGACGCTCACAGATTAGACCACGACGTCTGGCTGCATGGCTGCGCAAAGATGACAAGTTGACCCGCTTCTCTTCCTGACTGTGAAGTGGCAGAGAGGAAGAAAAGAAAGTTACAGATCACACAGTTATGGCTGCTTGTGAAATAACTCTGCTGCAGTCTTTCTTGGGAACATCTGACCATCGCTTGAAGCCTTCCGTTGCCAAATACCACAGTTTTTAATTAAATCTAAACTAAAGAAAAATTAAAGGAAATACAAAAAGCAGTTAAAATCATCAGGGTTTCAGTGATTGATCACTGACTCGCCACTGATTTTCCACATCAACTCAATTCTGACTCACAACGTCCACAGTTTGATTTGATCCAACCCATTCAGCTCAGAACCAGTTTTGCTCTCAGAACTGATGATGTAAATTGCACCTCTAACCTGGTCCATTATGAAAAATTTTAATGCTAACATTTAAAACAAAGCATGACACAGTCATGAATGCAGACTAGGGTCCCAATCCAGAGTCAAGGCGCCATGCTGCACCGACCAGGACGTAGAACCTATAAATTATTGAGAATTTTGATGAACTATTTCTGTTTTCAAGCCTTTACAGGACCGGTCATGTGATGTTACATAGTCAATACACTCACAGAGGGGATATGAGATGATAAACAACATCAGGAGAATAAGAGAAGAGGGTGTATGTAAAAGGCAGATGAAGGCCAGAAGAAGAGTAAAGATAAGACGTGTCGAGTCTGTTAAGATCATAAAGACAGTCCATTTGTCTGATTACATCCCTTATTTTTCCTGAAATACTCATTAGTTAAGTTATTAATCATCAACAACTGTGTCTTCAGTGCAAACAAAGTGAAATGAGAAAAATGCAGAAACAGTGTATGCCATCATCATGACTGTCACTTTGTCATTGAATGAGTGACGAGTGCTTGAAGCAGAAGATGGAGAAAAAGATTGACAAAGGGTGAATATCAGACACTAAGGCCGCTGCTCCTGGGTCAGTGAATCTGCATCAGGTGCACGGCCCTGCCCTCTCTTCATTCACTACATGTGTCTGAATGGTGTCATGCTGCCTTTACTCTCTGTGCAACATCAATACTCATGGCTCATTTACTGAGTGGGGCAGGTTTTATTGTTTCCATCGGCTACTTTTTACCAAAGTGGTGACATGCTCAATACGCCGTGAGTGAACTTGAACTTGAACTTATCATTCCTAAGCCATCAGAAGATGGAAAAGGTTAAAGAGTTTATCTGCTTGCCGATTAAATTAAACAGCGACGAGATTCTGGTTACGACAAAATCTTAATCTAGACTGCTGTGTTTTCTTGATAGCAGAGCATGTGCTGGTTATGTGATTGCTTCCGCTGCCTATCCTATTTACTTTAGACTGAAGCGGACAAATCTCCAGCTTCTCCTCCTGGTTGCCACACAGTAATTCCTGAAGAGAAATCAAGGACCTTGAAGCGTGTTAATGCTCATTTATTGAAGTCTTACAGCATGGTTAAGATACAGTACCTATGAGGGAGCACAGATAAGAAGGTGTGGACAGTGATGCGAAGTTTCTGTGCAGCATGTTTGTGTAATATTGCATCCAAACTTCAAAGGTGGTGTGACTCTGGACTTTGCACCTGACTTGTGCTTAGCCAATCAGCAATGTACATATTTATCCCAGAATCAACTCTGGATTAGGAGCTTACTAGAGAGCACTTTAGATGAGATTTCTGAACCGGGTTTAGGAAGTTTAGTGCAAAAAAATGCTGCTGAATAATATTTGACAACACAGATTTATTTCATCTGTTGTGAGCATTATTCTCAGCTGAATCATAGTCTAAGTGATAGCTACAGAAACATAGCTTTTACTTTGACATCCTCATCAATAGTTCTTCCGTCAAGGAAAAAGACATTAGAAGGAGCAGAGCAACTCTCCACTGATTATACCATGTTAAGAAAGAAAAGATGTGTTTTTATTAAACATAATCTCCTAATTGGTGACAAAGTCAATCTAAAATTGATTGGCCACATGACTTGGCACAGAAGAAAAAAATGTGTCAGAAAGCATGAAAATATATAAACTAACTTCATTTTAATGTATCTATGAAAAAGAAGAAGAATCAATTACAAACTCCACATGAAGCATGATGTTTTACACATTATTTTACATTGTACATGCCTTACCATTGTTTTGGTTCCACTGCAATGACCATGATATTGTGGTCCAGTGGAAACGGAGCTGAGCTTTGATGCAACTGTGACGGATGTCTGCTGTCTGCTCACAGTGAGCTGTGGATATCTTTTGTATCCGTGCAACAATTTGAACCCACGTGGATACATGAAGATCTGCATGTGACAGAGGCCTTTTGGAGTTTGAGTAAAAAACTTGGTGCCTATAGAGAAGTACCACTGGTTTCCTGACCAGTATCACCCTGGATTATTTACCATAAAACAAGACTAACAGGCTTGTTATGTTAATATGACACGTCGCCTGACATACTGTGGCCACATTTCTCTTTCTGCTTGTCTCAAATCACACAAGTTAAGCACATTATCCTACATATCTGGAAAGGTTCATCATAATATATACAAATATACAGTAAACACTTATAGCACCTGTAACAGGATTTATGAGTCCTCAGATCACACCATGTTTGATTCAGTAGCTGTCAGGCTAACATGTGGTTTAAGCTTTTTCTTCTTGGAGATATTCTACAAAGAGACTGTCTTCTTGTGCAAGCAGCTTAATACAGTCCACAGCACACCATATTACAACAACAGCTGTAATGTAATTATGATTAAGTCCATGTTAGGTGGTAGTCTACTTCGGGGTGGATGGAGGAGTGTACAAAACATAAAGGACCACTATTTCAGTCATTGTTGTTTCTTTTAACTGTGACCAGTCTACAACCCCAGCGGTGTGATTATTATTGTAACCATGATGACGAGGGTCCTTGAACCTGCAGGACATTCTTCATTTAGCCCCAAACCATGATCTTTCACAAAGTGTAACCAAGTAGTTTTTGTGCCTAAGCCTGAATGGTGACTGTTCAATATGTTATTAAAGATGTCAGCCTGTTGGTGCAATAGACACTCCTATGGATTATATTGGAGGGGAGGGTCAAATTGTTGCCATAAACTTATAATAAATTCAATAATATTCTACTCAGTTCGTATATGTTATCAATCTGAACATCATCCTTATCATTTGACCCATAATCACAGTGGGGTCACTGTCAGGTGATCCCACTGGTGCAGTATAGGTACAATGTAAAAGCAGCAGCTTCCTTTTTTCTTCCTCTCACATATGCACAGCTGCATGTATGTATTGGTTTGGGGGGGGGGCAAGAGAGGGTGGAATTTCTCCCTTGATTTATATGATGGACCTGGATTTGACCCGGCCCTGCTGCTGGAAACTTGCCATTACCCCATTCACTTATCATTAAGTACTTGAAAGTGACCAGACAACATTTTACGCCACGTTTGGGTCATTCTGGGTGGAGAGTGGAGTCTGCTGTCAGGTGTACAAGTAAAAATGTCATGCTTGCATGTACTTGCAGCTTCATTTATTAAGCTGTAACAGAGTGGCCAGGGAGCTGGATTTATGAAAGATTGCTCCCAGTGAAACAGTTATGTTAAACAACTGTTACGAGTTTACAAACTGTATGTAGAAAAAGTCAAAGTAGAGGCCGTCCGTACTGTGTATGCTGTATATCTTTGATACAAGGGTGAGGCAAGTTGATGGAGACTCTCAGAAAGTAGAGAGTACAGTAGCTCATTCTTCTTCTTTTATCTCTAGAAGAGCTATGTTAAACCCTTCCAATGAGCACTTGTAAAATGTCTGTTGGTAAGCTGTGTAGTAGTTGGATAAGCAGAAAGGAAATCTAGAAATAAATAAAGTGGATTACGTCCTCTGAAAGCTGCATCTCTGCCCTACAGCCGACTGGGTACCTCTCCTGTCTGCATGATAATGCCTCTGTCAAGGCTTGTGACCCAGTTGGTACAAAGCGGGAAATTACGTCATTTGCAAATATGCTTTTATTCCATGATAGTGTATAATTGTACAAATGAAATGAGATTATCTCTCTAGTCCTCCACAAACAGCCATGCAGCTTTATACGGGGGGATTGGAAAAGACTGATAATTTGCCAAAAAAACCCGTGGCGTGGAAGCATGTACTCAACCTTGGGCCCAGGTTATTTTAAGGAAAACCAATCTTTGATCAGCCAAGCTGAAATGGCTAAGATAAGTGGGAGCTACATCTCGCGGCAGGACCGCGCACCAGTCTGATATTGCTATTTCCTCCCTGGTTTCTCAAGAGCGGTAAATAGCTGCTGCCCCCACCAACTCCCCCCACTGCACCTCCTCGCTCCCCCTTATCTGCTCCCCACTTTCTTCTGGAGATCTCTGTCACTTTAATCCACAGAGTCTGCCGCTGGTTAACAAGGAAATCCTGTGTCAATTATCACCAACCACTTCCTGCTGGGAGAGCAGCGGGGAATCAAAGGGGCCTGAGAGTCTTTCACACCAGAGAGGAGCAGTAGGCCTAATTAAATGGCCCTTGTGTCCCGCTGGCAGCCGGTGTCCGGGTGACAGATAGCCCAGCCCAACGATAACCTCCTTCAGCTGATGATTGTTTTGATAGAGGAGCTAGTAGGCACTTTGGGTGCCCGAAGGTTGACAGATTGTGATCCAGGTCCAAATTAACTCATGTCAAGGACGCAGGTTTACGGAGGAAAACGATGGATAAATTCTTTGAAATGTGCTGTATGTAATCATAATGTAATGTGGGTATAACAGATTCATGTAGAAATGAGATCCAAGCTGTACAACATGCATTTTTAGAAAGTCGTCATAAGCTTTCACACACACACACAAAAAAAATCCAGTCTCCTTAAGTCATTAAAATTCTGGTTTCATAAATCTGGGACTGTGAACCCGCGATGCATCATTTGCACACTAGTGGGTGAAGCGTGCATATTAAGATTTGATATGCCATATTTTATCTCGATTCTCAAAACCCAGCGTTTGGGGAAAAAGGGAGGTTATTTGAAGCCCAAATATGCAACGCTCAAAATGACAATTCCCAGACCACTTTCAGGTGGAGGTCTGTGAAAGCACAACTCAAGGTTCAAACTGCTTTATATCAACTTTAAGCATCATATGAGGTCAGCAAATCACCAGCCTGCCTGCCTTGTAGTTGTCATTTCACTCTTAACTGGCACTTACAGGTATCTTGTGTCGCCTGCATAATGTCAGATTAAGCTATCACCCACAGTCACTGCCAAAAGTAGCTTTTCCTGTTCATTAAAAAAGTTAGCTTCTAAAAACTCACCAAAATTATCATTTCAAATAGCGTCTGTATGAAATATGTTTCCCAGGGATTGGCTATGGATTGTGGATGATTGATAGAATAGGCAATTTAAGGGTGGGGATGAAGTGAATGTGAATAAATGTGCACACAGCCTGCACACAGTCAACTTTTGTGGAATATTTAACATTTAAATCGGCTAAATATAGGTCTGAAATTTTACATTGCAGCCGAACATTAAGAACAAAAAATAAAAAAAGAAGAGCCTGCAGCTGCCTGAAGTTGACCACTATGTCCTCCCCTGTGCCTCTCCCAGCCTCCACTCCTGTTGGAGACAGCTTCAACCCCCAGTGCCTTGTCCACCTTTAAATTTTCATATGGAGGAAAAGGGCTGCAGAAAAACCAATTTACTAACAGAGCGACATCATCTGTTTGGCCGTTTATCTCTGACACACCACCCCTCAGTGCAGTGTTGACAGTACATGATATTCCATTAATCTGCCTAATGAAAATTTAACCAGTGTTATAAACAAATAATTGGCCATTATCCTCTCAAAGATCCCGAATAAATTACTTGGGCGTTTTTCATGGCTTCTGAAAGAAGAAGAAGCCGGCCCCTCCTGATTGATGTTGGAATAAATGCGGGGCCGGCTCCGACGCTGCGAGTGGGTCTCGGCTAAGCCTGTGATTGACTTAATGAGAGTCTTTGGGGTGAGTAAATGTTCCAAATTGCTCAGTCATTAGCTTTTGCTCGGCTGTCTGAAGATACCCCCGGATCTGCAGCGCGGGTCTCTCCTCTTGTACCATTCCGCCTGCAATTACATTTTCATTTAGAGCAAACCTCTGAAGTCCGATAGGCAGGCCCCTTTTCATTATGCTGGCCTCCTTTTCTTTTTTATCTAAATGGTGTGAAATGTCTCTTCATTTAGACCAATTAAAGTTGAAAAAGACTGCGCTGTAATGAATTATCATACAAATTATTTACTTAATGCCACAATCTCTCTCCCTCTCTCCCTCTCCTCCTCTCTCATCCTCCTCTCTCTGGCACCAGGGATGCACAGAGTCAGGCAGACGGGGAATACTGTGTGAGAGGAGGCATGGCGGGAGTCCACAATGGATCTACTTTGAAACTGAAACTTCCATCAAAACGGTACACATTTTTCTCAGGTTATGTCTCTCTTTGGCGTTGGTCTGTGTGCTGCATGCACTGCACTGCATGCAGACAGTCTCCACTAATGGAGGAGGACGAGGAACCCAACATCTGAACAAAAGGGAACAGTATGTCGTCAATATAGCTCATTTCAGATATTTCATTTCAGGAGATGTCTAAGCTCTTCTTAATTAAGGACAAGCTTATGGTTTCAAATTAACTCATTTAATTGAGGGGACCAGTTCTTGTCTGCAAGACAGTGTGGAGAATGTCTCCAGTCTCCTTCCGGAGGCTGTTGGCTGACACATAAACACTGGGAGAGTTCACAACTATCACAGCAGCCCCATCCATACCTCTGGGACTGCCTCTCTCTCTCTCCTGCCTCAATGAGACACACACTGCCAAAGACTCTCTCCATTAGCTTTTCACCAGCAGAACAGCTATTCAGTGCATATTCTCCAGCCATTATTCGTGTCAGCAGCCAATGCACCATATTAGGGTTGTTTTTCACCAGCCGACATAATGGAGAGAGGAATGAAACGGTATATTTTCTCTCAATGTTTTTTTTTTTTTTTTTTTTTTAAAGCCAGTCAATTCACAGTCTGATCGTGCTGGGTAAAGCTGGTGGAGCTGAAGTGACTTGTCACCATGGAGACGGCAGCTTCTACTTCATGCCAGAGCAGTTCTGCTAAAGCTCCTAGATGAGGGGGCAGCAGAAAAGGGGGCTGTTAGCTTGTCCCCAGCCCAGCCACCCCCTTCCCTTACGACAAATGAGGGGGACCGGGCCCGACCTTAGATGGAAGCCAGATTTGTCACCGGAGGCCATATTTAAAAAAAAAAAAAAAACAAAAAAAAAAACTCTAGCTGGTGAAATGAAAAGTCCCAGCCTGGATAAATTACTTTTACGTCCTGCAAAGAAGTCTAGAAGAAATCTTTGGGGAAACATAAACTCCAGTGGGGTCACTTTCAGAGGAGGTGTCAAAGTGTTGTTAAACTCACCGGGCAATAATCTTAAGTACTCCATGATTTGCACTAATTGGTATGAAATCACCCACAGTGCTTAAGTGCAGCTACCACTTGGGTTTGCTGCATCTGCTCTATGTCAGAGCCGATTCTTTTTGACAGCCTGGAAATAGAAATACGAAATTGCCATATGGATCGCCCACCTTTGAGCTTAAGTCACAGGTACAAAGAGGGAATGGATTTTCACCAGAAAATCTTCTCTATTGCTTTTTGCTCTCTTATCAGCGGTACAGAATACAAGCGTTATTTGCTGTCATTATCAATGAACACATAAAAGCCGCAGATATTTGCACTCTCGAGCAAAGGAACCTATTCTGAATATTATGACATAAAATGATTTCAACACAATAACAGGATTGCTGTTTGGCAACTTGGACGAGCAGCTCGAAGTGGAGGGGCGACAGGATGTCACAATATTTTCAGATATATTCATAATACAAAAGAAATATTTTTGCTTTTCAACAGCAGACAAGTGATTATGACAGTAATAAGTCACTGCTGTGAGGGGATACTGCAGGGGTTTGATGTCCAAACCACCTCACTTAGATCTGTCATGGGATCCCATAACCACATATCTGCCTAGATGAGGCTATTTGCTCTCTCAAACATCAAGCTGTCTGAGTAATCATACCCAAGTACTCATTATGTGTGGCATGCACCCTAATGCATGCTAATTGCTGCTTATTAACCTAATACTTCCATTAACAGAGGTAATTCATTTTGGAGCAACATATAAACAATATGGAACAATTGATGAAAACAATTAAAGCAAGGTCGCACCATTACTGTGAATCTCTATGAAGAGAAGTCGGCTAAAAATCCCTCCGATGCAGGTGTGAGACCAGTTTGATGAACGTCTGTTTTCATATGATCTGAACAGTGCTTATGAATCAGGACGGGTTAATCCTAAGTGCTGGTGTAAGTAGCTGCATACTCAGTCCCACTGCAGCTCAGTGAACAAATGTGCAAGTGATGATCCCAGGTGAATAAAATAGCCACCTGTCACCGCGTGTTTGAGTCTCAGAGCAGAGTCATGAGTTGTGTTAAGCACTTCTGTGACACGAGAGGAAACTCTTCATAAACCTGCGGGCTAACATTACCTCCCTGTTACTTTAACACAAAAGGGGGTTGTTTCCTCAGTATTAATAACCAAGCCTCACCTAAAAAAATTAATTTGAAACTATGCATACACTCCTGAATAGGAGAGGGTAAAACTATTAATTAAAAGTGGAACAGGTTCTTATTTTAGTGGAAAGTGGAAGAATTATGAGCCTTTGTTAAGGAAGGCCCAGGAGCAAAGCTTTCATTAGCCTACATGCATGGCAAAAGCAATTCATCAACTGTAATTTTGCCTCAATGGGCAAAAAAGAGGGATCAACCTCAGCATGCTATTTATGGAGATTTACGGAAGTCTGGGAAATGCTAATGTGATTAACATTTATCTACAACATGTTTCAAAATGGCCCTCATGTCCACGTTTTGCCTTTAAGATTAAGTTATTGCACTTGCTCAAGAAAAAAAAAAAGAAAAAAAAAAAAATATATAGTGATACAAAATCTGCTTCGCAGTGCAAGAGCACAATGATGATTTTTTTTTTTTTTTTCGGGGGGAGAATTCTCCGTCACATTAGTGGAGGATTTCTCCCCCCCCCTCGTCACCCCCACCCCCCGGTCCCCTCCCCTCGTTCTAAATATCTCTCTTTCTGTGTGTCTGTCCCCAGATGAAGGCGCGGCGAGCAGAGCCGTGCTTTTGTCCTACCGGAGTGTCTCTCTCGAAAATGTGAACTGTTCCACGGATTAGCTGAGCAGAGATTTATTTAATGCATCCTCATAGAGTATTGTTGAAATCTATTTTGGGATACGGAGCTTGCCAAGCTCTAAGCCTGGTAATATATGCCTGCTACAGTTTAAGAGAGAGGGTTCACAGACCCTCTTTATGTCGGGATCATATGGATCATACAGAGTCACTGAATATGAAAATATTGAGGGCTGGTTGCACATTTATTGTTTTCACACAGGGCCCACAAAAAGGCTTGTTTCCATGCCCTCCCTCCTGTCTCTTGTTTGTATGGCCTGTTTAAATATTTGATGTCCTAGGGAATGATTGTGATATTCACCAGATAAGATACTGCACATGCATATGCCATGAGAGGCCCCTATTTAAGATACCGGCTTAAGGTTTCTGAGAGGCCAACAAAGCCACGGATGGAAAAGACTGCAGTGCATTTGCATTTGAGCTGTGGATTTAGGAGCAGCTCGAGCAGAATGAATACTAATAATGTATCTAATTTAAAATGCTAAGTATTTACCTTAGAGTTTATTCATCCATAAAACCTTATAAATAAAATCAAAACATGCTTTTTATTCAACATCCATAATAGTGTGTTTACAGCAAATGATGGTCTATTTAAATTTCATGAAGCACTTACTATGAAAAATATTACACATCTATCACAGTTGAAATATAAACCGCATTAGAAGTTTCAAGTTGCTGATATCAGCAAAGTCCCCCCCAAAAAAAGCAAACAAACAATCCCAAGACTCTGACTACACTTCCCAGCATGCCTCGGGGGAATAAGGTTTGGACCGCTTCTCCTCGCAGTGAACGGGTAGCAATGTGACAGAGAGTGACACAAAAGAGGAAAGCCAGGGGGTGTGCAGGAGTGGGGGAGAGGGAGCCGGACAAAAGAGAAGACATGGGCTTTGCACGGAGGACATGATAAAGCCAGGAGCATTATCGTCAGTGTGAAAGACGGGGGCCATACTTCAAACGGGATTTTCTCTCCATGACAGGATACTCCGCTGACGCAGAGCAAATAGCTCTCTGTAGCAGTATATAGCTTCAGGGCTTCTAGGCTTCTTTGTAAATTCAACAAACTACAATGCAATGATAGGATCTCATACAGAGGGACCAGGATGCTCAGTATCAGAATTATAGATAAGTAAATACAATGGTAATGAGGGGGAAAATTTGCAAAAGAAAAAAAAAAGTCAAGAATTAAAAAATATATTTGATTTCACAATGGAGAAAAAGTCTCTGACTCACTTGAAAGCAACACCAGCAACTGATGCATTACTTTAGCTTCTATAGAGGAGGCATTAAGCTTTACAAATATGACTCTTACAAAGAAGCCACAGGGTTCAATCAATTAGTCTGTGATTATTATTACTTCTGTTGTTATTACTAGTCCCAGCAGCCAGGCTGTTATGGTAACCCTAGATGCAGCCCATACTACTAATCCTTGCCCCTTCCCTAACCTTAACCTTTACTCTCTTAATCAACATCATATTCTGAGCAAGTGGGCAAAATATTTACATGTTATCTCTCGCGGCGTTCACTGAGAATTTCCTTTCACTCTGGGAATTCTCTCCTAAAGTTGTTTGCGTGCTTGCTTACATTGCTGTGCATGTAAAGTGTGTGTGTGTGTGTATGTGCACACATGTGTACAGCGTGAGTATATGTGTGCATGTTATTCTGTCCATACTTCATTGTTGGTTTTTCATCTTTTGTCTGAGTTGAAAGTCACAGGGACATTAGGGTCCCAATAAATTAGAGGAAGAAAGGCTCCCATTGTAGATGGGCTGTTGTGGTGTGGCTCTGTCTTTATATAGCTCTGTCTTGCACATTATGGTGTTGCTGCAAATAGGACTTTTAGCCTGGCCTTAGAAGTTGTGGTACAATACAAGATATTTTGAGTTAATGAAGGCAAAAAGACAGTAGTACAGCAACCGCAGCTAGACAAGTTTATATGGCAGACTGGTGGAAAAGCTCTTTTTTTTTATTTTGTTCAATATTTAACCCATCTGTCCTCAATTCTGAAAATGACTATTGAGAAGTTTGATCCAATAGCAAATATAAACTGGACAGCAAGATAAAGGAAAAGCACGAAAACACTGAAGCAAGCAAACATCACAGTGAGACAAAGATATTTCTTATGCAAAGCTCACACACAATGTCATGTGTGATAGCGACGAATCCCGTCCAAGTCACACGCAGGGGGGTTGGTGGGGAGACAGAAACGAGGTCGGCTGCCTGCATCTTCCAATGACTCCCCCTCTTAGCTTTGATTCCGCTGATCCAGTATCTCGCCATATAGCAAGGGACACAAAGCAGATTTGAGCTTTGGGCTAATCTCATTAAGAAACTCTAACCACCCCTATGAGTAGTGGGGGAAAAAGCAACTCATTCTGCACTATGCCAGAGCCAAGGCTCAGGGAGGCAGGTGTAATGTTACATAATTAGCCTCTAAACGGTAAAAAGGAGATTATTGCAAATGGCCTACTAGCCAGCACATGCAGTGGACCTGGTCCCTGAAGACTTGCCAGTCTAGTGAAGCTGAAAACATCCCCGGGGAACTGATGTGTGAAGAGGGAAAAACAGGTTATTTGCTGTAAGTGTGTGGTACACAGTGGTCAAGATGCTTTTGAGTCTGAAGCTCCACTTCCACAAACGAACATGAAGTTGATTTGGGTGCAAGTGTGTGGGAGCGTGAAAAGAGGAGTGATGAACCAGTCCGGGGCTGCAGGAGTACAGTCAGGACCCTGAATTGACATGTTGCTTAGCTTTCCTCCATCTTTCTTTACTTCCTCATCATAAGTGAAAAGGTTACTTTCACATACACAAAAACCTGCATGAGGCCAGACTTCGTCCTATTGCTGAGATGTCCTGTCAACCACCAGCAGGGGCCCTGCCACTGACTCCTGCACATACGTGGCTCAGAGAGGAATTGATGAGGTCGGCCTGATCCAGGGAACCCACACCTAGTCACTCATAACCTCGAGACTGGATTACCATGCCAGATTGTTGCCATATGTGGCACGGCGCACCACTCGGGCTATGACAGTGATCAACTACTACTGTTCGCCATAACCATCTAACAAACATTACTGTCAGAGTTCAAACACAGAACGGACTCAAATAAAGGATTTGGGCACCATGTTGAAATACAATAAGCCATATTGCCCTGCAAACATGCTAATTAGAGAAACAGATGATCTGAAAGTCTCTCTGGGCAGAGCCAGTTAGGACAAAGAAAGAATGGCGGCATTCCTTTGTTGCCTCTTCAGACACGCTGAAGCATCGGCTCGTTGTTACATAAAGTTGTATAACAAATGAGCCTGGGCTCTTTGAACTGGCTGACCACACAAGCCTGGAAGAGTCACTAGGAGCCCAACATGTGGCAGCAATAAGATGGCCCCGTCCTCCGCAAGACATGTGGGAGACACTGCATTCCAGTGGAGCTCATTAAAGCTAAAAAACAAATCCAACAAACACTGCCCCAGTCTGAGAGGAAGACCGCGAAGTATGTGGGACAGGTCGCAGCAAATGACGGCCATTTATTGATCTTTTTTTTTTTTTAATAATTTGATTATTCCCATTGTCTACTCCTCCCTCTACCATAAAGGGAGAAATACCAAAAATTCCCATAATCCTTAATTCCATTTGCTCATCATCTCAGTAACTTTAATGAGTCAGTGTGACTGACAGCTGAATTTCAGACACGTTTTTTAAGACACTGACATTTACTGTGGCTTTTATAAAGGGCACAGATGTGGTTTTGCGTTGAAACCTGTCACTGAATTTGGCTTATTTATAATGCTGTTTGTTCCACCAGTCTGCCCAGTTAAGCTATGTGTTGTCTGTTTAACTTGGCTATAAACAGACTGTTGCTGACTGTTTGAACTCCTCCTCATACATTCACATGAGCGAAGGGTGTGTTTGTTTTTTTACTGTTATTGCAAAATGTGACATGATATTCAGTTTCTGTACATGACTTCACAACATGAGGCCGTGCATTATGAAGATCCCTGAGTGTATTCACTTAAGACTGATAAAAACTCAATAAAAAATCAAATGCCCACCGGGGAGGCAGTTTCTCGCTGTAGCAGACATCTGGCATGATTATTTTCAGCTCTTCAGCTAATCCTCTCTAAATGTAAACTGAAGAAAAATGTGCCAAATGGCTTTAGAGCAAGACTGAATTTTGGACTTGTGGAAGATTTAAATGAGTTTTATAGAAATGTTAGAGGCATTATTGGAAAACACAGTGAGACAATTGTAATTAGTTTTCAGCCTGTCACATTTATAATCATTATCCCACTTTTTAGACATGCCAATTTTTGACTCCTGTTAACCATTGCAGCTGTGGAGAAGCCACATAACATAGAGCAGGTTTTTTTTTTTCATGTTTTGATGTGCTTTCATCTGGGTTGCTGGGCGTTAGATGTTTGATATGTAGCGTTGTGACTGGAAACGCTTGAGTCGTGTGCACGCCATTCAGAGGTGGCCCAGTAAGAGCTAATCTACTTGTCAGGGTTGACTGCCAAGCATATCAGCCCACACACTTCACAATATGACTTTATTCATACTGTAGATCTGGGACATTAACTGTCTCTGCCCACCAGAACACAACACTTACGCCCACCGCTCCCAATGAAAGAAACCTACATTATAAGCCTGTGCAAGTGATAAAAAAACTGATCCACATCCCTTGCACCTCACATCTACAACCCCCGTCACCTTCAGATTATAACCTCCACCTTGTTGAGACAACATACCTTCCTCAAATTCTCACTTAAAGCACAATACTTTTGGTTTTATGCAGAGAATCCACAGCGATTCTCTGTGTTTTGATGTTCCTATTCAATAGACTTCAGGAAAACTGCCAGCGGGATGTTTGGACAAAGCTCCACTTTGCAGTGATTCAGTTCATATGCAGCCACATTTGAAATAAAAAGGCTTTGGGGGCTATGAGGTTTATAGCAGCTGTATCATTAGGGACTTCTCAGACGGCTACCATCACAGCGAGCACAAAAGATTCAGAAAAACATTAATGCTTTGTGATTTAATGAGTCAAACCAAAAATGAATTTCATGATGACTCCGCTTTAACTAATGTGGCGTAAGCCTCACAGCAGATGACCTTAAATAGAAAAACTGCGTTATCACTTTCAACATGGAACCAGGAGGTGTATTCGATCAGACTTATGGCACTCTGTACCAGAATATAAGTGGTTGGCATGATTTATAGAGCTTAAATAATGGTGCCTCATGGGCATTTCATAAATCTCTAATAGGGCAGTGACCTCAGTCGCCGACACTTCATAAATCTATATCAACAAAATTGAAACTTCAAAACACACATAATATAGCAAATATGTCTAATATGTTTGCTTCATTTAAAGATATTGAGTGCAGGTCAAATAGGCAGGGTTCACATATACATTAAGAGGAACCCGTTGAGCAATTATTTAGAAAGTAATAAGTCCGTGATCAAGAAGAACGGACACACAGACATCTGCAGTCAATTAAAGCCTTACACATTTACAATGAGGCAGAAGAGAGATGTCAAGTTTTCACACTACTTTAATGCTGGGTCTTCCTGACCCAGCCATTATGAGAGGGAATCTTTTGTGTAACATATTGAAAAGATCATTTTAAGTCTAAAGCATGGAGCAGGAAAGCTGTCACAGAAAGTGTCGCTGCCAGATGGAAGAAATATCACTCCGGACTGTATTGTAGCGAGACAAAACGAAAATAAAAACGTATCCAAAGTTCACAATAGCAAAGCTATTCAAATAAACCAATAAATAAATGAGTGTACAAATGTGTAAGCCTCAGGGCAAAGAGAGGATCTTGCTGCCAAGTCACAATCTCAATCTGAGTCTGTAGTGCACCACAAGGGGCAGTGTGCAGTACATGACAAACAAGAGCTGCAGTGCTGTTACATATTTGATTCACTGCAGGGGTGGGCCCACAGAAGTCAGTTAAGGTTATCTGCACTGAGTGCAAGTGGAACAGAAACACGTGAAACTAATGATCAGTCAAATAAAAATGTGCACGTTTTGCATCATTTAACATGGTTATTTTTAAATACACTTGGTCCTTCCTGTGATATTTATTTATCCATGGTCTGAGGGGACTCTGTGTTTTTATTGCAGGATGTAGCAGCGAGCCTTAAAAATCTTCAGACCTAACTTACTGTTGATCTCTAGCCTGCACTGTTAATATGATGTTCCTAGGGCAATATACTGCACTAATATTAACAGGGAACCTGAGCAATAGTCCATTAATTCCAAAATGGCAAACTATTAATTTTCAATATGCCATTAAAATGGGCTGAGAGGAATGCTGAATATTTCATATGACCAATTAATAGCTTCTTAGTGGATGGATTTTATTTGAATTAACAGACCGTCTCTCTCTCCTTTTAATTTCCCAGATTAGATTGTTTCAAAGGAAAGGAAATAAGTTTTGAATACAGTACTGACAATGGAAGTGTGTGAGTGTGTTCCTTAAGAAATTATATATTTGATTACTGATTGAGTACGAGGAAAAATTAGAGGATTAGTCAGTGCGTTTAAAGCATACATGAGAAACACTGATGGTTTTTTTTATTTTGGGATGTTTTCTATCATTTAAAATGTGCTTGTTAGTATTTTTGTGATGAAAAATACAAGATTACTTTTTACTGACTTCATCCTTTAGATCACATTACCTGATATTTGAATTGTTATTCCTCGAATGTTTTGATGATTTCAATGTAAAGGAGTTAATTCCTGGGAAAGTGGTCTCTGACTTTTACAAACTGTATATTTTTAAAATACCTACACAAAGCTATATGTTGTACACTACAGGCTGTAGTCCTCACTGAAACAGTACAACATTTATTTTGGTCATTTATGGATCCACAGTGTGAGCGCAGGGGTTGTTGGGTTTATGTTTTCATCTCCACTCACAGCCAGCTGAGCCCACATTGTGGGGGCTGCAGGCTGAGGGGCAGAAGGACGAGGCAGAAGCTGGGGGCTGTAACGGTGGGGAACCTGAGAACACAACCTGAATCGCTTTCAATCTATGTACTAAACTGATGGCGATGAAAATAAGACTCTGAGAAACAAAAAAACACTTGTTTGCAGATTAATGTTTGAACGGAGGCTGGTGAGGGTGCTCTTTGTCACAGTGCGCTCAGCCCTCACCTGAGACTAATTCTCAAAAGACCCCAAACCACATCAGGCTGAGCCGCAGCAGTGGGACAAATACAGTGATACTTTACTTCCGTGTAATATACTCTATACTGTAGTTTAGTAATAAACAAGTAAAACCTCTCACTGCAGGGATCATACCGCAACACAGTTTGTTTTTTCTGATGTCACATTTAGGCTCTAATATTCTCGGGGGAGAATGAATATATTTGTTGACTAACAGCATGAATAAAACTCTTAAATTTTCAGAATTTTTAATCTGGTTTAATATTTCCACCCGTTTTATGCAAATTGCAGTCTATTAGCATAATCTCATTTGAGAATACATCCTTTTAAAGTAAGAGATTATAACCTATTTTTTTAAACACATATAAATCAAATGTTATATTGAAATGGTAATGTTTTAAAGTCTGTGTGCTCTGCAAAAAAGAAGTGCATTTACATATATACTTTTTATTTTTTTTGCATTAGTGGCTCAACACTACATGAAAAGATACAGAACGGAGCTAAAACCTCCATGAGGGAAAACATCCAACAGCTTAAATGTCTTGGCAAACATGAAACATCCGTTTAAAGAGCTACAATAAACAACTGCAAATATTCTCTTTGTGTTATTTTGTCCAACATATACCGTGTGTACATCATTTCTGCCCACTTCCTTAAACCTTTCTTATATTGATACTGCTGTTGACGAGACTGAATCAATTCTTCCTGGAGAGGAGAGGAGAGGAGAGGAGAGGAGAGGAGAGGAGAGGAGAGAGAGGAGAGGAGAGGAGAGGAGAGGAGAGAGGTAGGACATTACCTCCAGGTATTTAAGTGGAAACAGGGTCTGTAAAAGCTTCAGCGAGATATTGAGGTGGATAAAGATGTAAGAAAGGGCCATTATGCTGCCGAGGTTGGGGGGTGGGTGGGGGGATTCTATCTCTCCGCATTCCCTCCTCCTTCCCTCTTCACGTCTGCCTTGAACTTGTAAGGAGTTCAGCAGGTCTGAGCCTACCATCCAGACAGGCCTCTGGAATGTGAGTACGGCCACTCAAGCCCATCTGACCTGCCACCATACCAGCTCCATTTCAGCGGGCTAACTTACCTATTCATTTACAATGGGACTTCAACTTTATCTTCCTTTGTAACACAACATTAACTGCCAAAGAGCTGGAAATGCATTATCAGCCCGCCCAAAGCTTGGATTGCTTCCCTCATAAATAAGATCATTATACGAGTGGTAATCCCATTAAATAGATCATTTTGCAAATATCTAAATCCAATTAATAAAGTGTTTTCAGAGGGGGTGCAGCAAACACTGCCTTTTAGAGGGCTGACATGCTATGACTCCAGTTCTTTGTTCCTCACTCCCTTAGTGGCAAGGGTGATATTAATAAACACAACCGCAAGCCTGAATCACTCTTTGAAAGAAAACTGGGATTTTTGCTTGTTCTGGGAAAATAGAAATAAAAAGTGAGAAGTCTATGTTTACCAACAGAACATATTTCAACTATCTAAACTTAGTTTGACTCAAAATTGGAAGAATCCTCCTACAACATAATAGCTTCCTCTGTTACCTTTTACTGTGGTATCTATTGCACTCGCTTGCATAATATGCACTATAGGATGTCCTTATGCTGTAATCCCATAAAAACCCCTGGCTGGACTGGGCCACATGAGCTAAAAGCTTTTAAATGATTGCCAGATGGTTTAACAAATTAGCCATTTATAGAATTAATCCAAACTAGTTTCTCAAATCATTACCATAACTCATCAGTGGAAGTGTCCTCTAAGTGCCCTTTAACTTTTGGGATGTGTGCTCCTGCATGGGCTGTGTCACTTTCTCTGGACCATTAGCCAGAATATTAGAAAGACAGAAAACTTTCGCTCTTACTAATTAATTGCCCTCACATAAACTAAGCATCTGTGAGAAAAGAGGCATTATAATCCTAAAGTAGATACCCCTCAAGTGCTGGTGTTTGTTCCACCGAACTAATAAAGTGCATAATCCGATAAAGGATGATATCCTAAGCTTTGATTGCGCCTGAAGAGGTTGTTTTACCTTTGTGGAAAGTGCGTCTGGCATGGTAAGAATGTTTTCGTATCTTTTCATGGTTTTTAATTGCCAGCTGAAGCTGTAAGGAAAACACTGCTGTGGTTAAATGAATTAGAAAACAGTGCCCCTGGGTGATGTTAACACGTCGCACTCCCTCATCCGCAGCGTATGTACAGCAGCTGCCAGTGAATGATCTACGTGTCATTTATGTGGCTGTTTATGGTACAGAGTGAAGGAGACCACAGCTCTAATTATGGTTTTGAATGTGTCTTTCACCATCTAGACAATCCCTTTGTCTTGGGGTTCATTTTAATAACTCTGAGATGATTTAAGTCTCACTGGCAACAGCTTTTATTGCATTTCAACCCCTCAAAGAAATCAGCTGAACATATGTCTATATCTATACATGTGATAGCATAGGAATGAAAAGCTTTTAAAAATTCTGGGAGGCTAGAAAGCAGTGCAGCAGACCACAACTCAGCATCCTAATGACAGCATCATTAGAAGTATCATAGCAGTAATTATTCTCTTCATCTGAGGGCAAGCCTTCAAAGAGGGGCTGGTGAAAACGAAGGCCGGGGTTGCGACCGGTCTCCCCGTCTTCCAGTCTGCTTTCCCTGACTAATCTGTCTTTTTCTAATGAAAAGAAGGAAAGCGAGAACAGTGGAAAGAAAGACATGTCAAGATTGAGGTCGGCCACCCCCCTCACAGGGTCAAACTCGAGGGGTTAATACCTGGTGTCCGACACTGCACATAAACTCCGCTGAGCTCATCACACTAATTAAACAGACACACATCCTCTCGGAGCTCCGATGGCCAATCGCTGCCAGCTAAAAAAGCAGTCCATTCATGGAGGTTGGCAGGGTGTGCATGTGGGGTGGGCTAGGGAAATGCTACCTGCCCTTCCTCAGTTTGATTAATGTGAAGAACAATGGCGCTCTTGTGGCCCACAAGCCTCACTCCACTTGGTTCTGGTTCAGTGCTCGAGGAGAGGGGACTGCATGTTCCAAACTCATACCTGCAGATGAACCACCACCTAGCCTAACAACTTCTTGAAGACTGCTGTCTCCTTAAACACTCATCTCCTCATCATCACCCCTGGCCATGCCCAATGTACTCTGAACAAATGCAGATTTTTTTCAACATACCAAAACATTTTTTTAAATGATCTCTGAAAAAAATGTACTGCTTCATCTATCACTGAACAAAGGTGCAACAAACATCTACTTTTGTAACCCATTACTTCCTGAATCATTCTAATTCAGAAAATACTTAATTAACAATAATCTAATAGTAATTCTTTGACTTGACATTTGAAAGCTGTACAACCTTCTGAATCTGAGAAGCTGCTACCACAGACAATCTGCTTAAAAATGACTTCAACATGACCGATCATGGAAGTGCTAATTCAATTTTCTTCATCAGTTATTCAATTAGTTGAATGAATGAACGATTCATGTATTTTTAAAAATGGGGCAAGACATACTGATGAACATTTAGCATGTAAATAGGGGAGACTATAGCCACGTGGCTAATTGCCATCTGTAGTCCCACTGGCAGTAGGTGTTCAACAGAAATCAGAACAATGAACAAACACATTCAAAAGAAGGCAACAAAATCACAAGTGAGATTAGATTGTATTGCACCATGCTCATAGCACATGTTTCCACGTATGCAGATGTGTGTGCAGATATTTTTGCAATAATTAAATCTGACTAATTGTTAAAGCACTAACACAAACTGCAGCCACAGGCCACTTCTACAGCAGAGAGTGATCAAGCTACAAGACTGGTCGGCCAAGTGTTGGACTTTTCCTGTTGGCTGATGTTCTTTCCAAATTTTTTGGCCCAAACGATTTCAATTACATCATCAGTGGGCGTTTACAGCAGATCCACAACAGTTATTGTATTTCCTCAAATAGTGACGGGGCCTTTATTAACCTCAAGAAGGTTAACAGGGAAAAGGTTACAGCCTTTTTTTTTTTATCAGTACGTCTGTCTGACTTGGTCATACTAATTTTTTAGTATGGTGCCTCCTATGGTCTGCCCTCCGTTGCCATATTTATCCTACATTATCCTTCAACACTAACACAACACTTTCTGTAACCATTTAAACTAAAAGCCACCTAATGTTACACAGAACAGAAAACCTTTATCTCTTCACAGGGCTTTTATTCCTGCATTGATGTACTGCCAACATGGCGGCCCATGGCCAGTCTGAACAAAACAGCCTACAGTACAGACAACTATGAAATCACATTCACTTGTCAGTTCTCACATTACTGTTACAAAAGTTTCCTATTGAATGTTGAAGATTATAGGTGTCTTGGCACACCTGGCTAAGTGGCTCTGTCCATGGTACTGAGAAGAGGATTTAATTGGAGCATGTTAAATTAGCATTTAGCCTTAGCTTTGCTCTGTCAGCATTAGGGAGGGATAAGGCACGGGGTCTGACTGGAAGAGAAATTTTGCTGCCCTGGACTTCACAAATTGCACCATGTGCACACCCACATGTGGTCCTAGGTTATACTTAGCCTCATTGTTTATTCTAAAGGAACTGCTGTTACTACTTTACTGCAGTCATGATTTTGTTACAGTAGTTGTGTCAGAAAGCTCCGACACAGACACTTATTTATAGAGGAATGTCATGGATTATTACTTTAATGTCTCATTTGTTTGTCTTTCCACAGACTTGACAACCTTAAAGTAGATGCATCACGTACATGTTAGGGGAGTTTTACACCGTTGATTGTGGATTTCTGATCTAACCTTTATCAAATGTGTATGACCGTCTTTCTTTCTCGCTGCTGGTGTGAAGAGTAACAGACAGCCAGCAATTACATTCAAGGGATAAAGACATCAACGTCATCTCTCTGAGGGAGTGACAGCATAATGTTAAGTGTGTCAAAACTTGGGGGACATAATTAATTGCAGCACTCCCTGAACTCACAAAGACTTGTAGAGCTCCGGCAACACTCTGCCAATACTCTGCCTCAGCATGGGAAGACAACTTGAGCCACCTGCATGTCTCCAAAAGCTTGACATCTCATCTCACTTGCAAATTGCATGCATTTTACCCCCCTAAAAAGAAGTCCATGGAGACTGGCAAGCCTCTCACCAGCCAAGGCTTGATGGGTCTTCATGCAGCTACATGACACTTTGAAAACAGTGGAGACATTCCATAATACTGGAGGCTGGAAAAAGAACATGCAAAGTCCTAATGATGATAGTCCATATGGCTGAGAGCACTGCTTTGGTCACACACTGAGCTGTTTGGAGAAGTGCTCCACAACTATTTACAGTGAACTTCTATTTGAAAAACAAACTGTGACTAGTGCGCTCGAAGGCATGCAGTGAGGATTATGAACTCGGGCATGTTGGTTTTCTATAACATAAGGTTTATATAGGACTTGAATGTCTAATGTAAAGCTTTGAAGCCTGGTGACTACCACGTGTATGTATGTACAGTCCCTCTGGAGTAAAGGTAAACCAGGTTGTTGATTACTGAGACATTTCCATTTACTTCACATCTTTTAAGAATATTTATTACCATCTTGTTTACATTGACTATCACCACATATTAACTGCAAATAAATATGAACAGAATTCTAATTTACTGCCATGTTCACATGGCTGTGCTGATAGGATGGTGGATCACAGAAAGAGAAAAAGACAGTGGGAATAAGGCGAGAGAAAGATATTTCAATTTCTTTCATTAAAACTTATTACTTTGTATTTTATGGTATTGTAATCCTCTCTATGAGCAATTTTGTAATAGCATAAACCATTATTTATCTCAGATTAATTAGATTAAAGACCTTTTAAATCTCGTCTGGTGCAGAACGCCCATGGAGCTTCTCTCTTCACGGCAAAGAAACACCAATAGATCTCTCCTGCCGATCATTTTTTGTAGATTAGAGGATTGTTATTAATTGGTCAATTGGCTAATTGTTCTTTTTCTTAATTAGCCACCGCAGAGGAATAACAGGCTTTGTTCAGTGACCTCCATTTACAATAATGTGCTTGTCACACAACTTGCATGATATGATTCACACACATGGAGGCCACATGCGAACCAAAACCAACACTACTGAGCAGAAATACAGTATTCTGTGTTTGGAAAATTAAGTCCTGCATAAAAAATAAACAGAAATAAAAATCTTTTCACCCTTTTGGTATTCAAAATGACTGCAGCAAACTGTACACTAGTTATTAAATCAAATGCATGTAGTAAGAGCACAAAACAACCTCTCTTTTTTTCATTTTATCTAAGCAGACAAGCTGTAAGAATACATTTATTTTGCAGCAAAATGCCTACTGTGTTATCTACAGGATGAGGAAAAGTTGCACATGTTTACATTCACACCTGGGAGCTACCTGGTAATAACACATTTTCAAGCTGGTATGCATAGTAACAAGAAAATAAAAGGTAGAAACCAGAGAGGCCCTGACAGTGTCAGTCGAGGGGGAAGCTGCTCGGTGAACCAAAGCATGCTGTTTTGTTTAAGTTCAAAAAGTACTGTTAAATTAGTCACATGCTGCACACCTGCCATGAACAACAAACAGACAGACGGACCTGAGCCATAACCTCCTTGGCTGAGGCAGAAACCCGAGCCTTACATTTTGTGCTTCCAACACTGTAATAATGAAAATAAAGAGAGCCCTCTCACGTCTGCTGGCTGCGCGGTTGTTTCTGGCATGATACTGCCCAGCGTCTTTCAGAGAACTGCAGTAATCCCAGTGCTATGAACACAGCAAATCTACAAGTGGTCTGCAAACGACTTGACCATCTCCAAACACTGATAGTTCCTAAATAGCTCCCACAGATAGATAGCCACAGGAAGGTCATAGGAAATTCTTCAGTGGCATCTGTCTGCATTTCCCACATGATCTTAAGCAGAGAAAATCTTTTTGAAAGGGCCTTGACCATTCTTCAATTCCAGTCCAATCGAATAAATGTGGAGTATCAGCCTCGGCTATAAACCCTGCCCCTGTACGCTGCAAGTTAAAGAGGGAATCTTCTTAAAAAAAACAATGATCTGCAATCTACACTGATTTTGATCACAGAAGTGAATGAAAAAAAAAAAAAAAAGTATTCAGAAAATCAGAGAAATGAAAGCAGTGTGCTCATCTATATATTCCAATGTCTCCCTGAACTCAATCATATTCACGCAATAGATATGGACATTCATTTATACAAATAGCAAACAGAGAGTCAAAAGTTAGAAGCACCGTTTCACCTAAAATCTATTTATTTTCCTTTTTTTCTTTCTTACTCTTTCTTTTCTCTAAGACTGACTTCACTGTAACAGGACTCAGCTGCATACAGCAATCTCTCTTAATCCACTCAATCAACAAAAGTCTTTTCATACATACACTTTTGTTTCCAATTCAAATGAACTATTTTAAAATAGTTGTTTGCATTGAGATGAGAAGCAACCAGCTAACCTGAAGGCAGTGGTTGGCAAAACTGATGCACAGTCTCTGAAATGTTTAACCGAGCCCAAAACAACAAGCTGACTGAATCCTGATTCACACAGGCAACAGGTTAATACTTTCAATAGTGCACCGTGTGGTGATGTCACATCCTTCTGGCTGCGCCTCCTTCTGTCAACTGTCCATTGCCATCATCTGTAAGATGACCAGAGAGCGCAGCTCAACAAGGAGCTCTGTATGAGACACCACCAACCAGACACCAGACACTCAAAGACATTGGCTGACTTGCTGAGCTCAGCCCAAATATACACCACTCTCTCTGCTCAAACCTGGGCTGTTTAGCTGCTGGCACCCGAAGGCGTCAGTCAGATGTATGCCAGCTGAGCTGAAGTGTGCCCACAGAGTACACACTGCAGCATCACAACCAGCACTCGTGCCCTCACCTTGTCTACCTTGGCACTTTTGAGTTTGATGGAAAAAAAATGGCCCATTGCAAACGACAAGTCAAGTGCCAGACAGCATATTTATACATCTTAATTAGCAATAATGAAACCCAGTACTTGCAATGATCTGATGCAGTGGTTACTGTGTTGTGTTGACTAGACTGTATGCCTGTTGTTTGCCTGCTACTTACATGAGAATTGCACAAATAAAATAGGTCAAAGGATCCTGTGTTTCCTAGAACCATTAGGTCTCGTCACAAAATATAATGATGATGGCTCTTTAAATGTTGGTAAGCTGCATTATGACAATATTTATTGGAATGAGCCTGTTACCCTGAACTATAACTAATCTTATATCTGGAGAAAGGTAAAACCTGCAGGCTGCAGCACGCCTGAGATTTACAGAAGATTATGAACGAGCAGGAGATGATTATTAGTTTGTTCTCTCAGTTTGTCATGTCACAGATCATTCATTTTAAAGGACCTGTCGGACAGGTGAATGACTACAGCAGATTATCATGATGTTTTGTTTAAGGTCCCCATGATCTAGGGCTGTGTTTGGATGCAAACATGTTCAGATCTGTCCGCAGCGATAAGTTTGAGCACTGCACAGCGAGACATCTTTATGAAGGTAATGGAAACAAGTTGCATGGATTTTTTACCGTGAAATAGGCTACAGCCATCCCCCTGACGTCTGGATTTATGGCCTGGTAATTCCCTCTTGGAATAATTTGGCTGGTACATCTGCAGCTTAGCAGCATTCCAGCAGAGCTCTCCTGTGCTATGAAGTCAGGAGATGACTGATTGATTGATTGTATTACTCTAGTTTTAGCATGGCTTTACTGAGCTATTGCAGTGAAGTTCTAATGTGATCTATCCACTGCAAACTACAACTGAGCTTGATGTGGAGCAGCGAGCAGCCTGCTTGCTGCATGGTTAGCCTGCTGTGATGATCACAATCAGAGTTACAAAGTGAACATGAATATCATATCTAACCACAGCAATAACAAGGCTTTTTTAATATGTATATAAAGGTATTTAGAGGGAGGACCAACTTAGACTGTACATATAGTTCAATGCAGAAACATTAATAAATGTCTGACTATATCTTACTTTACTGTATAATGCCAATCGTCTGATCAATCATGATTAGAAGCATTTTCTTCACTCTTGCTTAACACCAAAATTTAGAACATAAGTTAGTGAGTTTCTCAGCACATTCACACTGCAGTGATCCCTCTACAAGCTCTATGTGGTGCCAATTACAGGCTAAAAATGACCAAATGCAAACCTATAGCCTGCTGACAGCTCCTCCTTTCCTACTTTTAAGGTGATAAGTCCCAGGCACGTGCTGCACAAGCAGTGACAGTGAGACCAGTCATTACCAGCCTGCTGATGAAACTTGTGGGTCCTTCAAAGTCGACCTGTCCTCCAAAAAGCCAGGCCTGTAAAAAGCAAGTGTGAAAAGCAGGGTGGTGTGGAGATGTCAAATAAAGTATAAAAACTAACACTTCTTAATGTTACTGGCGTATCACCAGTCAAACTTGCCATAGAAATTATCTACTGACATGTGACAAGTGTTAAAGTTAGTTTGTTTTTGTCTTTTAACAAAAAAAAAAAAAATAAAGACAAAAAAAAAAAAACATGAAGTGTACACAGACTACTACGACTCTTTTCACTATGATTTTTGCAGTTATGGGGGCCAGTGCTATGAACAAAACTTTAGAGCCAGAGTTTATACTTGAACATTTATCCAAACAACAGCTACTGTATGAAGCATGATGAAGCCATCTGATAGCTAACTTGCCTTTTACATGTGACAGGTGGCTAACGTGAACTACCTAGAAGTGGGCTACATGCAAACAAGTTCTGTTAAAGGTAGAGTCTGGAGGGTTTTGCTAAAATAAAAAATAAATAAATTAATAAACGCTAGACTTATACATCATCACCTATGGGCTTCTAGTCCTGTGTGGTGGTGGCTGTGTCTGCAGAGCCCCCTCCCCCCGCCTGTGTCGTTTGTTTTGTTTTGTTGTGTACGGCGACGTTAATGGGCGGAGATTAGGAGTTTTGTCTCCAGCCAATGACAGAGGTCAGGTGAGTTATATCGGAGACGTTCTGGTTACATGAAGCACTAGTAGGAGGGCTGCTAGCCGCGCTAGCTGTCCTGGATACTAGCGAGTGCTAGCAGCCGATGCTATCCGCCACGGCTAACACTCGCGAGCTTGACGCTAACTTCCGCTATCGGCAGCGGCTAGATCTGCCGCTACCACCTGCTTCCCAGCTCACCAAAACTACTAATTGCAGCGTAAACACTCGAGGCTCGGCCCGAGGCTCCAGCACTTCACTCGGACTGTATTCCTTTTCTTTGCAGTCCTGGCTGGTCCTGATGCTACTACTGCTACTGCTGCTGCGGTCAGGGGCAGGAGACGTGCACAGAGTTGAGCCTGAGGGAAGGGCCCACTGTGAATGTTTGTGTGCAAACTGCAACGAACAAACGTCCAGACTCTACCTTTAAGAATAAAACAACACCCATCTTCTCCACAATAACTTACATGCTAATGAATAGGCGCAGTGCGCTGAAGTCCTGGCTGCCAGAGTGGTGCGCACATTTCCTACTGTGTACTCTCTCATGCGATTTTGACAGAAAGAAAAACCACATCATATAACTGTGACTTTGACCAGTGACAAAGCTAAAATTAGATATGGGACAATAAAAGTACAAAAAGTACGGAAGCGTATGCTTTCACTTGAAAAAATAAAATAAAATCTGGTTTTTCATTGTAATTATTTCTGTTTTTCTGAGTAATTTTTTTCTTCCTGTTTTTCGTGGTAATATTTTTTCTGTTTTTCGTGCAAATCTTTTCTCCCTGTTTTTCGTGGTAATTTTTTTCTGTTTTTCGTGCAAATCTTTTCTCCCTGTTTTTCGTGGTAATTTTTTTTCTGTTTTTCGTGCAAATCTTTCTCCCTGTTTTTCGTGGTAATTTTTTTTCTGTTTTTCGTGCAAATCTTTTCTCCCTGTTTTTCGTGGTAATTTTTTTTCTGAATTATTGATATACTTCGAATGGAAGCAGCATGGCTGGCTTGTTTAGATTAATCAAGTTTTACTTTGATCTGGGTTTAAGACACTGGGAGATAGTCCTGTCTTTAAGTCATATAGATGGTATTACTATTAGTTTGTCGACTTTACGCAGGCACCTGAAGACTTTGCGGTTGTTCAGAAGGAAAGCCCATTCAGATCTCTTAGACATAGCAATGTTTCTCCAGGATCAGCTGGACATATATGGCATGCTCCATGGATACAAGATGATGCATTTGAAATGCATTCAGGCTGGCTACGTGGTGACTCAAGAGACGATCAGGAGACTGCTGAAAATATTGGATCCGCACGGTGTGCAGCTGAGGCGCCGGAATCGCCTTCGGCGGCGCGTATGTACCAGAATCCAGGCCCCAAACTTTTTATGGCATGTAGACTCCTATGATAAACTCAAACCGTATGGGATCTGCATCAATGGTGCAATAGATGGATTTTCACGAATGGTGATATGGTTACATGCCTACTCTACAAACAGTGATCCCAGGATAATCGCACAATACTTCATTGATGAGGTGTCATCAAGGAATGGAACTGCTGCCCGAATTCGTTCGGACCTCGGAAACCGAACTGTTACATTGAACAAATGCAGATGTTCTTGAGGCACGATCATCTGGACAACTTTTCGCACAGATGTTATCTGTATGGATCGAGCAATCACAACCAAAGAATAGAGAACTGGTGGGGCTTTTTAGGAGGCAACACGCACAGTTCTGGATGAACGTGTTCCAAGATTTAAAAGACTCAGACTCCTTTTCTGGTGACTTCCTGGACAAAAGTCTCATTCAGTCACATGTCTTGAAATAATAGAGGTAATAACTGCAATACGTTTATGTGTTTTTTTTCCCATAGTGCTATATTATGTCAGAATAATACTGTGACACCTGCTCAGCTTAATGCTTAATATATAGGCCTACTGATATTAGTGAAAAAGAGCTCACTCCATGTAGGCTATTGTACTGTTCTCACTATGTGTTATACGTCCAGTATGTAAACACAGGTAAACAGCAAGCCAAACTCAATTTTCACGAGCCAGGAAGCGAGCGCATTGCTCCTTTATTTTCCAATCATGATAGGTGAAACACTCTGAGTAAAACTGTAAACCAATGAGAGAAAATATCTCTTATTAGCACACTAACACAATCAAAACAATAGGCTAAAATGCTTCTCGATTAGCATTAATGCTAACAAAGTCAAGACAGGGTGTCAAGACAGAGTTTAAGACACTAGGAAAACTTCCATCGTTTGTCAGAGTTGTTTACAACTCGTCTGTCCCATAATACCTAGCGCATCTCTTAGACGCCTTCAAAATAAGAGCATACCATGAAATGATGTAAACAATGTAATATTATCACCCTTTTTTAGCTGAAATAGTATTTTCTTTTTTAACATTTTTAACATAACATGAATTAATGAATGAATGAATTAAAGGGCAGATCATAACTTTCACCAGAGGCGAACAGCTATATTCAAAACCTTAGTAAAGGAAGCAGTAAAGTCAACAGTATATATTCAAAGTACTAAAATATGAAAAGTATAAAATGCAATAAAATGTTCCTGTCAGTGTTTTGATGTTTTTAATTGCATAATACAGTTTATTATTGCAGATGTTTAAGTTGGAGCTGATTTGAACTACATTACTGGCGAATTTAATGATCATGTGTGAACTGAGTTTCTATTTTATTTATCTTTAGAGAGAACTGCAGGATGTTGTTCACCTCTGGAACACTCACAGAATTCGCCCATGCAGAAATGCTGTGTCTCCAGGTGGGCGCCCAGTCATGATGTACACCCTACCCCAACTTTTTGGTGCCAGAGAGTACCTGAAAGATGTATCCCAACAAAAGATAGAAGCCTGCAGAGAGGAATGCCTTCAGAGAGGTCCGTATCCCTGTGACGATACAGTGTTTGACATTTGCTGCCTTGCCATGGCAGAAAACAGTCTTCATCCACCCACCTCTCCAGAGGAAGCATTGAGCTTTACAAGTTTTTACGTGCTTACATACGAGCTCAAATTTAATGATCACAACCTGCTCTACTGGATCAAATGACTGGATGTAAGCCTCCATAAGGGTAGAAATCTTATAGACCATGAATTTCTAACTGTGAACTTTACTAATAGACATCTCCCATGTGTGCTTTGTATATCTTTCTATTCATTATGGAAAAATTACACATCATAATAAGTGCGGCAGTCCAATAGCTGCATATGAAACATGTTACATGTTGTGAAAAAAATGGAAAATCTTGGGCGCATTGTAAAAAGAGCAGCCTACAAAAAGGAGTCATTATCTGTTATAAATCAAACAGGTTATAACATCTTGTCCTTAATGGTGTGTAATTTCAAATGTAGCTCTTACAGACACAATACCTGTTAATACTGGGCAGTGAAAACTTTTTCTCTTTTGATATTTAGTTCTTAAACATATAACAGTTTAGATCAACTATTCTTATGTATTTGAATGAAATGTCACTCTATAGATTTATGTTGAAATGCAGTTGTCAATAAACTTTCAGCAAATGAAGCATATGATTATCTTTTATTAGGGCATGCATCTTTCCTTGAGTTTACACATTTGATAACTTTAACATTTCAAAATAGAAGCACTCCATAACAAAAGGAACATGTCCAATTTATGATTGTTGGATGGAAACATATCCTGTCTAACAGAGCAGGACTCCTGAACTACATGATTCAACAGTAAAGACACAATCTGTTTGAAGACAGTACAAAACAAGACAGCAAGCTGTGATTCTATTTGTAAAAAGCACACCTCAAAGTACCTTTTAATGTAACGAGCAGATTCACAAACACTGTCAGTATTAACATCTGACATGAGGTAGAAATTCAAATTCTATTATGATTTAACAGTGAAAATATAACAGAAGATTTTTTAATGCCCAAACATTATTATCCTAGACTGATAACAAAAGTGTCTTAAATCAAAGTAAATTGTTAACTGTTTCTTGGTATGATAGAAAGAAAATATCCAAAATAAAAAATCAATCTGTGCCCACACAGCCCTTGAGCTAGTCACATATTCTCCTTACATGCTCTGATAACAAAAAGTGTCTTAAAGCAAAGTAAGTTATTGTTTCTTGATATAATAAAATCAAAATCTTGAAATGTAATAAAAATCATTTTGCACTAATCACACAGCACCTGAGCTACTGTAATCACATTTTCTCCTTATATGCTCTATCCCACATTCACACAGTCTAAACCTACATCGCTGGCACTGATGGGGAAGAGAAAATTGTGTGTGTTCATAAGTCACTTATGCAATGTCCATTGCATAAGTGTTGCTGGACAGTATAGCCTCCATTTCAGCTCGAAGCTCAGGGTAGCTGTTGTAAGTTGATGGCAGCTCCACAGTTGGGCCACAAGTATGGGCAATTGGCCGCCGCGCTAGCCCTTCCAAAGAGGTGAATGTGACTTGAATTTCTTTTACACAGATGACATCAGACCCAGTCAGAAATCTCATCAGCTTCCGGAGACCTATTTCATCCAATCCCCTTATGTACTGATGTAAAAATCGCAAACTTTGGTTCTCTGCTGAATTAGCTGGAGAAGCTGTTATCATCTTAATCACCTTTCGTGCTGTTGGTTTAATGTCCTCATACAGCTTCGTCATATCCTGTACACTTGGGAAAAACTTCCTGAGTATTGGTCCTGCAACCTCTGCAATATTATCAATGCATATTTTGGGTGCTGGATCATTTGCTTGTGGGCGACCTGGACAAGCACGGCTCTCAAGTTATCAGGTGTCGGTACTGTTCTTACTCCCATGCGATCCATAAGATCAAGAAGCTCTTCCTCGTCATCGCCGACAACTGCCTCTTGCAAAGCAGTGGACAAGAGATCACGCTCAGACTGACTCAGATACAACATCAGGGAGTCAAACAGTAAATCGGGTGAAACAGAGTGTTCACCAAATATGACTGCTGCTGTAAAGGCTTGTGCCAGCCGAAATGGAAAATACCCCTGGTCCTTCAGTCCCTTGGCCAGTATCCTGCCAACAGACTTCCATTCCTCCTCTTGCCATTTTGGGGATAGTGATGGCACCCTCACATCTGCACCTTCTGCTGCACAGTCGAGGAATTCTGTCCAGAAGGCAGCATATACATCCCTTGACACACCATCAGCATCTGCCCCATTTCATCAATGAAGCTGTATTTCACAGAGTAGGTCATCATTGCTTCATCTTTGAATTGAGCAATCAGTTCATCTAAGAGAGTCACTCTGTGAAGTTTCACAGTCACATGCAAAAGTTCACTGGCTGGAGTGGTGGTCTAGCAGAAGCTGTCTCAGAATCAATAGGAGTTGAGGTGTAGGTGGGGGTGTTTATTTGTTCCTCTTCTATTGTTAGGATTGGCTCATGTATGAGTGTATCATCAAGATCACCTAAAAACGGCCCCACCTGTCAAAGGACCAAAAATGACCTCTGATGTATTACACAAAGATGTAAGATCAATAATCTGAAAGAGGTGCAGTAGAGACAACAGCTGATATTGTGGCAGTGCTTTGCTCATCATCTTCGACTGTGTGCATTTGATTTTCACTGTTATGTCTTTTCGGTGTCAGCTGCTCGATCTCTTCCATTGTGTGTTTATCTTGTCCAGATTCTGTTGTGTTTTCATGTTGCTCATCTGTCTGTATATCAGCTCCTTCCTCTTGGTCATCTCCACTGGTCAGGGTCTTTGTGAACAAATAAAAAATCTTAACAACCCCAATTTGTGTGTCTCATAGTAGTCTCCCACACTAACATCCTCATCGATTTGTGCTTCTTGAAAGTTAACTATATCATGACTGAACTCTTCCCACTTTCCCATCGTTGACTTTTCATTAGGGAAGAACAGTTTTTTAGCTTGTGACAGAATCTCAGTTTTAGTGGCATTCTTGTTCATATCAAGAACTCTGGTTCCTCACCACTACGTTTTCTGACCTGTCTGTTGTCATGTATCCACCCTAGTTCTATTTTTCTGGGTTTTCTTCCAGGCTCTCTTATTACTTTTAGATTCATATTTGTTGGTTGCACTGTATTCTCCCCCTCAAAACCTTGATTGCTGTCTTTGTTGCTCATTGTGCCCATTTTTTTTTAAGTTTTTTAAATAAGGACAGTCTTTTTGTATCATCTCCACCTCTTCTCTGTTTTTCCATACAGAAACGCCTTGTGGCAATCCTGTCACCATAGGCTGGAATGTAAGAAGCCATAGTGGCATCATCTATTTCTCCAATACCGAGCTGTCAATGCAATAAAAACAAAAAGTATACATTAGACATGACAAAGCTTGAACTATATTATCTCCAAGACTAGTTACTTCTGTGCCAAATTCCAGGACAACCAATTCTACATGCCTAATGTAGATGATAACACAATGGACAGTACGAGATAGTACATAAACAGCTTTTGAAGCTGTGACTTACATGATCCTGCTGCATTTCTGAATACTCTCCTCAGGAACACCTCTGCTGCGAAGAAATATCCACAGACCATTATCTTGTGGGAGGCCGGGGGTTGAGGATGTAGCCATTGCTGGCACTGCAAAATTTAGGAAAAAGCAGAATCTATATAAAAAATTGTTTGCACCAACAAATAACACATTTAAAACTGTCAAGGCCAATTGTATCATGATATTATCATGATATATATGGGAAAAAAAATGTTTTAGTTTAAAATGGATGTTTCATGTCTTGACTGTTGACCTATAAACACTCTGTCTACATGTATAATCATTTGAAAGTCGACCTGTCATTAAAATTTGAATACACTCACTTAAAATACCACCAAACTGATTTGTGTAGTGTCCTTTGGTGATGAAAGCCTTCACTGGTTATTCATAAACAATAACATTACTCTGATAGTACAGAAGACTAAACTCAGCAGCTCAGAGTGGGCTTTTATAGTAGTATTATTGTTATTATTATGATTACTATTCAAATAGTCAATAAATCCAGATTGGGGCTTTGCAACATAGGGCATGAGTAACTTGTTGTACTTTACCAGTAAGCAGGTGCAAAAACGTTTTAAATTTTAAATTGTTTTATTCAACATATGGCCTATTCAAATAATTATGTGCATGGACGTTCATGCAGAATCCTTCCACAGTGTGTTTCAGGTATGCATGCATGTATTAAATACATAGGAAATAGCAAAGGAGAGGGAGCCCATGAGCAAGCCACAGCAACCTCAGCAACTCAAAACACTCGTCATGGTCCGTCAATGGTCAATATAGTGACTAGTCTACTGGCAACGTTCTGTTTGTTTACATGTTTACGTGCCCCATGTTAAACAACTTCTATGTTCGTATTCTCATGTATGTCTCTACAGTGTTAGTGTATACTAGTAGCATTTAACCTGACGTTATTACGAATGGCTCGTTCTATTCATGCCAAGCCAATATAATGAAAGAAAGGCGATTCATTTTTGATGAGCAACAATGTCCAGCACGATGGAAACAAAACTGTTAGCTTACCTGACAACTTAAATCATGCCGATAGACATGTTCGTCTATCCCTTACCTTCTACATTGAACAATAGGCTTACAATAGAAGGATAAAGTCTAAAAATAACAAAGTATCATACCTTGTCTGTAACTGTAACTGTAATTACATGCCTTACCTTTACTGACCCAGTAGTTGTCAGTGGGGCATGTACGTGCGGATCAGGAGCCACTTGCAGGTTGCATGTTCTCGTGGATTTCAAAGTATCTCGATAATCAGAAAAAAATAGCACGAAAAACAGGGAGAAAAGATTTGCACGAAAAACAGAAATTGCATGTTCTCGTGGGATTTCAAAGTATCTCGATAATTCAGAAAAAAATAGCACGAAAAACAGGGAGAAAAGATTTGCACGAAAAACAGAAATTGCATGTTCTCGTGGGATTTCAAAGTATCTCGATAATTCAGAAAAAATAGCACGAAAAAACAGGGGAAAAGATTTGCACGAAAAACAGAAAAAAAAACCACGAAAAAACAGGAGAGAAAAGATTTGCACGAAAAACAGAAAAAAAAATTACCACGAAAACAGGAAGAAAAAAATTACTCAGAAAAACAGAAAAATTACAATGAAAAACAGATTTTATTTTATTTTTCAAGTGAAAGCAATACGCTTCCGTACAAAAGACTTATAATTAGTCCTAAACAGCGTGAAGTGCAAATATGCACTTCACAGTCTTCATCAAACACTGTATTCTAACTCCACACTACTGACTTTGTTAATGATTCACTGACCAGACAGTTGGGCTTGTATTATTTGAGCTTGTGATAAAAGCTCTGTCAGTGTGTTAAAGCAAATAAAAAGTTTGATTTTATCATTACTAACAACAGTATAAGTAAATCTCTACTTTGGTGTTGCTGTTTTTAAAGTGCGGTATAACCTCTGTTTATTTATTGACTGTGTGTCCATTTTGTTGTTAAACGAGATGTAGTCTGTATCCTTCAGCCAGGTTTGCTGCTCAGTGTTGACAGATCCCCTCTTTCCTCTGGTTGTCATCTGTCTTTGTTCACCTGATACCAGACGCGTGGCAGCTATCAGGAAGACAATACCATCAATACAATGCACAACGCGGGGATCTGCGGGCACGTTTGACACCTGATTTATCTCAAGCACCTACTCAGATTAGTCAACTATCCAACAAAGAGTCCTGCGACGAATGAGTGGGTGTGGTCTGATACCCTGGGGAATTTGAGGGGGTTAACCTTGACATCTGGGCCCCGATCATCCAACAAGTTCAGCCCAGCTGCCCTAATAGGTCTGGTTTTTCCCTTAAAAACACCTCATCCATCTGCTGAACTTCTCCTCATATAAGTTTCTCCATGATTGCCTGAGGCACTTCCATTCACAGACGCGTGCAGGGCGACACTGATCCCTGCTATGACGCCCATCCATATTTAAAGGGGAGTGCAGGTGACCTGTGGGTGGCCCATTCTGGCACGCTTGGGCTCTTCTTCACCCACAGAATATTACACAACGCGTTTGTTGGATATTTCCTCAAATTACCACAATATGGTAAAACGCACAATGAACTAATGGCTTAGACACTCGGATGGCACGTGCCACGGCCGCACAAAAGCTGGGACCTGTGAAACTCAATCTGTTGATGAATGTGTAAGGATGACAATGACTATGCCAATTAGCTTATGAATACAACAGGTGACACCTACATAAAGCCCAATTACACAGTTATTTGTGTCCCGTGTCTCCCAAGACAGAATATAAGTTAACACGGGAAGATAAAAAATTTATCATGACGCATGCTGCCAACTCTTGTCACCAGGCAGAAATGTCTAGAGAGTAACTTTATGAGCATGACTAGATCCAATTGTTACAGAATTTAGCTCCAATAATGTTTAACCAAATTCTTCCTCACTGTTTCAGTCACCTGTCACATCCAAAGAAGAGAAAATTATTTTTTAAGTAGGTTTGTATTTTCCTTGTATCCGTGGTTACCCCTGCTATGCATCTTGCACCAGGAGATGTAGTGCTGTAGTGTGTTGTGGTAGCAGCTGCTGTGCTGTTGAGGTGCACCTCTTCAGGGACTGCTAGATTGAGGTGACAGGGGAGAGGTCATGTTTTAACCTGCTACGTGGCGGGGTGACGGGGACACAAACCAACCACAAAAGCATCAGCTGGTAAACAACACAAGTGTTTCTTGTCCCAAAAGATTTCACACAGTCGTGTTGCACACATAGGCAAATTAGAGTGGAGTTTTAACAAGCCATCTTGCTACTCAGTTGTCAAACGATGCCACTTCTTCTTTTGCTAGGAAGGCATGGGAATTTCTCTGGCACAAAAGGAAGAGCTGCTCTGAGCAGGCAAGAAAACAAAAGCTTGACACAAATCAGCACAATTAAAAACACTAATCATGGCTTAACTGCCACTGAGATCAGAGTTAATTGAGAGCAGCTTTTAATTTATCCTTAAGAATGATAGGGCAGGTGTTAAACGAAAGGGAACGGGAATCCACTTTGCATCACATTTACACTGCAGTGTTTGGTTAAACAGATCTGTGAGGACAGGAGTTATATTAATTCAGATTTCACTTGTGGTTAAAATGTTTTCACAGCTGTTTGATGTTTCTTCCACAGGAACGAGAGCAAAAAGAACAGACAACAGAACAGCAGTTTTCATTTACAGTGAGTGTATTGAAAAGGGCAAAACACGCCTTTCAAAGTACATCCAGTGAAACGTTGGAATTTGATTATAATGATAGTGATGACAATATCTAAAAGTCATTGTTGCAAACTGTAGGACACTGAGAATGAGTGTATATGAGGAAATGCATCACCAAATTCTTATGAATTAGTGCGTTTGTTGGCACTTTACATACAATCACCATTAACAGCATTACACTGTTGCGATACATACATCATCTGTACCCTCAGTTTGTTTCCAGATCTACAGTAATATAAAAGCCATACATTCTTGTCCCCAAACATCCAAGTATGAAAGTCTTGCATATTGGCTAGTAAGTGAAAATATCAAACAAAACAGAAGCTCATGTACCTTCTCTGATAAAAGCACATTTGTCAACCAGCTTACACACTGTACAGCTGTGAGTTAAATACATTTATAATAGGTTGTGTGATCAGAGTTGATGAGAAGTGGTGGAATTAATGGTTTACAGATCAGGAAAATGCCATATAATTTGGCAATAACATGAAGTCTTATATAATCAAAACTGTGATTGACATGCAGAAATGACAATAGTCCAAACACATTACAAGGCATGTGCCTCAATGAGCTTCAGGACTCAGTACACATCGACAACCTTCAGAAGTAGTCAGTATCAAAATGTCATTTTAGGTCCCCACCATGTTGGGGCATGAAACTCAGCTCACATTTCTGTCTAATTGTGTTGGCCTCTGTGCACCAGCCTCCATACATTTCTTTAAACTCAATGAAGCTTTGCTAACTGGCAAGATCTTTTATAAACACAGTCATCATTTCCTTCAAAACTGTGTGCCACATTACAAGCACCGTCAGGGGATTTAGCCGGGGCTTAAGTCTTAGTGTCTGGCAGCTCTATGTGGCCTATGGCAAGCAGCATCATAGTATCAGTAGAAGACTTAAAAGACTGCCAGAGGAGGATTGTGAGATCCGACTCGAGCTTTATGTCATCTTCATCAAAAGGTTCAATGCATGCTTCGTCAACATGGGAGGAAAAAAAAAGACATCATAGATTTACAATGTCGTTTGGAACGGGGCGGACATTCACCTACAACACTTTCTTTGATGCATGTGCGGCATTGTCTGTATGACACAGGTCATCGCCAAGTTTTGTAGGAAATATTTGCCTCTAAGCAGTTTGAGTGCTTTGCATATTCAAACACAGGCATTAATTGGATGACAAATATTATGCAAAGAGGCAAAGGAGAAGTACAATAATGATGCAGGTTTTTGTGTTGTTTTTTTTATGCAACGTACCCCTTCACATCGCTGTGCTAAAGAAATGATTTGAAAATGCTTTTCATTTAAATTTGTGTTTCAGTGACATTTACCAAAGCACCGAATTATATTAAAGCATAAAGCAAACGTAGCAATCAAGCTAAAAGAAAACATGACAGGCAAATTAATTAATTTGAAGTACTCACCCCTCATTTTCATTTGAACTAAATAACCTCGGGGTCCAAATGTATTCAACATCAAATGTTCTCAGACCTTATCTTTTGTAATTTCATCATTCAAGCAAAGCAGTTGGGCTTTAGGGCACATTGTAGACATGGGCGTAAATCACCTGCTCCACACTGCTGAGAGTATTACACAGCATGACCTGAACTAAAATGTCACTGCCAGGAATACATGCTTTGCTTTACTAGAAAGAGAAACCATTAAAAAGTCTGAGTATCATAAATTTTAGAAAATATTTTTCTTCAGTTTTACATGTTCAGACAGGATTAATCCCCAGGAAGCACATTTTCAAACATTTAACAGCACAACAAAATGTGCAAAAAGTCAAATATGGTGAAGTGATAAGTGTTAAAAACGTGACTGTATGCACTATGCATTTAAAGTATGAACAGCTGGCAAGGTCCATGAACAACTGGCTAACTACTGATACAGTACTAGTTGAAGCAGTTGGTGAAGCTTGTAACATAAGTTCACACTTTAACAAATGTAAGAAGGCATTCAGTGAGAGGATTTTCCACAATGGAAAACAGACTCTTATCCACATATCTTCCTAATTAGCATCATAATACTCTTGATTTTTACAAACTGATTCAAATATTTTTGGCTTTACAAAATATGTGCAGATCAGATCATCTCTTTTCCAATACAAAGGAATTTGTCCAACATCTGTCTCACATCATCGCATAAAACCTTATGTACCAACAGTCATTTCTTGTCCATAATAACACTTGTCTGTGTTTTGTCAGACTAAACACAAAGAAAGGGGGGGGGGGGGGCCATGAAATGATCTCTTTGGATACACCAAATACTTTAAAGGCAAGTGAGGTTCAATGGCCTTCTTAGTGTACTGTATGTCATTATACATTTGACCAGAGTACATTCAGTAACAAGACACTTGTTTTAGGTCTCAAGTCCAAAAAAGAGATGACAAAAAACGACTTTCACAGCAGCAGAAAACAAAACATCATGTGAGGTGCAACATTCGTAGAAAAAAAAAAAGGAGAGAGAAAGAAAAAGAAAAAAAAATGACAAGTGTTTCTGACTGTCGACATTCAGTGTAGCACTTTGTCTCACCTGTGATTTGGTATTATACAGTGTAAAGGTCAGATATTCTGAAGACTTGGGATTAGAAAGTAATTACAAAACAGATATAAATACAAGAATTGATACCAGCAACAGGACAAGGTGGGTCATCACCTAATAAAGATATATCATAAAAATGGTGTGCAACTTTGAGTAAAGGACAGTTACTGTGATAATACAAAGCATATTTAACACTGTACATGAAGCTGCTTTCCATTAAATAGGAATAAACAATTTAAGATGTAAACCTAAACATCAGTAAGTGACTATACTATTATTAAACACCTACCACAAGCACAGGTACAGGGAATGGCCTCTTTCTGAGGCTAAAACCGAAGAAGTAGTCATTTTATTTATTTCAGTACCAGCAGTGCGATCTGCCCCCCCATGGCTCACCTCAGCATTTGTTCGATAAGAAGTGATAGAATAACAGAAGTGAGGAGCGCCTTTTAACACAGAAACAACATATGTTGTTATGATATTAGCATCACAGATTCAGGCGACATGTGAGAAGACATTAAACTGTGAAATGTGGGCAGTTAACTTCTGGCAAGGCTGTAAAACAGTTAATTGTGACCTGGATGATGCTCATTGGATGTTCACCACTAACAATAATGAGGAGCTTCTCACTGGAGAACAGCTGTGACACATGTAGATTTCATATGAGTGTCAGAATTTGAAGTGTTGTGACATTACAAAACAAAACAAAAAAAAAAAATAATAATAATATGGATATACTGAGGCACAGTACATGATGAAGCTGTGTTTTCATTAAAGGTAAACATATTGATCCCAGTAGGAAAACTGTCATGTAGAGTTTTCTTTTAGGTGTGTATATTCTATATACAGTGTTGTTAAGCATGTAGTGAGTGAGGTGTGGGGATACTGTTGCATTTCAACTATAAAGTACCTTACAAATACATTAAAATAACATTCATATGTAAATGAGCTAAGACATCTGTATAAATAAAGATTGTTCAGCAAATATCCACACGAGCAGCTTGGTACCATCAGTACAATCTTCAGCTAAGAGATGTATTTGGAGGACATGAAGGCAGGTTGTAACAAAGGACTCCCAGCTCTTCTAATCAATCAAATCACCATAAAGAGATGCGCTTAAGTCAGAGATGTGATTAAAATGTAAACAAGAACATCACCAGCAGAATAAAAACTCAAGATACTTAGGTCATAATTATTGCACTTAAAGTTAGTAAAATGATCACCTTCAGCATGTGAGTATGAGTCAGAGAAAGCTACATGATAGTCGTCACAATAAAACAAAATAAAGATCAATAAGTCAGTAATGTATGAAATGAATGTATGTTTGTTCGTTATAAAAAAATGAATGATTCAGTAAGCTAAGAGGAACCAGACTCCCAGATGCTTCTTACCATAACTCTTTTCCAGTCTCCACCTTTAAATCAACTTGGTGTATAGGGTTTGAGAGCAGAGTCTAGGTGAGTTAGCTGGCGAGTTTAAGACTTGTGCTCGAGTGTAAACCCAGTAACCTACAGCTTCATCTATTAACTCCTCCATCACCTTTCAACAAACTGCAACTGCAGCACCTGGCTGCAGTTGGTTAGGTTAGAAACAAAACCTAACTGCAGCACCTGGCTGCAGTTGGTTAGGTTAGAAACAAAACCTAACTGCAGCACCTGGCTGCAGTTGCACCTCAAGAGCTTTTAGGCAGATGATGGCAGCTGTATGTGCAACAGACCTCAAGTGCATTCAGTAGAAACAAAACCTAATCTTTGACCAAGAAAGAAAAAAATATGGAAAAGACTGATTTGAATCAACTGATGAATTTCATGTACCCCGTTTAAGTACCAAGACGTCATAAAGTAATAAAGCAGCCAGGGATATGGCATGGCAAACATGAACCATGAGCTAAAATAATCAACATACCTAAAAAAGCTATAAAAACTTAGATCCACTGAATAAAAATGTTCTAAATAAACACATATCTCAATCATAAGTTTGGCTTTGATCAATCCCATTTGTTCCCACTTATCCTACCATGTGACACTGATACACAAGCTACACCTTAAACTTTATTAGTAACTTCTCCTCCTCTGTTTCTTTGTCTCTATTTTTTACTCAGTTTACCCGCCTTCTTTTTGGGCTCATAGGGTGTCCGTAGGATGCTCGGCGTCTCCTCCATGACGCGTACGAGTAGGTTATCGATGTAATCCTCCAGCTCTCTGATGTGGGCGTCTTTCTTCTTCACTATTTCTTTCTGCTTGATGAGTTCCTGCACTACTTCTTCAAAGGATAGGTTGCTGTAGGCGGCCACACTTTCCTGAGTCACCTCCTAGAAAAAAACACAAAACAAAAACTCAAGTAAATATCAGCATCTGATTACAGCGGCAGGAATCAAACTGCCCTTAAAGAGCGCTCACAACGTGACACAGAAAATTACTAATTAGATGTGTAAACCTAATGTGACATAAAATCACATGTGTTTATTGCATGTTCTCTCTTGCTAATAAAGGCTAAATGAGAGTTGTAAAGATGTGACTGTTCTCCAGGGATTTAGCACAAGCATGTCACTGATTTCTGTGGCAGATGTTGTGATCAAATGCTTTCGAACAGTGTTTGTAACAAATCAAGAGCAGTTTAAGTGCTCTGATGGGATTTGAAGTTGTGCTTTACTAGTATGAAAGTATGACTTCTCTATATACACAGGGTTGAGGCTGCCAGAATTTTACAGAGATTCTCTCCCTAAAAAAAGAAATTAAAGAAAAGGGAATTTTTGTTTTGAGGGAGAAATGCCAGGCTGCATATTTGTGCAATTAAATGTCAGGCTAATAAATACCAAAATACGGATGCAACCCAAGCCCAGCTTTGCTCTTTGAGACAATCTATTTGGACAGAGCAGTGTGGTACGGTATGTGCAGATCATATTGCGCGGGTACGAGAGGAGCTGTAATCGTTTTTAATGAGGGACCACTTTATCGCTTCAGTGCTGGGCATCCTCCCCCGAACGGATAGAGCAGCAAAGCCTTCACCCTGTTTAAAATACCACACTTATCAGCTTCCACTCCCATGCACCATTCAAGCTTCTACTGCTGGCTAAAGACAATGCGGAAAGACCTGGAGCGGGACTGCTTACCAGGTATCTTATCGCTTCTAACAGCACAGAGGCTACTGTGGGGCGACACAAACCAAAATGAAATATTTGCCACAGAGATTAAATGTCCAATGTAAGGAGGGTTTCAAGAACAGAGCTCAGTAACCTATTCCTCACACACATACACACACACACACACACACTCAAAACACAATACAAAAAAGGCATCTTGCTGAAAGATACTGCGCTTAAGCCATCTGAGAAGCAATAAGAGAACTGACAGCCATATGGAAGTGAATGTTGGTTTCACGTACAAGCATGTGTATGTGCACACTCTCTCTTGCCCCCCCCCCACCTTTCTCTCTCTCACACACACACACACACACAGACATACAAATACACACACAGCATAATAATCAGAAGCTTTAGTGGCTGGTGACAAAGGCCTGGAAATGACCATGAACTGGCAAAGTAATGATGACCATTTTTCTGCGATCAGTAGTGGGGAGAAGATAAGGCGCACACTTGGCATTCTCCAGTTGTGTCATTACAGTTTCTAATGAGCTCAGCTTTGAGAATCTAAAAGCTCAGTCCTTTGAAATCTCTCACTGCCCCCCACCCCACCCCCGCCCCCCTTCCTCTCTCTCCCCCTCCCTCCCCCCGCTGCTGCATGTGGTTAATTAGGGCCTTGAAGCAGAGGAAATGGGGAGCTGCCATTTCTGCGAGGCACTGCGGCATGCACGGGGGCACGTGTGGATACCGACAGCGCTCAACACCCACAAAGAAAGGTGAGGAAAGCCATTATCAGCATTCTCCTTCTCATTTAAGCATCACTTAGGCTACTGCTCCCGCTGCTCCTCTGTAAATACCAATTTTGCTGTGTAATAGTCTACAAATTCTTCTTTTTCAAATTGGAAATGCTGAAAGAATTTAAAGAAAATACAAACAACAAAAGGGTAAAACATCATATACAAATAATGTAATAATCTTTTTTTTTTTTTAAGTACATTTCTTTGCCTTTTACCTACAACAACAAAAAAGTCCAATTACAGAATCAGCGCAGCCCACCACTATGACTGACCTTAGAGACTGAAATTTCACACCACTTCAAATTATGATCGGATCAGACATGATGACCAATGTGTGCAGCTGCTAATTAGTTGAATGGCACATCTGAATTTCCATAGGCCTCGGAGATCAGTGTCACCAGCTGCTGCGTCAAATGAAACTTTGAATTCTCAATTAAGAATACACACGACACAGCAAAGGATGTGATGTCACCGCTGAGGTCAGTTCTATTTTTTTTTCCCCAACTCAATCAATGTCAGGTAAGACTGACAATGTGCGACAATATCACCTGACTATCACCTCCTGCACGAGGGGTTGTGCCGCCTCTCTTACTTTTTCTTGCCGAAGATGTCCTTCTTCTTCTGACCAAAGGTGATGTCTTCCTTTCCCGCTGACTTTTTATCACTGTGAAGGAATCAAACAGAAACTCAGCACTCAAAATAATACAGAGGCTCAGAGGCAAATTTGAACATTTAAGAGAATGTGGTGAGGAGAGAAAATGTTTCATCAATAAATATTGTACTTTGAAGCACCTTTTTATGTTCGTGCACCACATTATAAATGACCAGTGAGCTACTGCATGACAAAGGCAGCAGTAAAGATGATGGACTAGTGCCTACAGAGATAAGTGGTTAATTGGGTGGTCTATCTCTGCAGAGGATCTCATTACTATAGCTCAGAGGGCTCTGTTATCAAGCCTGGGCTCTCTAAAGAGCCTCTAATGACACCTTCCACTCTGATAAACCAGGACTTAGCCACTGTGCTCACCAACTCTTTATGTAACACAGGAAATAGATGTAACCGGCTCTGTGGACATGTTTGAACAACAATGCTTCACAACAGAAGGAGAGCAAGAAGTGTGGTATTCAAAACTTTATGAGAATGCAGTAACCAATATCCTGTAGCACACTGGTTGTCCCATGGGTAGCAAGTGCACATTTTAGGATTGTGAGTTATTTATGGGAAAGGATGAAGAACATACAGGAGTGGTACATGTATAAGAAACACTGAAGCAGAGCTGACCGCAGGAGGATATATTTAAGCCATGGAAGAAACTGATATTTCAGTGGAGAATATTTGGAAAGTTGTTCAGTTTCACTCTGTAAACTATGAACCAGTTCAGAATAAACTGTTGATTGTTAAGATACAACCTGTCAGTTGCTAATCAAAGACCGTAGATGTGAAATACAGGCAAAGAAAAGACAACCTTTACTGTGTAAGTGGAGGGACATTAAAATAATCTGTTTTCTGGTCTCATTTTGTGTGCAGGAGGTTTTTAATTGAGAACTGGACCTGAAGTGTGTGTCCCCACAGAACAGACAACTGGAAATTTAGTTAAGACATGGAGAAGATTTGAGTCTGTAGTATTTTTAAATGAGGTTGAAAGAATTTGTTTATTTGTGTTGACAAAGAGATATGAAAGTGTTTTCTCTCACGACAGGCCACGATTAAAAATGTTCCAAATTGGCTGTTTCCTGTTTTCCAAGAACTTTAACAGCTACACGAAGGAGAAAGAGAGCTTTTTCTCTGAATGAGTGTCAACAAAAACCACACGATTGCTTTCTGGTTACAACTCTTCCCTCTTGGGACCACTCATCGACGATGGTTGATCATTGTCATTATCGATGCCATTATTATTCAAAGCACTGCAGCAACACTGGTGGTGTGAACAGCAGCAGCTCATCAAGGTCAGTGTCACAGATAGGGTCAGCAGTCAGAGTGGTGCTCATTTTAGCCTCCTAGCCTGTGCTGGCCTCTTGCAGTTAGACACGTTCAGCAGGGTGATGGTGCTGAGTGTCTGATTAAGTGCTTCACACTGGCTATTACAAACGCTGAGCTTTGTGTCTTCCATGCCGACCGCATGTTGCATGTGTGCTGTCATATGTGAAACCTGAACTGACGGTGGTGTGGTGCATGCATGAGTGTTAACTTGAGCAGCACAGAATCAGATATCTGACACTGATATGCAGATCATTGATGATACCAAACTGAAAACCATCAATTGACTGGTGCTCTTGAAATTCTGACAAAGTGGATGTCATAATACTTGTTTATTGTTTATAAGATTTTGTTCCGTGAGCTTCTGTGGTGATGTACAGATCAATCATTGATTATTGGGATATTTATGAGGAAACCAGAAGGAACCTCAGGCTCTACCCTGATGAAGGAGAGACAGGTGAAAATGGTAGTGCTGGGGGAATGTTGTGTTAGGTGTTTTTATATTTAATGAACCACTCAGAGTAAATAAAAAAAGAAACTACCTGGCTTTGTAATTGGAGCTGAACGGGTTAGTGTCTGCTTGTGAGTCTCCGCTGAAAGGGTTGGGGGAGCGCAGGTCTCCAGAGCTTCCTGATCGGCCACCGTTGCTGGTCTTGCGGCCTTCCTTCTTTCCCGTCACACGTTCCAGGAGACTGACCTTCTCCTTTTTCTCCTTCCGCTCTGCACGGTCCCACAGCTGCCCAGGCTCCCCTCGAATGGGTTGCGGTTGCGTGGGAGCGTGGCATACTTCTGTGGCAGGGTGTCACTGATATCAGTGAAAGGGTCACTGTGTGCCTCACCATCCTGATAGCCTGGCACCTCGCTCTGGGAACGCCTGTGAGGTCCACCTGTACTCCCTGAGGAGAAACCAAAGGCATTACATCAACTTCTGATGGAGGAGTGACAAAATATAACTATGGAAAGAGATAATGAGGCTCTTTAAAAAAGCAACAATTATATAGTACCAACTGTTTTTTTAAATGAGATTATTTACAGAACTTGTGATATGATTAGGCATCTAAAACAATCTCTTATTTAATGTTCATAAACACTTTGTTGACGCAATTAAAAGAACATGTAAAGATCCACACTTGGTGTTGAGCCCAAGTGTTTACTCATGTTATTTCTCAAGCTGGCCTTGACACTTCTCCAGTTAATTCCACACCACAAAAGAAACATTTCACTGGGAGCAGTAATTTAGGACAGCTTGTTATGTTAGTTCAACTGTCCAAATCTGCAATTGCATGATTCTTACCTTCACAACTATGGACAATTTCCTCTCTGAGGCATGTTGACTGAATGTTCACAAAGTAGCTTGTGAGATAAGGTCAAAAGCAGTGTACTGTAACTGCCTGTGATAGCTGAATGGCAGAGATCAGGAAGTAAAGATAGAGTCATCAGTGAGCTGAATAGTGCTGATTTTTTTTTTGCCTTTGTGATTGTTTGTACTTTTAGAGACCAGAATTTGGGTTGTTGGTAATGAGCATCAGACAATTCAGATTCTTGCCTGATTGGTGTGCCGTTACTTAGCAAAACTCTGATCTGTCTGCTTCAAAATCATCATATTGAATCTTTATGGTTGCTAATCAATATCTGCACCAGCACAAGGACAGGGAGCAACAAATACTGATGTGATGTATGACCAAATTTACTATGCCTTTATATATATATATACAGTCAGCAAACCAGAAGAGAGGCTCGGAGGCCCCCTCTCTTCTGACTGGCTGACATTAACCTGTTACAAGAGTTCCATAGAGATGAAGAAAAGTAAAAAAAAAAAAAAAAAAAAAAAAATAAATAAAATTTCCTCACCACTCTCTTCTATGGAGTTCATGGAGTCGAGTTTGGGTCGAAAGTGGGTCCCAATGAGATCGGACATGGAATGGGCTGCAGACAGTTTATGGGCCCCAGCAAGTAATGGCCTCTTGACCTTTGCTTCAGGCTGCGGTTGTAGGTCTGGGGCAAAGGCCTGACTGGGCTGGGCTCCGAGTCACACACGGCAGAGCGAGGCAAGATGGCTGAAGATGTGTCACCAAAGCCGCTGTCGTGTTTACGACCCTTCATTTTGTCTTTAAGTTTGGAAAAAGGCGAGCGGGGCTTCTCCTTCATGGAAAGGTCGAACATGCTGGCCGTCATGTTGTTCCTCATGAACTGGATGCTGACTTGGATGCGGCCTCGTTCTTTTCTCTTCTTCCCCGGCTTGGACTCCAAGGAATACCAGCTGTAATGAGAGTGGAGGGAGCTTAACTGAGCAAATTTGACAGAACAATTTATATAAAAAGAACAGGATTTATGAAAATCTTGGTTGTTGATTACACATAATTCAGGAAGACAGGTATACAAAGTCTGAATGCAGTAAAAGTCCTTACACTATCAAACAATATGACAAATGGAAAAAATAGCCCACATCCTTTATAATATGCTCTACCTACTTCTTTGTGGACAGCAGTGAAAAGGCTAATTTGAGCAGACTAATCCAAAAGCTACACACAAACGTAGGGGCTTAAATCTGACTTTAACTTTTTCTGACACAAGTGAGAATACAATTTATCATTCAGAGGATAAACATTATTCTTTGCAAATTGAACGTAAGAAACAGGCTGCTGCTGAATAATATAGACCATTTCAGGCTGCTTTTGAGCTTCTATTTGTTTAACCTCTCTGCTTTTCCAACTGGAAGTAATGGGATTTATTCCTTCACTCTGTGCGAAATGAAGTGGCATTTGCACAAATCTGGCCTTTGTTCAGAAATGCAACAACAAGCAATTGGGAAAACTGCAAAGCCATGTCGCAGGGCAACCCAACTGTTCATACATGCTAATAATAATACATATCCAATATGTGACAGGGTTTGTGACAACATCCTACAAGACACCTGCACCAGGATGAAACAAATCTCAGTCAATGTACGTCGCAGAGATGTGGGTGTCGGCCTGAGCACTCATCCACCAGCGTTATTGTAAAGTTTAATCAGTATGATAAAACATTGAATCTAATGGACAACCTTTGAACTGAAAACATATTTGCATGATTGTATTTGTTTACTATGATTACTGATATTACTTCCTGGATGTAAATGGAGATTTGTGGTATCCTCTGAATTCCAGCATGAAATATCAGTTATCGGTTCAATCCAAGAAAAAAAGGTCTCGCCGTTGGCCTTTTAAAAACCACAGCTGTTGAATGCTATTCTAAACTGTCAAGCTCGTGGCCCAGGAGCCCAGTTATGAAAGGCCTTGCTGGGTCTAATTCCCAGGCTGCGCGCCATGCTCAGTCTGATCAGCAGCCACAGCATGCCGCTGCCGTGGGGCCGGAGCTGCACCTCACGTGTGTCTCAAGGCCAAGATAAACCTCCGTGTGCTTGGAACCACAATCCTCCCACTCGGGCCCGGACCGCTGGGAAACTCCTCACAATCAACAAACACAGGTGTCGGATAATTATGGGCTGCCTACTCAGATATCAAGACAGGCTTCCTCCCCAATATGTCAGTTCAAAAACATTGCGGATGGGCCTGCAGTGAACACAGACCCACGGTGGAGTGTGGATATAGTATCGAGGGTCCCGGCATCATTGTCAAGTCTGCCTGCAGCGTGGGATTAGGCCAACAAGCAAACACAGGCATATCCATTACAGAACCTCAGCAGAAAAAGTGCATGGCCTCAAGATGCATCGGCTCAGGCACCTAAAACAAATAAAACCCATCCACACTGATTATAACATATTGTGATTCTCCCCCCTGATGGACGAACAGGAAGTGTGCTGATGCCTTTCCATCTTGAAACGTGCACTGAGCTAATTAACACCAGATCCACTTTGCTAATTCTGTTCCTGTTTTCTTAATGTAGATTTAGGAAACATGTGTGTGCACTGGACTTGTGAGGATCAACATCTCCAGGTTTATCCAAGTTCAATACAGCCTTCTCATGATGTGATGGGGTGTTGCAGTATGATGCTGTAGTTTTACGCCATTTAACCATTTCATTTTCTGTTCATGCCCTTGTTCAGTAATAAGAAGGGACGCAACTTATTCAGTCAACCCTGGTGTGAGGCAGCTAAACAGCACAGACAGGCACCTTCTACTACTCAGTACAGTCACCTAGTAGACAACTGAAAGTCTCCACTTCCTCTAACTTTTTTTGAATAGGCACTCTGACAAAAATAAAACCAAGGACTGTCTGAAGACTCAGATCAGTTGATTAAAAAAGTCAGGTCTGGTGAGCTGCTGCTTTAATGGAACAAAAACCTGCTGCCACAGTGGCCCTTTGTGGAATGAGTTGATCCTGGTCTATGTTGCACTCAACATAGACCAGGCCGAAAACAAGTTTATAAGTGACTAACTAGACATGTTTGACCAGCTCCACTAGTTTCAATTAGGACAGATGGCGCTCACCATGTCACTCCCATAATCTCTAAAGAATGTGGGAAAATTCATTGCAATGCCTCAAAGAATACATGGTCAACATGACAGAGCAACTAAAGCTCAACTGATCTGTAATGACTGTACTACCTTAACCGCAGCAGGTGTGTCAGACAGATCAAGAAAAAATCTATAGTGTTTGTATTATCAGTTCATTCATTCTGGCCCATAAATGAAATCAGATCTACAACTACAGTAGCTACATTCAGAGAATAAAGGACACGGCAGTGGTATTTCAATCATGGTGTAAAAAAAGTTAGCTCAATTTAGGTCATCAATCTAAATGAGAACACAGTGCAAAATATAACACACAACTCAGTAGGTCCACATACATAGACTGACATGGAAATAACACGTGACATGTGTGTGGATGTGACAATGTGTAGCAACCAACACTGTAATCCACTTATGGCTGGAAGAGTTCAGCTTATATTTTCCAGTTCCTCTCAAAAGCCAGTCCCGCTAACAGCACACTGATACATGAGTGTGAGCTGCAGCTAAAATCCACTTGAATGCTATTAAAGCATCACATACAAAAAAGATCAAATATTGTACAGTGAAGACCCAGCATGAAAGGTACTTGATCAAAATATAAGAATAAAACAGGACAAATATGGCAAACATGTCCCAGTGCCCAAGTGTCAATTACTATACAAACCAATGTGACAGCTCATTAGATTAATATATTAATGGGTATAAAACTGTGAATTGCATTACAATGACAGCAGACATGACATATGATTAACATTAGTCACTAAGTGATGCCCTGCTACTATAACTGTCATAATTTTTTGTATATTCCCAAAACAAAATGGGAATTTTGCAGCAGGCATAAATGTATCATCTAATTTGGACTGGTGGTTTGGCTGTACGGTTTGTTGTGAGAATATGTGCCTTCTGAAATCTGGGCTACATCTATTGCTACAGTACATGATACTTACTCGGTTTTCTTGCGCTCCTTGTTGTCAAAGATTTCATTAAGGTTGATACCTCTGACCCAGGAACTTGTCCATCCCGACCAGGGACCGGTGCATCACAATAAGGCAGAGCTCATATACTTCTGGGTTGCCCTCCAAAAGCAGACCAGGCAATTCAAAGGAGGCTTCTTCTCTCCAAACAGGACTGAGTGTTTTCTCTGCCACCGACGTCGAGTACTTTTCCTTGCCAAGCTGAATGATGGTGTAGGCATCATTGGTGCCATTTTTGCCCTTGGGCTGTAAACCATTTGCTTGAAGAACAGTGGCTTGGACATGGGTTGGAAACCACTTTTGAGACTGCTCACCCAGTGACATTGTCAGCACTGTTTATTTACCAGAAGCCATTCAAAACAAATTAAATGATAATTTGTATAGTTAGAGTGTGTGTGAGTGACTGTGAGTGTGTGTCATGTGCAAAAAGTGCAACAGTCACGATTCACTATAGTTTGTTGTCCATGTCAGTGTGGTTGGTGTGTACAGTAGCTATCATTACAAGCAATGACAAGTCTGACAAACTGAGCAAGCCTCATCCTCTGTTAAATCACGGATGTCCAAGCCACTGGTCAGTCATCTGGAAAAACACAGAAAGAAGAACATCACTCTCTTTCCCAGAACCACCACATGACTCATGTGGGCACACAGGGAGGGATGATATCAAGCCAGCTCATAATTTCAGCAGTCACTAATACACATGATTTTGAATTCACTGAAATAGAAACATGACTATTTATAAAAACATTAGATACTGTCATATGATTTAGTACTGTACATATGGATACATCTCTCCATAAAGTGGAGTATCAAGACAGAAACTGATGATCTCACCCTGCGACACACTCACTGTCACTGAATTAGTGACTAAGTCAGTGGGGTGATAGTATGATTGTACCATAACAATCTAAATCTGAATACAGGGCTTGAGCCTAAGTGTATATAAGTACATACAAGTACATGCCCATAAAATGACCAGCAGTACTGTCCAAGTGTCTTCTTAAGTGACCAATGAGCAGCTCCACGTTTCATCTCTACACAGCTGTATCCAGTCTATCTCTGCTTTTCAGCTCAAAGAAAAACTGAGATGAACTCAGCTGTATGTCACAGAGCTGGTGCAGCTACATGGGCTCTATTTGATTGTTATTTCTCCTTAAAAGACGGTCTTCCCACACCATTTTTTCAACCCAGTTGTTTGCAGCAGTCTAGTAATGCTTTGAAACGTCTTAGTTATCATGTTTACACTGAGCTTTGCTGTTGTTACCTTCGGTTAGACTGCAGGTTAACGTTAGCTACATGCAGCTAGCTGCTGAGCTAGCAGTCAGTGGCACACAGAGCATCACACACTCACACAGACATTTGTTTACCTCCGTGTCATTTTCAGCGACTCTGGAAGGACATTCAGCGCTTCACCTCATCAGAGACACGCTTCACAAACACATTCATGTGTCCGCTTCAGTGACAACCGCCAGCTAATGTTAGTTGTTGCTATTGCTGTCCATTGCTATGCACTGCTGTCGGCCAGCGGCGAGCTCTACTTCCTGGTGTGACGTCACTTCTGCCACATACCGGAGAGACAGTTTTGGTTACAGAAAAAAAGCAGTCGCGCGAGCTCACGCATAAACTCCCGATAAAAGGGAGGCTACGAAGGTAATGAAGAGATAGATAAGATAAGACAAGACATAGATAAGAAGCCTTGACAACAAAATCCCCCCCCCCCAAAAAAAAAAAAAAAAACTGAAATTGCAGATAAGTGTAAATTAAAAATAACATACATGAAATAAGAAGGACAATGTATCACACTTTTTTGAGTGAGAGGCTATATACACTGTATATGATTTTAGCTAGCACTCCCTTCTATGTATGGCACGTGCGCGCGCGCGCGTGTGTACGTGCTCGGGGGTGCACTTTACTTGAGAGGTAAATCATACAAACATGGGAAGTGCTTTTGTCTCATGAGTGGGACATGGAGGTGCAGATAAGGGGCTCACTTGAATGAACACAGACATGCTTGTCACCCCTCTTGACAAGTGCATCTTAACCAAACACACCTGCCTATGTTGGTTTTATCGTTCTGCAGCAACCACTGCAGTGTGTACACACCACTGGCCTGGGGCTCCGGCTGGGCCATCCATCAAACTGAGATTATTGCACTTATCTGGAGTACATCTCTGAATGAAATGCTAAGGCTTAGTGAAATATTAGGCTGTGCAAAAATGTGCGTCAGATAGCATGTAATACATTTGTGGATCTCATTCTAACATGAGGCGACTATTACAGTATAATGTCCCATGTGAGAGCAAGAAGGGTGTATATGTGGCAAAAATGTAGATTATGTCACAATTAATGTCTGAAAATGTCTTTTAAGTTCAACTGAAAGTCATTTTTGGATATTTTAGCTATCATTTTGTCAATGAAATCTACCAAGGAAATGATTCAAATACATTCATACATTGAAGCAAATGAAATACTTATACATATCTGCAAATAATTAAGTAAGTGTATAAGTTTTTGACTGTGTGTGTGTGTGTGTGTGTGTGTGTTTTAAGCAGCTGCTCCATGTGTGGAAATATTGTAGATGTCTTGTGCCTCATTTGTATACACATTTTCCAGACCTTAGCCTAAAATATTTGATATTCTCAAAGAAGGGGGGCTCTCGACTTGAATTTAAGGTTGGGCAACATGCAGCAACAGTACGTATGTAAAGATGATACACCATTATGATCATGTTAGCTCTCCCTGTCCCCCTGGGTGTAGGACATTATGGGCAACGTTGTGAATCAGTGAGCAGGACAGTTTTATGGCACTGTTTGGTTTGAATACATGTGATCATGTGCGTAAAGATTCTTTCAGATATTTTGTTCACTTAGTTGAACAAAAACATTTTATCCCTGAATAGTTTCTCTATTTTATTTCTTTGTAAAATGTGTTCATTAATAGAACAACAGGAAAACCTACTATGACAGATTGTTTATGTCCAAAATCTGCAGTGCATGACCCACTTCTGGGCCAAAATATAATTACAAGAAATCATCTTGACGATTTGATTAGCTCTTGCTCTGGAGTGTATGGAAGCCAGCAGGGACAAAGTTTGAAGTTTGAAGAGGTCAATTGAGTTTTGGTTAAAGTTTAAGACAAGATAAGGCTTTCCAGTCGAACAACAGAGTATGCTCACTGTAGGTATGTGAAACATAAGTATTCACACTGCACAGCTCTAGCTTGACTTCCAAGTGTTTGTGATTTATCCAGTCCCATCACTGCTCACATTCCTTTTCAGGAATATTTTATTATCTGTTGCGGTTAGCAGTGTCAGGTTGAGCTGAATGAAATAACGACCAGAGGCATGCACACACACCACCAGGGTCATGACACCCTTGCTTAATTTGACAATAAGTCAAACACCTTCATATATTACCATCTATAGGAACACAATACCACTGTACGACTCCTTTTTGAGATAAAACATGAAAGACACTGCATTCCAACATCACCTGTATCCTTTTATTACCTCTCCTCTCGTATAGAGATACTTCGGTGCATTTAAAAACAAAACATCATGCTATAAATTAGAGAGTAGAAACGTACCCAGTCTACTTTCTGAGAGAACCATGCTGAAGGTCATAAACTGTCCAACATGTGAGTGAACCTGCCTGCATGGCTTGGTCCACATGTTGGACCATATTAGCTGTGGCCCCTAACGGCTGCCATTCACTCTGTGCACATGGTTCTGGTTTAGTCCCCTTTCTTCAACACTATATAGGTTGTATTACATTTATTAAACACTTTAAAAAATATCTGGCTGCAAGATTGTCCATCTGTTGAGGACAAGAGAAAATATATGAAAGCGGCATGAGGCACAGCGGGGAGAGGGGAAACAGTTGTGATGTCAGTGCTGGTCTTAATGTGGTGCAGGTCTAGGTCCTGGACGGATGACTGATTTAAAAGGTATACCTTTTAGCCGAGCGAACAGTTAGATCACAGATGAATTTTAATAAAAAACGAAGGAGAAAGACACACAAATCACCTCTGCTTTGCTCTCAGGAATGTTTCTGTGCACGGCTTTGATATATAGGTGCAGATGTGTGACTACAGCGTGACGAGCAAAGCTAAAAAGGGTTGCTAAGCTGGGGCAACATGTCAGCCCGGTGACTCCCTAAAGCCTCTGATTTCTACCCTGTAACCTCAACATGAGTGAGTGGGACTAGCACCAGAGGAGCTCTCTTGTCATTTAGCTCTGTATGGGGCTTTTATATGGTGACCATTAGAAGGGAAATCAAAACATACTATTTTACCAGCGTTTAGTTTATACTCAGTAAATTTCTCATCAACAAGACTCAGTTATTTTGAATCCAGCCATGTAATTAGCACAGCATTGTCTGTGCAGGAGGTGCTTATTCCTGTATGTCAGTCATGCCATGTGCACAGTGCTCCACCCTGTAACTCATAATTACCCAAGATGCCCTCTTGCCTGGTTTACCATATTTGACTGTGTTCTTAAGGCTTTGTACTTTGTAGAGCACCACCTTATCAGGGTGTGTTGTGGAGGCCGGGCTGCTGCTCTGAGTCATCTGGTCATTGTGTAACCAGAATAATTGTGTTGGCATTTCATTGATGGCTACACCTGGTCCCAGTTCTGTCCATAGTTTGGTGATGTCCAGACTGCAGTCTTCCTTTTTGCTGGTAGTGTAGTTGTGTTTGACCCAAGCTCCTCATGCTGGAGTGTTGAATTAGTTAGAATGAGGGTCAAAACTTCAAAACATCAGACTATATGAACTGCTGGAAACTTTACCCTCTCTGTTTGGAAAAGAATATTAGTATTAGTATCAGATTAGTATCTAGCCAAACAGTGATGCCAGAGCTGGAGCTTGATCTCTGCAGCACCACAACACATTTATGTTTGGATAGTCCACTTTGCCATATTGCAATTTCAATAACATTTCAGTTGGTTATTGTGCCCTAGAGATGAGCTTGTACCTATGTGATGTCACAACAAAGCAGTCATCACTCTCAACCATGCCCCAAACCCCCGCCCACCTGGACCCACCATCCAACCTTGCAGGATTTGTTTTCTCTGAGTGTTTACCTGTAATATTTTTGTTTGATCACTCAGGGAACAGTCAGCCAGACAGAAGAGAGATTCTGATTGGCTGACTGTTCAACCTGACTGGCCTGTTGTTACAAGAGCTGCAGAGAGGAGATGCCAAATTACACAGAGATGGTTTTTTGGTTCTTAAAAGCACACGTTTGTCTTCTGGGTCAACGGTTAATGTGAAACACAGGGGGAGTGTAAAATGTGAGGCGTTTAATATTTCTGGTCAAATGTAAATGTGTAGTGGAGAAAACAGTGAAGCATTTACAGAAATTACTTAGAGGAGAAAAACACACAGAGAGTAGTCTCGCTGTGTCCCTGCAGGCGTCTAAATTAGTGCATTCTTACATGCACAGTTTAATGTCAGCAGCACACTCTGGGGTCAGGTTTTAGAGGGGCACGGGAACAGGTGTTCGTCCTGTATCAGTATGAAAAGACTCTACCCAGGCCAGAGGAAGCACCCACATGTGTATGCCCTGCAGTCAGCCCCGTACAGGATGAAATAATTCATCAGAACTGTTCAGAAGAGACATTGTGAGGCAAAGTTCAGAGGCATGCTAATGACAAGAGCATGTTCACAGAGAAAAGGAAAACTGTCAGCCCTGAATGAATTGGGAATGCCAGAACTGAGGTTGGGTCTTTCCAGTCTCTTATATCTTTGTATAATCCATGTAGAGGGCTTGCAAATGTCCAAATGAAATTGGTGGTTTTGTACCACATGGTGCATGCATTATGTTGTGCTCTCTTGGCTTGTGTGGCTTCCTCCAGTCTGCTTCTACTACACAGCAGCCTCTTGGATATAATAACTGTATTTTGCGTATTTGAAATCCCTGTCATTGCTATTTTATCAGCTGAAAAGGTAACACTTTGTTCTGTGAAACCCTGCTGCTGAAGACAGAATTTACCACAGTCACAAAAAAAAAAGCGCAACAGGAATTATGTACAGTAATTTAAAGTAATGAATGTAAAATATGCTCTAAATGAGTCGCTCCAGATTACCATTTCCCGAGGAAGGCAGAATGTATAGTGCACTGGCATTTGCATAGCCAGCACAGTATGTGTGTGTGTATCTTTTTAAACATTTAAATGTAAAACAAATATTGCATTTGGAGAGACTGTGCATTAAAAACACAAAAATATGAAGTAGAATTACCTTAGCCCTACAGAAAAAAAGTGAGTGGGATGTATCATTACGTTTACCAGTTTTCAAAGCTGGGAGCAGAATGGAATCAGCTTATTACCAGTTTCTACAAGGATAAACATCCCACACAGCTACTCAGACTGCACAGTTTTGTAGCAATTTGCCTATATTAAGTATCGAATTAACATTTTCCTCTTCACACAAATACACATTCAGCACAACGTTGGCTAAGTCAGACTGGGGAATAGATAAGGCAAAACTTCCTGTAGGGACACTGGGCCTGTGCAGCAGGGAAAAAAAAAACAGAATTAATGACAGTTCGTTAAATAACAATGAACAAACAGATGTAAACTGTGTATTTATCAAACGAGTAGGAGATCATTCATCAATATCTAAGAATAGGATGTATTCCCAGAGCCCATATTGTTTTGATTGTGAAAAATATTTATATTGTGTATCTGGGTGTGTGTCTCAAAGAAGCTGACAAATATGTTGATTTTTGCAGTAATAGAAAAGGGCTGAACAGTTAATTCAAAAGTCATGAAAATCACAAATGTTCTGGTGTAATATCTAAATCGAGGAAGCTGCAAGTTTTTTTGCTGAAGTTAAAATGTGTCACATTGTTGTGCATTAGCATCAGCGTTGTGGTGTCACAGAAAAATCTGGATTTCAAAACATATTCATAGTAGCTACAGTATGTTTTCTACAAGATCCAACAAAGATCATAGTTTCACATTTTTCTTTTAGTGAAAATAAACTTCAGAAACAACCGTTCCTACTGAGGCCACATATCACCAGATCTGCCAATATACAAATGTGTGTGTGTGCGTGTGTGTCTGTGTCTGTGTCTGTGTGTCTGTGTCAGCCCTAAGCATGACTCTTGACCACTAGCTCACTTTATTCTGTGAGATCACTGAGATTTAATTTCAGAATTAGATTTCACTTTGTATACTGAACACATCATCATAATCTGAGTACAATTGTACAATGAATTTAACAGACACTATAGATCATGTCAAACAGGCACCCAGCTACAGTATGACATTAAAATGCATGTCTAATTCATACCACCTCTACAGATGTGTTGAACACAAAGACAGTGACAATTAAGACAAGTGCATTCAACACAGTCCAGCTAAACGTAATTGTCAATCAAATTATTAAAGTGGATATGCAGCAGAGCTTATGTTGTCAGGATGAGCCTGCAGCTGGAGGTCATTGTAAATATGTGCTTGCTGTACTCTAAAACACACACATCTGTATCTTCTATACTGAGTGGAAGATAATGTGGAAGATGATTATTCATCAGTAACAAACTAGCATCACTGATGACTGTTTCCTGATGAGCCTTTATTACTAACATATTGACATATTGGTAATAGATTGTTTATTTTGGGGTGTATGTTTTCAATCTCCCAAAATTTTGTTGGGTATTATGTTTATGTGTGCAGTATGCAGTGAGACAGAGTTGGAGACATTTCAGGTGCATAATGACATTGTAATAGCTTCATCATATCATGTCAAAAAGCTGCAGTAATATCCTAAATGTTTCTTTGGTGGTGGTGGTGGTGTAATGTCAGGAAGGTCATGAACGAAGAGATAATGTCACTCCATCTTTGGCTCACAAGCGCCCAAACAGATGACCTTTGTGTTCACTCTGCTAAAGGCCAAGAGAGTGTGAGAAACCTGGAATGACACATTTCACAGATTACACTATGGATGACTTGTCAGCTCAGATAATAGCTTTGCTATGATCTGCCATCAGGGATGTCAGTACATACCCAGAGCACTGTTGATCAAGAGTATGAAACACAGTGTGTCTCTACAGTTTTGGTAGGAGGAAACAGATAAAGACCATTTCTAATGCCTGTTTGGGGGTTTGTGTGTGTCTTCTTTTTCTTTTTTTTGCTACAGAGCCCTGATCCCATTAAACAGTGTGTGTTATGTGGAGTCACCAGAGTCTGCTGAAGGTATCAGGTCATTGTTCCCTGGAGTCGTTCCTCACTCAGGTCAGACACACTGCTGCATCATCCCTCTCTGTCGTCTTCTTCGTCTTCTCCTTCTTCTTCTTCAGGACACATCACTGACACTTTTTAATCTCCACACACCACTTCCTGGCTTGGGTCAGGAATGTGTCTTCCAGATGTTGCAGCTTCAGCATGTGTGTTCACTCACTGTTTGTTTTTATTTATTTATTTATTTATTTTATCGTCAGTGAGAAAGTGGAAAGTGTATTTTAAATTGATATTAGTCCTTGTACGTCTGTGAGGGGAAGATATACTGATAATTGGCAAATAATTCTTATATTGTCACCGTGACAACAAAGGTCAAGGTCTATGATGGAGAAATGCTGAAGTATTGTGTAATTTTTTGGTAACAAAAGGTTACCCAGATGACATTAAGCAGAGCTGCCATCTTTGATTGGCAATTTGAGGCTCATGACCTTTTGTGATGTACACAGTCTGAACTGTAGTGTGATTCCTTGATGTCACAATGACTGGCTTGTACTATGTGTAGTGTGAGTTTTTAAGCATAAAGGCATGCGAGACATTTCTATTCATGTCAGCTGAGGTGTGTGATTCACAAAAGCTCCCACACAGCCACGGTCCCTAATGTCTTTCATGTCAACACACAAGACGAAGGTGGAATAGTTCATTAACGTACTGAACAGCACCCGAGCCTCCATCAAATATTCCAGTTTGGCTCCGTGGAGAACATCGATGATACGTGAACCCGTCCTCACCTGACAGCTAATCCCTTACGTTTGAATTGATTCTGATAACGGCGCCGTGCACTCTGAGCCTCTCCATCTGTTTGTAAATAGTTTTCAATTATGAATATGTTAAAAACCTCATTCTAATGCCTGCAAAAACAGTCACATTCAAACATGGCTTTTGCCACAAATATGCTATTTTCCAGCAGAAAGGCCAATTTGATGCTCATCATGTGCCCTGGTGTACCTAAGAGCTGTTTAAAGAACATCAATGCAAAGAGGGATTAAATATTCCTGTATTTTGCTAATCATTTATGAAATGCATAATTATCTCAGCCGCTTCTTGAGTGGATTAGGAATCATTGATTCTCTCTGTCTCTCAGTGTATATATAGTGTCTACCTAACCCTTTCAAACTCCCCAATAGAAATATTCTGGATAATACGTACGTATATAGTTGGCAGAGCTGCACTCTGGTTCATATTTCATGCAATGTGAATGACTAATCCATGAAATGTGTGGGTGGGATGATTAACACAGACACCAGCACTGAAAATATGTTTGCTTTGAAACTCTGAATGTGATATGAACATGAAACTATGAATAATTGGCAGAGAATGGGAGCCTGTGTAGATTTAGAACTCAGAAACGCAGTTTATGACTAATTGTGTTAAGTGAAAATAAAGTGCACTTTTGTTCCTGGGATAATTAGCTTTTTAATGTTGCGAGGGTGATTGTGGAGGCTCTCCTGGGCTCCGCTGCTTTTGGAGTGAGCCCTCTAGCTCTCCCATGGGGTAGTGGCGCTTGTTACACTGCAGCCTGCAGTCCAGAGGAGAGGAGAGGAGGAAAGGGAAGGCGACACTTATTAAGAGACCAGCGTGTACAGCAACACGCTGCCGCTGCCAGACAAAGTGTTGTTTTGGCCAAAGTTAAAAGTAAATCACAGGATCTTTTCCATGTTCTTCCAACTTGTGAAACGTAGTCATTGGAGCCCCTTTCAGCAGCTTTAGTTCACCATTTTTTTTTACACTTTAAATGTAAATATGTTATATGTTTGTGTTTCTAAATGCTAAATTTCTGCAGCTCCCCCTCCAGACCACATATCTGTTCAAAATCAAGACTTGAGAGAAAACAGATGATGTGCATTTCAATAAGGTAAACACTTCATAAGAAAACACTTACCTCTAAAGAGACTTGCAAACACTGTCACTCTGCCCGCTCCTTTTATTTTGAAAGACATTCAGCAGCATGTTCAGCCCACTCTAACACTGCATCATACTCCTGTTTGTTTTCTTTGCAATTGTAGTTTGTCCATAACAATTTTCATATTTAAACTCCAGACTCATGAATAAATACTTAAGTCAGCAGTTGTGACTATTTCCAAGCTACAGACCGCCTCCATTAAGTTTATATTCTAAGAGTCACCTCTGTTAATAAAGACGTAGTCCAGGTTGCTTATATGCTGGTGCTGGATAATTAGCAGTTATTGAAAATATCTTTAAATGTAAGTGAAACGTATTCACATGGAAGGAAGCTATTAAAGGGATTTGAGGGAGCGGGAAATTTAGCTTCAGAAGGAGGCAAAGGAAGAGGAGGATTTGGGAAAAGGACAGAGGAAAATAGGTGGCAGTGGGGAGAGGGAGAGAGTAATTACTCCATGTAAAGGCCACAAACAGAGCTCCTGCTGTCGCTGAAAAATCAAATCTGTCAGCAATTAGAAGGAGGCCAAGCAGCACTTGTCTGCAGACAATGGAGCAAGAGGAGAGGGGGTTAGCAATTATTAGAGCTGATAGAGTACCTTTATTTATCTAAACAGCAGGTTAGTTGCCCAATCTCCTCCTTTGTCACTTGTTGCTGATGTGAAAGGGGCACCACTTAATCCGAACAGTGTTCCTTGTGGCAACAACGGGTATTATACCCGGGCCAATTGCTGGAGAGGGCTGCTTTTCAGTGTAGGGCAGAATAATCCAGGGGTTGATCTCATGCTCTTGCAATGCTTCCTTTGCTCAAAGCGCTGATCACCATCCCTAACGTTTGAAGCTATTTATTAGAAGTTTAGGGAGAGAAGTGGGAGGGGGGCACTCGTCTAAAACATGTAGTCGCTATCAAAGACTTCTGCTCCTTGAAGGGGCAAAAGCCTGCAGAGACTCAGGGAAGGGATTTGAGATGTGTGAGGCTTATTATCTTTTAGAGCCAACTGCAAATACAGGCCACAGTATAAACCCAGTGGTTCTCACAGAAATATACCAGCATCATGTAAACCAGGGACGTCTGTCCTTTTGTTTAGTTAATGAAAGACTTGGAGAAATGTTATTAAGTGGCGGCACAGGAGGGATTATTTTGGAAGCAAAGGGCTCTTATTAGTGGCTGGTTCAAATGTAAACTTCTCAATTAGTGTGAGATCAGTGTTTAATACTTCATAGTGTGAGAGGGGAAAAAAATCACAGGTTTTCACCTGAGGACCTGACACTGTTGGAAAATGTGTGAAAGCTATTTAATAACAAAATATAATGATGCAGATATCAAGGATTGCTTTTCTTAGCTGCTGCATCTTTGACAGCACGCATGATATTTCACTTCATAGCACACATATATTCATATTTATTTATCAGTTATCGCTGTTAATTCTCTAATGCACCATCCTGAGGAGAAAACTTCCTGTCACTTTGTCAGGTTTAATGGTCGCACACCAGTTTGATGAGTGATAATGAAAGCCATGCTGCAATTAATGCCAAATTATATTCATGATGTTTTCTCATTTTGTCTATTATAAGGTAAAAACGTCTTCATGCAGTTCATCTCTCAGGTGCTAAATGTAGAAGCGTTGCTGCAGTCTCACATCAAGCAGCAGGAATAATGGAAGTTCAACAAAGTCAGCAATAAAACATGGAGGAGGGTGAAGTGGCTGTAAATTATTTGATAAATAGTTAAGTTTATGGTTCTTAAAAAAAAAAGAACTTGTGTTAATAATTGAGACCAAACTGAGAATTAAACTATGTAATTTGCTGATGATGTGAATTCATCCTATTAATGACGTGTGTGTGTGTGTGTGTGTGTGTGTGTGTGTCTGTGTGTGTCTGTGTGTGTGTCTGTGTGTATTTGTAATATTTTCCACTTGACGTTACGAGCTGAGAAGCATCAGCTCAAATGCGCAGTATCTTATAATGTGCATGGGTGATAACTCTTGTGCTGACACAGGCTAATTCGTTCAAACATCCTCCAAACTGGGGAAGAAATTAACATCAGCTTCACTCTCAAGTGCTGTGTTTTTTCAATTAAAATTCAAATTGAAAATTGTTTTAATATGTTTTAACTGACTTTAAGAATAACTGGAATTGGCAAAGTTTATTTGAAAGAGAGGTTATATCATCTGGATAAAAGTCTAAAGTGGCTTTCTAATATTGAATATAAATGTTTTTCATATAGAAATTGCCTGAAGAGCTGAGAGTCATTTCCAGTGTGTTTGGGCTGAATTACAGTAAAGTTATTACCGCATGTTGGTGAGAGTTGCCTCCCCAGCAGCGGCCGGCCTCAGCAATCAGCCCGGTCCTAACTTCCTCCTGAGTCGTAAAGAGGAAGAACTTTGTGGCGCTGCAGTGTGATTGTCAATAAAGTATGCAGAGCGTAGTAAAGTGGTGCTTTAAATATTTTTATATATATGAAATCCAGATGTGAAAAATATGAAATCCCATAAATCACCTGAGGCTGATGAGCTCTTTACATTTGGTCAGTGAAAAAATGCATAAGTACATCACTCATGGCTCAAAGCAGATTTTGGAAGATTACAGAGTTGCATATTTTCTAAACAGTGACAGGTCTGAATGTGGTTCACAGAGCGCTCAGGTGGGAGAACGAGCTAGGGAGATTCATAAAGCAGAGACACCGCCGGCTGATTCTTTAAGTCGACATTTAGGTATTTGCCTGTTCCTCGCACATCTAAACATGTGCTGCAGAGATACATCACTGACATGAGGCGCAGCATGTGAAGAACTCATTTGTGTGAACTGTGTTTCCCGCACAGTCATATCTATTTATCAGTTTTCAAGCTTGGAAAAAGAAAGAATCTATTCATGTGGACTAAGTTTCAGTTAGTTGATGGATTCGCTCTCTCTTCTTTTAGTGGAAAAAATAAATCTAGTCCTCTTTCCACCTTAATTTGAAGAAAAATTTGTCTGATTGGAAACTTCGCGAGGGAGAAAATTGGTGCTCATGAAGAACACATGAAGAACATTGTTGTCTTTTCTCCAAAATGCTTTCACAGCTTAAACAAATTTAATAAGACTTCTCTTGATTGACAGGAGAGCGCTCTCCCACAATGTCTTCTTTTTGCTCTCACATTCCTCGTCAGCAGCTGTGCGCCGTTTTTGAATGAGATGAAGGCTGAAAATCTGCACTGCACACACACACACACACACACACACACACACTATCAACTCTGAACAAGTGGGACTTTTATATAAGTCTCCGCAGCACTGAATGTGCTACTCATGACACATTTCAGAAATGTTATTTCGTGTCATTGAGAATTCAGTCGGTGAGCAGCACACACTACAGTCACATCAGTGTCAGTAGACGTGTGTTTGAGTCCAACATGCTGCAAATACTTAAATCAATCAGTGACACATTCGTTTAAATCCGCCTGGGTTTTGAACGCCTGGCGGTGCCGTTACTGCGGAGCGTCGCACAGGAAGTGATGCGAGGCACACATTTCCTGTAGCTGCACTGTGTTTCCATGCCTCAAAAGTAGAACTCGTTAGCATTAGCGGCGGCAGCTAAAGGAAAACAATACCACCTGTTGAACATCACAAAGGCGCACACAAAAGCAGCATGCAAAGACATCTCACGAACAAAACCCAGGTTACCGATTGCATTTATCGTCAGTGGACATTATTTGCTAACTTCTGCGGGTCTCCAGCGCTGCATCTGAGCAGTAGTTATGTTTGTCAGGTCTCTCAGCCCTCAGTGAGTCAGAGTGCACAGTGGAGGCCTGTGCAGGTGGCACGGCTGTGGAGCCCGGCGGGGGTTTTCTGCTCCCTCTCCCCCCTTCTCCACAGGTGCTTATTAGCACATATGAGCTGCCACATGTTCCCAGCCCAGCCACCGCCCGAGGGGGCAAAATCAGTCTTCACCCATAATCTTCACAGCCTGACCAGGACCCTCGCTCCCACTAACAGGGGCACATGGCGGAGCGTTTATGAAGCACAGCGGAGCTATTACCCCTCTCTCTCTCTCTCTCTCTCTTTTCCTCACTCCTCCCTGAACTGCAGGATAACCTTTGTGAGCATCTCCCCCCTTTATTTCCATATTCCCAGTTTAAGGTCAAGATGAAAAGTGATATGGATGCACATAATACATACATGTAAGAGATATCTATTCTCAAAGGGAAGAGTAATTCAGATGCAGACTTTTGGTTGCAAATGTTCTTTTAGCAGAAATCAAACAGCTTAGATTCGGGCAGCAGTTGAAATGTTTTGCACCTGGACCGCATGACAGAAACCCATTGTCATCTTAACAGCCCCCCACTCTGTGAGACATGTGAATGGTTCCGCTGTGTGTGTGTGTGTGTGTGTGAGAGAGAGAGAGAGAGAGAGAGAGAGAGAGAGAGAGGGCAAGAGGGGGAGCTCGGCTGGATGGGAGCTGTCCGTGTTTGAAGTGGGCATATGGTCGTCGCATTTGCATTTAATGTCCTTCAGATTACTTGTTTTAACTCGTGCTAAACACCTCACTCGGTTGGGGCTAATTTGATGAGGTCATGGTGTGACCCCGTGACCCCCTCTCTCCATGTTCTCTAAGTGAAACCAGCTGAATCACAGAGCGGGAGAGGGATGGAGGGGAGTGGAAAGGGGGTCTCTGTGTTTGGGCTGGATCGGCCTGACAATCGCTGAGCTTCACACACCCATCAATCTGGAGCTGCGTGTCCGCTGCCCGGTGGACACGTCTGCTTGGTGTGAAGCCATCACCCGCCCGGCGTCTCGGAGCTCAGCAGCCCAGCAAACCAGCAGCTCTGCAGCTCCTCTCCCAAACAAAGCATCTAGTCAAAACACATTCAATAGACCTGGAAAGAATAACAAATGCCCCGGCTTCTTATCGCTCTGCTCTCCACTTTGAAGATGTTTGCAAGAGAGGATTGCGCCAATATACATTCAGCTGAAGATGTGTGTGTGTGTGTGACCTGGGAGACCCCTATTAAGACATTTATTTTCCTTTGCATGGCTCTACTTTCTTGTGTTTCAAAACTCTTAGGAAGAGGTTTAACAAGGATTTTTCCAACACAAGCAATCTTAAAATTCAAGTTTTGAAATTGTTCATATTAAATGAGGCATTGCTGTGTCATTTATTATAATTTTGAAATAATATTAGCATGTTAAGAACAACACAGCCATAAGCATCCATAGATATGCATATGTAAACACATGCAGACACACAGGCACTCCTCTCAACATGAAAGGCCGTCTATAGGAATAGTAAAAGCCCTCTCGTGGAATGTTAGTGAGGCCCATTGAAGCACTGATCCACAGCGGCAACCCGGCTCTCCTCTGTTGCTGCAGACTCAAGTGTTGTCCAGACTCCAGAGAATAGTCCCGTATGGTCTGAGAGGCTACATTTTCCTAACCTCCAAGGCCACCGCCGCGAAGGCGCCTCAAGAGAGCCTCTTTCGTGTCAAAGGGGGAAAGCCATTCAACTCGAGAACGGCCTCTGGCTTTTGATCAGTTCACAAGTTACAGTTTTGCAGAGGCCTTTTTTAATGCAAATGGGAAATCTTCAAACACTGCGCGGAAATACATCTCTTTCGGATGTACCTTAATAGGTAGTGCTTTTAACATGGGAACTTTCACAGCCAAGGACTTGCTTGAAAGCCTCCTCAGAGTAGTGAAAAGCAACGCTCAGCGCCCAGGTGTAGATGGTCCCCTTTAAGGGCTTCTTTCTGTCCCGCATTCCCTCCAGCCGGCGGCTTTGTATGTTCACTGGAGACCACATTGACTCCCAATTAAGGGATTAGGATAAAGATTATCAGAACCATTTTCAAAACACATAACATTTACTGGCTTTCCCACAGCACTTTGGATCAGCGCTCTTGTTTTGGCACACTTTAACTTTATTGTTACAGATGGAACAGCTGTTTCTGAGCACAAAGTGTTATTAAAAATGTTGCTCTAATGCTGGTAGCATCCAGGATAAACTGTTTTCATTCCATTTTGACAGAATTTAGTTTTTTATGAGCTTGTGTGCGTGCATAAATTATATCTTCCTTTTTACTCTGCTCAAATCCACACATAATCCTAATTTGTGGAGCTATTTGCAGCGCGGGGTTGCGTAAGTATACTGCGAACCCTGTTCCGAGAGGTCTTTCCCAAGTGGCTTCAATTTCAAAGGTGTTGGAATGTCAGGTTTTATTTGGGGGTGTCGCTGTGTTTCACGTGTTTCTCTTGGCACCCTGAAACTGCCCATTATGCTCCTATTAAAGTTCATGTTGCTGGAATATTGGGAAGAAGAAGGGGGGGGGGGGGGTGAACCAAACTCTTGTCAAGGTCATGTTCCATTGGAAAGAGCCAACAATGCCAGTGCTAATCCCTCCCCCTCCACCGCGCTCTGACCCCATCCCATGGCTTGTAGGACTCTGTGGTGGGAGAGGACAAGAGGCCCGGCTTGTTCCTATACTCAGCCCGGCATTAGGCAGCCCAGAGCTCCTGGATTATCTGCCAATTAGCACCAATTGTGCCGGACGGCATTAATGTAATGTTCCATATTTTTTAATACCGTTTAATTTTTGCTCCTCTTCTCTCCCCTCCTTCTCTTTGACCTAATCAAGATTGTCAGCGCTCTCTTTTGCTTTTTCTCATTTAAAATAAAAGAGTTGGGGTTTAATTTGGCATTAAGGAGCGTAGAATATGCCTTGCCAGCAGAGCGTTTGTTGGAGGGAGACTGTTAGCAGGGAAAAAGGGGGGAGAGAGAGAAAGACGGGAGAAAATCATTTTATGGGAGATACTGTGAAGGACTTGTTTGAACAGGCCGCGAGCCTCAGTGTCCTGCTATATTAGCGGGGAAGTCGGCTTTGTGCCGGAATAACGTGTTGCCTCACTATTGTGCCCCCTACAGTGGAAGGGTTTGGTGGGTTTGGATTAGGAGACTCCATTACATTACCCTAATAACTGGATAAAGCCGCCTCATCCAGTGCAACTGATCCTCAAGTATTAGCTCTCATGGCTCGTTACAGCATTTCAGCAGCTGATCTGCAGACAGTTGATTTCTCATTATAGCAGACTGATAGAAACACACAGCTGCAGCAGACGGTGCCTGAGCATGCCACGATGTGCAACTTTCATCTCACAGCAAATGTGTTATTTATAAGGGAATTCCAAAAGTCTATTACAGTCATTTCTCACTGATTTAGATTGGCGTGACAATAAACAGAGTCAACAAACCTCCCCCCTAATTTAAGAGGCTAAATGATAATCTTTAGTCTGCTATGAGGGAAATTCCACCGAGGTGGATATAAAAAAGTTTTATACTTTACACATAATTGAGTCTGTACGAGCTATAAAAGTAGTTCTTCATTATGAAGTGTGGCAGTTTCTCACAGTTTAATTACATATCTGGTGCAGGTGTTAGGGCATGTCAGAGGCTGCGTTATGAGACTCGCAGCATATTTTTATTGTGATCTATTTTTCAAAATCGTCTCATTTACCCTGTAGAAGCTGCGTGAGTTGTTTTCACCCACAGTGGGAGGGAAAAATAAAGAGCGGAAGAAACAGGGAGGAAAAAAGAGTGAAAAGTGAAGGACGGAGCACGTGAGACGACAGCGAGCCGGGCGCTGAGGAAAATTTTTATTAAAATGCTAAATTTTTGTCATTTTAGATCAAAGTGAATTGATGGAGAATGACCTTCATTACAATGTTTGAACATATAAAAACGCGCTGGCATGAGAATGTGGCAGAGGAGCGAGCAGATTACATATAAAGCCCAGCTTCTTTGATGTTAACTGTCCAGACCAATTAGGCCCGAGGACATGTGTGAATCCTGACGCTTTCATGGATGGATTCAGGTTGACTCTCTGTGTGCTTCATCCACACGCCAGCCTGTCCCCGAAATTTAGTTAGAAAATTAGAAATTAAATCACATTTTTTACCTCGATTTTTAAAACATGTGATCATTTTTATTAGTAGAATTAGTAGCAGAAGTGGGATTAAAACCAGTAATAGCACTTTCCAGACTGAAGTCCAGAGAGTGTTTGAGTTTGTGAATTATCAAAATAAACATACGTGAGGAAAAATCCTACACTTAAAGAGATCTATCTCAAGTTCATAAATACAAGCCTAGTGCAATAAATCAATAGAGTTAAATCTGTCTGCATGCACTCACAGTCCGTCCAGGGGTTTTGCTGCTGTATGGGTGGAGCTCAGGTGAGGCCAGAGGCCACTGGTCATTAGCGATCCAGCTTCCCTTCATAGTGTTAATATGGGGTCAGGCTGTGGACTAGAAATCCACAACCACAGCTGGCACATTCAGCATCTCCACGGTTGCTGTTTTCACTAGTGGAGTGAAAACAATCCGCCTGCTGTTCCCCCCCGGTCTGCGGGGCTGACCTTGCCCTTGGGCCACACCACCGTACACCGCCCCAGCTGTTGTCACTCTGCAGCCGGGGAAAAAAGCCCCGCCGCCTCGCCTGCCCCTCTTGCTGGGACCTTTTCCTTTGCTGTGGGCCCTTCCTGCAGGTGTGCTAAGGTCCTAGCTCCCCCTGTTTGATTACAGCGCAGGCCAAACACCGAGGCTCCCCTCCGCCCTGGTCCTGCGGGTTTGATTCAGGGCCTCCAAATGCCTTTTAGATCCCTAATCCTAAACACTTAAGCCCTTCCTGATGGGTTCAGCTCCAGGTCCCAGCGATTTAACCAATCCAAATAGTGAGAGCACTGAGGGGTCGAGTTCGACCGAGTTGCCTTTTGCCCTTTTTTTCTTCTAATTCAGTGTATTAACCCTTTCCCAATGATTGAAGATCTATAGATGCAGTTGTGAAAACACAGGTTTCATTTAAGTTTAATTTATCCAATGCCTCATGCTCTTTATTACACTGCTAGTGGCCATCGTACCCTCACAGTTACATCTTCATTCTCTAAGTGAATCCTCTTGTTCAGTCTGAACGCAGATTAAACCCCGTCCTGTGGAAAGTTAGAAAAAGACATGAAGTGTTACTGAGAGCATGAAGTGATGATGTTGATGAATCCCGAAAAGAATCAGTGTCAGCGTCAGGTTTGGCCTTACATGTACGTGACCAGAAAAAGCCTCAGGAAAAAAAGAGAAAAAGAAAAGGTTGGAGGTACAGTTGGTCTCAGTGAGAATATATGTTGGTTTAATCTTTCCCATTTTCCCTGTGCTGTTTCAGTAAACAGGGCCGTCCGGGCCTCCACCTGTTTCAGGGTGTTTGAGAAATGGACTTTTCCTGAAAAGTCTGTGACCTCTGACCCCAATGAGCAGGAAGGGGCTGCCAGCAGGCAAATGCCCTCCTGTGTGGCCAACTGCCATTTAACCCCATAATTGTTACAAGGCAGCTCCTGCCCCGTCCGAAACTTGGTTTCCGGAAATCGCTCTTAAACAATCAAATAAATGCACATGCGGGGAATTTGCCATGCCCACGGCACCGAGATGGTGGAACAGTGATAACAGATTCACTGCTTGGACTTGACACCTTTGAAAACATATAAAACACTGAGGAAATATATCTCAGAGTTAATTATGGATGTTATATAGACAAAAAAAAGTCTTATTTGAAGTTATTTCAGCAACAACAAATATTCTCAGCTGATAATCTTAAAAAAAAGTCTTATTTCTGTGATTCTGAGTTGAACTGACTAGTATAGTAATATAGTTTGTAATTGAAATAAGTGTGGGAATAATTCTCTTCTCTTAGCCAATATTTCAGCAGTTAAGATTGTTCCATTTTTGTGTGGTGTTGAATCACAGCTGGCCTCAGGCTGTGTTGTAGATACAGTATCCACTTTACCTTTATCATGCAGCGCTCTGGCCCATCAGGCTTTCTATGTGGTTGGCTGCACTTGGTTATTTTTTCCATCCCTGCACATTTGCTTTTTGCTCGGCGCTCACCTCCAGACTCGGGCTTAGAGTGTTTCTCCAGCAGCCTTTCTGATAGCAGTGCGCTTGGTGATTGCTTCCCAGGATCAGAGCGGCATGCAGCACGAGCAGGCGGCTCAGCATACCACACATGCTGCGAGATCAAAGGTCATTCTTGGAAGCCCGGGATTATGGGGGAGGTAAAATTATATTTTTTATCCTTCTGCTTTGTTTTTGATCACCTTATCTGACCCAACCTCAACCTGCACTCCCACGCCACCTCTCACTACATCCCTCACACTCAGGTGTTAGTTTTCCAGAGGGGCTCTGGGGTGAAGGAGGGCTGAGGTTCGCTAATGTAGAAAAACAACAGACAGATTGGATGCAACCTTGAACAGCGGGTTTGGAAAGAGCTCTAAAGAGACTCCCAAGGTCAGTGGATGTGGGAACTGCTGCTGTCTCCTGGGTCTGACGGAAATAGTGACCAAATCAAAGACGGCTCATGAGTGATACGTTCACTGAGGTCACATCTATTTATTACGGCGAGGGGTGGGGGTGGGGGGTGGGGGGGTCCCATACACAGCAGGTTTATAATGGAAGAGACAGTAATGACGGTTGATGTATGTCATCAGCAGGTGTGAATGACTTGTCATCATGTGCGTTATTATCCAAGTGACTACATCTTAAACAACCGGCTTAAATCAACGTGTATTAATTCTGCAGCACCTTCACATCACTCTGTGTGTGTGTGAGAGAGAGAGAGAGAGGGACTGTAGTCACACTTGTGTTATTTCAGTGTGAGTAAACAGGACAGCAGAAGACGCCTGCTGTAACTTTTTAACTACAGAGAGCTGGGGCTCGTTTTAATGCCGCAGAGTGTGAAATTAGCACAGAAAGCATTGCATTGTATTAATGTCAAAATTGTTCAAATTTGTAAACAAATAAAGCAAATACACAGTGACAGAGTGTCATTGACTTAGTCCTGTAATTTCAAGGCTATTGTAATAAATGTCATGGTGTTTTCCACCACTGTAAGTTCACCCAACATCAAACACTTGCAAAAAAAAAAAGGAAGAAGAAGAAGAAGAAGTGTGTATTCTAATTATTAATTCACGAAAATATTGTGTCACATTATGTCTCCGGGGGAAATATTTGTTTTGTAAATATTTTTTAAATGTGTCTGCTCTCCTGCGTGTTTTCATTCAACTGACAGAATTAATTATGACGTTTAGTAAAAGCTGGATTTTAATGTTTACATTCAGAGAGTTGGAATTTATTTATTTATAGGTGCATTTGTTCTGTTTAAACAACAAGTAGAAAAGTACAGTGGCAAAGTGATAAAAGTACTTTTATTTAGTTTTCAGCGATGGGCTGCACATTTCGACTGAAAATGAATTATAGAAAATGTGGAGAAGAAAAGCAAAGCGTGGGGCTAAATGTGCTCTAAACACTGACTCCAAAATGTTTTGTACCTTAATTATTGAGGATTCTAATTTATTTGATAAAAATATATAATCATTAAAATTTGTACAAAAACAGTAAAGAATTCATTTAGGATTTTTACATGTAAATTACTAATGCAACAGTTTCATTTTGTTTATATCCCACAATTCAGGTATTATAGTCCCGTGTGATAAAGGATAAAAGATGAGGGGAGAGAAGATAAAAAGAGAGAGAAAAGGGTGAAACTGTTAGAGGAAATTACAACTGGCATTCAATTCTCACATTAGAAAAGAAAAGAAACCACCACTATAAGAAATACATAAACTCTCAGAACATCTTGTAAAATAACTGTAACCTCACAAAGTCATGCTGTTGTTTTATATATATATAAACTATCAAGTCTCGTAGCTGTTGATCTTATATGCTGTGGATGAAAGAGGCGAGTCGGATGAATAGTGGATGACGAGACCCTGTGGAGGGTGGAGAGGGAAGATGCTGCCCTCCATGTGAATCAGAGTGGGAGAGGACCATTAAGTGGTGTGTTATTTACACATCATAAGCCAGTCTATTATATTGACATCCAGACGACCCAGTCCACCGCTGCTCTGTGCGTGCTGCGGCCTCGCTCTCTGTTTGCTCTCAACACCAGCATGCTGATTGGGTGATTTTCTGATATGACATTCCAATGCTCTGGACTATGTGCAAGATCTTTTCGTCTGAAATAGTCTGAAAGCATTCATTACCCACCGAGAAATGAGACAAAAGGTCAAGGAAGCGGTGTGATGGGGTGGAGCCATGTGAAGTGGAGGTGGGGTTTACAATCCAATTGGGGATTAAGTTATCTCTTATATCTCTTACTTACAATAAATCCACACGTCTCCATCAGAAATGTCTTGTTTAAACTGTGGAGGAGCATGAAGCAAATGTTTGACTTTATTTAAAATTCATTGTTCAGTATTACATTGCCGGCTGGGGCGAGCCCTGAGATTGCAAAAGGTGAGCAGACAGGCTGTATATTTTTTATTCTGATCCAGGAATTGCAGAATTGCCATCCAGTTGTTGTCCTCGGCACCGTTCTGCCATTTACCAATGGCATCAAAATATTTGACATCCTATAATGGGATCGCATCCAGAGTAATTCCTGTAACTACTGTTGACATAGGTGCCCCAAGTAAAATAAATATATTTTGGCCATTGATGTGAATGAACTCTGTGTGAACCATTTAAAGCATTAATGCAGATAAAGGAGAATAGCTTCCCTTTACCCCGATCATTAGAGTAGGAGCAGCACAGTTATTACTGTGGGCTCCGCTGCGAATACTCTTCAATTTCAATAACATCTCAATAAAACTGAGGGAACGTGAAACAATTATCTGCACAGGAGGATCCATACGGTTCAGAGCTACGTCTCCTGGAAGACGTTAAAGGTGATTTAAAGACCCTCCTGCAGAATATGAGACGTGGAACAAGAGTTCTGCGTCCAGCAGCTCAGTGACGGGACGAGACACACGACACTTTCAATTTGTCTGAAATGATTTACCGAGCTCAAGAAAATCAAGCTGCTGTTTTTGTTTTTATATTTTTCTAAAAATCTGTCTCTGTCCCACACACACACACTCACATACACACCAGTGCAATACAGTAACCTTTGAAAACAGTCTTCACAAACGGGAACTAAATGCAATTATAAGAGGTCATTTTTTTACCCCAAAATATTTGTTCAACCATTTCAAGGACTGCAGGCATGAGAACAGTACGTGTTGTGAATTCAGACTGATTTCAGCCAATCACATGCACTTCTACACAAAAGCTGAGAGAGAGAGCAAGAAAGAGAAAGAGAGAGAGAGAGAGACGGTCTTTATGAAAACATTCATGGCTTCAATTTATGATCACAATTCATTCGGCTGTGTTTCCTAAATGAAATTGAAAGTCGATTGACGAAATGAATATTTCTCAATCTGCAGCTTTGTTTGAATTTTGTTTTTTATTTTTCTGTACCAATTTGTTATTGTTTTGTGTGTCCACTTGGTGTTGGACCGACAGCCCCTGCTGAGAGTCCCTCAGCCCCGCTTTGGACACCACCACAACAGTAGACACATTAGATCTCAGTAAAAACCCTGCTCAGCTTCAGTGGAGTCAAAGAACAAATCAATGAGCAATAAATCTCTTTTTACCACCAGTTGTTCACATACTGTAAAAAAAAAAAAAAAAAAAAAAAAAAAGAAGAAGAAGAAAAAAAGTATATAAAAAGATGAATTTTGGTTTGAATCTGTTGAAAGACTTTATACATTAGACCTGAGACACTCGGAGGTGACGGTTCAAACAGTGAAGCCCATTTTCATGTTTATTTCCCTGCTCCACAGTTCAGTGTACACGAGTCAGGTCATGATCCGAGCACAGAGAGGAGTCACGGCAGCACACCGTCCTGCTGTAAGACGAGCGTCTGTGTGTTTGTACAGTAGTTCAACTCAGTGTGGGAACTGACCGAAGCAAAGCAAATTTAAATTAAACTGTGGCAGAATGAGGCTATAAATTCAAGTTCAATCCGACAACTTTATTAGTTTCCTTTTCTTCCACAAAAACCATCATGTTTCTGTCCTTTAAACTCTTTAACAGAAGATCAACTATTAATACTAATGTTTATCTTCATCTGGTGAGGTAAAAGAAGCTGTTGTACAAGATCAAACTATTACGAGATGAGTCACTTTCCCTCCGAATTTAACTGGATTACACAGTTTACTATTGTTTAAGCTTCACTACTGAAATGCCAGGTTTGTTTCCCTCTTTAGAAATATTTAAAAGAAAACTTTCAGACACTTGTTACATCAGTTGTTCTTCCAGAGAGTGAAGTATTTCACCAAAAATCTACAGCTCTCATTTGCAAACTATTAGATTCATGAAATTAATGAGCATTTTTATACTGATTAAAATCTGATAGCTGATAACATCCAAGAAAACTGCATCAGCAACAGCACCAGTAGAGTGTTTTTTCTCCTCCTGCTGCTGTCCATGTGCAAGAAATGCTTTATCACGGGAGTGTACCAGTAAATTAGTTGGAGAATTATTTGAACAATAAAGAGCAAATGAGAGGCTGATAGGGATCTGCGGTGAACTTGGCAGACAATTTCCTCTCCTCACCTCTCCCAGGAGCAGCAGCACCCACCAGGGCTGGAGGCGTCCCACGGGGAGAGAGCCTCTCTGTGGTTATCATACCCCATCTAGTGGCTGCAGCGGGTTAAAGGACAGAGGAGGAGGAGGAGGAGGAGGAGGTGGAGGAGGAGGGGGGGACAGTGACAGCTGCACCTCACACAGCAACACACAGCTGCTAGTCCAGTCACTATAGATAGATAGATAGACAGATAGACAGATAGACAGATAGATAGATAGATAGATAGATAGATAGATAGATAGGTGTCCTGCTTTGCTTTGATAGAAACCTAATAGAGACTTTGATGTAAATATCTGTAAAATTAAAAGAAAACAAGACATGATTTGATTGAATTTGATTAAATGTTTGAATATCTCATTAAGAAGGTCTGACAGTGTAGTAGTCTAAGACGTAACAGTCCTGTAGGTGCAAATTTGATTTTGATTTAGGGGGGGAAAGGCTTATGGAAGTGTTGAGACTGAAGTGTACACGGTTCGTGTTACAGAGACATGAAGCCATAAGAATGTGTGAAAGCAATGCCCTCTAGATCCCCTCTTTTCACAACCCTATTATCCAATTGAAAACTGATCTTCGGCAAACTCCCATTGTGTGCCTCTCTCAGAGAATAAATGCACCAAAATTGATCTCAAGTCTCTGAAGTGGGCCTGCGGAGCTGGAGTTTACAGATGGGACCATTTTATTCACTTCTGGTGGCAATTTACAAACATGCAAAACTGAGAGCTCTCCACCACAACCTGCGAGCCAAATGCAGGAGTTCCACCTGTCTCATAACCTCGCTGGAGCGCAATTTTCCTGCCTACAGAGGGAAAAAAATGTAGCTGTGACAGTGTCAAACAATGTGTGTTAACAATTCGACTCTGTAAAGTGGGAATGTCATGCAGAGAGAGCAGCCAGCTGGAGGATCTGCTAATGCATTGTGACTCCTGCTGTCAGCAGTTCAGCTCTACACTCTCTTCCTGTAATTTTCAGCCATCTCCACTGCACTGATACCATTTCAAAAGCCTGCTCACTATCACTCAGACTGAAGCTGCGGTGGCCATTAACTGTTTGCTCTGGTTTTAATGTTTTACATTGTACAAGAGCAGAGAAAGGTGCTTTCACAACACCCGTGTGGCCCAGCTGAATTAAAGATGTTCCCGTTGAAAGGATGATCACACTGTTTTGTGACGCGTTTAAGGGCTCCTTGTGAGTTTTGGATGCTGTTGCAAAATTTGAAGAGAAAACCAGGAAATATTGAGAAAGGAATTCAGTAACAGAGTAGTCTGCATCACTTAGCTGCTTCTTTAAATCTGCAAATAATGTTCTTATTGGGAAAATGTATTTTTCTCAGGTTATTTGTTCAGAGACTGTGATACGATGGTTAGCATATAAAAAGCTCACAGCACAAAAAAGGCAGTGATGAAAAGGTCAATTTCAGGTCAAAAAAGGATCAATACTATTACCAATATAGTGTATAAGATCTAGCCTAGTTAGTTGTAAGCAGTGATAAAGATATAAAGAGTTTTTTGAATGCACATGTCAGCAGCTATTAATACTAACTGACATATAAGCTTATGTGATCATATAAAATGCCTCTGTTGGATTCTAAGTTTATATTTACATATTTAGTATTTTTTGCATTTTTTTTTTTAGCCCATACAGATATAAATAAAGAATATAAAAAGATTACAGAAGATTTGTACAATTTGTCAATAAAATACACAGAGCTATAATTCACAATATATTCATGATATTTTGTTTTGTGCCAAAAATAAAGTAAAATTAAAAGGGGGAGTAATATATGACAGCAGAATCAGTCCACAGAATATGGTATACCACAAGGATCTATTTTAGGGCCCTTCATATATTTCATATCTGCAGATACATCAAAGACTTTTCATCTTTGGTTTAGTCTCTTTTGATTTGCTGAAGAAAACAACAGGATTTTATGACATTATCACAGATATACAACTGCTTATGAAAATACTAATGAGAAAAATGTATGTTAAGGATCATGCTAAAGTGATGAATTAAGAAGAATTCTCCTAACTTTAACATAAGTTTCTTGGCCATTTTGGTTGATGGTTGAAATTGACACTGTAAACAAAGGACTTCATTTGACTTAAAGTAAATAAGGTTTGATTGACGTGTTTTATTTATGAGCTACATTATTTCGAGAATCCCATAATGTATAGAAATATAATTTTACAAAAAATAGTCTTGAAATGTTCTCGCATCACTACATCAATTACAGACATGTTAAGTAGTGTTACTAGTGATACTTCATAAACAGGTAATATACAAGTTACAGATGCTTCATAAATATTAAAAAAAGTAATCATTAAAGACAATTATAATTCTTTCATACTTGACAAATACATGAAAAAACATTGTAGATATTATTATACCATTGCTTAAAACTACATCCTTATAATAAAATAATTATCAACTGCTTTTATACTTGTTTTAAATATTAGGGGCCTCTTCAACATTACTGTTATGCTTTTTGGGTCTCTAACAAAATGGTGAAAATAGAGAGAAGAAATATATTTGGGAACCAAGTGTAACATTTTGATCACTTCATTCATATCTGTAGTAATTTTCATACAGTCCCTAGACAGAGGGAGTTCCAGTAAAACTTTACCACAATACTTTACCATTACAAAACCATTACCACTTTGTGGGGTTGTTTGTGTGCACACAGCTTGAAATTCCCACATCTATGACAGTACTTGCAGTAACCACCAGTGCTAGTCAGAGGCTGGTTGAAAATAAACCAACAGGAGCCTGGTGAATGAGCTGTAAAGTTGCACTGATAGGTAGGAAGCTGTCACAAGCCCTATTATATGGTTTATAATTATAGAGCCCTCAGCTGTTTAAACCTATTTCCTGAGCATCCTTTTAATCAGGCCATAACCACCATTTCATTTGTTCATCCAATGGGTGATGCAATCCCTGAAGCCAAAGCTCTCTATTCATTAGATTGTTTTAATGTGCCTGAAAGCAGTTGTGCAAATAAACAAGCAGTTACAGTGAAAAGAGAGGAATCCCTGAGTCTGCGCATTAACCCAGGAGGGACTACAATTCCAACTTGTGCCTTTTATCTTATTAATCCCACGCAACGTCATTCTGCAGGTCCCCGAAAAGGACTTATAAATTGCGTCTAATAGGCTTCAAATCAAGCACTAATTAAAACTGCATTAACCTTAATGAATCAGAAAAATTGAGACCCCAATTTATTGGAGTTGTGTTTATACAAGGGCTGGTTTCAATAATACATGACGCAACCGGCTGTGTGGGATGAGCCCATCTTCCTAATGCGAACCTCCTGTGAGTGTGTATGTATACTATACTGTACGTGTGAGTGAGTGTGTGTGCGTGTGTGCGTGTGTGCGTGCGCGCGTGAGTGCACCAGCGTGGTGTGTTTTGGCCCTCGTCGTCATTACAGGCCTTGTTAGAGGTTAACTTTAGCAACAATTCAGGCGTCTTTAGCGCCGCGGAAAGAGATGGAGCCGCACGGTGCCAATCAGCGTCACAGGTGTTCATAATTGTCTGTCTAATTGCTTCATTACTGGTGAGGAGGCCTGAGCCCCGTCTGCGCTTCCACCACATCTGGATTTTGGGAAGCCCTCTCCAGCTCAAATGAGGAGCCTCTCTTGAGTTTTAACATGTATCTGCTTGTTGCCGTGATTTCCCAGGAGCACATCATTTATTTGTACGCCGATTCTGACTCAAACCGCCTTTAATGGAAATTCCCATGGCTGGTGGGGGTGGAGCGCTCATGGCAATTTGTTGACGGGGAGAGCTCATTTGTTTTGCCGTGAACGAACGTGAAAAGACGTAAAAATAAATAAATAAATGACTAAATAAAATGAAACATGTAAATGATGTCAGTGTAGGCCTATGCTCTGGAGAAGTGCAGGGAGGTTTTTCCTTCCTGTCTCCAGTGTTTCTGTGTGTCATCCCAGTCACTTGTATGGGTAGAAGACCCTTGAGATTTCCCTCAAGAGACCTGCTGTCCTAATGAATCAAGCCTCTCTGCTGTGTGAAGCACCCGGGGGGAAAAACTGTGATTCTTTATTACTGAGGCTTCAGCAAACGTGACAAACTCACAGACATCCCTCCTCACTCTTGGTTATTGACTGAAATGACAAAATGACACATCAAAAAACCAACATGAGACCTTTAAATCTTCAGACTCACTTCATGTCTGTCTGATTAGTCACTGTCTAATGGCCGCAGTGCCTCTCCCTGTGAGGAAATGGCTGATATTAAGCTGAGGTCACCGGCATTAATGAGACGTTTAACATGCCATTTGCAGGAAGTGCCGCAAGATCTCCTCTCTCTCAGATAAGCTCCAGGACGCCTGTGTGAAACGGCACAAGAGGGGGCCAAGGCTCGACCTCAAACCTCCAGCCACCTCTGCCCACCCACGCAGGCTGTTATGTATCCATGATCACGTCAAGCCCGGGCCTGCGCGCGCCAATTAACTCCTAGCCATATGGATTTTGACTGTGGCAGATGTTTGTTCAACCCATCTCTCAATTTGTCGCACGAGGGATTTGGTGTCACCTTTTGGGAGTTGAGGAGATTTCTGTCAGATTTTGATTATCACTTTTCATCGGGTGGATCTGTGTTTTCCCCAAAGGTGAAATTATGGCCCAGTGTGGCTGTTATTAATACATGAAAGTGATCTCAGGCACCTGCAGTGCTGCACAGTCACTCGTGGGAATCTCCACCAGTGTTCACCGGTAAAATCTCTCCTCAAACTGAATGAACATTGTGGACCATTTTCAAGTCCAATGATCAAATTATCCTTTCAGATCTGCAAATTGAATAAAATGATAAGAAGATTTTGGAGGTATGTTTCCTGTCTGCAGACTGTCAGATGTAGAGGGGCATGTCTTGACTTGATTCTCCCTGACAACAGAGCTTCAGCCAGGCATGTTGAAGTCCTCTGAGGGCCCACTGGTGTCCCATGTAATGTCAACACCTAAACACAACATGCTCGTCTTCATTTGTATCACAGCTCAGATACTGAGCACACAGGAATCCATCTGTTAGGAAGTAATTACTATGACATAATTGCCAATAATGAGCATATTGATTGTCTATCAGTCTCCTGTGATGCTGTCCACCCTCTCACTCACCACTAACTGGAGTCAACATTTACATATACATATACATATACGGTACATATATATATACATATAGATACACATATACATACACACATACACATATACATATACATACACATACACATACACATATACATATACATACACATACATCTCAACTATGTAAAATTTATGAAAAATTAATGAGGAAAACATTCGTTAAATAAAAGTGTGTTGTGTTAAATATACAAATTAAATGTACCTATGGTTGCAACATGTTAGACCGTGTTGAAATATTCATATACATACTGTCAGTATATTTACATGCACTGAATTCAGCTGTTGTGATGTGATTGGCTACAACACAATGGCCAACAATGATAAACCTCATGCATAACTATTGTCTATCCTCCTGTGATGCTTATAATTCTCCACTAAAACATGTCTCAGTTTGTGCTGCATGCTGTCTACCCTCTTGCTCACCACAGTCAACATTTCCCGCCATTGTCTGCCCCAAATTGACTTGATGGTGGGTATTTGAAATACAAGTGGTGAAATATTTCATGTTCTTTGCAGCTTATGTGCAATAGACTTGGCAGCAACACAATAGCTGTGGGAAGTGATTTGTTTTCTTAAAGTAATTAAATGCCTACTTGATCATTTTTTTCTGGGAAAATGTGAGAATGTGGCAAACAAATTAAAAGAGCACTCCATGACTAAACCTATCCCTAGGATTGGTGGAAACATCACAAGTGAAACAGAAGCCAAACCTTCTTAATCTACGTGGCTACATTTGGGAGTTTCTGGAGAAACAATTCGGAAACATGTGTGCTATTTCTGTTTGTGCCCGATTATTAATTTCAATTTATGTAACCCCACTTACTCCTACTGTTTAATTAATGATGCTTGTTATCAGCTGTGTTTAAGAGGTAATGGACAATGCTGAATTTTGAGTGTTTACAGCGCTGGAGAAAAATCCCGCTTTACCCCTTTGTAATGGACTGCCAGTAAACAAGAGATTAACAGTGTTTGTCACTCTTCCTGCAGCTGTGTTATAATGCAAAGCAAGAGGGGGAGGGCTGGGTGGGGGAGGAGGCATTAAGCACATAACTTTGAAACGGTGACTTGAAATAGCTACCATGGTCAGAAGAACTGGCATGGCCCTCCATCACCTAATCCATACCATAATTCCTGATCTAATTAGAGGGAGGCTCAGCGCTAGGCCTGCCATAAAAGAAGAACACACAGACAGTGTGTGCCCAGAGAAAGGAGGGAGGAGGGAGTCAGTGGAATAGAAAGAGAGAAAAGTGGGAGAAGAAAGGAGAGGAAGGAGGAGAAAGTGAACTGAACAGGTAAACAAAGCATCACACACTCAGGATTAATCTAAAAATGTGAAACTTTGTAAGCTCTAGAATGAAACATATATTTTTTTAGCAAATAAAAATCAGCAATACAATGACATGAGCTAACTGGATGCTACAGCTAATGGCTTTAAAGGAGCTAAGCTTTGCTGTGGCTACAAAGCTAACATTAGCATTGACTGCTGTTTACTTACCAGTCTGGGAGTTCATCAAACTCAATCTTTCGTCTTTTCTTCTACTGCTGTTAGCATGCTAACCAGCTAGCATCACTGCAGTAGTAGTGCTCAGATGTCGTATCATAACCTCTGGTCTTGTAAACACAACTATGACCAAAGCGCTTGTCAAGCAACAATCAGCACCAACCGCTCCCGGCAAGAAATAGCTCCCTTGAGATGCTAATCTCTATATGGCAGATATAGCTACACATGTTTAATAGCTAACAGCCCATACTACCAACAGAAAAATCACATTTTGAAACGATTTCGGAATGGACTCCCAGGAGAAGAACAACAAAAAATACCACAATCTCTGAAGCTGGAGAAGCTCTTTAGAGTAAACTAAAATAAATAAGTCATGATCAGACACATGTTGCCTACAGTGAGTCTGAAATGACAACAGGCCCAGAGTTCAGTGAGAGTTTGATTCAGGACAATAACAGATAGAGTCGCATCAGAGCAACACGACCATGATTTTAAATTGATTCACAAAACTGATATGGGACCACCTCCATGAACACAAAGCCTTCTGCCTCAAAGATAAAGAGCCAACTCCAAAAGACATATGCTCTGCAGAAATATGTAAATCCAGACACAGGACACCAGCAGCAGCGTCTCTGAAATAAACTCAACAGCCCTAAAGACTACGAGTCCCTGAGCCTCAACAACCAGATCCTCAGCCACAAAAACACTGTCCCTCACACAAATGATGAAATCTTTGAAGACAGAGAGGCTTTTAAGTAAAATGAACGAACAGAGGGACGCCATCGCCACAGAGGAAAAGATGAATGTTGGGGCCTGCAATAAAGAGACAGAGACCTTTTCCTAGCAGATCAAGATCCTGACTAAACAGAATTTTGAAGACGAATCAGAAGCCACAGGACCAGAGAGAGAGAGAGAGAGAGAGACTGAGACCCTGAAAAACAGAAGTATGAGGTCGAAGAGGAAGAAAAGGAGATGATGCAAGTCATTGTACAGCAGAGAAAGGTCCTGGAGCTGCAGAGGGAAAAACACTTGACTGACATTAATGAGACAAAGGTCGGTTCACACCGTGGAAGTCTGTATGTGAGGGTTAGCAAATTCTGCATCACACTATGATTCCAGTGCGGTCTCTCCACAGGATCAATAAATTGATGAGTACCTTGGAAGTTGTGTGTCCTTCAGTCATGTAGTTGGTGCACAGTGGAGTTTATATAGAAACATGAAGCCAAGTTTTTAAAAGTGGGTCGTACACTAGTTCAAATGTAAAACTACATCTCATCAGTTGTGCAAACTTACACTACTGAGCAGTGCTGCCCAAGACAATCCAGTGTAGTTGTGTTGATAATGGCTTGCTACCATGAAGGACTAAACTCTGTTTGTAACTCCACTAAATAAACAAACACTGTCCTGCCGCTAATGGTGTCTAACTATACTGTTACAGTACCATGACAGTAATTAAGAACACAAATTCATAATTCATACCCACTAATAGTAATTCAAGAGTACACATTTCTAATTTCTGCACACGCGACAGAATAATTATTCCTCCTGACACCTGCTGACACCTGCAGGGCCCCGCACACTATTACTCACACAGCAATAACTCACAATAAAAGACGAACTGTTGCCAGGAAGGGGAAAATGTCACACACGTCCCCGGTCTTTGTTTGTGGTGCAGAAACGGAACAGTTTCCCTTTCATCTGAACAAGATGAAGTCATTTAAAGCGCCCGACCCTCTGCTCGGCTTCAAAGTGTCTGTTTGAGGTCTCGGACCGGACACTCGCTGCAGGTGCCGTGTTGGAAACACTGATGCAACACCAGAAATGGTCGACATCCTCTCATTCAGGGGGGTGGGGGGTGGAGTGAAGTCACTTCATGTGTCTACCTGGTCAGACATGCAGCCTAAATTCAAATTTCCAACATTTGAAGACCTTTCAAAACCAAACTGCATAAAACCAAGTGGGGGAGATAAGCCACCTCCCCTGGGTGCCCAGGTGAAAGTAATAAAAGTCACAGTGCTGCCTCTACAGATACAGTAGAGCTACAATAAGTTAGCTGAGGATTACGCTGTTAAATAGCTCGAGGCTGTGCGTGTATCATCAGCCCTGGATAACTGCACTATTGCATACTATACAATCGCGCATTGCCAGTAATGTAGTCCGTACTCTGAATTACATTCATGGGGATGTCAGCAAACTCCCCTGTGATGTATCTTTGTGGTTTAAGACATGAAATACACTGATCCAAGAGTGAGATAGATGTGCTTACCAAGGTCAGAGAGGCTCCCCAGCGTAATTACCGACTACCAAACACAAAGGGCATTGTTATTGGACAAGTATAATGCCACACATTACCAGAGCAACACAGCTGTTTCTATCAGCGAACACTAGCTTGGGAAGACATAGGGCGGGCATCAATTTAGCCTACTTATCTAAAGTCTCTAATTACTTGGTTTATTTGATAAACAGAACAAGGAGAATCCTTAAATGATTCTGCAAGATCCAAAGGGGATTAATTTCTCACTCCTTGAAAAAAAAAAACAAATCACTGGTAGAATCCCTTATTTCACTCTTTAATCACGCATTAATTAGGAGCAATCGGGGCACCAGTTACACTTGGCATTTGGTGAGATTGCAGAGGAGAGAAAAAAAAGGGGGCCTGCATTAGCCTCTCCAGAGGAGGAGGCGAGCACATCAGGCTAAGACAAAGACGACACAATCAGACAGAACAGCAGGAAGTGTGAGTCGGGAGAATGAGGATCTGAGCTGCTCAAGCCTCGTCCCCCACACAATGCACAGACTGGATGTCCATGCTCGCTCTGCCCTGGTCTGTCTGGACAGTCAGGATGCATTATTTTACAGCTGTTTTTATACGAATGCAACTTTTTTATATAACGTGGCTGATACACACATCCATTATCCCATTCATACTAACACATCACTTCTTCGTCCTCACGATCTCGCACAGGCCTGTTGGCAGAAAGTGGATAAAATTAGTCAATAAGATGTTTCTCACTCAAGAAAAATGCATTTCAGGTGTGTAAAGATGTCTAAGGGTCACACACATACACACACACCTATCAGCGGACAGGGACACACATGTGAACCACCAGTATTACACAATTAAAACTGTTAAGTAAACCAGTAAAAACAAAAGAACATGTGACCAAAACATGTGACACTGACACCAGAGTCGCTGAAGTGAGAAACAAACCTGTGTGTGTGTGTGTGTGGGTGTGTGTGTGTAACGAAAGCAGAAGAGTCCAGTTCAGAGTGTGTGGAGGAAACGTGCAGTGGAAACAGGAGGAGGAGGCTTGAACTCTGGGAGACTCAGCAGTTAAAGAAAAACACTGCAGGAGAAAAGAGTGAATGAACGGAGCAGAGCCGGAGGGCTAAACACCCTGACTGTGTTTACATGCATGGACCGACTCCACTGACGTCCAATTAAGGCTTGTTTGAGTTATGCTATTAACAAACAGCTGGCAAAAACACCAGCAAAGCCACTGTGTACCTGGTAAATCGAGGCAAGAAACAATGTGTTTTCCCAGTGTTTGCCAGTTAATAATTAATTAGTTAATTGATTCTTGAAGTTAAAACAATAGCTAATTGTTCTCTGCTTTCAGCTTGTCAGGTGAGGATTTCCTTCTATTTGTCTCACATCAGAGATTTGTAGGTGTCTCAAATGTTCTACACTGAACTACTCACTCACAGATTAGTCACTAGTGATGATCCAGTAGTGTTTTTGTGGACTGGTCCCTCAGATCCTCTAACGTGGTGCAATCTGAGAAAATGAGCTACACTGAAGGAGTGGGGTCAGAGGAGAGTTTCAACTTTCCATAATCATCTAATTCATCTTTAATCATGGTCAGATGGCTGGTTTGGCATATTTAGAAAATACTGATCTAGGAAAGTCTCTATGGAAGTGTAGTATATACACAACACACACATACTCGAGACTGACTGATGTTTGCTTAATGCTTGAGACACTAAATGTCTCTCTGAACCGGCCTATGAACCAGGAGTAAGATCAGAGCCAGACTGAACCCAGATGTGACGTTCACGTGTGTCTGTCGACTCTGAGGCGACCTGATCTCCTGGTTTAACAGCAGCAGTCACTCTGCACGTCCACCTGCTTTCTACCAAAGGAAATGAAATGTTTAACATTTAGATGACAGCACCTGAACCAAACTGCTACTAAACACTTCGCACGTCTTTGCCTTTAACGTTTTTTTTTTTTTTTTTTTTTTTTTTGGTCGCCTCCTTATCGAAGATGAAAACCGTATCCAACACAATGAACAAAATGGCCTGTAAAATGTGTTTTGAAACCATTATGCTCTCAGTCTGTTTTCTTATTTCACGAGCTTGAATAAAGAGGTAGCTTCTCAAGCAATCTCGCCCTTGTTTGTTTAAGGTAATTACTACTTGTCCTCCCATCCTGCCGGCCCAGATGATGCATGAAAATTACCATTCCCCTACTTCAATCAAAGCAGGAAAAAGAAAAGGGAGAAAGGGGGGAGCAGAGGCGAGCAGATGGGAGGGGGAGGCGGTGAGAGAGGAACTCTGTGAGACACACAGAGCTCCCTCCCTGCATGACAAGAAAGGGCACTGTCTCTGATTAATTAGCTGGAGTTGGTAATCAGTTTAATAAGACTGAAGTTGATGGTGAGAGGTCCCCTTTGGCAGAGCCACGCTAAGCTTAGCACTCTGTTCAGGGCCCTCGCTTTCTTCCACCAAGTAAACATGCAGTGTCTATTTACATAAACAGTTGTTTCTTTTTTGTGAGGGGCTATTTTCTCTTCCAAACCGCCTGAAAGCCTAACACCACCGCTTAAGTCACTCCCAACAATGGCAGCGGGAATTGCAGACAAATTCATGAATTTTTCAACATATGAGAACTAATTAAATTGAGGCCTTTTTGAAATGAATATAGTGTGAGGTACTCAGCAGCCCTATGCACACAAAGAGGCTATAATTCAGCGATTGAATTCTGGCTTGATAGCATTCAGCCTTTTACCATGGTGAGCTATACAGATGGCCGGGTCCTTTTCATTCTTTCTTTCTTAATGGCAAATCTCATTATGGCAGTTATCAGTGTATGGAGAACAAGACAGAAACGATGGGCCACAAAGCTACACGCTGCAGGAATTTGGTACCTGTCTGCAGGGAAACATGATACTTACTGATGGGTCAGATCGTGAGGAGAATTAAGAGCTGGATTTTGTTTAGATGATGAACATAAAGACGTCTCTGAACGAGCTCTGTTTCAACAGCGGTAAACAACGCGAAGGATCAAGTACATTGTAGCGTGTAAAGCCGTGGTTGTTAAACTTGTTCACTTCAAGGACCCTGAGTGACACAAATGAGTCCACAGACCCTCATCTGATAAGATATTAACTGTAAGATGATTTATGTCCAACACACTCAGACACTCTGCCATTGTGTTTTATTTATAGATGGCAGTGAATGAATCCCCTTTTTGCTGGGGGCCCTCAGGAACACCCTCAGGGACCCCTGGGGTCCCTGCATCCCACTCTGAGAACCACTGGTGTCCAGGGTCTGAAAGTAAAAGTTTGACATTTTGTGCTCTAAGAAGACTAAAAGCAGCTCAGAATAAAAAAAAAACACCCTTAAAACTGTGACTTGTTATTTTTAATCTTTGGTTTATTATCATTATATTTAAAGATGTTAGTTAATGAGCTTAAAGATTTTAAAACCATCAAACAGGGCCAGGCTAGTTATTCCCCCCTGTACAGTCTTTATACTAAACTAATTGTAAACACTCCCAGCTTCTTATTCATCGGCTGAAATCAGTGTTGATCTTGATCAGATTCCCATAGAGAAAATTAGAGCTGTGGAGAAATGTGAGTTCAACTATTCACCTTGTAGTTTTAGCACTGATGAACCTGAAAACAGTTTTCTTGGTTTAGCGTAGATCATAAAACATCATCGTTAACATGTGTTGTTCAGTCTGACAACCCACAGATTTACAGACCGTGCTACAATGAAACTGGAGCCAGAGAAGACGCAGAGCAAGCCACCACACATTAAAACTTCATTGTGATATTCCCAGAGAAGAAGCCGAAAGGATTTTCACCCACTCATAAACCACACAAACATAACATGTAATGTGTGTGAAAAGGTGCATACACCTGAAATCTTCCGTCAGTGTTGTACCGTTCCGTTTACATTTTCCTGAACTACGTCATCTCTAGAGCATGAACATGGATCTATATGTTTAAGTCTGAACACATATTTCCATCCTGTGGTGAGGTTTAGACTTCCTGCTACAGTTTATCAGCTCATCAACATTAGTAACTGAGCACCAGCATCTCAACTATTATTTAATGTCCAGCTCCTCCATTAAAGACAGTGAGATGTCACTGACCTGGACCCTGTCAGATATGTGCCATAGTTCCTGTATCAGTGCTTTAAAACACACTTTATTTCCATACTGGCTCAGCCTGATGATCCCCTCCTCATTCTCTCTCTCACTCTCCTGACCACTGTAATAACAATAATATTAGAATGAACCTGACGCCTCTCACATGACAAAACCTCCATTAAACTTTACTTTCTTCATTGCTCACTTGCACTTGTATCTAATAAGTCATGACTTAGACCGGCCTCGGAGCAAAAGAAACAAGTTGTTGCTGTCATGGCCGAGCAGTTTCCATCTTAGTAAACTCTGAGGACCCAGCCCAAGATAAGAGCGCACCACATCACCCCGTGGCGTTAATGATCGCCCGCTGTTACAACACAAAGCCAGTCAAGTAGCAGATAGAGCACAGAAATAATTTAAGCAGTGCTAAGTGGCCCATTGTCATTCAAATGATAAATTATGCTTGGCAGAGGTTTTAGAGTCACTTTTACAAAGCGTTGCTATTGTTTGTGTTGAGACAAGGTTTTAAGGAGTCGGAATAGAGGGAATTACTTGGGAGAGTTTGAGGTTCCTTGGGGTTTGGACACAAATTGGTTCCCTGCTCATCGGGCCTGCTCCAACTGTTAGACAAGCCTGCAACATGGCAGCTCTACTGCCGACAAAGGACTGCACTGTTTCGACAACAGAGTGAAGATCTGGAGTCAACACAGCAGCCTGTATGAGTGATGTATGAGAGGGAGGTGATTATTAGATCAAAATATCACAGTAACTTCGTTTAGGCTCGGTGTTTCTAAAATGTCATATATTGATCTTATTTTACATTCGACACTAGATCTGAGCTGTTTTACATTTTACAAAAAGGCAAGGGTTTGTATCACTGACCACTTTTTTATCCATATCAGTGATGTGTCAGGTACAGTATTTATGTTACATTATCTTACATAACACAACCATTTCACATGTGATACATGTCAGAAATACCTGTATTTTTGCTGACAGTGTCAGATTTATAATGAATACAGTATTATCACATACATGTTAGCCTTCTCTAGCTAACTAACATAACTTTTAACGTTTGATGTTTCAGTTTGTCTTTTCTACGTTGTCTATTGTGTTTTATGGGTTAAGTTTCTTGTCTCTCCTGCTGTTACTGTCATTTGCCAGTGCAAACCAGTTTTGTGATTCACCACAGCTTTCCTCCATACACCCCTATCCATACATAATGTTCACCCCTAAACATCAACACCCTCATATCTTCCCTCATCCACTTTCTTTGGCCCCTCAACAGTTGCATATATTAATGAGCCACAACAGTGCCTTGATTTTGTATTTCTTTGTGTGTCACAGCTGAAAATGGTTTCAAAGGGACTCACTAGACAAAGTTGAATGTAGTAATTCAAATAACTAGTGTGTATTTATTATGAAAAGGTGCAGGCTCACATTACGATGTTCAAATGACCTTTAAATGTAAGGGTTAAATCAACAGACACAGTGACCTGCTGCCATCCTGCTGCTCTCTAACTCCAGTATTACCAGTATTAATTGATCAATAACAAGTCTGGAGCAGCTTCTTCCCCTGCTAATCAAGCCTGTGTTTGTAATTACCTGCTCTACAGTAGGTGAGTGTTCTTCATATAGGAACCGAGCAATAAATTACCACACAGGCCGGACTCACTGAGGTCTTTCCTGGGACAAATCAAGGTAATGTTAATTACACCATTAAATTCATTTGCTCAGTGTAAATCCCCCCGGCTGCTCTGGATCATGCTGTGTCCATTCTTAAGATACAAAGGGAGTCGTGAGGTGAGGTCAGTGCGTGTGGAAACACAACTAAGACAGTGAAGTGAGTTATATGCACTAAAGGTGTGTTTATACACTGTACCAAAGGGGGGGGGGGGTCAGCACATGCTGATTGTTAAATATAGACTCCAATAAAAGCTTTAACATCTTAATACATTTATATGCTGCACAACATAACCTGGCTGTGAATGATCCTCTGTCTTTAAGGTCCTTGCTGCTGCTCAAGATGTCATTACCTCTGTTGGGACTGTTAAATGCTTCCATAAAGAAAAATGAAATATTCATTAACTTGGTTAATAATTCATACAGATAAAATGCAGTGTGTGGTTTGCAGAGTGGAGATGACTGTGTAATGAGTGCATGCTCAGCATATTTGTGCACTGGAATGTTTTTATTTCACGATAGGAAAAGGAAGAAAATTAATTGAAAGTTCATGTTGGTTTTTTTTTTTTTTTTGTTCTATAAGTTATGCTAAATGATAAAATAGATGCTTTCCAAGCAGTTTCCAACTAAGAAACAATTAAGAGGGTGTATATGTAACCCACATATGACAGTGTGGGTTTTAATTATGGAGGAAGTGCATTTAAACAGACTTTATCAAACTGTAAATGTTAGCTTGACCTAATTCCCACAGTTTGAGGAAACTATTTAAAGCACTTTGTACTTTGCTGCCTGAAAATTGGAACCATAACCTCCACTTATGATGTGACACAAGCCAGCAGAATGAAACATTATAGTCAAAATATCATATGAAGTTTTGTCATTACGGAAAATATCCAGTTGCTGCTCCAGATGTCACATCAAAAGTCTCGCGGCTCTGGCGTCCAGAAACAGCAGTGTGTGCAAGTTGCCTCAGTTAACAGTGGAGTGGTAAAGTGTTCCCACACCGCCACACTGCAGTGTAAACACCGCCATCCAAACACTGTCAAACTAATTTCCTCACACCACAGAGGTTCATTTTGGCTTTCAGACGAATCAATTCTTTCTCTAATTATCAATTGCGACACCCATAATCACTCTAAGACTGTAGCGCTGAATAAATGGCATGTCTTTTGTGTTATAATTCTGTGCATCTTGACAAACATGACCCATTAAACAACCCTGTGGCCTTTTTCAAGAGTGATGATTATACTAATTAAAACTACAAAACATCTGAGAGGGCTGCAGACGTGCCAGAATTAAGCAGGTCATTAAATCAGCCAAGGAATCCACACTGCCTGTCGCTCCTGCACTGTTACTGTGAGCTGGAGGCAGAAAATATACCTCATCTGTGCAGGAATGTGCTCCTAATTTACATGATATCCCATCACTCTATGGTGGCCCCGAGGTGCCAAAAACAGCAACATGAAGGGAAAAAAAATCAAACAAACAAAAAAAGAAAACGTAAGGTTACTGATTTGATGACGCTGGTCATTGAGAAGAACGTTAAGTATTATTGATCATTTGATAATATGACTGCTGACACGTCGTTTTGTTTTCTACAAGAGGTTTTTGTTGTTCTTTAAAATTTAGTAATGTTTGAGTTATTCTTGAAATGCTGTCATTATATTTCTATGATAATCTTATGTTTGCTCAAAAAGTTGCTGTTTTTTTATTAAGAATATTTTTTGATTTTCTATTTTGTTAATATGCTTTGTATTAAGTTGTTTTGTCCCTCAAGGCCACCATACTTTTAGTTTTCCAATGTAAAACAACACATCCCCTTTAAAATCTACAATCCCCCCATGATGGTCATGTACTCATCAGTTAAATCAACCTTCACTCACACAGGGAGAGTTCAGAAACAGCTCTGTGGTGTAACAAGTTGCACTGACACGAGGAGCAAGGCTGCAGCTAAATTTCTATCTCAGGACTCGAGGATAAACAAATGCACGTTCTGTGTGAGCTGCTCTCGGTGTGAGGTGTTTTGAACATGGCTACAACTTTATCAGCTGCATCTCGAAGATCTCTGCTCCAAGTTAATCCTCTTCTTCTGGTGATAGCAGCATGTGATAGTGCTGATGCCTTGTTACCAGCAACACATGCTCCCTTTCATACAATAGCAGCTCTCCAACCATTTAATGGGATTGTTGTTGTTGTTGTTTTTTCTCTCCCCCCTCCCTTGCTCCCCTGCACAACAAACACTTTTCCTAGAAGTGGTTCGACATGTGCCCAAGGAATTTGTCTCTGCATTGCACAACAAATCAGCCTAGGTCAGGGGCTAAGATTGGCCTGCAGTAACAGGCTACTGAAAACAGCTCCTCAACATGTCGAGAGGGGAAAGTGGATTTTCCAGTTTAAAAGCAGAATCATCTCTGCTCAAGGCATTATCCTGTGTTCAAAGAGATTAATTAAGTGAGATGCTATTGATACGGTGCCGCGCTGCTCTTGGATCAGCACTGGTCATGTTCCTTGACAACTCCTGGCTTTAAAAATGCCTACATGGCGTTTACATGCGGAAAACACACACTCACTTTGCTTTTTGAGTTTTCAGCCTTACAAGCCGTTCCACTGAGATGATAAATGTAATCTAAGAACATAATTAAACTCCCTCGAAAAACTCTGGCACCTGCCTCCACCAGTGTCTGTAAATAAAACAGGCTATTACATCATGACGCTGTCCTTGAGGAGTTTTCCAAAACTTTCAGAGGCCCCTAAAATCCTGCTCCTTTTTGTCCCATTAATGAAGCATCTCTGATGTTTCCTCACTCTTCAGTCAAGATATATTTTTCATAGCATTCATCAAAGTGAAGAAATCCCATGCTGTACTTTGATGTGCTTAACACAGTTTTAACTCGCGTCTCATTACAGAGATAATTAATAGTTTAATTAGCACCAATTCTCACCAACTGACAGCTTCTCAGACACACAGTCGTGTGGTTCACTTTTATGCGAAATGATACGAGGAGCTTGTTTTTTTTCCAAACGTGTGTTTTGGTGCACATGTCATATTTGGGTTTCCTGCGCTCAGGTGTTTTGTATCATAATTGCCCACAAACTTTTATTGCTGATGTTTGGTTCATTTTCCTCTCGCACTGATTCAGCTGACACAGCACAGCCAGAACACCGCTCCACACCAGGGGACAAAATGCCCAAATATGTGCAATGCAAACAACTTAGCTGGATTAATTTAATTCTCATTACCTGGAAGCAAAGCAATCATTTTCTATGATTGAAAAAAATATAAGCAAGCATTATGAATAAAAGTAATTATCATTTTTCTGCTTTTTTCCCCCATTTTTTTTTTTTTTTTGCATGCTGTTTGCAATTAACACTTGCTGGAATCTGAACGAGCATTGCAGAAGTGTTGAGCTGCGGCGGAGGCAAAACGCTGCAGATCAAAGGAGATCAAAGTGACGGCGAGAGGAATTGACGCTTTTTTAGACGAGTTTACAGATGCTGAGGAGAAGCTCATCACACAATGCGTGGAGAGTGGAGGCTTCGGAGAAACAGCGCGTGCCTCTTGTTCGGGCAGAGAAACAATAGCATGTCTCCCAGCATGGGATAGAACCAACATAAAGCCTCTGTTTCATGTCTCACAGCCCCATCCCTCCCCCACTCCCTCCCTCCCCTCAAACTGTTCACTCAACTTCCAGTTTACGACTGCTCACAACAGTTTACAGCAGCCAAATTTCATTTTCTACTCCCAAATCCTATCGCACATTATCCTGTACATTGCATTAGGGCCCTAATCTTCCCTTTCTCTTCCTCGGAAGAAGAAAGGAGCGCCTTCATGATTAACCCACTTTACAGCAATAAATAAACGCATCATCCAGTAATGTACACCAGATTTAATTTGAAGGGGGGAAAAAAGGCCAGAACGCTCAAATCACTGAAATGTAATGAAAAATAACACAATGCAGACACCAATGGGCGCCTTAGGAATTAATTTGAATGCTCCATAATTTTTTTTTCTCCTCTTGTGCTCTCTGGATTGGTTTTTCCTCAGCCAACTGTGTGACTTTTCCCCCCTCACACTCTGCTGGTGTGAAGTCTTCAAAATATACAAAGAGGATAAAACAGAAACAGGATCAGTCCGCTTTTAAATAACATCACTTTTTTCAAATTAACTAAAAAAAAAGAAGAAGAAAAAAGAGCTTGCAGTCTTTCCCTCCATGTTTGTCACATGAAACCCATGTTGCTTTTGGTTTCCCATCGTTGCTTCGCTTCAAACCTGCAACACAGTAAAAGAGAACTGAGTTAATACGTATGTGAGCCGGCGCCCAGAGAGCAGCTGATGCAGGCTTCAGCATCTTCACTCTGCTTGAACCCAAAGCGAGAGATATGATGGCAAACATAAACACGAGGACAGAGAGAGACGACGTACCCCCACACTATCTCCTTCTTCCTTTTCTGTGCTGCCCTCAAAGCTTCCTCTTCCTGTTTGCGTTGCACAAAGTCACGGCAATCAGCGGCTTGAGCGATTTTCACAGCCAGCTATTTAGAGGCAGACAGAGGAGAGGCCCATTAGAGAATGGAAATCAGTCTGTTGCAAGCACAAGCACGAGCATGAGCTCCCTGACTGATGTGTCAGGGTGGCTTCTCGTCAGGGTCTCTGCTGCCTGTGCTGCCTCCTCCACTTCACAGCCAGACCGGCGTGCAGCTGAACAACACATGAGCGCTGGGAAAATATTTTTACATGGCACTGATGCTGGTGGTCAGGTGTAACGTGCAGCATATGACAGAAGTGAACATGACGCAACAGGATGTACAAAAATATGAAAATATAAATTAACATCAGAAAAATTTGGCATAATAAGTAACAAAGGCATGAACACACAAAAATACCCTCTCCCCTTCAGACTGCTGGTGCTTTTATTAGAGGCTCACTGTGGTTTACCACAGAGGTGATTATACTGTTCAGTCAAAATCAAATGTTCTGTTTCAGAAACAGGGGTTAAAGCTGAAACAATGATTCAACTCATCATTTAATTCATTTTTTAAATTAGTCATCAAGTCTGAAAATGGCAAAAAAAAAAAAAAAAAAAAAAATGAACCGAGTCTATTTTCTTAAATGTGAAACCTGCTGTTCCCTCAGGCTGCCTCACTATTTTCTGACCTTTGAATCAATCAAACAGTTAATCAAGAAAATAATTGGCAGATTGATGGTCGATGAAGACGATCTTCCCTTGCAGCTCTGGTAGCTCTGTTGATCTTTAAATATCCTACAATCCATGGTGTCAGCCAATGGAAAATAGAGGTAAAGAGACACAGTAGATGTTAGTGGAGAACATGTGTGAGTGAGGGGGCCCATGGCTCTATAAATACCAGAGGTACGTCTCTATTAAAATGTATTTTGTCTTTGTTTTCTGAAGAACTGATGTGTTTACATTGCACATTGTTTCTTTTAATGTGCAATTGAAATAACCAAATAAATAAATGAGAGGAGCGTTTTTCTCTCCGTCTCTGAGACATTGCGGCGGTGTGTGTGTGTGTGTGTGTGTGTTTTTTTTTTTTTTGCTCATCACCAGTGTAAAAAGTGTTTGGAGTTCTGCAGGCAGTCCCTGAAATCAGAAGTGAAGAGAATGACCGTGACTGCAAGAGGCAAACATTCAAATCCCAGGGAAGACATGTGTGTATTGTGAAGCAGAATAATCCCAATAACCCCAGTCACACAGAGGCACGGGAAACAAAGGGAAAAATCCTGCCTCCTCTGTCACTCCTGAGATAGGTTTATTATTCAAGCAAAGGCAAACTTTGATAAACAACTTGGAACAATTTCACCAAACCTTTGGGTAATTCTCTGTAATATTCAGAGTACAATCAGGGGGGAAAGGAAGTCTTAAGGTAATGAAGAAATGTGCCACCACTGCGCCACTTGAAAAAAAAAAAAAGACCTGCTGGAAAAAAAAATGTTTCAATTATAATTAAGTGGGATAAACTTTATTAGAAAGACTGAAACTAAAATATCTCCTAATGCATGCTGGGATTAAGCAGGTCAGAGCGAGCAGGCAGGAAAAATTAAACTCTAAAGGCTTTTTATCACCATATTTCAGGAACCAAGGGTGTAAAATGTTCTAATTTGGGATACATTAAAAGCCATAAAGGTCTTTCAAAAAGATTAATGGTACTTTGCTTGGATTTAAGATAAGGGCTTCGGCTGGCTGCAAGTACTGGGCTCCGGCAGGGCCCTCAAGGCATTCATCTATACAGTCACTGGGAAGATTTGTGAAAGCGTCTGCATAACCTGGAGCGTGCATACTATGACAGTTCTCCAGTTCTTTGCCATTTTATAGGTTTTAAATTCCTCAAATCATGTTTTCTCCTCTTAAAGAGAGTTAGAGCAGGTGATTGCTCTCACACTGGCAGCAGATTTGCGAGCAGATAAAATCACAGTGGGGGTGTCCCCTGCTCCTTGTTGGAGTGGTGTAGGTGCTAAATGCTTTTGAGTGGCTGCGATGCACGCTGAGATTATAAACCAGACGTTTATTCAATTGTTGACAAATCCGAGAGCAGCTCCTGCTCTCTGTGTTTGCTGTGAAGAGGGGGGAGAGGAAAAAAAAAAACACTTTGGCTCGTTTTGGGAGCAAATCAAATGAAACTGCATGATGCTAAATGGTTTCATTTGGAGATTTACGGCCAGAGATTTTTCCTTTTTTTTTCCTACACGAGGATTACCCACATTAACCTGCTCTCCTGTGGGGTTGCATTTGAAATGCAAAAGGTCTTGAAAACACGCCTTCCTAAACATTCCACGGGCAAAATTAAAACCCTCTTCGATGCCCCTCATTTCCCCTTCTCTTTTAAATTCACAACATAGCCTTTTCTATATTTAAAACATTAAAGGTCTTTAATTTTTCTTTCTTTTTTTATCAGTTTAGTCTACAATCCCTGATGGTCTTTACTGGGGCTCAACATTAATGTCAACCAAGTTACCTAGGAGACAGAACAGATCAAAGAGACAAAAAAAACCCTCAAATGTCTGATTAATCAAGCCTGCAAACAGCTTATTTCTTTTAGCCTGCATGCAAGTATGAAAATGAGATTCCGAGAGCAGTACATTGTGCAGATTTGTTCATTCTTATCTGAACAAAGCCAGCGGCAGCTTATTTCATGGATCACTGGCACTGTCAGCGCTGTGGCGCCGAGCAGGTGACGGCTCCTCTTTCTGTGGCGAGAACAAAATTAGCAAAAAGTCGGCACAAATTAGCCTCTCATATTTTCAGTAATATGACATTATTTTTCATTTACTTTTTTGATCCACTTTTCAGGATTTCTCTCCCCCCACCACCACCACCCCCCCCTCCTCCCCTCGCGTGCATCTTAGTGCCAAATCCTTTCACATCAGAGGCTGGTGAAAAATAAGAATGAAACTACAAAGCTGGAATAAAGGCAGGAGACAGGAAACCTCCTGCATTCTTTGTTTATGTGGCTCCTAAAAGGCAATTCTTCCCACTCCACCACATATTAACGTACAATTAAGTGTCCATCACAGGCGTGTTTCCGTGCCTCTCTCTTGTGTGGCCTGTGCACAGCCCTGTTAAAAACAAGGTTTATTCAGAGGATTAATACTCTGACCTTTGGAAGATTTGAAGGCAAAAAAAAAATCATCCTGCACAATGTTGGCACTGCAGCAGCAGCAGCTTAAGGCCACTAGGAGGGTTAAGTAAATAGTACCGTTTTCTGTTCATTCGTGTTTGGGTCGTCATGGAGATTCAAGTGGAGACCCAAACATGGGGCCTCAGTTCAGAAGAAAAAAAAAAAAAAGAGAGAGAGAGAGAGAGAAGGAAAAATGAGCATTGCTGCTGCGTAAGAAGACAAACCTTCTAAGTCTATCTGAACAGTTTCACACACTGTTTTCATTTGTGTGTCTGTTCTCTTGCATCAGTTGTGAGGTGTTTGATGAATGAAAGAAGCATTAGGACGTCTGTCTGAGCAGCCCAGGGTTCACAGAAACACTGTGGCAATTATACAGCGAGTGGAAAAAGACAATAGCTGAATGAAAGATGAGAAAAATGCGTCTCCATGTGGATAAAGTGTTAAAGCTCCTATTAACAATATGAAATAAATGATGGCTTTAAGGAAAAAATGGCCTTAAACCCATTCATAAATTTCCTATCCAGGAAGCCTCTTCCAATTAAAACCTGTGAGAGGTGGATTAACAAGGGCTATATGGCTTTGCCTCGCTAAATCACCTCCCCAAGCTGCTCTGCTGCATTTGACGTGTAAACGATTAATGACCAGCCTAATTCCCTTATCACACTACCTTAATGCCTAAATAATGTGGCCTTAGTCAACTTTGGAAAAGCAGGGCTATATAAGAAAGGAATGAATATCAGATTAGGCAGCTCGTGTGTTATTTCAGCATAATTTCTCAGAACTGAGGTGGAGGGGGAAGAGAAATGTGTTTCAGCAACACAGGGAAGGTCAGGAGATCAAGGGGTCAATCAATACCACCCGGATCGCATTAACAGGGAAGAAGTACTACGTTTCATTGAGTTAGTCTGTTTTCAAATCTCTGAAGGGGAGTAACAGACTGGAGGAATCACAAAGGATGTAAATCAGAGCTCATGTTTTGATTTGACCTCAGAATGTGTCTTGTGATTATTTTCAATATTGATTAATCTATTATTTATTAACTTGATTTACCATTAAGTCTAACAAGTTCTCATGTGTCCAAGGAAAGGTTTGAAAAAAGAAATGTATCCAAACCAACTCTAAAGATATTCACATGAAGAGAAGCAGGGGCTATAAATACTTTTTCCATCAATCAACTATCAGAATGACTGTCACTCTGTTCATGTTAGTGATGCAGGAACACTTTTTTTAGTTTTTTTTTCTCATCTAACTTGAAGCACCAAAACTAGACTGTAAAAATACTTATATATTGACTTATTATATTATATATTGACCATTTGGTAGTGCTGTCTGAATGTATACTGAATTCATGGTATATCACAATGCATCATTTAAAGTAGTAGTGATCACTAAACAAGCAATATGCTATACCATCATGCATTGTGCTGGTGCACACACACACACACAGGCACATACCCACATGTATATATAACTGTGGTATAAAATGCCATAATAGTGGAAGTAATGAAGTACAATGCAAATAAGTGAAAGTTGTGTACAGTACTTTGATTCCACTATTTGTCCCTGCAGCATTAAAAAGACTTTGATGGTAGCTACAGTTCATCTCTCTCTCTTACTTCAACAACTACTGCGTCACCACTAAATTCATCACCAGCTACAGCAACATTACTGTTATATAATTTGTCATGTGAAAGTATACACAGTTAGGATCTATCATTATTATCCCATTACGGTGCTTGTACAGTGGTATATTCCCACACTGTTCTAACCAAAGTTTATCAGTCTTTCATGGGGCAGCCTCATAAGAGCATGTTGTAATCTTGCCTGCACTTTGACAAACAGAATTACATGGCGGGCTAAAAAGAAAGTCACTCCGGGGAAGGCGCAGCACAGCAGCCATGTCTCCATTCTCTCCTCCAGTAATCTGATGCTAGATACAAATGACATGTCATCTTTAGGGAGTAGACAAAAAAAAAAAAAAAAAAAATCTCTGAAAGTTCGCCTGCTTTGTGCATATTCCATTATCTCGCCTCTTCTGAGTAGGGTAGGCTTATTAGCAAGCTTTGAACTCACACTTACAATAATATGCCATCAACAGTTTTATAAGCTAATTAGAAAAAACAGTTTAATTAATGAGTGACTGGCAATAAAATGGCAATCATGAAAAAAGAAACCGAGGGTGCTAAGCTTCCACTACCACCAATTAAGGCCTAATTACAAACAAATTATATATGTGTTTTGCTGTGGGCTTTAATTTAAAAAAATGGCTTTAATTAAAAGAGAAAACATACTAATTAATTAAACAGCACACAAATCTACATTGAAAAGTATGCTTTGTCTATCAAGTAATTAATGAAATACAATAATCCAAATGAGATTCCCAGGCATTTGATAAAAGCTTAGTACCCATTTCAAAATCCATTTCAAAATTAATGGGCGAAAATTTAATGTGAGTCATCCAGAGATACAATAAAAGTTCATTCAGTGATAAATTGCTTACGCTGAAGGAAAAATGAACAAAGAGGAGAGTTTCCCTAAACTCTCTGCAAGGTGGCCGGGGGGGTTCGCAGGGGAGAGGGAGTCAGCCTCCTCCTCTGATGTGGGGCGGGGAAAGTCAGGATCTGATAAAGCTCACTTTTCACAAAAGAGCCGCTCATGAATTTTTTGATTACAAACACGAGGCATGGCGGGGAGGAAGGTGGCAAGAAGAAAAAGGTGTTAAATAACATAAATATCATGAAACACTCTTAGTTCAGCTCTTTGTTTCAACTAAGCCACCATGTCTCCTCCGACAAAATGCCGCACCACCTTTGTTTCACAGCATTTAAGCGAGGCTTTCCAAAGGGTAGATTTCAAGGACAGTGGGGCTTTTCCTTTCAGCTGCTGCTTCTATTGAAATATGAGCTGGGACATAATGAGGGATATTATAACCATCCGTATGTTCAAATGCTAAACCATAAATGGCTCCAGTTTAAGCATATTCATGTGGCTAATTATTGCATGTTAAGGGATCTTGCTATTGGAAGGGACCACTTTTCAAACAATTTACAGTCATGTGGTTAATCGGAGAGTCCAGGGTCCACCACAGAAAGGCCATCCAGAGTTCAGGAAGCCACAGGTCAGACATGAGGCTGGATTAGGGCTCCAGGAAAACAGTTTCCGATCTAACATAACACCGGCACTTGAAAGACCAGACCAATGGGGAAAACTATGTTTCTTTCAATGGAAAACAGCAGAAACAACTGGGTAAGAGGCAGAAAATCATTAAAAAGTGAGTAAAATTACAGGCATTCAAACAGTGAATGTACAGGATTCCTGAGCTGAGTATATGCTCATTACATTAACTCAATGTGTAGATTAAAAATAATGATTGTAATGATAAATCTACAATGCAGTCCTGGCAGTTGCTGCAAAATGATGTTTTTGCAGGATTTTCATTGATGGACAGAGGTCCAGACTGTGGCACTCACACTTTACTCAAGGTGTATAGTTACATTAATGACTTAAAATGTGCTGGTTGTGTTTTGTTGCATGTAAATACAATAACTGTGCTAGGCTAAGCTAACTAAGCTTTTAATATTTCAGAGTTTTGATAACAGTATCTGTTTTTGTGTAACATATTGTAGCAGCAGCATCACGAAATTTTATAACTTCAATTCTCTCTCTATTTTTTTTGTATGTGTATCTCATGGCAGTTACCTATAAGCATTTCTTCATCACTTTAATTAGTAATCTGCATAATTGACTTCAGATGACTTGAGTCTGCTGTGTGAGGGACAAACCAGCACAGCTGTAGTGTCCACAGCTGGAACTAGATAAGGCAGCGATCTGAAATTTACTGACCCTCCCCGGTGCCCAGCTCTTCTGCACTGTGTGGACTGAAGAGAAAAATCACTTTCTGCTACATATATGCTTCTTTGTGCATGGTTCAGGAGAGACCAGCCGCCATACGACCACTTTTCATGTTTCATACTCCTCAGCTCCTGGAAGTCGTGAAACGGACTTGACACCAGCCACTGTGAGAGATTACAGAGAGTTTCTGTTTTGAAGTGGTAATGCCACTCTAATAGCTGTGATGAGTGCTATAAGGGAACTGTAAGCTCTAATATGGTGTGACGGTCTTTTGTGGTGAAATATACCCACTTACTGTATGTAAAGTACAGCTTCTGACTATTTCAAAAGACCTCCGTGCCTCTGTTTTATATGGAGAAAGAAAGCAAAGGAGTAATTATTTGTTGTAAGGCTGATGTTGAATAAAATACGAGGGGGGATTAGTGTGACAAAGAAAGCACCGTACAGTAGCTGAGCATAAAGTACACAAAGCAGCTTTTGCCTTGCTGAGTTGATTTTTATCATTCTGAGTTATGGTTCAATACTTAATGAAGACACTAATAACAGTTCTGTCTCAAAATGCCACGCAACGCACCACTTTATTCATCACTACACTTTATTTACAATACCAGTCTGATGTCATGAAATCATCTGGTTGTAACCAGCCTTCTCTCTTTAGATATAGTAAATCCTGGTATCTGATATAGTGAGTTTGAGAGTAATGGAGGTGATAACCTGAAACCTTACATAAGGCACTCAGCAGATCATCTCCATCCAAAGGTTGTCACATGTGGAGTTCAACAGAGATCAATCTTAGGCCCCTCATCTTTCCTTCTGCTTAGGAATTATATTCAATTGTGAGCTTGTTGTTGAGCTACTGTGGTTCAAAATGCACCTCTGTCAGTTCAGAGTTCATTTCACTACATTTGACTAATGTATTAGCCTCCAACAATAAACCTGCTCAAACCGCATGTGTTAATGTCAGCTGCAATGAAGGCAGGATAAAAGGACACATCTCACACAGTCTTCTGAGTTTCCTTGATGGAAATTTTCCAACAATTGTTCAAAGGATTGTCCAATATCTAATTTCCATCAAACATCCCAAAAAAAAACTTTTACAGGGCTAAAATATAAAAGGTCTGTTTACAGATTTTAACAAAAAAAGGGGGTTTCATTGTTAATTACAGCTACAGAAACCCATTTAAGTACAGGTGTTAAATCAGAGCTAATAGAGCTAAGCAGCAAGAGGTGTGTACAGTTAAGCCTAAATGACTGGACATCATGTGTTTGACATACTAGAGAGCAGCATAGCTCTAATACCTGTTTTTTCAGTGTCACAGAACCTTGATTAAGTAAAACAAAGATGAGATTTATATCTGAATGTGCTGTTCAGTACAGAATAAAACCAAACCAGCACACTGCAAATCTCCCTGTGGGTCACATTAGAGGACACAGGACGCCCCCACATGCTTTGTAGCACTGAGGAGTCTTCAGCTTTTGCACTGGCTCATTTTCCAGGAGTGGCTGCAAAATCAATCTGTCAAATATGAGCTGCTGGATGTTATGAAGGTTCCTGACAGGCTTTGAGCCATTTAAACAGTATGTGTCAGTCAATTAATGTTATGCTAATTACAGAATTAATTACCTCGTATGCAACTTGCAGCGGTGTAAAATGATGTGCAGTAATCAAAGGACGGAGACCCAGCCTTCTCAACTAGAGCACTTCCAACTCCGAGGACTACCAGCTTCTTATACTATTTGTGTCTTCTGTCTTGTGAAAGAAATCTAAACATGCTCAGGAGGATCAACAGACATCTTTATGAGAAAAGAAACCCTATCTGCTCAGTTTAAAGGAATACATTAGGGAGCTTTGGCTAAGCAGTGTAATAATATTTTGTTACCTAAAAGGGGATGTGATTTCTTTGCGCCATCTTCGGGGGCGTCGTTACTTTCAATCAAGGAAAAAAAAAAAGAAAAGAAAGAGGAGGATGTCTCCGTGAATTCATCTAAAACAAAGACTCACAGCCTTGGGAAATATTTAAAAACTGTAATGAGAATAAAAAAAAAACAAAAAAAAACGCAACCTGCAATATCCGAGCCGCGGGTCTCAGAAGTTTGACAGATGAAAGAGCACATATCTCAGAAATTGTAAGGAGCCTTCAAAACAGGTTTTTACCAAATTGTTTTAATGTTCAGATTAAAAAGAAGAAAGTAGAGCAAATGGAAATCATTAATTGATTTGGGGGAGCTCTAAACAGCAGAAACAAACATTTTGGTCTTATAAAAAGGAGGATTCTGACAGCAAGCACTCTATCTTCCTTCTACTTGCCTTTGCTTGGAGGAGATAAGTGGGAAACCGTTAGATTGAGGATGAAAATACACTGAAACATTGTCATCCAACATATACCAGCGTTTTCCTTACAAAACAATGCCTAGAGGGACAAACAGGCCTCTTTAGTTCTTCACAGCTGTCGGAATGCTTTTGCATTTTTTGCAAAGAAAACCTGTTCCTATTCTTCCGTTGAAAAGCCTGCCACAATCATGTCTTGGTGTTATGACCGTAAACAAATTAAACATCTAAGCCATTCCGTACCAAATGAGCCACTCAATTATAACCTTGAAATTGATTCTGGCCACAGCGGGGATTATTGATCCTCTAAATGTTTGTCACCCTGCTCCTGTCAAAAGTGAACAGGAGTGCTGTAAACAAACATGTTGGTTTTAATGCTATCTGCCTTACAGACGGCGTCATTTAAAATAATCCTTCAAACTTTATAGCTTTTAGCTGCCACTTCATGTTTTCCATATATGCAGCGCTGCCTTCCTTTGTATCGGAAAGTTAACGCTGTGCAACTTTACGTCACCCGGGGTTCAGGGATTTCAAAAATGGTCAATTCACTACCATCGTGAAATGAAGTTATCACTGCTAAACAATGAGATGTGGCTGCCAGACCGCTGTCACGTCCCATCACGGTTCTGGCAAGACTCGAGGCAGGTGCCAGGGAGGCGAGAACCTCGGCTCAGGCTAAAACCAATCCACCCGCGCTCTAAGAGGCTTTATGAAAGTACAGCGCAGGTGCCACTCACAAGAGCTTTCATTTAACTCCCCCATATATGACCACTTTGCTAGCAGTTAAGGTGGGAATATGGAGGGGCTGTGATGCTGCACACTAATGTCTATTACACACTGGAGGTACCAGGGAGACGCATGTAATGCCGATTCAATGAAAGTACAACTCGTTTTTTTCATTTTTAAACACAAAACCTTGTTTCTGGAGCCGAGAGGCTGAGGGTCATAAAAATCATGTGTAATCTCTATAGAGATTGTGTGTATCATATATATATATATATATATATATATATATAGGGAGAGAGAGGTTAAAAATCATGAAGATTATATACATCATCAATTCAATCAACAATATTTTTAAACAGAGGATAAAATATAATGCAAACATATATTCTGTACTCTGTGGTGACGCATCCCGTCTAAAATGGAGGAAATCTGTGTTTCCTCTGATTTCTGACTTGCCTGGTTCCAGCAGGAACATGGTTCTGTGTCCCACGGTCACCAGCGCAAAAGACAAAACCTGTCTGACATACCTGCTTCTCTGATAAAAAGTCAAATGTCTAACGTACCTGTGGAGAACCTGACTACAGCTCCTCAGGTAAATTTCTGTGAGAAACATCCAATCATAGGTCTTAAATTTCTCCAATATGGCCTGGAGCAGTTGCCAGGCAACCAGCAGAAACTCCAGAAACTTAGTGGTCTCCACCAGGAGGGAGTCTGGCATAAAACCCCCACGTTAAAAGGCAATTATGACATTTTTAAACTTGACACTGGACAGCTAACACAAACAAGACACACGGTGTTAGATAGGAGCTGTTGTGTGGGTTTTGTTACGTCCCCACAGAGCCAGGCCAGCTGTCTCACCTTGTTTCGTTGGTTTCACTCGCTTCATTTCTAAAGTGCATGAAGGTTGTATTAACGTTTTCATTTGACTCTCTGGCAGAAGGAGAGCAAGTGCTATTTCCCAAAATCATGAACTACTGTTTTAAATCTGTTCACTTTTAGATTCTGGGTCAGTTTTGGAAAAATGCACTAACTGTAACGCTGTGTTTCCTTCACAATGCAGACAACGAGGCATTCTGAATGGACTACAGCTCTGATTCAAACTTTTGTTTGGCAAACACAGCTTGTGAATGCCAAAATGACAACAAAGCTCCTTCCCTGAAAACTAATTTTAAATAAATAATGGTGGCTAATAATAAAGTGATGGAAGATCGTGGCATTATATGAGAGACTTCCATGTTTCTGTGTTGAGGAAGATTGAGGATATAATTAAAAGAAAATATTGAAATTCAGAGTAGAGGAAAATATTTCCTCAACCTTCTTTGCAACTCTTTCGCAATCCACGACCAACAATGAAATCTGAGCCCACAGTATGTTACATGTTTGTGCTGCTCCTATTATTAAATGAAAAAGCTTATGGGACGCTGTAAGCAACATGCATCATGAAACAAAGAAGTTTAACTTTGATGCTCAAAGTACGGCAATTCCCCCAGTGGAGAAGTAACACCGCAGCTGTATGTCTTTTTAACCACAATTATATGTGTGTGTGGGCTACATTTTATGCTAAATTAGTTTCAAACCACTGCCAAGGCGGTTAGTTACAAAACTTCAGGCACTGCATTTAGGGACATGTACACTTCAAAGGTATGAAACTCTTACCTGGAGAATGATTTAACAGTTGGCTTGAAAGCAATGTACCCTTCATTAAAAAGCAGAGCCAAAAGTCCTTTAGACACTGCAGCACTTCAAAACTAAGGGGAGGGCTTTCCATTAACTCAATGGAAAAAGGCTGCAGGACTGAATGGTGGGTGTCTGCGTGTGTTTTTGTTCCTCTATGTCTTTGCAGCAGAAATGGCCATGGATCCATTAGCCTGATTTGTCACAGCGGGAGCACCCCAAAGATCTCTTATCAGCACAACGTACCTCTCGAGTGGCGAGTCTGTCGCTCATCTCCTCTGCCTTTGCAATGTCCCCTTCAGCTACGGCCCTCTCTATGCTCTTTTCTAGGCCGGACTGCAGAAGAGGGGAAAAAAAATTCAGATTTTTTTTTTTTTTTTTTGAAATAGGGGTAGAGAGAAAAAAAAATCAAAGAGTAACTTCAAAAGTCCCCAGGGCCTTATTTTTAATATGATTGCCATTACTACAAATATGTAGATTTCCCTTCACAAATGAAAACCTTTTTGATTGGATATTAGTGAGGAAATCTTAGAAATGCTACAGGAGATTACCAAACATAAATGTGACTCTTTAATTACACATTTCCATTACAGGCCTAAGCAGAGGGGGGTGTGGAGAAGCCCCCGGTTACTGATGGCAAGGCAGTTCTGCTGTGATGAGCCTATCTGAGGAAGCGGAGCGCCAGATTTCTTCATCCCCCAAAATTTCATCATGCTAAAAAAAAAAATACACTGGAAAGAGGGTGTAATTATTAATGTGTCTCTTCTGATGTATTGTTTGAGGACCTTAACTCAACTGTAAAAGTGCAAGGACACGACCATCAGGCACAAAAATACAGAATTAGTAAAATGATTTTCTCAGTAACTCTGCTTGCTTGCTCTTGATTTTGCTTAATATAGTTTATTATTCTGCTGATAATCTGAAGCTGACGGTGATACAGCCTGACTAGTGATCCCAATTATCACCTATTGTATCTCATAAACAAAACTCAAACTGACAGACCATCATCCATTCTATCATGAAATGTGTTTTAAGGTCAGTGAAGAAACACTGTTAGCAGATGAATTAATTACATCTGACTGCTATAACAGCTTTTTCCCTCAAATGACTGTGTGAAAGACTTGGCAGAAATAAAAAAAAAGACATATTAATTACAAGGAACTGCATTTGAGGGATGAAGGAGCTCCTCATTATGTTGATGTGACAAGTTCTGTTTCATTCAGCTTGTTAATCATTTCTTTTATCCTTTCATAGTTGCCCTATTCAGAATAAGACTCAAATCAGCAAAAACTCAATTTTATGCTGGTCTGAGATAAATTAAGCACAAAATACTCCAAAATAATCATTAAAAGGATTTCAAATTGAAATGAGAACAGATTCCATTCACTGGGTCAGCTATAATGTTCATCAAGCTTGCAAATATTTTGCTTCATTGGCAATTTACGAGGCTTTGCATTAAATGTTCATTCCAGCGCAGAGATGTATCTGAATGGAGGAAGGTTTAGTTTTAATCCCCTCAAGTTATGAAATCTGAAGTTGTAGCACCTGATAAACTATTATCCACCCATTCATTTAAATGTTCTAGCTGCAATGACAGAGGCAGCGTCAGGTACTCTGACACCCACTTCTTTAGATTCTCATTATTTTTGTGCAGAGTTAAAACGTACATCTCATTCTAATCTCGACCCTACAAGAGACTCAGAGATTCATCCTAATCTTATCACTAAATGTAGCCAAACATAATCCTTATTATTCTCCTCAGTGTCAGGCTAACATGCCATAAGGATCGTTCTAATCCATATGTCATATCACATAAAACAATGAGAGCCTGCAGTGGCACAGAAACATAAAGGATGTGAAGGTGTTACTAACAGCTACGACAGACACAGTATTAAACCTTAGCAGATAAGTTGGAAGGCAGAAGTCTTTGTTACCTTCGGAGGGGGTTTGGAACATGCAGGGGGATCAAATCGATCATTTACACCAAAATACTGCTGAAGCTCATCCCAGCGCTTCCCCCGTTCCTCTTGACACTCTCTGCTGACAGAGGAAATGTGTGTTAATGTTCATTACATGTAGACCAGCAATGTGATAAGTCAAACTGTGTTCACTCTACGCAGTGTCCTGCTTTTTACTGGACTCGGTTTCTGTCCTCATTTCAGTCTCAACACAACATAACTCTGATGTTACACTGGTTGAAAATCTGAACTTGCTGTCATTGACAATTACAAGTACACTCCGCCATCAGTTAGACACTGGTTTCTAATAAGGTTAATATGGTATGAAAATCAGCTTTTCTTCTGTTTTGTTGTTGTTGTGTTGTTGTTGTGGGTAACGAATTCTAAAAATAAGTGTTAAGACACATATTAACAATGAGATAGCAAGGTCGGACATCAAGATCCATCCACATGTGAAGATGTGACATGTGAGATCTGAGAGCTGGCTGTTGCATTCACATCCTTTGGAATTACACTTTGATTGCTTATTTATAGGCAACTGTTATGTTATCTCACCTTCCCTGAGAGAGCATAGTAACATTTTGGTACCTTGTCTCTGTAGGTTCCTCACTTCCTCTTCCTGTTGAATGACATTAGAGAGACACAGCAGTCAAAGGTTTTCAGTATGGTTTCATACAAATAAATATATCCAGAAAATAATGCATATAAGTATAATATAGGTACAACATATAGCAGGGGTGAAAATAAGGTGCTTATATGCAGTGTGATGGTCGACAGTTGTAATGTGGCTCAGGGTGAGTTTTTTTTTTTTTTTCTTTCACTTGTCATGAATATTTCTACCCACTGGACAAGGTGAAATACACACTAACAGGGGAAGCCAATGAAGCATGAAATTCATTGTATTGTCACTGACACCTTTCTTGTGTCGTCTTCTTTTTCTTCTTCTGGGGATCTTCATTGTCTTCATGTCCTCGTTCTTCTTCCGCAGATCCTGGAATTTCTTTAACACACACACACACACAGAGAAGAGAGAGAGAGAGAGAGAGAGAGAGAGAGAGAAACTGAATTCCCAAAAGCACTGAAACACTTGCTCTGTTTTATACACATTATAATACACACACATAGTTTTCACAGGTGTCAAAAACCTTCTTTTAATAATTTTGTTAGCATGTTCTTGCAGGGCTGGGGAATTGACATGGCAACTATTTATAATTCAAATGTCAACCCTAACTTACACAGCAGGTACACCACAGGTAGCATGTGTTCCCCTGACTCAATGTTAAGCAGCTCATTACGTGCCACCACAGGAACATACCTGCCACATTTCCTGGGATATACCAGGCATGCTGCACGTCGGGGAGTTACTGTCTGCATCACCGGCAGTGTGTGTCGACTGTGCTTCCACCACTGAGCTGGGCTTTCTCAGAGCAGCGCTATCAAACTTCTCATCCTCCGTCCTTTTCTCCTCAACATCACCCGCCTGCTCATCATCCTCGTCACTGAGACTCAGGTCGTCTTCTGTTAAACCTTTCGGCAGAAGTCCGCTGTACATTCCCAGCCAGTAGTTTTTCAGGTAGATTGTAGAGTTGTATATCGATTACTAAATAAAAACGGTAGGAATTTGGTAAATTAGAGATCTTAGCTGTTGTTGTTGGTGCTTGCTCTCATTTCCGGGTAAACACAATGACGATCCATGTGAGAACACGCTGATTCGCTGAGTGCTGAGCGCGATGATTAGATCGTCCAATCAGAACTGTACATACAAATTATCAGCGCGAGGTTGAAACAAACGCTCCTATTGGCTGTTTTTGGAAGGTACATGTCCGACAGTCGCAGTTAACTTTATTTTGGCTACTCGAGCGGCGTTTTTGTGCAAACTTTCCGGTTTTAGTGACAGTCAAAGCTCAGAATAGACGTGTGGAACAAATGTAATGAGTTACAGCAGTCTTTGCCAGCCTTTGCAGTGAAGTAAAGTCAAGAGCAAGCTGTGGAGCATTTCTAATTGAGGTGAGCCAGGCTACTGACAGGTCCGTGAATTACCAAGAATCATTCAAATGTTAACCTATATTTGTGGCGAGATAAGCTTCCTTCTATGACCAATGGTTCGCAATTTGCTCAAAGTGCTTTGGGCATTACATTATTATCAGAATGATTAGCATGCAAATCTTGTATAGCCCTTGGCACTGGCACAGGCACATCTACCCTTAAATTGCTCTTTCACACTCATTCACATTAGGCTTTCATTTGGTTGCATCTTATTGCAAAGCCAATAATCTAAATAAATTATAGCCTGTATTTTGTGTGCCATTTAAAAGTAGAGTGAGACCTGTAACATCAGTGTGTGTGTGTGTATATATATATATATATATATATATATATATATATATATGTGTGTGTGTGTGTGTGTGTGTGTGTGTATAATATCTATAAAAAGAGTGATGGCCAAGTTTAGACAGAGTGGACAATGTATGTGAAAGGAAAGGTAAACCATTGTTCTGGGAACTGTGTGCAGTACTTTGCCAGACACAACTTTCTATTTTTTAAATAACTTCCTATTCTCACAAAAATTGACATCTGCATCTCTATAAAATATAATTTAAAATTGGGAAATAATAATTTTAAGTAGATGGCCCTTAATCAGCTTTCCAGTTCATTGATTTATCCATGGACAATAAAATGATATATCATAAAATGGTAAATGAGAATCATTTGAATGAGACCATCAGTTAAAAAGTGAGTAGTATGTTGCTTTTCTCTGCATTCGTCAATTCATTTTAAACCAAGTGTATTTGGGTTTTTGACAATACAACATATTTCACAGAAATCTGCACGTCACTAGGAACCAGTAATTAACACATGTCACATTTCTAGACATTTTTGAATAAACAAAATTACAAAGCAGACCAGACAGTTGATCCTAACTTTAGACACTGTCTGCTGCAGACATTTTGGTCACTAACAAGAATGTATCAGAATGTACTGAGCTTCGACATGCACCCGGCTCTGTCTTGTGGCGCACATGTAAGATAAATAAAACCTGGAGACCTTGTACTCCCCTTGACCTTCCTGTAGACTAAGATGAGAGATTTACTTAGTTGAGCTTTGCAAAATGCAGTGCATATTAAACTGGGCTGATAAGGCTTATGCTATATTGAATGTCATCTGGAACATGTAAAATCTCTATCTCATCCTCTAAAATATGCAACCATTAACTGGTATCACTCACTCAGCATTATCGTGACTTTAATTACATGTGTGACAAGTTGATGAGCACGGCAGCGTCTGAAGGTAAATGAGAGTCACAAAGTCCTGTTAATACTAAACAATTTTGGCATTACAGGTCTGAATCATTTCCTTATTGATTACCAGACTTTGTGTTCTATTTCACACTTGAATTAATGTCTCTCAGCTTTCCCACCATCCATCTCTCTGTCTCTCTCTCTCTCCCTGTGTCTTTCTCCCTGGCATGCGCTCCAGTTCATTATTTCCGTCATTTCTTGGTAATTTGGAGTTGGCTGTTTAAAACTTAGAGCCTCTTATTAAGTTTTGGCCATGGTGGATAAGAGGCAGGACTGTAAGAGCACAGAGATAAACTAATCATCTTAAAACCCTAATTATTAGTATCTTACTGTGACAGACTGTTTTTGCGAGCCAGCCAAATTGAGCCTCAAATGAGGAAAGGCATATCTGTGGAAGTGGTAATAATTTTAAGTCATCTCGATCTGGCTTGGTGTGGCAGAATTCATTAGTGCAGATTAGCAGTGTGTGTACAAAGTAAATGAGATATCTAATAGCAAACGTGGAGGTCCGGGGACGCTTAATTTCCTCCCCAATATGAGGGATGATGTTAAGAGGTGATTATATATATTTTAACACTGTGACTTCTGCTATGTAGATTTGTCTACTGCTTTACCAAGCACTTACATTAAACAGTGTCGCTAAATTGTTGACCTCTCACCTTCCTCTGGACTCCAGCTGCAGAGAGGTGACGAGACTGAACCCCAAATCAGATTGAACTGTGTAACTCTGATGCAGAGGCAAGCTGTGTTTTCTTTTTCTTTTTTTGTCTTCGTTTTTTTGGTGAGGATATGAGGGAAGTTAATTATGTGTGTAAGGAGAAGGTTGAGGAAAAAATAATAAGATTACAAAGAATAATTTGCTGATATAATTACACCAAAATTGGGTACACACAATCGTAAAATACATGTATTGCTTGACCTGGGTTAGCCAGTGAAATAAATCCTCCTTCTATAGCCTTTGTTAATTTGTTTTTATCATCTCCAAGTGGTGTTTGTGCAGGCAGTTCAATTTGCATGTGTAATTCCACTGTGCAAATTGACAACAAGTAGATAATTCGAGGAAATAGGCTGGTTGCAGGCCCCTGCTATCTTCCCAAGCCTATTCATTTTGAGGAACCGCTGAGGCATGAAACTCATACATCAACTATTTCCTGACAACGCTTAGGCTTATTGTCCCCTAAAATGTCATTACAGCCATTATTTATGAAGCTAATTCATTTATTAAACTATATTTACTCTGACAGAATTTGTCACATTCTATCCATATCCCGAGCATTGCTTTTGAACAATATCTTTGAATGAGTATGTGTGAACACGTACAGCCTCACAAAGTTTTGAATCAACCCTATTTGTCACTCATAATAGCTGGAATATTGCGAAAAGGTGGCTGCAGTTCTCTGTTTTATTGACTTTATTCATGGAAACTTTTCATGGCAAAAGCCTACACCTCGTCTAGCAGACGTCCACTTTAAATAGTTTGGTAATAACCTGCACCCTCTCTTTCTTTTTGTCCTGACACAGCAGAGTTAACACGACCGTAATCAGATGCGTTGCAGCTATTTTAGGAGCGCTGATAAATTCCCGCCCTGACAGCCCCCTTTCCAAATGAGTGTGTATTACTCACCTTTAACACATTGCAGTCAAACATCTAAAGCTAAAGAGTTCTCGCTTCTCGCCTCCTGGCCTGTTGCTGCTGACTTATGGATCTGTCAGTTTAGCAGCACACTTCATGACAGTGTGGATAATTTGCAATTGTGAGCGATGAAGTAACACATGGGGGGGGTCATAAATTTTAATGTTACATGTTCTCTCTGGATAATTCCGTCATACCATTCTCCTGCATCTCTTTCTTTGGACTTACCTGTCACCCAAAAGCACTTATCACAGCAGTGGCGATGAGTTGTGTTTGAACTGTTTTACAATATTGATTTGGAGGCATGACATTTTAATTAATACTGGGTGTTAGCTGTCATATAGGCAGCCAGCCTCATTGGTTAGAATATGAGACAGGCGAGGTGGGGGCAGTGGAGATAAGACGAAAGCACTTACTGTGAAAAGGCTGTAAAAGGGATCAATGTGGAGGGAGAGAGACAGTCATGGGCTGAGTTTAAGGTGGAAAAAACAGTAATATCTGTTCTCACTGTATTTGTGTCAAGGTCTTTTCTCTGCTCGATAACACAAATTATTGAGACACAGCGTGCCTTCTGGCTTCCACAGGTTGCAGAGTACATCATGTTATTGGGAGTCTGTGTTGCCAGTAGACCCGGGGAGAGGCTGCGTGTTGAGAGACAACCAGGGGGGAAATTAGGTAACTTTGTAGCACTCCATTGAACAGCAATAAGCTTTTAGGGCTTAGCAAGCATAAACACATTAAACTGATGAGATTCATCAGCACTCTTGTGTCAAATCTGTTGTGCCCACGGGTAGAGCTCAGCAGCAGTAGACTGCAGAGTGGAGGGAAGAGCTGGAGACGAACCAGTGCTGTCTTCTGGATGGTTCCTGCTTTTCTCAGGTGATCTCTCAGCTAGAATATCAACCTCTTGTTTTATTGTTGATGTGCCATTTTACCTGAAGATCAGCCATACCTTCAATACTTAAACAGTATTATTATTTATTTTTGATTATTGAATAACTGATGGACTCAGTAGCACTTTCCAAAGTTGAATTTGCATCATTAGCCACGTCTGCTGACACTTGCAAGAAATTATACAGCTGGCAGTGAAGAGGTAACATACAATCAAACAAAGACAATACATGCAAAACAATTATAAACAAACTTAAAGATATTATATACAGTAAAAGTACGAGCTGGACAACAAACTAATCTATACAGTCAACTAAGTCTATATACAGACTTTAGTCTTAGTATGAACTATACTGTTAATATGGGAAGATGTATTTTATAAATGACTTATTATTACCACTTTTTATATATTATAGGCATAGTTTGAGTATATACTTAGTATACAGGGTTGAGTATAGATTGACAATGAAAGTATTATTATTGTTATATAATATAATAATAACACATTAGATTTATATAGCTCTATTCAAAGGCAGATTGGGAATTGTTTGAGTTTACTGACTTTGATTCATTGACTTATCATGTCAGAACAATATGTGTTTATTGCCTGTATTAAACCTATATGCAGCAGATTTAGCTAATGGTAGGCTAGTTGTAACAGTAGCTGAGTGCCCGCCGTTAAAGAGGGCAGATGAGGCATTTGTTCATTTGCAGTTAGTTCATCATATTTGATGTTTAATTGGTGTAATCTCGGAGCTGCAAAGCTGGAGGATCTTACCCTGATAAAGTAATACATTTAAATTGAAATATTTCTTCTCAAAGGTAAGAAGGCCCTTCAACTTCATTTCACCATTTATCTGTTGTCTCTCCCTTTCCAAATCATTACAGCCTCTTGCCTTTTGGATAGTTTCACTGGAGGCAAACAGATCAGCATGAAATTAGCTCAGTTTGAATCTTTATATGGTCCAATCAGATGAGCTGAGATTTAATCTTGGCTGGCCTGCCCTACCAGAGTCCGACCCCTCAGATGAAATGGACTACATATTCATAGGTTCACTTGCATGGTTGATTATACCAGCGTAGATGGAAGGTACAACCTTTCCTCTGTTTATCTTTATTCCAATTTTCCCTGTGTGACAATGAAGATTGGATATTGAATATGAACTCCCCCCAGTGATTGAGTCAAAACCTAAGTCCACAGTGACATGGCGCTCATAATTCACCAGTCCAAGTGAAACTATAAACAAGTCTGATTTTAGATAGAACCTGTCTGTAATTTACAGATTTCCAACAGTCCACTTAGAATTACTACTACCTATAATGCCTCATATTTTGTAGCTAAATAGTGTGCATGCCCTTGTAGCTATTCATTACCTAGCCTGACATAAAATAATACCTTGGAATAATGAGAAATATTACCTGATGAATTAATTATGATGATAGCATCTGGGGTAGGAGGCTTAAATGCCATCTTAAATTACATGCATAAACTTTCAACTTGTTTTCATTTGCATAAAAGGTGCAGAAGTGAGCATGAATACCAAGAACATCTTGAGAAAGAGACAGCATGTATGAACATAGAATATATGTCCATACATACATATACTGTACATGTGAAGGGTTGGAGAGGGTTTAACCTTTGATGCACATGTATATCAAAGGTTAAAGCCTATGAACGAAATCTGGTGATAGACTTTATTGTTTATATGAATTATTGTTCATTGTTTCCACATTGAACCCGTGAACCTCCAGCAATGTTCCCATTATTTTTATTTGAATGTCAGAAGTGATTGTCACTCACTTCAGTTCAGCATTTTTAATTGACTTAATGCACAAAATGTCAATTTAGAAACAGGAAATGAAAGTGGTCAGTGGTAACCAGATAACAAAGGCTCAGGTGCACTGAATCAAAAATACTAATATAATTCAATGTATTTTTTCATTATGTACACGAGGCACCAGAGAGTACTGATACAACACGAACTAGAGGTTTTTTTAGTAGAGATTTTGAACGGGATGTGTGTGTTTCACTGAAGCCTGTTGATGGACATTACATTGTTGTGATGGAGATATACCAGTAATTGTAACTTGGTGAAGTAAACTAGAGGTCAGCAGTGTTGTCATTGCTGATAAATTATAGTAATATTTAAATAAGCTCTTTTCTGAAAAAGAAGAAATGTGCAAAAAAACAAAACAAAACAAAACAATGGAGATCCGCCCCTCTTGTCTTGGTTAAAAGAAGATCAAACATGCAGTATGACTACAGGCCATGCTGGGCTTGAAGTGCACCCTTCTGACCTCCATTTATCATAGCAGCAGGACGGCTGTGTAAGCAGTGGCAACTTGATCCCTTTTTGCCATCAGTTTCTGAGTCAAATACTTGTATGTAGATCATAATGCTCACATTCAGATGTTTCCCCATGTGCTGCATTGTCAGTATTTTTTATGAGGCATGAATTTATTTGCAGTGCTTTGAAAAAAAAATCTATTTTTCCTGTTTCACAAAAGAGTCCAGCACTAATTAAGCTCATGTGCACCTGCAGTACAGCAGGTTCTCAGGTAAGCTCTCCATCACGGCATCATGGCACAGGAGGAGGAAAAAAAAGCCCCCATATTGTGGAAATCTCCTTTTCCTTAGAGAAAGAGAGGGGGAGAGAAAGTAGGAGAAGGAATGCCTTCCCTTCCTCATTACACTGCTGTCATTTACTCTTCATCCCCCGTACTCTTTAGTGGCATTAAGACGGGATGTAAATTTGACAGTTAACGCTGTTAGAAAATGGCTAGTTCAAGAAGGGCAGGAATTAGAGATGGGCATTAGGCGCTGATAAGCTCCTTTCCTCTGCCGCGGCGGCTGCTTAACATTCATGGGAAAGTCATCATCAAACAACGTTATCACAGCTCTGTTGACGGCTGAGGAACATCATCACTATGATAATTTTTTTTATAGCTGTGAGCCAAAAAAGCACTCTTTTATTTCAGCGGTTTGTTAATGAGATAGGAGCTTGTTGGTATGGGCAAATGCAAACTTGCCACTCTCCAGCATTTGTTTGAGTCCCTCAGCCCCCCACGCTTCCCACTGCACCCCCACACACTGTTTAATGTTGCAGGCGTGGGGGTGGGGGGGGGGGGGCATTTTATGTACTCCTTTTCGAAGTGCCGTGTGTACATTGTTGAAGGAGGACCTTTATGTGTACCTTTGCAGATCAGTCGCTCAAAGAGAGGGAAACACGGTTATATCAACAAACGCTCTCTCCTAACAGCCCTGTAGCTGGCACCTGTCACTCACCTGGGATTTAGCCATAGATCTGAATAGCGGGAGAATGTTGATGATTATTGAGGCTGAGTAAACTCCCACCAGCTATAGCACGTGATCAACTCTGCTTTTAATGATGAAAAGGCCACTTACACTGTCGGATCATGTGGCCTTCAGTAAATTATTTTCATTGTGTTTTCCCCCTCCTATTTAATCACAGCTCTCTTAACAGCTTGGTTCAGAGGTTTCTTGCACTCTGCTACCACTGGATCAATTCACATGTGTGCTAGCTGCCAAGGCTAAGCAGCTTTCTTATGGATAGGGATGCAAACTGTGGGCTGTAGATACCAAAATCTGATTTTGGCTTTGTCACTGTTTGTGTTTGTGGAGTGGGTTAAGAGAGATTTAATCTTCGTAAATCCTTACCAGGGGACAAGACAAACCGTCTCTAACTTGTTCTAATTACTTCTAAAACTTTTTGTTTGCACTACAGTCAGCAAGAGAGGTGAGATGACATGTAATGTAGTCATTTTACATTTCATATCGAGTTTCTTTTGACGGTGTAATGGAAAACTTCATAGCTGGACACGTGCCCAGCAGTCGTTGCCATGCCAGCTGTATGTCTATACCTGAATGTAAAAAAATGTACAGTTCAAGTCCAGCTGACAATCATGTGACGTCAAACCAACATCTGTGTCATGTTGGTAGTTGAATAGCATACCGATTTTGCTACTGTTTATTTCTAATGATTTTAGGTCCAGCAACTGTTAGATTTTCGGTTTCAATTTCATAATCCTGTTTTAGAATATAGTATTAGTACAGTATGCAAATTATTTACATTCAGGAGCACATGTTATTATTTCAGTTCATGGCTGTGGAAGCATTGTTGGAATAATCTCCCACCTGCACACCTCCTTCGCCCAAAGGAGCTCTGAGCATTATTTGAGGGCATTTCAAACTGTGGGCAGAGCCACCTCGGCTTACAGTATGGAACAAGTCACCAAATCAGAGCATAAACTGAAACACCATGAAAAAAAAAGTGAAACCACCAGGTCGTACTTTATAAGAGTTTAAGTATTCACTGAATTTGTAATTCGCTTCTGTGATTTGGTGTCAGAGATGGCACCTTCTGTTTTTTTTTTTGATTTCCACATGGCACACATTCGTCTCAAAACGTCTCAGACCCAGGTAGAAGGACTCACGGCAGCCTGTCTCCACAATGCAGCGAGGCTCTTGGTAATTACTGTGGCAGTTGTAAAAGCAGCAGAAGTCAACACTTTCTGGCATAGGACTGTACGAGACATAGAGTCATGCATAAAATTTCACCATGTCAATTAAAATTCTGTGCTCTCAGGTTCTGTAGTGTTAGGAAGTGTTGTTCACAGCTTTGTGACACAGAATTAATTAATAATTAATGATAATTGTATGCTGCCTCAGAGCCACAATATTGTTGTATATTATTCCTGACAAACCAAAGCGTGTTGCCACATTAAGAGCAAAAGAAATGTCCCTTTAACAATATGTCACTATTTGGGGCATGTTTTCAGATTATTATACCAAGTGCTTTTACATTATCAGTGACTTATTTTGCCATTAAGTCAGTAAGATTGGTGTTATTAGGACAAGTATGCAAATGAAAATGTCAACAAGAAACAACACAGAGCAGGTAAACACCAACGAGCACGACTTCAGTTTTTCTTTCCAACTCTTAAAATTTACAAACAAACAGCAAAGTATGAAATGAAAGCTCAATCAAAAGCATAAAAATGAGCACTCCCAGTGTTTTTCAGCCCCTAGCTGCGTTCAACGTCCAACACAATCAAAACTACACTGATGTTATAATTCACAGTCCAATTTAGAAAAAAACATCATTCTGATGTTGAAACACTGTTTATTCATTATGGGCTTTGTTTTACAGATTGATTGGATTGAAGACATTTTTCTAGCCTAATGTTTTCATTGAGTTATTGATGTGAGGAGCGTGTTGTCAGCTTGTTATACAAGTTAGGAGGGTTAGTTTCATTCCTTGGAAAAACCAGTGCAATGCAAATGAATTGCAGATGTGCTCTAACCCTGTTGGATCCACAGCATTTCTGTCTTTTGGAGTCGATCCCACGGCATTATCTCCACTGTAGTGGTCTCTGAGCCCTTTGTCATGTTAGCTCAATAGTCCTAGTCTGCACCGTAGACCTCCATTGCTCTGTGTTATTTAGTGGAGTGTGATGTGTGTTCTGAGTTTCTTGGCAGGTTTGATTACTGTGAAAAGCAACAATAGATTTGATTATTTAAAGAGAGGAAAGGGATTTTTCGTGTGTGTTTTGAAAAAAACTCGTTTCAGTCTTGATTCATGACTACACATTTAATTAACCCAAAAGTGATTTCATATGTTTAAATGTTTGTTATTGTGAAAATATTCAGTGCAACTGACCAAAATCCTTCGAACTCGGCCAAGAAAAGAAAGTGCAGGGGAAACGTTTAGAGCTGCGTTGGAGGATCTGGGGTCGTGTATTTGGCACAGCAGTTTGTAAACTCCTCATAACTAAGCCACAGTTTGGTTTTTCTTATTTATGATAATGAAATGTAATGCCGCCCTTCATTGACATGCCGTGCTCTTAGACTTGAGTAAATTATTCTCGTTTTGCCATTGCTTCCATATTTTTAAGACCATTACTTAATCACATTGTCAAAATCCCCATTTCCTCTCATCAATCCCACATTGGGCTTTATTTGTGATCCTCTCTTTCTTTTTGCCTTCACCAATTTTATTCACTCCATTTCTCTCCTTCAATTTCGCTCCACATTGGTGTTTATTTTATTTTATTTATTTATTTGTGAGGATGACTGGATTACCCCTACTGAAATAGCTGTTACTCAGATTTTAGGTTATCTACCAAATCCATTAGGGGGAAATATACAAATAACCCCACTTTTCCCTGCCATTCACAGTGGTCTGCCGTTTCTCATCTTGTGGCTGCAGAGGCTTACAGAGCTATTAATAGTAGGTAATCTGCAACTATTTTGCCTCCTAATATATTTATGCTTATTGTGTTATGGAAAATAAACACTTCATGTGGATAAGGGCTATGGTGGAACTGCCTACCAGTCAGTGACCAGCCTCACCACTTGTCCCCGCTCCCTGATAGATAGTAAACACCACTGTGTCACATTACTATTAATAACAGAACGGCAGGATGAGAGTCAGCTGTAGCAGGTCTCATAATTCATAATGTATTAATTTGCAATTAGCGGTTTAATGAAACTGATACTGCAATATTAGTTATTAGGTGTACAGTTTCAGCAGAAACAAATCCACTCATTCAGTACAATAAAAGTGGCCACATGAAAGAAATAAAGTGAAGAAGCAAAGAGCATTGAAGCTAACGAAGTGTATTACACACTTATTAAAGTAATTTTCACTTTGCCTCCCAGACCTGGCCAAAAACACTTTCAAATTCTCATTGTACTCCAAGGTAGGCTATGTGGAGTTTTTTTTTTCCTTGTTAACTTTGAAGTAAGCTCAAAAAATGTATAGGTAGACAGGGGTGGCATCAAATAATCAGCAACTTCAAAAAGCATGCTGCCACTTAGCACTCCTAAAGCCAATGTCCCCAAGACATTCAGAATGGAAATTATTCAAACTCATTTAGTGGCAGCAAATTGGTCTAAGTTCAATCAGAAAACAGACTGACACTGAACAAGAAGTGCAGCCTAATTATACTTGTTTGTCAAATGAAAATTTCATTTGGGCAGAAATGAAACCTTCGAGCAACTTCTTTTAAGGTGAGCTCCTAGTTGTATTATCAGCTAAATGCAGTAAAATCCATAATCATATGATGATAATGAAAATGGAGCCAATGTTAACATTCAGGCTTCCATCGCCCCGGGCACATGGCGATAAAAATTAAGTACCATAGTCCTCTGCCAGGCACGCTGACACCCGGGCTGGTCTTTAGCCTCTTAGATGCGTTTTTGCATTTTAAAAACTTTATCAAAGCACTGTTGCAATGTGGAAAATGTCAACGTGAAATGCACTGAAGGCAAATTGGAATTTCATTAATAGTAAAATTATTGCTTTTGACTGATGTATTACTATGCTTGTTAAGAGCTGGAGAGTGGAACGCTCGTCTGTCTGGTCGGCAGTCTTGCCTCCTCTTGTCCCATGCCATTTGCTGAAAGTTAGAGATCTCTTTTCCAACTGAAAATGGGAATATGAAGTTGCTAAAGTTGCAAGAAGTGAAGAATATCTGACGTTCATTTATGGTGTAGCATGACCAGCCTTAACGCAGATGTAAAGATACTGAGCGTGTTGCTGTATGTCTCCTCTGCTTTGACATGGAGCTGATGATGGACCAACACAATGTGGATTTGTGCTGCAGAGCAGTGAGGTGTCTTCTTATTGTTAGGCATGGTGACATCTAATCTTAACTATAAAGAACGGGCCCTCGAGATCCCACTGTGGATTGGTATCACAGGTAAATAGACCTAACCCGCTGTGAAGGTATCAGTTCACTGAGACTTGTGTTCATTCATGAAGCCGGTGATGTTTATTGATTTACCTTGTAATCCTCTCAGTGTCAATGTCGTCAGTGATGGAGGAGAAAATGGGAATGGCGTGTCAGATGGAGGACATTTTCTGACGGCAAAACGAGCCAACAGATAAGCTTTAATGGGACACTGGTATTCATGTTCTCCTTTGGACCCATATTATTTGCGTGAAAGCTGTTTAAAAATGATGGTGGGCTAGCTGGCATGGTGGAGAAGCAAGTCAATGTACAACATAAATACTGATGCAGCATAATAAACGGCATAATATTCAATAATATGAATTAGTATTACTCTTACACTGTAAAGTATTTTAAAAAAATGTGATATGTATAACTGACTTCAGCAAAACAGTTGTGTGCTACAACATGATGGCTAACAACAATTAGCTTACAAGCTAGTGTTTTCAGACTGAAGCAGCTCTCGTTGCTCATTAAAGAAACATGTGTTTGGGTCCATAGCTTAGTGTTGCAAGTTTCATGATACATGTCAGATTTTGTTTTTTATTTTTATTCAAATTTGACACTTTATATATGTGCTGTTACTCTGTCAGAGTTACAGAAACATCTCTCAAAGAACATTTATTATTGCGTTTTCTTTAGGGCTACAGTAGATTAGCTACATGGCTAACCCCAGAGAGACAAATGAAGAGTTAGCCTTTCTAATGAAATAATAATTCTACATTTGTTTCTTCCAGCCTCCTGTTCAACCTGAGCATTTCTCAGTGTTAAGTATCAACTTTGACAAGACTGAGGACACAGATGGGGACAGCGTACAGGCAGGTAATTGTTTTATTATGTTAACATTTGTTTTTTCTAATAAAGACAGATTACATCAATAAGCTTTCCATAATATAAAAATATAATCATAATATAATATATAAAAGCCACATTAAGTAAATTAACTAAAAACTACATACAACAAAATAAAATCTATCAGTACATTACGCAGCTAAAAGCTTGTACCTTGTGTTTAACTGTAAGCCAGCGTCATCTCCTCTGCTTTTTACAAACAAGATTGGTTTTACTGATCTGTTGGTAAATTTCATTAAGCGTGTTAGTTTGGCGCTGCTTATCCACTCATGGCATGAATGACGCTATGTTATCTTAGTGTGCTAGAAGTGGACTGTTACAGATAGACCTGGTCACACACACAGGACATGTCATGGACCGCAGACAAAGGTTTTCATTAAGAATGACCTTGATAAAGATCAACATGCTAAAATTTTAAAATGCAATGTTTGAATCAGATTTTATATAAAGTGCTGTAGAATTACTACTGGTGAATAGGAACATACTCTCCATCTAAACACATTAAAAACTCTACTGTTTTTATTATTGTTTTTTTCCCCCCTTCAATCAATCTGATAATTACAGCAAACATAACATAACAGCACAGCTCATGCCAGTCAGTAAAACCTATAGCAGTACCTTCCTCAGTAAAGTGTCACATCACTGATAATTCAGATTGGTACCTGGTCTGCAGCTGTAGGCTTTCTGTAATACAAAAGAATTTCAGATCACACAATGTTGTCATTCTTTTCTATCTAGTTTAATGACACTATTAATTGGATTTGTAATGATGTTTTAAGCAAACTTATTTCAACAGACATCTTTCAGGCATTGGCCTTAATGATAACGATGAATAGTGCATGTCTGGCATACACTAGCTGTGGATCAGATGCCAAGGTATTTCACAGCATTTGCAGTGGAGCTCTGACCTCTTGTGCCTCTTTGTGGAAGTGCAAAATCCTCATGCTCCACTGACAGTGCTGGTAATAACAAGCTCTGTAATACAATATCTTTGTAAGTGTGGCCTTTAATTTTAAACATTAAATCGTCTTGGAAGCCTCCTTTCACAGTTCCTCCATATTCAGTACTTTACCGTACTTTATGAACCCCTCAGGTGACTTTCCAGAAAACCATCATAAAAGTCCCTGTTGGAGCAGGTTTGGTGAAATTTTAAAAAGCACAGTGAAATGTTCCACATAGATCCATTTATGTGCTGTTCACGTCGGAACTGTGAAGGTACCCTCTGAAAGGATAAATACCAGACTATACTGTACCAACTTGTAATTTAAAATAGGAGTCTGTGTTGTCTCTAGATCTGCCCCTGCTGTAATTAATGTATGTCTAGTTTTGCCTCGATATATAACGATGATGCCTAATAGTTCTATTATTTCACATGGTTCATGACCTTTTCTGTTGAACCTCCCTGACTCCATCTTGTCATTCCCGTCACCCTCCATTGCTCACAGCTAAAGCAGCAATTCCATTAAATATTCCTTAATCCTTAAACAGCACTGCTTTAACCTCTGTCATATGTAATGAAGCAGCAGTATAAGTGACCTTTAGCTCCACTTCTCTGTGGTACTGTTGCTAACTTGGACAAACAATCCCCCCTGGCATCACGCCGACTTGCAGAACAAGGGGAGTCTGTCACTGATGGTCTCTCAAAAGCCAGAGATAACTTTTGGAAACACTGGTAACATCATGCCTTGAGATGTCAAATGTACCCGAGGACAAGCTGAAGCAGCGCTGCACAGAGGTCTTACCCTCCGACCCAAACAAGACTGTCAAATGCTCCTACCATCTGTTGTTAGCAAGTAACTCAAGAAATCAGATTGCAGCTGGTGCTTAACGTGCCATTGACCATCACCAGCTACATCTGGCTACAGTATAAGCAGCTGCAGTAGTTACGCTTTTTATGTGTCTTTTGAATTCCATAGTCTGCTGCCATAAATTGCAGATGACACAGTAAAGTAGAAAACCCATAAAAACAAAATGGAGAATATGATTTAACACATGTCTGTGATTATTATAAAGTAGCAAATGTTCAGTCTAATGGCTGCCACATCAGCACTGATTAGTAGATGTAAAAGCCTGTTTAAGTTGACTTTTGTCATAGATGTGAATATTAACAAATATATATACACACACACATGAACACACATATAATTAAAATACCATGAAAGCTGGTAGGTTTGGACACATTCTGTTATCCACCAGATGAATGACCACTAAAATATACCAGTCTCACAAATATACCACCACTTACTGTGAAAATAAATATACAAGCACATGTGCTTTTTCTGTCGTTCATTTCGATGTGTTGTCGTTTTCCTTAGAGCATACGAGCATTCATCTTAAGTCTCCTACATGTTGTCACCTGTGATTGTAAATCTCAAGCTTTAAGGCACGTCTCTTTAGCCAGCACTAGGAAAGTAAAGAGATTCATGGAATCCGACATATTGCTTTGCTATTGTTGATTCATCTCATGAATCCATCTTTGTCAGCCCGATGAATCCTAATAAAGCAGAAATCTGTCACATTTGCTCCACAATGAGGGTAGCTGGCAAACTTTCTCTTGGAAAATGAAACTATTATCTTCAACTAGACACGCACAGGGCTCAATATAAATAAATAAAGTCACACTTATCTAGTGGCCAGCATGATTACTGTAGCCAAAGCTGACATCCAAATTGACTGTCTTATCATGTCGAAGTGATTTCAGCTGAGTGAAGACTGTAGATGAAAGCAAAACGATCTTTAAATAGTAGTTAAAGATGGTTGCTTGATAAGTTGTTCCACAACAGTTTTGATCAATGAAGCATGCATTCAATATACTGCCTATTTAGATATGTGAGATAAACTTAACTGGTCTTCTAAATGGTTCATAAATTGTATTTCCTTCAGTGCAAGGTAATGACTTTATGGCCTTGTTGAATTCCTAATACTGGGACATACTGTAGATGCTTCAGGAACATTATGCTTAGCTGGGACAGACACATTTTCAACATATACCATATTGCCATATTTACCTTGTATTTGGTTCCGTTTTCAATGCATGATAAAATGTTAAAATGTAAATTTTAAATCTTTTCTATTTGTATTTATCTGAGTTGTTTCATCAGGCGAGGAAAGACTCATTGCTTATAAATATAATCAATTATCACACAATAAGTATCCGTCCTTGAACCACACACAGAAATGTTGACCACAGGTGGAATAATTGAAATGGGCCTTTAGAGCAGTATGTCAGGAGCATGCTTTGACTACCTCATGTCTAAAAGCCTATGAATTGAATTTGCCGAGCTCTCACACGACAAAGCCTGTCAGGTGGGAGCTCCGGCAGTGGAAAATGTCAAAGCTATTTTCCTCTTTACTAGTCAATGCAATGCTTGTTTAATAGTAATTGGAATCTTATCCTGCTGTTTGCTCATCATTTCCTCTGCCTAGTTATTCCACGCCTAAACTCCATTTAAGTTTTTAATAACATTTTAGAATAGTTCCCATTCAGGTAAACAGAATCTGATTACCTTGATGGATTGAAAATGTATGTCTGACGGTAGTTTATTTGATTTATTTATTCAAGGGGCCTCAAATGGAGGCACTTTAACTGAGGCAAACAAATGGTTGCCATAGCCTCTTTCCGAGCAGCACAGTGCTTTCCAGAAAGGGCGAGATTTTATATTTTGTTAGCCTCTGCACTTCTCTGTCTCTACCCAGGAGAGACACTAGGAATGAAAATAACGCTAGTCCGTCTTCATTTGTTTGTTCAAGCCAATTTTTTTTTTTGTCAGCATATTATTATTGCTACACATAATGAGGGTTCGTACTGTTTCTCCACAATCCACCTGCTCCAGAGAAAAATACTATCCACCGGAGTCATTGGTTGTGAGATATTTCTTAAAACAGAATACATGCACACTGAGTGCCAGGAACCAATGAGCAGCAGGAGTCTAAAACTATTCTGTGATAGTTTTGGATTTCCCTCTCTCCATAAGCCTCTCATTGTGTTAGAGGACCTGCTTTGTACAACTGCTTGCCAGCTGCTTACCAAATGAGGTTATAGTGTTTCCCTATCAACTGTAAATTTCAATAATTTGTTGGAGGGGCCTCTCACTGTCAGTTTTTATCATATTATCAATGACGACTCAATTTTCCTCTGCCACTCCATCTCAAGCACTGACCCCCGGCCCTATTACAGTCCTGTAATGAAGTGCAATGGAGTGGTAATTGGTCCACATTATACCAGATCAGGTAACATTAGACTTATTTTCTTATCACAATGAGCCCTGCTGGTGACTCTCAATGAGAAACCAAACACAGTTCCTTTCTTATGCAGGCTATCATCCAAATAACATTTCAGCTAGAGACCCTTTCCCCATTTCAGTTTTCCATTTCAAGATTGCACTCCATGTCCTCGGACTGTGCTTTGTTTCTAGTTTCCTCTGCATTAAAAGTCTCCAAAAACAGCCTCAGAGGCAGTGCAGATATGAGATAGAGCTTTCCTGGGATGGGGAAGTACAGTAAATGAGACGGTAACATGACCGTTACGTCGGCAATGTTAGACGTACAGTACTCTGCCCCACCACCATTAAAGCCTCCCACCTTGGAGTGCTTCCCTTAAGTAACTACTGTTTGGATGTCTTTTTCTGACATTGTAAGAATTACACACTTTACTATGAATTGAGAAAATTTCACGAGTCCATTGCCATCAGTGTTAAAATACGGCTGCCTTTCTTCCATTTCCTCAAAAATGAGCTTTGTAAAGTTTTCACCTGGGAGGCACATTATGTGGACGAATGTAGTTCCTGTTACAGTAATCATGTCAAGAGTCATGAGTTAACTCAGAAAAGTTTTAGAATAATGTCCGCACAGGTTTAAATAATTATACAATGAAACATTAAATATACATTTAAAAGGAAGATTATCTCAACATAATCATTGAGTCTCATATTAAACAGCCCAGGGAACATATAGCCTTTGCTCAGGTAGAATAAAACTCCAAATAAATAAAGATCTGGTCGGTCAGTGTAGTAAAACGTTAAGGTTTCTGTATGTAATGTTGACTCATCTTGTGCCAGTGCAGCAGAATATCACAGAGCTGTTGGTCTGTGCGTGAACTTTTGTGCTCCGAGAGGCAGGATGTCAGATCTCTGCTGTGAACTGACGCACACTCTCTAGCAGAGTGGCTCTGTGTGCTGAAAACACACTGAGGACTAAAAAGACAGGATATTGGATAACAAGGTTAAAATATAGGAGCAAAAATATTCTCTTATTAAACTCAGGCTGCAGGGATTTGATTTGAGCCACCTAATAGATAGTGGTTTCAAGGGAGCCCAAACAAAAGGTAACGGGCCGGTCATGCTTATGGTAGCTAATGGCAGAGTTAGAAGAAATTAGGGGATTCTTTTTCTACAGGAAATTGTACTTAAAGGCGGGTCATGGATCACCCTGCTCTTCACAGGCAGTTTCAGAAGGCAGAGAGTGAACTTTTGCTGCGGCCATTAAAAGGTCCATTGAAGAAAGAGGTCAAAGCAGAAACAAAACTAATTGTATTATTGGAGAAAAGCAGAGCTGTGCAAATTGATTTTGTGGCTGAAATTCACGGTTAGACAAGTGAATAAACTCTCGTCTTGAGATTCTCTAGCTGTGATTAAAGAAAATGAAGACCGAAGGCCGTGCAGAACTGAAGTGTTCTTGCCAAAATCAACGAAATCTCGACAAAAAGTTGTAAACCACTAGCCACCAAGAATGGCCTCTTGGCTTTGATTCGACAAGTGTCTGGAAGGTTGTCGAGGTAATTCTCCAACGTGTGATGGTTTGTATTGATAACACTGGAAACAGTTGTTGCAGATGCTGCCACAGAAACCTCTGTGAGAGCTACGCTGGGCCGTGATCAGGCTCATCAATTCTCATACAATGACCGTGATCACTCATGATTGCAGTGTGTATATTGGCCTTTACCTCACCATCTAATTGGTGCAGTGGGTCTAAGCCATGCCAGGAAAATGTACCTCAAACTTAGCCTTCAACACTTTTCACGAGCAGCATAAGTATGCGTGAAAATGGGTTTAAGCTCTCCAGCCCCTCTGTAGTTTGTGGTTGCAACCCTGCTCACATTTTTTACTGAGCCCCCAGTCAGCTGATTTAGATTTCGATCCACTGTAGAGATCGTAGAGAGCACCATATAAGGCATAAACACGCACATGCATAAAAAGACATACAGCAAACATATCATACAACATAGAAAAGTAGAGGGTGATCTTAGACGCTGTCATGCTGAATCCAAAAGTTCTATATAGAGACTTCATCGCTACATAATTCAGTCTCTCCAAAGCAAGACAGGCTACATCCACATTACCACAGATCATACAGTAGGTCAGTGTGTTTTTCAGAAGAGCGCCGTCATCCCTCTGGTCTGCAGAAGTCCAAACAGTTTTCCTCTGTTGATGTGGCCTGGTGGTGTTTTCTCTGGTTATGTTTTTTTTCTTCCCAGTAGTGTTCTTGCCAAGTTAAGTTGCACAAACCAACTCCCTGTAATTAGTTCAGCTGCAGTATGTTGTTGACCTTCCAACCAAAAAGTGCATTTTAATAATACCCAAGGTACTATTAATGCATAAGTATCTTGCCTCACCTGCACACAGAGTCACTGGATCCCTCATGTGTGTGCCTTGTAGTGACTGGTTTCCTCTGGTTGCTGCCTGCGCAGTCACCAGTAAAGTGTGACCTGTGTTGTCGGTCAGTGTAGGTGATTGCCTGCCGCCCTCTAGTGGAGATTTGAGTGTGTTGCCTCATGCTGAGGCCTTGCGAGTGTGTGTGTCACCGGAAAATTTTTTGAGGAATCTGGAAGTTCACATACCAAGAAAAAAAATTACAACATACAGATGATTCATTCATGCAGTCATTTGCTTGCTTTTCCTGAGAAATAGATTGTGTACCTGTGTTCTGTGTGTTGACATACAGACCTGAAGTGATAATAATGAAAATAATAATGAAACTGTATCACAGTACAACTTCACAAAAAAACACACTCTTTAAAGTTAAGTGCAGCAGTATATTGATATGTATTGAATTTGAACTGCCACACGACTCTATGGTAAAGTAGTAATGGTTGTTTAATACATATTAAACTTAACAGTGACCCATAGACAGGGTATGCATTCATCAGCTTCACTGCCAGTAGCTTACATTTCTGAAATGTAAGAGTCTCATGTTCAGACATCATTGTGTTGCTAGTTTGAGGTTTATGTGATACAGTATCACGCTCACTGTGAAACACCTTGTGAAGGAAGTGAAAAAACGGAAGAAGCGTGTGACTCAAACAACAGGTGAATTGACGTATGCATGGGTTTGTGTGTGTGTGTGTGTGCGCGCATGTGTGTAGAACATTTTTGAGAACAGAGAGCAAAAGTATTTCAAACACAAGAACAAGGCTCCTGATGTAAATCTGTTTTCTGTGGCAGCACCGTCTCAAAACATATCAAATGACTTTGCCATTTGATTTATTTCATGTATTTTTTGTCCTGAGCAATCAACAAATGAAAACACTCGAGGGCCGGAAAGTGTAATTGCAGACATGTTGCACACTCTGACACGACACTGGTGCCTTTTTCTCACTTCTTCAACTGTTTCAGGAAGTGGGGCAGTGTCACCAAAATCAGGAAACTAAGTGTTGCTATTAATACAACTGAGCGAAAGGCTATAGCCGATGATAGCTAATGTAGTTTCAGTTGAGGAGGAGGAGAGGAGTTGCAGCAAACCCGAGAAACTAAACAGGACATATTTCATCAAACGATGCTCCTTGTGAGGTGATTTTGGGAACTTTCGAGGCTTCACAACCATGGAGGACCACGTCTCAAGTACTCAAACAGGTGAACATCCCAGCTTCTGTAACTTTCAAGTTAGTTTCATGTGTGTGCATAGCCAGGAGATATATGTTTACTTAAAAGCTGCTCTTTACAGTTGGTCAACAACATGAACAGCTTTTTAATAATGTTTAACATTTTTATTTCTTTTTAAATATGATGCATTGATCTAGTTGAGCTGATTTTCAACAGAACTTTCACTGTCTTTACACGGCCTTTACTGAGCTTATATAAAAAAAAAAAAAAAAAAGAGGAAGCAAACATCTTAGCTTTCCTGTGCGTTACATTAATAGGTCACTTATATTATGATATACCACATGTCTAATTTTAAGTCATTCATGTTAGTGGTTCATTAACAAACAGATGGCAGGTCTCTCTGGCCTGCCTGCCGTCAGTGGGAACTGTGATGAAGGTGAATATTCGTGTTGGATTTCTTTTCCAGTTAGCGTGTACAGAGGTGAACTTGACCTGATTAAACACTGTAATGAGTCAAACAAAATTACTCTGACCAGTGTTGACACAGTGCAATGTTTGCCCAACACCTTGTTGACTCTGCGCTGAAATATCAAACAAATCAGACATTGATTCTCTAACCACAGTCACCTTGACATTCCACAGCCGGACAGCTGGTATGTTGTGGAGCATTTCCACGACAAACACTACCTGCTGCAACATGGAAACCAACACATAATATCGCCAGTGTCGAATCATTAGCGTAATGTCCGAGCTGATTACAAGATTGCGATTCGTGTTTCATGGCGAGGCTGGATCAGTGAGGTTTAAGAGGAACTAATTAGTTATTACTAATATTTTCCAGTTTATGCTTTGGTAAGGTGGTCATGACACGGTTTGAATACATGTACTGTACACACTAATCATACTGTATTATGTTCTGTTTCCAAATCCCTCTCAGAATATGAGCTGTTGATCCTGCACACGGCCGAGGCGCAGGAGTGGGCCACATATCTGCAGCAGATCTTGAGAAGTAGTCGAAAATTCCGCAAAAGGTCAATTTTGCTGTACACGGTCGGCCCGGCCGATCAGCTCCATGGGTACAACTTTGACAACTTCCACAGTTGCAAATGCATCGTGGTGCTCCTCACGACGGCGTTCCTGGACATGCTCTATGAGCCTGAACTGCATGGAGCAATGCATAGACTACTTTACCCGCCACACAGAGTGGTAGTGCTACTGTGCGGCATCTCAGAGGATGACGTACCCAGAGAGTCTTTTGAAGACTGGCAGAGCTGGAGGCACATCAGCGCCGATGACGAACCCGCTGTCTACGTCTCCACCATTTTGGATTCCGTCACTGACAGTACGCAACATTTCATCACACTTAATTATTTCATTTTTCTCACTTATGTGTGTCTTTAAATATATTACAGCCATTGAGAACCAAACATAACTAATTATATGGTCAGTTCATCCATATTACAAGAGACATCATCTCACTGATATTTTGACTGTTTCATGGTGCATGTGGTAAAGATTTGACAAAAAAAGACTTTTTGCCCTTTCCAGGGTCATCATTCTTATTAATCAGTTTCATCCAGGGACCTGAGAGATTGTAGTGGTAAATAATCAGTGGATTATTAAATGTTTTTAAAAAATACCAGTGAAATTCAGTCTCTGCTATGATGTCGGAGGTGGTTTCAGAGTTGGATACTTCTACTTCAAGTGAATGAAACCAAAAGTATGTTCAGAAGCAAAACCAGTGGTTTTGTTTTGTGCACGAACTGAGTCTTTCACCCTTTAGGGCAAATAAAAACTTCTGTGCTCTTTGTATAATGATAAGTGTCCATCAAAGTAGTTGATTTTTTGATAATCATGTCTTTGCCTTTCTATTCGTAGGTAAACAAATGGAAGCTGAAGATTTGAATGACATATACATCTTACCAGCCTCTCCAACTGAAAATCCCACCATTGATGAGATTGAGAAAGTGGTGTCAGAAGAGCAGGAAGAAGAGCCCAAAACTGCCCCACGGGATGAAGAGGTGCCCGTGCCCACAGAGAGTTCAACAAGGCAGCAAATTAGCACACCTCCGCACACTCTCACCTGCCTCACCGTTCAACCAAACAGAGTTCTCTGTGGGGTAAGACTGAAGTTATCACATCCAAGTACATTTTAGTGAGAACAGAGCTGCATCCAACTAAATACTGTGTCATAAGTTTGTTATTTAGCATTTATTTACACTTTTTCTTCATTCGGTAAAGACAATCAGACACCAGTATATTTAGGATTTGCCTTGTGTCACTGTTGTTGAGTAAAACAAAAATGTCTACCAGTGAAATACTAACATGTCCTCACTGAAAATAATTACCAAGAAACTATGTTCATTCTGTTTTATCTCTCTGTTTAAGGAGCAGGAGACACTGTTTATCATTCTCACTCAGAAAGTGGACAGTGAGTCGGTACCAGAGGTGGAGTTTTCATCTCGAGGTGTAGCTTCAAAACGGGTCCCAGGCACTGTGGAGAATGAATACACTATCAGTGTTACTGCACCTGGCAAGTAGACCTCCAGAGAGTCATGTGACTTTCAACTGTTACCTGAACTGTTAGTTGAGTGCAAGATATTGAAAACGGTGCTGTATTTTCTTGTTCTCATGTAGACATGCCTGCTGGAGAGGCATCACTCACCATGCACACTGACCATGACTCCATCAGCTTGACACCTGTTACATATTATACCAATATGGGTGAAGTCAGTCGGTGTCTTGAGAATGCTACTGATCCTGTTAACTTCATCTGCCAGGTGAGACATGATAAGAGTGTGTAGCATTGTTGACTGTTTTTGTAAGTTTAACAGCTCCTCTAATCATATGATATTTTTTTTCTTACTTCCAGGCCTTCAACTTGTCTTCCAATGCAACAGAATCAGTGGACAGCATGCTGTCCGAGTCGTTAAAAGACAAGATGCCTGCAACCAGTCTGCAGCTGTTTGGAATCAAACAAATTGAACAAGAAAATATGGCAGCATGTGAGTTCAGTACTCTGATATCTGATGTATTACAAGAACAGCATCAGTGCAGCGCCTGTTTGACCTTTTACAATGAAATCACAGAAAGTAAAAGCATCTCTTAAGAGGGTCAGGGTCAACAGACAGTTATTTAAGTATTTGTAATTTATTGCTTTTCATGCTTCGTACAGATCAACGTAATGAGGAGCTTCCCACACTTCTCCACTTTGCTGCTAAGTACGGACTGAAGAAGCTGACCACCATTCTCCTGCAGTGTCCTGGAGCCCTACAGGCTTACAGTGTAATGAATAAGTATGGAGACTACCCAAACACACTGGCAGAGAAGAGTGGCTTCTCTGATCTGAGACAGTTCATGGATGAATTTGTTGTAAGTCAACTGAAAAAAAACTTTTCTTATTTTATTTTGTGGTAACCTGCAAAGTGTTGGATATTTTCCTCTAACAGTCAGGCTGAATCTAAATGTGCACCCTCCTTTTGTTATACCAACAATGTCTTCACCATCATAATGTCAAGTCTTTGGGGTTACGAGGCTCTGTATCTCAATTCAAAGTACTGTATTTTTCTGATGTGTGTCATACCACATACCTCATCAGGATGTGCAGTAAAATTTTGAGGTGCCACATGCAATATTTGCATCCCTCCCGGGAACACGGGTCACTGTTTGTTTCCTGTCTTCAAACAAATCTAGGAGACAGCTGACATGCTCAAGTCTCACCTTGACACTGTCAACACAGAGGAGAGTGCAGAGGTGTATGAACTCATGTCAGCTACATCTGAAGATATCATGATGAAGTACTCAGGTTGCACAGAGGACATCTATGAGTCCATGCTGGGGATCGACCCTGAATGTGCAGAGGACCTATGTAAGATTAGTTCGTATGATTTTATGTTTTGGTCCTAACAATGATGGCTGGTGGTTAGGATGTTACTGATGATCACTGTGCTGTTTTATCAGATGAGGTGATGAGTGCAGTAAATGAGAACCCTGAGGAGGCCATGCTAAGGAAGTTTTTCCAAGGTAGACATTTGAATCACTTCCAAATGAATCACCTTAAATGGAACCATTGTGTATGAGTGTATTACATTAATAATGTGATTATGCTTTATCCTCCAGCAAAACCTCTCGACAGTGTAGTCCAGGACAGCAGTAAGCACCATAGAAATGAAGAAGAGGAAAGAAACAATCAGAATGACTTAGATCAAATTGAGGAAGAAGAAGAGGATCCATACAACATCTGTCCAGAGGACATCTATGATACTGTGGATCCAAACACTAGCTATGACCCAGTAATTATTAACCGTCCACCAGCACCTATCCCCAGATCTGAGGTTGAGTCTGATTCTGAAAGGCCTATGACCTACATCTCTAGAGGTATTGTGCTATCTGTTTTTTTTTTTTTATTTTACCCCAAAATATTTTCTTCAAACATTTTTTCATAACACTCCTGGCAAAATCAATAACTTGATGTTTTTGACAGTATTTTCAGATAAAGGTACGTCCCAGAGTAAAATGATGGACATGGGATATCCTGCAGGTAAAAGAAATATTGCTAATGATCTCGTCAGTGTGAATGTATAGAACCAAATATTTTTGGATCTAGTCTGCTTATCACTTTATCATATAGAAAGCAAGTGTTTGAAGACACTAGATTCACAGTCATTATCTCTCATAATGTCATATATCTCTTATATACTCAAGTTTGATCATTCATCAGTGTGTGATCACTCATCATTATGCATAGAAGCAACCTTTAAAACACGACTCTCATCAAATCATCAATACATGACCAATGTTGCCTTTGTGCTATTAATGCTATCAGGCACTCAGCTGTCAGTGACACCAAGCAGGTCAAATAAAGAAGTTAGAGCTAATTGTGTGTTAAGGCATTTTTAGCCTAGTCTCTGAGAGCAAAGCGTATTCATTTGTCACAGCAGGAGAAGTGCAGTTTGGGACAACACAGACAATTGTGCCAGTGTGACAGTCATGACAATGAGAGCATGTGCCCAGTGCCAGAACCTGGGAACTGGCTCACTTAAATAGGATAAAGCCATTATAAATGTTGTGCCTTTTCTGCCTTGACAAGATGTGTGTTGTCAGTAGAAACAGGGTGTTTTATGAGTCTCTAATATCCTCTTCATGCTTTTACAAACACTCTACAGTGAATCAGCTGATTGTGAAGTCTGAAGTAGCATTGAAATTTACTAAATTACAGTGTACTTGATGCAGTCAGGTCAGGGGCAGGAAAAAAGTACAAAAATTGTCTTGAATCTGAAGGAATTTATCAGAGAACAGTCAACAATATGTGGGGTGTGGGGTGACTCATGGTCCTCTGCTGGCTGAGAGAGTGAAACCTTGCTGAAGTGTGGACCACCAGACAATCACCCATATGCTGCAACAAACAAAGCAGTGTTATCAAGCTAAATAAAAATTCAAAAGAATAAAGAGGAAACAATGTGAGTCGATGTTGGTGCTGCAGAGTCTCCTGGCAGAGAGGGAAATAGAAGGAGGTGGTTGACGGCCTCTGGTAGATGGATTAATAGCCAATTATTAGTGAAGTTTTACTGCTTTGAGCTTCCTGAAACAATCAACAGAGGCCAGATTCATGGAAACACACCTCACAGGTCATAAAAACAATGCAAACATAAAATAGTTCTTCTGCAGAGTTTCTGTGGCTGAAATTAAGAGTCAGGGTACTTTCATTTTTAACTCATGTGAGCTCATGTCAGCTAGTTTGACTCAACCAGTGAGTTTATTTCTGCCTCTGCAACAGCTTCCCCTATAAAACTGGTGTGTAACTTAAAGTTTTGTATTTACTGCTCCCAAAAGAGGTTAGGGGTGAGTTTTTATGTTTACACTGGGTACAGAACAATGGATTGTGGAAGGTTTCACTAAGTTTGACATGGTTTTCTGTCCTCCAGCTCGGCCTGTGATAGAGGCACCCACACCTGTCCATGACCCCTATGCTGGAATGAAGACCCCTGGGCAGAGGCAGCTTATATCTCTGCAGGAGAGAGTGAAAGTGGGGGAGATTACTGTGGATGAGGCCGTCCAAGAGTTCAAGGCCTGGCAGTTTGACCATGAGCGGAGGGCGAATTCCATACGCTATCAGCAGGTATAGGTCAATTACAGAAACTTTATCAGTTTGTCAGGCGTGGATTCATGGTGAATAAATACGTCTGATGTGACGTGCTGTTTTTTTTTTAGGAAAATCTGAAGAAATTACGAGACAGCATCACCAGGCGTCACAAAGAGAGAGAGAAGATAGGAAAGGAGCTTGGTAGAATAATTTGACTTATCTTTTTAATATTTATTTGAAACTTGTGTGTCTCCAAGAGATACGCTGATGATGAACGTGTCTTACTGTGATAAAATGGTTCATTTATGAGCATTTAATCACATCCTGTTGTTTTCAAAAATGCTCATATTTGATGTGGTCCACCCTCTCTTAGAATATGAGATAAGTGCCCCGATGCAGAGGAACTCGTACTGGGGCTCCGCTATGACATTAGAGTGTGCTGTGTACGAGCCATCACCCAGAGTGGTGGCCCAACCCCCTCCTGTGGCCCAGGTGATCCAGAGAGGCAGCTGGAAGACAGGGAGCACGTCCAGTACATCAAGTGAGTCCTGATGGTTCATTTTCTTCTTCATGATTTCTTTTCTGAAACACAGTGGTCAGATCTGCGACTGAACAGAAGGACCAGAGTACAACTTTTGTGAGACATTACTGTTCTGCTGATAAGCTGACGTCGAAGCTGCTGGCTATGTGACTTCCTGTCATAAGTCATGTAAAAGTGGTCGGCAAAACTGTTAAATATAACCAGGATTACAGTTATGTGCTGTGTGTGTGTTACTGGTTTGTATTGCAGGTTTGTGTGAGTGGGGACTACTATGACCATGCTCAGGCAGACTGTTCAGCAGTCTTTTTATGCATCACTTTCAGGTTGAGGATAGAAGATGGTGAAAATAGGATTCAGGGGAGAAGAGTTAATACTCAGATGTTAGTAATGAGGATGTGGTGATTTGGGAGCATGCAGACGTGGAACTGGGTGTAAATTCAACTCCCGAATTGTTGCAACTTGAGTAGCATTGGCCATGTGTTGTCCTTGTTGATGCTGTTTCCCCTGTAGACACTGCTGCAGTGGGAGGTAGAAAAAACTGGAAGTTAAATCCAGAGCAGTCATTTCAAACTAGATTAAACAGCGGACAGAGTGGAATGATTCAACGATGTTACTTTTTCCATGCACTGTACCAGCTGGAGGGATGTTTGTCAGGATTGCATTTCCCCTGACTTAATAGCCATAATAATGATGGCCATCTCATTACCTGTGAGACATTTTATCTTTTCCTTGTAACTTTCCAATAACACAAAAAAGTCAAAGCTTTTTTTTAATTCAGCAAAAACATTGGGCAGATGAGAGCAGACTGAGGTTTGCTGCAGGCCGAGGACGCTGTTGTTCCCTCTGTGAATTTCTTGAATTCCATTATTTCCACCAACCAGATTTCCCAGTGTTTCTTCACAGTGCTGAGTGATGTACTGTCAGTCACATATACCTGAGAGAGTTGGCTTTTTGCTCATGGGTTTCCTATTAATCACCAGCTACACCCACACAAAGAGATTTCAAAAAAATGCTTCACCCTCTTGACAAATGTCCCAACTTCTGTTATGATGGTGTCCATTGGTGTCCATCCTGTGGTGTATTTCAGTCAGTTAACTCTCCTTCTATGAATCCAGATGAGATCAAACTGGAGAAGGGAAAGGGACAACAAATCTCTTCGGAGCTCTTGGTATTTGGTCTTGAGGAGATTTGAGACTTGTTCTGTTTGTTCTCAGCATTGTCTCAAATTAAAGTCATGCACACACTCAGTTATTCAAAGACAAAATTACACAAGAGCTTGCCTGAGAGCTCTACAGTAGGCAAAACTGCTTCAGTTCTTAGCCTAAGTAAAACCAGACTGAAATATTCAAATGTGTCTGAAATACTTCCTCTCAAACAGTTTAGCTAAAAAAAAAAAATACATGCTCTTGCTTACCAGAAGAAACAGGAATTTCCCAGAGTCAAAGGAGAGTTTGATGAATGGGTCTTTTTTTAGATCTCATCAGAGATTTAGAGACTAAATGAACCCCTAACAGTCAAAGTTTGTTTAAGTTATGCTGTTTGTTTAAGTTGTATTCGCGACACCATTAATGTTTATCTTCCGAGGTGGCTTGTAACACTGGCAGAAATGAACTGTTCTGAAATATGAATTTTTGGTTGTTTGCATGTGAGGTTCGGGAACTGTCTCTTTGAATCCCTCAGCTTTGTATCTTTTTTCACACAAGCTTGCTTAGAAAAGGGGGAAAACCCATCAGAAAACAGGTGGGTTGATACGTTGTTAGGTTTTGAGGAATTAATATTAACAGCCTCATGACTTTAATCTGTGTGTTCTTTACAGGCTTCTCCTCTGTTTAACCTCACTCTAATGCCTCCTGCAGACATGTTGTACTGCCTAATCGTACCATGGGACATATTTTTGTTCACATTTGTTGAAGTGCTCTTACAGCACAATTCACCACCACAAGCCACAAGCAAGCAATCACGTGTCTTCTTGCCACATTAACCTGTATGTTCTTTACGGCAGGCACTGAAAGCAACAGACTCAGTACTCACAGTGCCCTTAGTTTCAGCAGTGGGACAGAGCCTGACTTTGAGGTAAGCCCAAATAAACAACAGAAGCATCTTCAACTTCAGTGCTTTTAGTAACAAGGCTTCACATGTACCTGCCGTCTTCTGCATCAGAAACTGCCTGACCTTTTATGCTGCACTTGTTACATGCAGCAGAGAAGTAAACAGAGAGTCTAAGTTCAGTTTTATACAGTGGACTCAGGCTACTTCAGCTTTTCAGATCCTGTACATGTTCAGGTCTCCCTGTGCGTTAGGGTTACACTGGCAAAAGACTCAAACCACAAGAGCCATACTTTCCTCTCTGGTGAAATCTTTGAATCTTGGCTCACGTTGCTCAATAGTTTCTCAGAAGCCACTTGTCAGGGTGTAATCAGAACTGTGATAAGTTTTCCTGTAGACCTCCATTCAAACACATTAACCTAAACTCTTTGTCATATATCACATCAATTCGACTGTAAATCAAAAGAGGGTAGTGGCCCTGTATCCATGTATCACTTGATTACTATCCTATCCTATCATATCCTATACTATACTATATTCTATACTGAGTTTACTGTGACATAGAAATAAATAAATAAATAAATATTATTTTTGCTTAAATTATTGAGCACTTATCAAGAAAGTATTGGTTTATATATCTGTCCATCCACTCCATTGTTTCTGCACTGCAAACTGTAAAAGGAGATGTCAGGTGGAAGTCAGTTTGGCTCCTCCCCTTTTCCATTCTTTGTTTTTTACCCACTTTTACACAGGTAATGGCATATGTATATTTTATTTGTTTTGTTTTTTCAAGGACGCAGTAGAGAGTCTCCCTCCTCCACCGCGACCTCCGCGACCATCTAATGGTGCACCCGACGTTCCTCCACCCAACATTCCTCCACCTAGGATTCCTCCACGGGTCCCAGAAAGGTCAGTCTGAAGCCTCTGATCTGACTCCTGAGCAATGTGACACAATACAATTACATAACTAAACAATACAGTGTACAGTGGACACTCATTTTATAATGCAAAGTGTGCGTGTGTGTTGTGTGTGTGTGTTTTAAAAAAGTGTGACATAGATAACAGTAAATATAGCAAAGATATAGATGAGATTATTGTCGCATGACAGGCAAACGTCATGCTGTGACAGACATTAGGTGGTGAAAGAGGAAATGTTCACCCACCAGTAATTCACAGCTGTACTTTTGAGAGGAAGCCAAAGTCAGAAAGTGATGAAGCTTTCAGTGTTCATGCTAAGGTAAAAACATCCACCCATACCATATCAAACTGACCACACTGAGAACATTTTAAAATAAAAAGCCAAAGACAAGGTGACTTGAAAAGGTTTGTGACCAGTGCCTTTGATCAATTCCTGTAACAACAATCTGATTACTATAAATGATAGAAACCTCATCTCTAAAAAAGACGAGCTCTGCGAGTACACAATCTGCTGGGTATATAAACTCTGGTACAGCCTTCCCATGTTCAACTGAGAACATGTCATATCATTGTACTCTATTGCACTGTATATCTATATTTGTTCTCATTTTATATTATCTCTGTGAACTGTTTCTTTATCCATTATCACTACAAGCTAATTCTGTCTCTGTAAAACACGTTCACTTAGCAAGTAGACACAAGAGGAACAGGAAACTATGGTTCAGAAAAGCAGCTCACAATATCGTCATAACTTGTTGTATGTACTAAATGACATTTCTTAGATACATTCAAGTGTGATTATAACAGAAAAAAAATTAACAAGCCCACCCTTCACTACTGCGTGAAAGTTTAAAGTGCTGCGAACTGTGTGGTAAAGTTTTCCCGTGTGGGTTTCATTCTGTGTGAAAACGTACCAAGAAGTGTTTGCTCTGTGTTTTTAGTGTCTGGTGAGACACTTTGTGCGAACATGCGACTTAAAACAGAAAATTATGACTTCTGCTAAAACAGTATTTTGCATTTTGAGTTACTTCAAAACAAAACTGAAAACCAAACTACAATAAGTGTAGGTTGTTGTAATCTATAGGAGGAACTACAGTATCACTGGAGTTAGCAGCTTTTGTCTGTATTTGGTAATGAGACACTATTTTGATAAATGGACATCTTCCTTATTCACCTTATTTCCCTTTATACCCAACTGAAGCTGTAGCTGAAGAGTAAACCTTAAATCTTAACTCCCTCTGAAGCTAACCACTGTATCTTAACAAAGTAGTAGCAGTGACCTGACCTTTTCACTGCGTTACATGATTTGCTGTTCGTTAAGCGGCCTTTCCCTGCCTATCACACATTTAAATGTATAGGTCATAATGTACTTTATTATATTGATATCTGTACAAAAATGTAAATGTGTCCAAACAAGAGAGGAAAGTTGTATTGTGTTCTCCCCTCTCTAATATTAAACTCAAAATGTCTGACTATAGAGCAACTAGATAGTCAAGTCAAGGTTTCCCTGTGGGCAACATCTAATTTCTGTAGTAAATAAATGGTTAAGTATATTGTTTGAAATATTAACTTCAGAGTCTATGTTTATTTATCATTATAGTTGCTGCCTTTTTTGTGACTTTTTTTTTTTGCTGCAAGTTTGAGGTTACACCCAGTCTTTACTGAATATTTGCTGCATCACCCGCTGAGCACTGTGTGTGCGTGTGTGTGTTGCAGGGTGCCAGAGAAGATGCTTCACGAGCGCTACATATCCTGTCCTACCCGTGCACTCCCTCAAAGACCTTCTCACAGACAAACAGCCCTAGCACCTCCCGTACCTCGACGCCTGCGGTGATCCATGAATGTCCACTCTTGCTGAATTTATTGGATATTTTTTACATGTAAAAGTGAAGGATGTGTCGGAAGTTCAGTTCTGTAAACAACCATCAGGATTCAACGCTGAAGACACAAGGAGAGATAATTGTTTTGTATGTTCATGCTTTTATTGATTTTATGTATCGGTTTACTTTGGAAAATATTTCAGCCACATCATATTGTGTTTGTGTTGGAGTGAGGTGGTTTGTGTCCTTGTGTATATGTGTCTTGTGTGTGACTGAGGAAGTGTTGTTTGGTTTATATGTCACCCTATTGTTTCTATATGTAAAAACTGTACCTGTATTAATTGTAGGGCATAAATAAATTCTGTGATATGATAACAAGTGATATTATAGCTTGTGTTTAGGTATTTTAGTTTTTTAAGTGTAATGTGTTGAAATGCTGGAGGGGTGAATCATTTGTTTTATATGTAATATTAATTATGTTTAATCACTGTTTGTTGTGGATGTTGTGTAAAATGAACTGAGCCAGTACCATTAATTCTGTTCACCTCACCAGAGAAATATGCATATACCCCCCACTGCCACCCACCCACCCAACACCCCAACCACAATATCGCTGTTTCAGTGAGATAGTAGCCTCTCTGCATGGATGATATGGTGAACGTTTGAGGGGGGTGGGGGTATTGTTTTGTACATCAGACTCGTTGTAACTTTTAATTTCATGATGAATAAGATTGTATATTCATTTTATGGCGTGAACTCGTCCCTCTCATCCTTTGAATAGGCTCCTCAACGACCACTGTTGATTTATTCTTTGTGCAGTGTGAGGTTTGGCCACTTGGTGGTGCTCTTTATTCTCTGTCTGCCCTTTAGAGATGGAAACATTTTTCACACACTCTGTAGCTTTGTACAGGTTCATGTGGTCTCTTTAAGAGTTCAAACCAAACAACGAATATCTTAGTTGGTATTTATATTGAAGAACTCTGACTGCAAAACTAAAGTCCTGTATACACAGTGTATAATACAAAGTCTGAGTGATATTTGCCAGCTAGGACTTCCGGTCAAAACTTTCAAAGTAAACATTTCATCACAGTTCAAAAATAAGATTACATTTCTCAAGACATTTGTTATAAGATAATTACAGTGATACTTATTAATCAGTGATTCGATGTTCAGATTAATGTTTAATAATCTTATGTAAACTTTTCTGACTGTAAAAATCTGATAATGACAAGATGGTAAAAAAAAAAAAGATATGGAAAGATTTGATAACGAGGAGGACAATTAGTGAAGAAATCAGTTTATGTTCAGTGGAACTCAGTGAACATGTTACAGTGACTGTCAGTCAGTGAAGGATGTGTGATATACTGTGTGGATCTATTAGTGAATACATCATGCATCATGAGAAACTGTCTGAGATACAGTACAGGCGCATTGGCCAGGATTATTTGCAATGTTGTAGGCAACAAATTCTCTATATTTGGTGTTAATAAAGGGTTCAGTGACTGACTGGATTTAGGTTTTGGCTCATTCTCATCAGGCCTCTCTACTGTTTCCCATCGCAGTAGTAAAACCCCTCACTACGTACTGCCAGCGAGCATTTGATTGCTTAAGTGCAAGGTTTGTTTTTCACCCCTCGGCAGCTGATGGAGCCCTACACGGCTTTTATTGTGAAGGGGCAGCGGGCCGGCCCCCGGTGCTCGGTGGTTGTGTAGTGCGGCGCCGTTGACGCAGCCGGGACCGGTGAGTGCAGCGCTGTCAGGACGCTGGTGGGAGAAGCCGTCGGTCGCCCAGAGCTCAGTGAAGTGTGTCTGCAGCAGCGAGTACAACACTGGATTACCACCACACAGAGGTGAGCACGCGCCTGTCTGTGGCTCCATCTGAGGCTCTTTGCTGCCTCTTATTCATGTCTTCATCTTTATTCATGCTCACCTTTTTCTTATTTTGTCTCTTTCTACCTTGGCACTAACAGCTGACTTTGTGTTATTATCCCATGGTGCAGAACCAGCACCACTTCATGTATCTCTCACTAATCAACCAGTCCTGTCAGTACCAACCCAGCAGTCCCCATCAAATACCACTGCTGCTCTCTGTCAGTCGATTTCTTCTTCTATTTTGATTTGGCATCTCAGCAGATGGGCGCGCTGGCTTTGGGACAGTTACTGCAGTAAAGACAGATCTATACAGTGGAAATGCGACCCGCCATGGGTGCCGCACTCTGAAGCTCAATGCCCTGGTGAAATCCCCAGATACTCAAGTGAGGGAATGAAACGCTCCCTGCTGAAATTCTGCCTGCTGTCATATTTTTTTTATTTTTATGAATGACTGATAAATCCTCTCTGGTGCGGGTGTTTTTGTAAGTTGGCTGGCAGCAGTGGAGCCTCACTGTTAGCGGTTGTCATTGTGAGTCATGGAGAGCAGACCAGCCACTCCACATGCATACAATAAGGCTGTGACATCAGGAGCATACTGTTAATGGAATGCATATAATGCGGCACAGAGGTGTTGGGAATAGTTTATTGAACTGTATCTGACTGTCATTTTTACCACAGTGTTGTCAGGTCAGGCTGCTGCATGTTGGATTAGATCACACTGAAGGTGAAAATGCAGTGGATGCAGAAGTAGTGAAACAGTAGGTGAGGTGTATTAGCAGCTGTTTTACACTGAAGGACCTCAGTGTAATTTATATTTGGGCTTGTGGGCTTGTCACTACAGTTTCTTTGAGCATGACTGTGCTGTGTGTATAGTGGTGATAGCGTTTTCTCTGCAGTTATTGACACAGTGGACCTGAATGTTAAACTTCATGTTGTAGTCTGACAAACAGGTCTGCATGAGGCCTCATAATGAGCAGCATGTGACACCAACAACTGCTTCACAGCACAAGTGTGGATATACACACTTGTGCACATTGTGCTCCATCAAAGCACAGTGAGGATGGACTTTTTAAAGAAGTAAAAGGTCAGAGGTGACACATTCCACACATTTATATGAAATATGAATATGGCAAATATGTCTATAAATAGTGATTATCTGGAGCTAATCTGGCACCAAGAATAAAAAACATCACAGTAAGAGCTGTTATAAAGTTCATGTAAAAGGTTGAGTTCTTGGATGCTGATGTAGAAAAAGAAAATACATCACCACCATCTTTGCTAAATTAGTTTGACCACCGTCAGTGAGCTGTGTCATTTTCCACTGAACATCAGTGGATGTGTTTGTCCCTGCTCATGTTTTCATTCATAATATTACTACAATGATTCCCTCTTTTTTCACTCCAGCGGATCTGCGTAACATGACGCTACACAAGCTTGATAAAATATTAACCCCTCCACAAATAATTAATCCAACTGCCTAGCAAAGAGAGGCAAAGCAGTCAGACTGATTTTCCCCAAAACTACCTGTTGTAGTGTTTTGTAATATTAACATTTCATTTCAGAATATCACACTCTTTTCTCATATAGTTGCACTGGACACGGTTAGTGGAGAAATTGTATGTTTAGCCAGAGAGAACAGGACATCCATTAGGTGAGCGCGTGAGACAAAGCTGAGTTATTATTATTATATTTAACTTAAGTGTGTTGTCACAGAGTGAAACAACACAGGTCCACACTGTGCTCACTGCTGGATAACAAGTTTTTCAGGCTCTCAGAAATATTGACTCAGTCGTGGTTTGAGCATCGTGTGAAGCGGGCTTCTGGTTTACAGCCTGTGAGCACAGGAGCTGTAGATGTTTGCACAGAGATAGTGACAGGTTTGTGTGTGCAAACGGAGCAGATACATCAGTCATGTGTGTGGTACCTGGGGGCTCAGCTAGAAGCCATTTTTTCCTCTCAAGTCATTCAAAGATCAGCCGAGCCCCTATGACCTTTCGCACATATTGTTGTGTAATTAAAGCAAGTCCGATATGAGCTAGCGTTTTTTTTGCTGAGCATACGTATGTACCCAGGTTACAGCAGTGCATCCGTCCAGAGTTGGTTGTTAGTTTAACCAGGCTTGGTGAAAAACATCCATGACTCAGGTTTAGTATTTGACAGTAATTTAGTTATTCAACAAAGATTTTCTTTCTAAATTTCCATAACAAGGATGTTTTGCAGTGTTTTCAAACACCAGGCAGGATTTCAGGGTGCAGCAAACCACTGCACAAAAAATATTAAAACCGAATGTAGTGTTGGCGCTTGCTTTTATAAGATAGAAACATCTAGTTCCTGCATTTCAAAGTCAGAATAAATCAAGGTCAAAGTGTTGTATTTCAGTCTTTTAAGCTTGACAGGACAACAGAAACTTGTAGAGTAAGGACTGCATGTGTCGGTATGAACTCAGCATAGTTGTTAATGTTTTATGAAGCTTGTTCAGAGTCACATTACACAGATCCCCTCGATTTGAGAGGAGCGACCCTCAGAGACATAAATCTCTAAACTGAATTTCAGAGATTCACCAAAGCCAGCTGGCCTCCAGATTGCCAGTAATGTTTTTCTACGTTGATCTCTGTTTGGTTTGGGAATCAAACACAGAGCATTGTGAGCTATGAGCTAGTCACAATAAGTGGATTCAAGTGAAACTGACCCGCAGATTATTAGAATTCACTTTGCCTAATGTCTGACCTGTTACTTTGACACATGTGGTGAAGGTCTGCTGCACCCATGTGTTCAGAACGGGTTTAAAGGTTCATATTTTACAATCTTTTATTTGAACTGTTGACCTCTAGTAACAACAGGCCAATCACAAGACAGGAGGCTCTGATCCTCTCTGATTAGCTGACTCTTTGCTGAACTTAACTGATACTGATAATTTCACTCACTCAACACTCTTAGAAACCAAATTCTCAAAGGTTGGATGATGAGTCCTGGTGGGCGGGGCTTGGTGACTGTTTCGTTGTGACATCACAATGTTACAGACGTTTTGAGGGCTGGTTTTAAGGCTTAGTTCCATGACTACACCCTGTGTGCATTTCTCTGTGGACTGTGGCTTTGACGCCTTCACAGTACAGACACTAGACCTGCTTCATTAATACACTACACACGGATGTCTACCTTTATATAATACTGAACCTTCAAACCAGTGATTAGACTATAATTCATCACAGGTTTGAAGGTAATTCAAAGGTAAATGGACAATACCAAATGATTTAATAATAATGTATATGTATTAAAATTAGTCTGAGTTCATGGTACGTGTGTGTGTACCATGACATGGTCCTTTGTGGTGACAGTACAGGTAGAAAGCAGCCTAGTCTTTACTGAGAAGTACAGATCACTTTGGATCATGCTGGATGTTTCAGCCAGACACCAGGTTTCTGTTTTCACTCCATGTTAATGTTACAACAGGTTGCTTAGCAACCCCCCTCCTCCCACCCACCCCTGCCGTCTTTCTCTTTCCGCTGCCATTGGCTGAAGTGGATGGTGAAGTGAGGTGTTATGCTTCAGCTTTTCAAGGTCCGTGGCACAAAGAAGTCCCCTGATCATAGACGCATGTAAACGAGGCAGGGAAAAGGACAATTTATGCTCTGGTGATGGATTTAAGCAGCACATCCTCTCCCCTCCATACCCACCTCCACCAACACCGCTCCTCCACCCTCTCCCCTGTGTTACATGTCGACAACTGATGGAAAACAATAGCATCATGGCAGTTGTTGGCAAATGTCTTTGTGAGAAGCAGCAGATGTCCTTACTCATCCCCACACAAACCAAACCAGAATTATTAGGTGACACTGATGTGCCACAGGTTTATAAATCACTCAACACAGCATGTAATAAACAGCCACAATAATCTGATATCTGTGCTGCCACCTATGGAGCCAGGGTGTTATTGATGGAGCTGCCTGTTGTGTTTGTGTCTGGGTGTGACGGGACGAGTCAGACCGGGCCCAGCATTCCTGAAATAGACGGATGATGGGGACCCACTGGAGTCCTGCTGCACGCTCATTTCACACGAGGATACCTTCATAGCACTTAAGATTGCTGGATTATCACATCGCTGTTTATATTCACGTTTAGCCGCCATATCCTATGACTCAATTATCAAGTAGTCCTGTCACACAGGCGCTCAGAGAGTTATATTAGGGAACACACTCACAGCTTCCAAACCACGCCGGAGTCAAAATATCCAGCAGAGACGAGGAAACACTTTCAGCACTCTCTAAGACAATGATTCGAGTTGTCATTGCAGCTCACCTAATGTGCAGTTCACCCTATTATCTAAGCCAGGAGGAATGTCCTGTGCACAGCTGAGCTCATTAACTGGTGATGACATTAAAATGGACATCACCTGTGCCTCTTACTCATATTCCCAAATTAAGTGCCACCATATTATCACAGTAATTTATCATGGTTGTTGCTTTTCCACATGTGTCGCTGACTTTTTCCCCTTATTTGCTCATAAGCTTCTCTTATTTTCAACTTTTCACTCAGCACCTACAAAAGTAAACTCTCTTAGAGTCCCCTGAAGAGATGCTGCAAAGCTACTAGAATATTCAGTTTAATGTTTGTCCTCACTCAGGCCCAGTGATCCAAGCTTTCTCACTCTTGGAGTGTAGCCTGGAGCCCTTGCTGTGAAGATGTATCACCCTGGGTAAACTGTCAGCTCGCAGACATTCTTATTACACTGGCTCTAAAAGCCTAGCAGACCCGTTAGAAGCAGCCTGGCTCTCTAACACAGTGTCTCTAACAGGCGGTTTGGTCTGTGCAGCCAGCTCCAGCCTTCCTCAGGACCTTCACACGTGCCAGCCAAGTGTTCCCTGTCCCGGGGATCTGGCCATGGTCACGTCCAGTAACTGTCAGGACTTCACATGGACACACTGACAAGCTGCAGGCCTCGCAGAGGGACACATCATTGGCTTGCTGTGATGGCTGCTTTAGTTTTCTCCTCAAGAAAGAGGACATTTTATTCCAGACAAGACAACAAACATCCTGAGAATAAGCCTCAAACATGACAGAGACACCGTAAAAAAAAACTATAAAGTTAAGACTCTGCATTAATGTCATATTTCATTAGGTGAGGTTCAGAGAACAGAGGGATAAAGGCAGTGTCTTGTCTTAAGCTCCGTCCATTATCAACATGGATGTATGATCCTGCTCTGAGGCCTGTAATGACTGCTCTGTGTAAGTTACATACATTTCCTTTTATGCTGCAGTTGTTTGAAATGAACTTCAAATAGCAGGGTTGAGGAATGTGTAGAATCCCAGGCTGCTGTCCAGTGTGGAAGCTGTTTATGGAAGAGAGTTGGGAGGGTGGAGGGCAGTAGGTGGGGGTCTCTTCTCAATTGGGGGGGGGGGGGGGGGGGGGGGGGGTAAGCTTCTGCTCCGGAGAGGCCCGTTCGAGCCATGTTTGGAGCTGTTTGGTGGGATCCACACACAGCGCTGGATAGCTTCTCCCCTCTCTGCCATTTGTTGACAAAGCAGAAGTCAAACGGTGTTACGTAACGGCCCTTTCTCTCCCACCGCAGCACAGCTGAGCGTGTGATGAGAGCTCTTTTGTGCTAACATAGCATAGACCCCCTGCGTGAAATACATCACGGTTCAGCTTGGTACCACCACGCCTTTGTTTTGTGCTCAGACAGAATCTGGAGCCTGATAAAGTGAGTGCTGCTGCCAGTAGACAGTATAATTATAAAACTATGCAGCAAAAAAAAAAAAAAAGAAATCAATTTCCATGAAAATTCATTGTATCTACTATTAGATGAGTTTGTTGGATACCACCCAGTTAATTTTCCCCACAGCTGATAAGATGGACGTTTCTTTGTGATCAAAGACTCATGACAGAAGTCCTCCTTTGAACATTTTATTTATTACTGTGACTTAATTGTTCAGTAATGTTTCTAATACATTTTTGCTTTTGATTAACATGAGAATCTGTGGGAAAAATATATTTGGAATGAAATCAGATAGATTTACAGAGGCCTAGCTATTAGCTTTGATATTAAAGCCTATATACAGTGCATTTTAGAGCTGAGGTTAAGGTCTCACAATTTTTTAAAGAGTGGTTTGGGAAATACAGATATTTACTGTTTTTCCAAGGGTTAGATGATTGATACCAGTCTAATCACTGTCCTCTGGCAGCTTGTGTAATAGTATACTCATGAACACTAACACATTTTGTCTTGTTTGTTTAATTCGAAGTCAGCCAGTCTCTGTGTGTTGTCCTGCTTGGCTCCAGTTAATACACGGACATGACAGTGATATTGATCATGACTATCAGTCCTCATCACTTTTTTGAAGATTTCTTTATCATAGATTCCATCACACATGAACTGAGCTATTAAGAGCTCATGGGCGGCTGAGTCATCCAGGAGTAGATTCCAGCCGTCACCCCGCGGTCTCTCTCTCTGTCTGTCTGTCTCTCGTCCACTGGTGGAGGAGGATTTCATATGGTGGCCTGCACAACTGTTGAGTGGGTGCCACATTCCCAGGTGGCATGTGGTGACAGGTCCATCTGGGCACGCTTGTTCTCAAAAACAAACAGGCCCCCTACATAGCCAGGGTCAAGGTCAAAGCTGGGACCGTCCCCCTGGATGAGACCCTCATAGCTCAGCCAGACGTCTCAGGGGGGCTTCAGAGGGACTTGATGCATTTGGACGAAAGATTCACATCATCGACTAGGTAATGTATCTCTAGATTCACACAGATGCTGGCGGATAATCGTAGCCTTTTGGAAAAGTATTTTAGTCATTCCGTGTGTGAGTGTCACATAGTCGAGGGGAAGGAAATTGTAAACAAGATGGATCATCTGGTTTGTGTATTCCAGTTTTTTGATGGTTACCCTGGTATGAGCTCAGAAGCTGTTTGTCTGGCTGTGAATTTTTTTATGATCGTTCTGTGACATGAACATCACCTGCTCTGTTCAGGGTTTGTCACTTCTGAGAATGCACTGCTTCTTCAGATGATCAGACACACTGTCAGTCACACCTCTCAGAGTTCACAGATCTAATCTAATGACACCAGATCACCATGAGTCTGTTCACCAGGGGACCCAGCCAGAAAAAAGAGTTTAAAGCTCAGAGCTTCAGTTTGCACACATGACCTTTGATCTTCTCAGTTTATCTCTGCTGAACTTTGAGCTCCCCACTTTAACTTGATATCCATTTGTTTTTGCCATAAAATGAGCCAAACTGACTGTTTTTGTAAGGCAAGACTTCTAAAGGTTTCTCTGATTACATGGACTGATGGTGTGTTTAGGTAAACTGTGGTTTTACAGGAGTTTGGCTGATAAACTCTCTACTTTATTTTCCTGTTTGTCTTGGCCCGGACACTGCAAGCTGGTCCAGAGCTCCTGCACTGCTCTCCTCCCTGCACGGAGGCATCTATTCCTAAAAAGGCCAGGGGTAATCTCTGCTCTCCTGTGTTTATAAAGCAAACTGAACAGTGCGAGCTGTCATCTTCCCATTATCTATTACAAGTGAGAGATTCATTTACTCCCATGTCTCTCTTTCCACTGGACAGTATATTCACTATACTGGGGTTCATCTGAGGATAAGACGGAAGAAGAGCTGAGATCAGTGTAGAACTCCTCAAAGGAATGTCTGTTAATGGTTTTGGAAATGAGATCATGGATGCATCGCCTCTCTGGGATGCAGGGGGTCAGGAAGTGAGTTGGGTTTTTACTAAAGAGAGTGAGGAAATAAATACACAAAGTTTTGATGCTGTGGGACGGCTGTGCTCCAGGCCTGGAAGATGTTTTAAGAGGTTTTTGCCTCATGGCCCCATGGGGCTTGTTTGGAATTCCTCCCATTTTCCCTCATCCATTTAGGCCTATTTGTGGAGGTTTCCAGCTGGAACATCAGTCCCCTGCGTGTTCTGCAGGTTGGCTTATTTACTGCCATGTATAAACAGAGTGCACACCCGCGCGCACAAACAACCGCACACACACAAACTCCGAGCAGGCAAAGCAACAACAAGCAGCAGGTTAAAACTGATATCAGAATAGATGGATTAAAAATACTATTACTAAGTGTGTTTGTATTCATGCATGAGTGACTGTTAGAGTGTCTTTGTAAGTGTGTGTGTGAGAGATTGTGAGCATGTGTGTGTTTGACTCAATCAGCCCTTTTCACTGCATTTTAAATGGGAATGTCTCCTAAATTAGACGTGTTGGCAGAGCACAATGGGAGGCCCAGCCAAGTGATGGGAAGTGTTTCACAGCCACTTTTCTGGTGGCCTTGGTGTTGCTTCTGCGCCGCTCTACTGATGCAGCTCAGATTAACGTTTGTTTGTTCTCTCTCACGCCCTCCCTTCTCGTCCTTAAAGGGAAACGCAGATTACATTTTGACTTCATATGTGAAGTCTGATGCAGGCCGAGCCTCCTCCTCCCAAATCTGAAAGAGCTGAAAGCGTCACCAAAGTGAGACGTCACCAGAATTAAAGTCCGAGTGAATGAGAGGGCCACCCACTGAGTTGACTGAGTCTTAACTGAGCTTTAACTAATTACTGTCGCCATCCTCAGCATGTGTTTAAATTCACTTTGCACTTAGGGATCTTTCTGTTTTTGGCCACATATTTATAGGCATCACTGTCATATTGTTGCATTGGAATATTATTACTGGAGTTTTATTATTATTCTTCAGCAGTGATCGGATCTGTGTCACTATTTTCTCCCTGTGCTTCGACTTGTAATATTGGTGAGATGAGTTTTTGATGGAAGAAAATATCTTTAAAGATATTAGTTTGTTGTGTCAAACACTAGAGGTTATTGCTTTTTTTTAATTTGAAAGATTTTCTTATGATAAATCTCCAGCTCTTATTTTGTCGGGTCAGTTTTCATTCACAAATAACATGTGGAGTTCTGTGTGATAAATGATGATGATTAAACAGATGACTTGAAGTTCACCACCTTCCTGTCTGCCTGTGTTGTATCTCATTTCATTGTGTAACCCAACCAGAGTTCTACCACAATTTCATTAGCTGCACGTGGCCCCTGAGTACATCTGTCTTTGCACTGAATCTACAGTGGAAGTTATGGTGGAGACATCTCTATAGGGAAGTTCTTCTCTATGTGTATACACTGCAACTCGATAAAGAACAGTGTATGCTGCAAGCCAACACTGCAGCAAAGCACCAGTCTGGTGATCTCACACATCAGTGGATAAAGTTTATCTGCAGGGGGTGACACCTGCTGGGGATTTCCATTAGGTTCTCATAAATGTTCATAGTGAAGTGAAACAGAAAATCTTAAGACAAAGATGAGTCATTACACTTCTCTGCCTTCAGCCCTGCAGGCATAGAAGAAACAAACCAAATGTGATTATCTTTGATTGATTTTGTTTATCTGCTCGCTCATTTTTAATGACGTAACCACAGTGGTTTATATACACTCTCCAGATACCCTCTCCTTGACTTCAGTTTTCAAGAGTTTGTGTTGTGTATCTTTTTCAGAGCTCTCCAGCAGAGGGCGGTGTAAGGCCAAGAGCATCCCCCAGTAAGTTCAGCACTCAGCCTGACTACATACACATATCTCCCTGAACCTCACTGATGTTATGTTATGCTATGATTATGTAACCATGTCTTCCAGGCAGAAATGAAGTTAAAGTCGAAGTTGCTTAGGGTTAAATGTGCTGGCCACCTCATAGTGTACTTTTATGATAAATAGTTTCACTACTTACATAAATGAATAGGTGATAATGAGTCATAAGTAATGCAGTGTTAGAGTTAACACTTCATTTGAAATAAGCACTAGGAAAAAAATGTCTAACTCTCTTTTAGTCCGTCTCACTTTGTTCCTTACTTTAACTGATATTTGTATAACATTTTAGACACACACACTCGTCCTGTTTCTGTATCTGTGTGTGTGTGTGTGTTTCAGTCCGATCAGGTCCTCGAGCAGTCTGCGAGGTCAAGATCACGCCACTGAAAACCATGAAGGGTTCTCCTGACCTGATTCCTGCCTCAGGTGACGTATCCTTCCGCCTCATCAATCTTTCAGTGCCTACAACTGTGGGACACCTCATACCCACAAAGTAAACTTAGACAGATGCTTTTAAAACCCATTTGTCAATAAGGTGGTGTCACTTTAATAACCTGAAAAAAAAGAAAACATAGTGGGCCGGTTCCAGCCGCTCTGCCTCCAGCACTGATGGTGTGATCACGGCAATTAGTTTTGGGGCACTACAGGATATTAAATTAGTGACCTGATTTTGATGTTACAGTTCTATTTTGGTGATTTGGGCCGTGAGGTAGGGATAACTTGGATTCCCAGCAGCTCCTCTGAGGCAGGCGAGCACTGACAGTACAGAATATGACACTACTCTGCCTTGAACAATGAGGAGCTGTGGAAGTTAGGCTCTTATTTTGAATGTGTGCAGATCTGGACCCCAGCAGAGTGTGCAAAGGGAAAGGAATTGTGACCCTGAGGGCCACCCTCGTCCACATAGACGATGACGGCTGCATCAGTGAAGAGCCGAACGTCATCACCGCGCCAAGTGAGTCACAGCTGTTTCCTAACATCTCTCCATATGATGAAAAAGTATTTAGAGGCAGGGACAGCTGCAGAATGTGGATGGAGGATGTGAATGTTGCTGCCATTTAGAAAACATTTCATCATAAGGATTCCTCACGTGCCTTCCACAGCTCTGTTTTGATGTCAGGATTATATAACTCGCCACGTTTTGAAATCTGTGCTAAGTCACTGGGCACACTCAGAGTCGTGATAAAGGGCGATTGCTCATATTTTCCTGAGAGCATCAAAGGGCTCTTTTGTTGTGACCTGCCCACACTGCACTTTGGAGCAGGGGGCCTTGACTGTGGGCTTGTTTGTTGCGTAGAGCACAGTGGAACCGGACTGGAGGCAGGCCAAGGCTTTTGGGGAGATGCTTTAATTGTTGTAGAGCCTGAATATAAAGGCCATTGGAACAAACGGTCTTTGCAGCTGAGTGAATGGGCGCTTTGTCCTGATGACAAAGTTCAGAGATTGTGGGAGAATCTTTTTTTTTCCTCCTTTCCAGTGGATATTAACAACTCTGTGCATGAAAACCACCAAAAGAAATCATTCACACCCAACGGACACAAATGGAGATTTATTTGATCAGCAATTAGCGCTTCTGGTTTTCTGGTTTGGTGTGATAGGTTCACTGAAATACTGTACTTTTCAGTATCATTCTCGGTGCTTTTACTCAGCCAAACTGAGAGAGCTCTGGACTCTTTTTAGGCGGCTGGACGAGTCAGATTAATGGAGACAGCTCTAAAGCAGGACTGGCAGAGGGAGGCAGCAGCATCAGAGCTGATTTACCTCCTGTAAACAACACTCAGTGCCAGGTACGTTCACTTCCAGCCCATTTAACTCTGGATCTTTGCTCAGCTCTTTGTGGTTTAACAATTAGGTAAACTGTGTGGTCTCCTCATTTACTTAACTTAAGTTAACTCTAGAAAAAACATTATGAAGTTTATAGTTTTTACAATTTCTTTCCCTTTCAGGCCAATTCACCAGAAAGCATAAAAGAAAACCGGGCTCCGTCCTTCACTGACGTTCACAACTGTATGACAGTGTCGCCCGGCTCTGCGTATCCCTGCACGAGCACAGTTAACCCCACCATAGTCCTGCTGCAGCACAACAGAGGTGAGCACACCAGTCTGTGACAGGCTACTAGAAGAGTTTATCATGAACATACAGTACTAATGTGTCTGTCTTTGTCTTACTGTGTCCTGTCTGTGATCCATTAACCTTGTCTCTCTCTGTGCTTCACTTTTTAGTCACATTTCACTGTCCTGTCTGTGTCTTGTCTTTTTCTCACAACAGTGCAGCAAAAGCATCTTTCTCATTTGAAAGGTATGCAGCAGGGGCTTGAAAATATCAAACAGATATTTGTAATGATCTGTGTGATCTGTGTTTGTGTCAGTGTCAGTGTCAGCTCCAGTTGGTGTGAGCAGCCTGTTGGAGTTGCTCCGTTATTATTTTTCACAACACGCTCAAAAACTCATCGCACCTTCGTACACACAAGACCCGGTGAAAATGTTTGTGTGTTTCATGGGTCTTGCATATTGACGTGGCTAATGGCTCCACATTGCCCCCTAGACACTCTCAGTAAGGTACTCCTCAAACCTTACATGCATGAGATTGTGAAGCAGGAGTGATGCAGTTGTCTCTCAGGGTCCTATGATAGTTTCACATTAACAGGCCAGAGTCATCATAGCTGCTTTGTGAATCGGCTGTTTTTATGTGCACTGGTTTTAAAAATTAGTCTTGAGAAAATGCAGAGTGTGCTTTTGATGTAAGCTGGCTCTTGTCTTGCAGAATATTGAGCGCAGTAGAAACAGAGGACACCCTCTAAGGAGGGGCAGTAATGGAGACAAGTGTAATCTTTAAAGCATTTCTCCTCAAAGTTGTGTCACATTTGGCTGATGTGCTCTAGTCCCCTCCCTCTCCTGCTCCTTCATCTTGGCCTGTCTGCTCTCTCTGTCACTGTCTCTAATTCACTCTCCCTGCTTGTTTGTATTAACTGAAATACACACGAGGAGCCAAAAATATGTCTTTTTAAACTAACATTAGATTCATCACGTTGCACTTTGATGTCATCATTCTTGTCTGACTGTAGACATTTCTCTGCTGCAGCGATGTTCTGTCGTTGAAGTAGTAAATTTACTGCAGTGTGAAAGTCAGTGGCCCGATGATCTTACCCATCATCCTGTGCGTGTCATGTAGTTATGTAGTGGAAAACCTGAATGTCCAAATGTCCAGTGGTTACAGTGCACCACATCATCCTCCATGTTTAATGGAGGATGATCCAATCTTTTAACCTCTTTCAATGATTTACCACAGGGGGCAAATGATTTACCAAAGGGAGGTCCTGGCAAATCAGCCCACTGACAGTTTAGTCATTTGCCTTGCAGTTTAGTATCTGAGTGGGTGCAGTGTTTGGAGGATGTTGGTTGCAGCTGTGTATAAGCCTTCACTTGGGGGAGGGTGGGACTGGGCAGATAACATCAAAACAGGATGTTAGAAATGCATGAGATAACAGTGTAGATGCTGATAGGTGTTTCCTACCCCCACTTCTGCTGACTGTGCCTGGGTCCTGGGACTTAAGTTGTATCAGTGGTATCGATAGCACTGTTGTTTTTGTTTGTTTTTTTCTGTAGATGCTGGCTGCATTGTCAGCTTCACAAATCACTTGCTGGCATCTCTTGCCAAGTGAATGTTAGATAAAGATCTAATATTTTACATCATATCTTAAGTGTTTGACTTGCTACTCTTTGTTTTGTGGTGCAAAACAAAATCTGTGACAGAAAGTAGGACAACTGTTATATGTATAAAGTGGGGTTCTCAGTGACACAGGATATACTTTATGCAGCTGACACCATGTATGTTGCCCTCAGAAACTCCATGCGGGTCGATTAGTACTCACGCACACACACCACAACAATCCTTTTGTTACAGGTGACATTTTGAATTGTGATAGCAGGAAAACCACAGGAGGATCCAGTCACGTTGATCATGGCTTCAGTTCAGTTTAGTTCATCAGCAATAAAACACATCATTACATAGTACATTGGGTGCTACAGTTGTAATGGCTAATGTTAGCTGTTTTTAAATAGAATTGTTACAGATCTTATTGAGTGGCTCACTGACACAGTTACAGTAGGTTTTAGCATTTAACTTTATGTTACATTTATCACCTGTGGCCTCAGTTTAAAGTATAACACTAAGCTATAGCATGCCACAAGGGTAACTTCATGAACGAAATGCACTTACACAAGAACACAAGGAAACATCAAAGGGAACTGAAAAGACGAACTGTGGAAGAAAGGGGTCATACATACACACACACACACACACACACACACACACACACACACGGGGCAGTAGGTAACGAGACACAGGTGCAGCTAATTGAAGAGTGGCAGATAATCACAAAAAACAGGAAATCCACTGGGACAAAGAGGAGATCAACTAAACAAAGGCCGGACTGATGATGATGAAGTCCGATGATGTCCCTCTGAGGATGAAAGATGCAGTATTTGTTAATGTTATTAACAAACACCTGTGTTTTTCATGTCAAAATGAATATTTGTAATTGTCTAAATTTGGTGTAGGCCTATCCCGCCCATGTCACCTGCAAATCTTTTGAAGTCTCACACCAGATCCCTGACTGAACTTGTCCCATGTGTTCTGTGTCATTTTAAATGTGCTGTGAACATTTTGTCTGGCTTACTGTTTTTGATTTTATTTTTTATTTTACAGACACAACCCCAGAGAGGGACAAAAGCCCTGATCCTGGCAGAGACTCAGTGAGTCCAGTCCCTGACATGGACGGGAAGAGGCTGCGACTATCACTGCACTCCCCTGTCCTCAGTCCTCTCAACAAGCCCGCTGTGCCTGTACGGGTGAGTGACACCTACTGTCAGATTAAGACTGCAGAGGTTTAACAGATGTTTTGTTCACATATTGAACACATATGTCTTTCATATAAGAGTGAAGAAGGTGAAACACATTTCTGTGCATTATTACATTATTATGATGTTGATTTGATTTTTTTAATGGAAAAGCATCTGTTATATGAGATATTTTTGGACATATCCATATAAACAGAAATCCACAGGTATAACTGAACTATGAATGAATTAAGGTTTGCTCTCCTCCAGTGTAAATACTTGTTATTAACTGATTTGTTAATGATTGAAAATGTCCACATTTTAATTTCAGAACACTGAAAAGTCCAAAGACTGGTATAAGACAATGTTCAAACAGATACACAGAATACCTGGTAAGAGTCGATCATCATTTCCACTCTGTATGTTTGATCACTTTTGCCTGTCATGTTTCACTGTTGGTGTCCAGACCTTGTGTATGTTCCTATATGTGTTTGTATGTTATGTCACGCTGTGCTCTGTCTCTCCATCACTGTGCTCAGAGCCTATTGAGGAAAACCCTTACCGCCCCACCTACATTTTCCCTGAGAACTTTGACATTCAGATGAAATCAAAAGGTATCCGATGGCAGTAACTCTTGTTAGCTTTACTAATCTGCAGCCATCCTGGGCCTTTCAAATACTTCAGCTGTGATACTGATCCCATGGGAAGTACAAAACTACATAACCTTGAAGATTTCCAAAGTATTTGAAAGGATTTAAAGGTCCCATATTTTAGACTTTCACAGTGTTTTATCTGAAATGTTGATCCATAAGATATACTTGTGGTTTTAAGAACCAAAAACCATTTCAGTACAGTTTCCCATCTCCTCTCAGGCTCTAGTGTCAACAGTTTGGTGTCAGCCAATTAGAAGAGGGGAAGCACTAAGGCTGTCTTCTGATTGGCTTGCTGTTTTCTGAGTGATCCAGTAAAAACAGAGCAGATTTCATGCTCCGTGAAACCAAATCCTGCAAGTGACTGCTTCGTTGTGACCTCACTAAGACACAGAAATCCTGACAGCTGGTTTTAAGGGCTCATTTTCTGATTAGAGTCTGTGTGCATTTATAATCAAAAAGACACTGAAATATCACTTTATTTGATATGGGACCTTTAAACTAATCTTTTTCCTTCCGCTCCTCACAGTAGAGTAAATATTTCTATCAGTTGTAAATACATTGCAAGTTTCGTGCTGATCCTGATGAAAGGTTTTCATGGTATGAGTGGCACAAATACAGCTGATCCCGATCTGTGATCCAGATTTAAACAAAAGTGTCATCCAGACTGTAAAACACAGATTGGACAAATTCCCTTCTTTGTCATTCCTTCTGTGTGTTGATAATCAGGATGCACGAAACCTTGTGGTGTAATTTTACCAAACTATTACAAATCTATATTGTAACAACTGAAAACTGATTTTTCTCTCTCAATCATCTAATATCATCAGTTTCTTGTTTGTAGATGATAATTCATGAGCATGATCAGACTGTGACTCAGATGCAGTGTAAGGCCATGGCCACTAGGTGCTGCTGCAGTCCTACGTTGGGGTCAAGGACTATCCTGGGTTTAGTGGAGGCCTCAGTGTTGTTCATAATAAGCTCCACCAATTAGTGTTTGGCATTCAGTTTTGGATGCTGGCTTAGGTTTAGGGTTTGGGTTTTGGATCTGCTCTCTTCAGACGAGGAGGTTTGCAGAATGAGAGAAGGAGCTGCCAGACCTCCTCTTTGGGTTTCTCAGTCTCAGCTCAACACCATGGCCTCCATGTGTCGTTGTGACTGATCTGACTCTGTAAATATTATCTCAAAGATAATAAATAACTTATACAGAGCTCACTCTGGCTGTGCCGGCTGTGGCGTTCTTGCTATAGAGTGCATTACTTATTCAGAGCCTTGATGCTCATTGACGCTCACATCCCGTTTTAGAAACCTCAGTAATGCTTCCTGTAAAACGCTTTGATTCGACACACTTTGATTTAATTTGATGCCTAGCCTAATGGAAGGTGTGAGGCAGCAGGACAAACACTGGAAAAGGTGTTTTTAAAGCCTTTGAATAATTTAGCATTGTGCTGTGTTGATTACCTTTCAAGTAGCTGAGATTGGCACAGGTACAAATGATAATAAACAACTTTTGATTGTTTTCTGCCTCTTTCAGATGATGGTCCCACCCGTTTGGCTATTTGGAAGATGGTGAGTTGTGGGTCTGGGTTTTAATATCAGTACTGGTAATGTTAATGTATCTAGGTATCACCCAGTATGTATCCATTCTCAGTGAGATCCGTCCCACGTTCAAAAAGTGATGCAGAGGTCGACTCAAGAGGTCGCTCCATGCCAGTGCCAACACGCTCCTCTTCCCTCAAACCTTCTGCCAAAAGGTCAGTGACCTTCACCTGCTCCTGCTCTCCACAGACCTGTTTATGTCTGTTGACAGCTGTTTACATCCCATCACACTTTCAGGATACAGGATATAGAAATGATACAACCATATGACCAGAACAATCCTTTTTATGCAGTTCCCATGACATGAACCCATGGCCTGTGATACTAGATCAGCGTTTACAATGAGCATGTTCTTTCACTATCTTTAATGTTACTTCATCGTGACAAACAGTTTCTTTTCTTCCTTGTTCCCCACACACACACACGCAGATTTATGTAACTAAACATGACTGTGCACAGCAAAACAAGAACAACACTTCCCCTTTGTGATTGGGCAAATCTGAGCTTCACACACACACAAACACACACACATGTCAGCACTGACACAGGATGATCTGCTCTCAGAGAAATGAGTGATAGCATGATGAAGGAGGACAGGTGATGGAGGATAAACTGCTGATGACATGTCGAGCTCTGACCTTCCTCCTTCCTCAGTTTATGTAAGGGTGTAAACGCTGCTGCTGGATTTCCTTGAGGATTTCATTCATGAAATGTTTTTGTCTGTGTGTGAACAGGTGTAAGATCGATCTGTGTTTGTTTTTTTTTATTTATGAGTCAGACTTCAGTGATTTTCTGAACAGTAATTGAAGCGTTGGCTGTGAATGAAGAAATTCTCTCGGGAAATGAGGCGTTCTGTTTTTGTCACAGGGACCAGTCTAGTTTACCTCATTGAATTACTGATTTAACTCAACCATGAATTGGATTTTCAGTCATATCATCATTAGAGCGAGAGAGAGAGAGAGAGAGACAGAGAGAGAGACAGAGAGAGCAGGGATAATGAGGACAGACGTCATGTTTAAATTAAAAAAAAACATCTTAGCCTATGCCGGTTGCCATGGAGACTACTTGATAAGGATTGGCTCTCTCTTATCCCACATCACCACCCCTCCCTGACACCCGCCTCTCCACAGGAACGAGTGGGAGCCCCCGGATAAAAAGGTAGACACCAGGAAGTACCGCGCCGAGCCCAAGAGCATCTTTGAATACGAGCCGGGGAAATCATCGGTGCTGAAGCTGGAGAGAACGGTATGCTAGCCGCCTGCCTGTTTGCCTCCCTCTCTCTTTCTATCTCTCTCTTTCTGTGTGCATGTTGTGTGAGCTGTCCCCCACTCAGCACACCATCCAACCCCCCTCCTCTCACCCACCACCTCTGTATCTAAGCTCCCGGGTGGCAGCTTCACCAGCAGCTCAGGAGGCGATGTATGTGTAGCCTGAATCGCCATGTGCAACACATTCCTAAAGGGTGTCCTGTTGCGGCGACAGATGATCCTGGCTGGCAGCGGGGGGAGTATCAATTACAAGGATAGCCATTGTCTTCCTGTCTTCAATTTAAGGTTATTGGACTGAATCAGCTCAGAGTGAGAGGATCCCAGTGAATGCACAAAACCTGGATCCTGTGTGTTTTCTGACTTTCGTCTCTAGCCTTAACTCTTCATGTTGAATCTAATGCTGCAGCATGATTCAGTGTCCTTGAGGGCTGTCTAGTCTGGAGAGGCTGTGCAACATAAAGAAGAGTCCTGGCAGCTGCTGCCTGTATGAACAATGTAATTTTACCAAAGAGAGAGCACATACAGAGCTTATATTCTTCATATGTCCCTCTTACGTAACAGTGGACATGGGGATGTGCAGTATTGTCATGAAATAGTTTGCTGATTATGTAACAATTTGTTTGTCAAAACTCAATTACATCATGCTAATAGATGTTATAAGCCAAGATCTGACCTGATCCCAGGGCCAACAAACTCACTCATTACTGTTTGCTACAGTTCATCCTGGAACCACTGTAAAGTAATGGACTGTGGTGTTTTCAGTTATGTCAGGTCAGTGTCCTTGGTGCTGGAGCCGGTCATTTCTCATCATTAGCTCCATTATTTTATTTTATGTACTTTTTACTGTGCTTCAAGTTGTGCTGGTTTAAATATGACACCTAAAAATGGGTTTGCATGTTTTGTTGGTCATTATCAGAATGTGTCCGTTGATTACAAATCCATAAATATATAGTTCACATTAAGTAACTGCACTTCTGTGTAAAAGACTCACTTAGAGGATAGATTCATATTTTTCAAGAGCATTTTCTAGCATATTCCTGTCCATACACAAACAGCAGAGAATAGATGTAACAGTGCTTTAAGCTAAGGCTAATATTACAACTTTGTAACCAAATCAAATGTTTATCTGTCAAAGTCTGAATCTGTTTTGTTTAAAAATCCCTCTCTGTATTTCATTGGTCACTGTTTCACTGCTGAGCTGCAGAGGGCAAACAATTACAGTGACCTGTAGCTGCCTTATTGTACATGCAGGTGTGTGAGTAGGAATAGTTCAACATTTTCAACATTTAATGTGTTGGTTGGTTTTTCTTGTCCATAGGTCAGTGAGAAGATTGATGCCACCTGCATTAAATATACGGCTAGAGCCAGAAGCCACATAGCTTAGCTTGGCACACAGGCTGGAAACAGCTAGCCTGTTAAACAGCATCCACCTGCCAGTGCCTCCAAAGCCTGACAACTGACATGTTTAATTTTGTTTGTTTAAGGAGCTAAGTGCCAGACCACTACTTAGGCACAGGGACATCCTGGAGTGAGCACAAGGTTTCTGTACACATTATTAAAATGAGATGATACATGATAATTAGGGAGCTTTAGAGATGCTTTTAGGCTGATTTCTGTTGTAGGTTGGAGGCTGTTGCTGTTCCACAGAGCCCGGCTGTGTCAGCTGTCCTCTGTCTCCCCTTGTTTCAAGTCTAGGTTTTGGCAATATCCAAGTGTTAATATCTCTATACAGCCCAGCCCACATAACACACTATACAATGTTATGACAGGCGTGGGAGGTCACAGTATTATTATACTATCATATTTATGTTTCTGGTGTTTTTCATGCATGTCAAATTATTTATAACCCTAGTATTATATTTTAAACATAAGACATATAACATTATAAATCTATGTCACTGAACAGCAGCAATATTATGTAATTATAGTTCCAAGCCTGCTCCAGTGGCATCAGTCCACTTATCTTAGCCTCTGCAAAACAAAATCTAATTAGCATTTTCCCCAAACATCAAACTGTTCCTTGAAAATGTGAATCTATCCTTTAATGTGCTAAAAGAAACCAACAGGTGTCTTCAGATATCAGGTGATAGGCTCATGAGCACAGGTGTGTATTTTCTGTGCTGTCTGAACTGTCTTCTCTTTGTCTTTCTCCTCCTCTTCCTGTTGCCATGCCCCTAGACTCAGGATGTAAGTCCAGAAGATGTAGATTTAGAGAATGAGCCTTGGTATAAATTCTTTTCAGAGATGGAGTTTGACAAAGCGGTAAGTGGTCGCTGTCTTTAAAGTGACAGTATTGTATTTCATTGCATGTGATAACATCCATGTTCAAATAATTGCCTAAACAACCCGTGTCTGTCTGTAAGGACTACTCTCAGTTCTACTCCCACTTTCACCTGCAAATCTTGTCCTGAATCATTTTCAGTTTTAATTGACTGTGCACATAAAGAACTTATGTGACAGCATGCATAAGAAGAAAATGTATTTCCTCTTGAACTAAATTTACTACCATTTGTCCTATCAATGTGGCTTTATGAAACCAACCTATTATGAACCTGTTTTTTCATAATAATCATAACATTTTTCTGAATGTATATCGACAGCAAACCTATTTCACCTATTGCTGTCATCTCTCATCACCACCACATAGAATTTAAAAGGATTTTGTCCCCCAGCGGTCTCTAAAATAGTCGACTGAGATCTATTTTAGCCTTCTTCAAACGTATCTTTCAGCAGTTTATTTGTATCCGTGAGGCTGAGTGAGCACGATCAGCTCAGACAACAAAAACACTCTGACCCCTGATGTTAGCTGTGGCAGTTGGGATAATTCATATTTAATAAGGCTGATTATTGATTAGGATTTATTGCGTTCCAGTAGCAGCACAGGTGTCTGTGATAAAGGACCAATTAAAGGGCTGCTCTGAGTTTATCACACTCGAGTTTTCTTTGCAACAGGATGTTGGGATCTCTTGCCAAACATGGCGGCAGGTCTGCTCTTCCGATGCCGTTAACTCAACACCCGAGAGTAACGCTTTGTTTCCTTCGTTTTCATATGCACCCTGCCATATCATGAGCCGGAGGCCTTCACAGGGTGATTCATCCAGAAGTCACTCTTCACTTGGAGAGGCTGCAGTCCGCGCGAGTCCTGGGCTCCAGGATAATCCCAGGCCCTTGAAATAATAATTGCTGCCTGTCTGCCATCTAGCAGATTTACCAAAATATCCAAAGTGGTGCAGGCATGTTGAAGCAGTATACAGTGTCATGACAAACCCATGCCTCAGGTCTTAGATGGCACCAGACAACTGTGGCACTGGCTGCCCACAAACAGATGTTGCTTCTCCTCGCTCTCTGTCAGTCAGAGCCACACCACCACCACACCCTGGATCACATGAGGTGGCACCACTAGCTACAACATGAGGTCATGTCCTAGCATCAGCCAGACGCAGGGGCAGACTCTCCCGTTCCAGGTTAGAGTATATGCGGAGGAGGTTTAGCCGTGGAGGCGGCCGACTCCTGTCTCATGGCAGCCTGGATGTTTGCCAGATGAGCTGGGCTTGATGACTGGCTCCTGTTTAATGTCAAAGTCACTTCTAAAGCTGCACCTGGTATGTGCAGTATTTGACCTTAAGGCTCAGCCAGACACACTGGCTCATTGGGGTTTGATTGACATATCAGTAGTCACTCTCTCTGTGTTACAGGAGGAGAGATATGACTGGAAGTCCCACAAAAACGACAGTGCTCAGGAGTTAAATGAGGAGCGGGGCCTTTCAGGCTCAGGTCCACTTAGCTCTTGTTCTTATTAATAACCTCTGAAGTGCTGAGAAGAACCACTTTGACTAATGAAGTAATATTATAATAATGGGAAACTTCTTCCATCTTACATCTTTGAACCTCATTTTTTACAACTTCTTGTGGTTTCACACCACTAATTACCCAGTTGTGAACAAAGTGCCTCTTTAAAGAGCAGCTTCACTGTAAGTAAGTCTGCACTATTTTTGCACCTCTTCTTCACCCTGTCCTGTCAAAGCATCATTACTGGTCCACTGCAGCCTCTTATAGTCACTTAATAGCCAATGAGTAGGGATGACACCTGTGTATAATCACAGTAATGGTCCTCTTGATTAATATTAACAAGGACCGGGTTCAACAGGAGCCTGGAGACACCTCCAGCGACAGCTATGGTCAAACTCAGACTCATGGATGCTGCAGCTGAAGCTGGAATTCCACACATAGCTACGGTCAGGGAGAACGTTTTGGCCCCCTATAACCGACAGAGTGACTCCATCTGTCGAGCATATGCTGACGAGGGGGCCGCTGCCACACTGTCTCAGCGCTGAGTTACACAGAGCCTCCCCCTACCACCTGACATATTCTAAAGGAGGCAACTCCATAAGCCTGCCAGCTCATTGTGCTTTCATATTTAACCTCTGTTATACACTTAACCTTTACCTTTAAGCATTTAGCGGAGATGAGATGAGGGGCGTATGGCTATAACAGGCCCCTCACACTGGGGGAGCTGTTTGTTTTCATGAGAACATATCAACACAAATAAGGTGCTGGAAAGAATGGGATTCGTGTTACCATGACCTACTCATGATTGCTATTTTGAATATGAAAGCGGCACACAGGAGCCGCAGCCCTGAGCAGCCAGGGACACCTGTTAGGAAACATGCACATGAAATTCTGCAGAAACGTTGTCATCAGGGTTCCACTGACTCACTGAGGCCGTCCGTCATGTCCATATACAGCTTCACACTTTGAGTGAGCAATTTCATGCTCTGTGTGTCTACATCAGATAACTAGTTTTAGCATCTCTCTGGCCCTGCCTTCTCTCTGACCCCTTTATTTACTAAACTGGATTAAAAAGAAGTTATGCAACTATGACAATAATGTGATACAAAGTGATATGAGGGCAGGATTAGTTTGAAATTTAACAGTTTTACCCTTTTGTACAAAGGAAAGTTCACATAAACTGACACTAATCAGGCATCTTGTAAATAACCAGATTAAGATTCCATTCCTTTACTCAGATAAGCCGTCCGTGCTTTTTTCCTGTTTACTTTCCACTGTGGGCGTGTGAGTGTGTGTATGTGTATTCGTGTGTGTGTGTGTGTGCATGCATGCATCTGCGCGTGCATTTGTGTTGGTGTGTATGAGTGTAAGCCCAATTACCCAGGGGTGTCAAAGGACACTATCTTCTCCCCCTGATATCAGATTTGAGGGGGCTCACAAGACGTAGCAACACAAGGAAGAGCTGCAGATTATTCAATGACACCGGTGTGTTCTCCAAGTCAACATGGAACATTTGGCTTTATAAATAGACCCGACTACAGACCTGCCAGCCTGATGTTCTGTTCTTATAAAGATAGGCATTTATTCTGAAAGGTTATTAATGATAGTTCTGCCCTGGCAACTAAGTGGAAAGGCATGTTGTGGCAAATGAGCTGCAGAGAATGTTCCTTGTCTGGTCATCAGCGTAGGAAGCGGAGGCTTGGCCACGCCGTGGGGAAGTGGATGTGGTATTAAGAGCAGGGCAGGGCAGGGCTGGCTGGATGAGGATTGTGCAATCGTATTTGCAAACAACACTTGTGCTCTTATTCATAGTGCCCGTGTCACGTCTGTTATTTTTACCTGCTGTGACGTCCGAAAAGAGGAAAGCAACAGAAACAGTGGGCTAAATTTAGTTGGCCCTAAACCATTCAAAATGCTAGTGGGTGCTGCATCAACTGAGTGACCACCCCTGTGTTTTGAAGATAATATCTGCACCTCAATAACATCTACCTTTCCTTTTATACTCCTCTAGCCTTGTATTTATTTATTCTGCTTTATGTTTTTGTTCTTTGTCTTTATAACATTGTTTTAATTATGTTTCTGAAAAATAATTATGTTTCTACTGTATTCTATTTGTCAGGGAGTGTTTGTGTTTCTTTTTAACTCTTTTGTAAGTGTGTGAGATAGAGTATCGTGTGTGTGTGTGTGTGTGTGTGTGTGTGTGTGTGTGTGTGTGTGTGTGTGTGTGTAATTCGGCCTGCTTGCACCACCAGCTGGTTAATTGTCCCCTGGTCTGGTCCATTGGTAATGAGAGTGACTCAATACCAGACAAAAGAGACGGCTTCACGGGAACACAGCAGCCCATTGGCTGAGCCTGTGACAGCCCCCTCCCCGCATGGGCGCCCCCTGACCGATGCACGCCCACTCCCCCCACCCCCCCCCCTCTCTCCTCACTGCCGCTTGTTTTCTCCAACTTGCATGCAGGCCAAAACACACGCTTACTCCCTCCATGCCAAGACCAGTCCAGAGAGGCTAAGAACCCCGGCTGCTCAAGGCTGAAACCCAGAGCAGCGAGTGAACAGCAGAGAGGAAGAGAAGAGAGTCTGGCCATAGCTAATGCTCCTGCCTCTGTTCTAGCTGGAGGAGACCTTCCTGTGGATCTATCAATGACTTCTTTGTTTGGTTTGTTGCAGAGTGCCCCCTCTTTCAGCCCCCTGGAAACAGCCTCTGACCTGCAGCAGTAGTAAGTCCATGCTTCTCCTTCCTATTTGGATACTTGTGCTTTAAATCTCACTTCCTTCTTTCAGTATGTAGATGATTATTTGCCATGTTATGAGGATAAATGTCAAAGTGAGAGATTTCTCCAGCCTGTCGAGCACGCCCGCCTACAGCAGGGGGACTCCTGCTTCCTGAGGAGATCCTGTTAATAAGGCAAAAAGCTACCAGAACAGTGTGTCCTCTGTGTGTGATTCATGGTGTTTTTTGGTGGGGTGGGTGGTTGTAGTGTGGAGACACGGCTGCTATGTGGTGATTTATTTAAAGACAGCAACCTGGATGTCACTGGGATAGAGGGAGCTCGCCCAGCTGCTGCATAACTCAAAAACCGTTATCTACTTCTGAATGGGTGTGTGAATGGAACGTCGAGCAGCAGCTGGATTATGAAGGATGATGGTAACTCGTGCTAAAACAAATCTCACCAAGCTCTTCATCACTTTTGTGTTTGTCTTCTGAGACTGACATTGTCTATTTTTGCAATAAAATGTAAGGAATTTAGGACTGAGCCTCGGTGACTGTCTCCCACTGCAGTCCAGGGAAAATAAACCTCTCATTTTCCATCTGCTACAACCATTATGTCATGATGGATGATTGTTTAGAAAGACATTCCCAATCCAAAGGTTTCAATCAACGGATTTGTTGTTAATTTTGAAAGGAAGAGGGTTCCTGATGAAGTAGCAGTGGAGGTTCACTCAGACTTTCAAAGGAAAACTCATAAACTGGTCATAAACTGACTTCCTTCAGAGGAACATGTGTTTAGGGCAGGATGTTTTTTTTCCTTTGGGGTCTGTTTGAAATTGGAGACATTTGGTTGTCAGGGCAAAAATATAAAATGCAAAACCATATGTGCATGTGTGGTGTCATGAGACGAATGAATGAACCTCTCAGTAGATGTGCATGTCAGGGGAACACCCACTGTCTGTGCATGAAAGTTATTCTCATCTAGAAAATGGTAGAAAGGCTAAAAACAGTGGACATTGTCAAATTATATGAAAGATGTTAAGCTTTAGAACAGAGGCTGTGATCATAATTCAGAAATGCATCTAAAAGAGCTCATTATCCCTTCGGATAAACATCAGAGTTAACCTGCAATAAGCAGCGGGCCGACTTCCCTCAGAGACTCGTCTTAAATCTTGCATGGCTCCTGTACTCTATGTTTCCTGTAGAGCATTTATGTGAATTCTTGTACGAAACCTAGTCCCAACATGATTTTAATGACTCTCTGCACTCAGCAGTGCACATGTTTTTTTTTCCCTCACAGCTATGAAAGAGCTTCTTGTTGAGGGGAGTGATGTAGCCATACATTTGTGCAAAGCTTGTAAAACTCTATCTTGGCAGCAGTGCAGATGTAAAACACATTTAGGAAAATGGATTTCTTTTTCTCCAACGGCAGGGAGAAGAGTTTGTATGAGTTTTTTATATATATATATATATATTATATATATATTTGCCCTACACTCAAGTGTGTCAGATTAATGACCATGTTTGTGTGCACAGATAGAGGAGCAGTGTGAGTAACACTTGAGCAGGGTGACAGAGAGTAAACCTGAGAGTTGTACAGGTGCATGGCAGGGGTTGATGCACCATGCAGGAATGTTCAGAGAATATTTATAGAGATCTGTTCTGTTGGCCTCTCTGCTATGCCAAGATATGTGTGGAAGCCAGTGCCTTCTCTCAACATCAGCCTTCAAATTCTCCAGTCGCTTTCTCAAGTTTGACTTTTTCTGTCTCCGATTATTTTGTCTCCCACAAGTCTGCGAAGACAGGAATTACCTCAAGATATGCTGAATAAGAACCATATGACAGCTCATTACCCAATTTGTGTGCCTCTGTTTATCATAAAAAACATGTAACACAACTCCGCTGAGTGAATTTGACTGCATTTAATTAGCTGTCTGTTCCTCTCACCGCTGTCTAGCTCCTCGAGCAAGTCTGGACACAGCGAGGTGGAGAAGGACAGAGGATCATCCCCGAGTGAGCCTGGGGCTCCAGAATGCGACCGCCATGTTTACAAGAGTGTCCTGGAGGGCGGCGACATTCCCTTACAAGGTCTACGGGCCCTAAACAAGCGCCACGGCAGCTCTTCCTCCTCTAAAGGTAGGACAGCAGCCACTTTACTTATGTGACCAGTCAAATGGAAGGTGCGTGTATGAATGTGAATGTGGGGCTGAACAGTACAACGGGCCATTAATGGCCTTTCCTGCTGAGACAGAACCAATGAGTTACAGACACTGAAGTTGGACGGTTGGACGTGTCAGACAGGGATACATGTGTTTCCGTTTACCTTTCTGTTGGAATCCACACATTTTCTTTGCTCCCAGACCTCACAACATTGGCCAATCACCTCGCAGCATTCATCCCCTCAGCAGCTTTTGATTTATTATTGATGCCATGGATGTTTTCATCAAACGTGTACTGGCCATCTGCTTTGGAAAACTCATGGAGGGAGTGAGGTTGTCTTGCTAAGTCGATGGAAGCTAACCTTGGGGATTTTCCCCCCTACTCTTGCTCCAGTTGTGAGCCGCCAGTCGCTAGGCAGGCTTAGGGCAAGTCTCCAGAGCGTTCCAGCGCCAGGGAGCGGAGGGCCAGAGTGGGGATGGATGAGGAGGGACGATAAACAGAGCTCTGCTTTTCACAACCCGGGCCAGACATGGGTGAGATAAACAGGAGGGACACAGAGGGTGGGCAGGCATGAGGAAGTCAGCTGTCAGTGTGAGGTCAGGGGCTGGAATGCCTGCGCACATGGAGAGAAACGCCAGAGGAGGAGATGTAAGGAAGAGAGAGGAAGGGACAGTGTGACCCAATACGTCATCACATTATATCTGGAAAGACACACAGCAGATGTGACTTTAGAGACTCTTCCCACAGTAATAACTACCACACTGACCAAATATGAATATTTTACAATCAGAGCGCTCCTCCATGTCGGCCGTCCTGGGACACAGATACAGCACATCAAGGTAGCTTTTGTTTCAGCTTTTATGCAGTTGGAACAGTGGAAAGATGCAGTAAATGGATTTGGCACTCCAGTCAACTGACTAGCACGCTCCTTCATTAGCCTCCTGCCAGAGGCACCACCTTGATCATTAGAGTCACATACAGTTCACCACACACAAGGTAAAGTGTAGACGAGCCCATTGAAATGACCAATTGCTAGAAACCAAACACTTTGTCATGAGTTTGTGTCATGTGCTCATGAAATAAAAATATCTGTATTAATCTTTGTGTCTTTAAAGCACTGGAGCTGCTGCGGGGCTTTTTAGTGGCTGTGGTGGTAACTCTTCACTCGCCACATGGCTGTGGATAAAGTATCTAGTCGACTTCCTCAGCGTGTGTGTTTTTCTGGCAGATATGACTGTGACAGATGGGTCACTCATGCTACAGAAGCGTTTCTCAGCATGTGAAAGTGTTGTGTCATTTCCCAGCTCCATCTGCAGCCTGCTATCACAGGCCTGCTACTACAAACCGACTACAGCCAGGACCTGACAACCAGTATTTACGAGGTTTTTGACAGATGTATTTTACTGGTCAGGTTGGATCGGGGTATGCTTTTTATTTACAACCGTGTAGCAGAGGGATGTATGTATAAACAGTGGTGCCAGAGGCCATTTATCACAGCAGCTGCCTGTGTAATTGCTAAAAGTAGAGGAGGAGAATACTCCGTGTGTAGCAGGCTGAAGGGAACGTGCAGCAGTTGGGGGGGGGGCTAGCCCTAAAATGACAAAAGAAATGAGGAAAAATGAGGTTCGGGGTGAGACCTCCTATAAGACGTCCAACATTACATAACATTTCATAACATATTGCTGTTTTAATACTTTAAGTTTCACTTGTTATGTTGCTGTTTACACTGATAACACTAACACTAATCTTTTAGATTGTGAATTGTTGTAGTAAATTGTTCCATTTTTACACACCTAACTCCTCACCACAGCACCATGATGTTAGTATAACAGTCAACTGTTACTTGATGTTTGTTGCATCAAGGCTGCTTCTTCCTCTCATCTACTTCTGATAGAACCTGGTCTTTACTGTAGAAATGTGCCTGACACTGTTTTAGTGTGTATGTGTGTGAACCTGTGACCATTGTAATCTAATATGTTGTTTATTCTGTTGTCCTGCATGCTTGCCAGTGGATTATAAAGGTGGGAATGGCTATATAATTTCACCCTGCTCCTCTGTAAATAGTCGATCGGTTCTTGCCAGTAATGCAATAGGTAACCAGTGTAAGAGTAAGAAGCCTCTTTCTGCTGCCAAAGCCTGCATACCCCAAATCCTGCCTTCTAAGTTCAAGCCCAAGCTGCTGCCACCCAGTGGTGACAGCCAGGAGAGCAGGACTAAAGCTGTCAGGTATCCAAAGGCCCACAGCTGTGAGGACCTGTACACTGGACCATGTGACATAGACTTCACAGGAGCAGGGGAGCGGAGGGAGAGCGGACAGTGTTCAGACTCTAAGTCCAGCTGTGGCAGCGAGTGCGCGGATGGCCTCGGGAATGTTTCTCCTGCAATTAGGAGGAGTGCATCTGAGTTTTCCAGCCTGTACAGGACCATGCATCACATCCAGAGGCCCAGCTCAGCTGGCTGCAGCCCCCACGGCAGTGTCCGGAGCCTGGCCTCCCTTTTTGAGAAGTCAAAGGCCGAGGGGGGTGAAAGGTCAGACACAGACGAGGGGGGTAACATTCCACGGGACGCTGTGTCGTCACGGGTCAACGAGTTTGAAATGATCATCCAGCGGTCCAGCTCGGCACCTAGTCGCTCCTCCTCCCTGCCCACCCTGCACTCCAGCCACAGACACAGCCCTGACCACACGCCCGCCCACCTCTACATGGCGTCTGCAGTGTCAGCTGAGTCCCTTTTGGTGGCCGACGGCTCCCAGAAAGATGACTGCTCCCCAACGGAGGCAGAGGAGGAGAAGAGCTCTGGGGAGGAGGCCTTGTCACCAAGCAGTGTGACGGTGGAGGAGGCCGCTTCCTCCTCAGAGGACGGACACAACACTGGGACTGAGTCTCCCTCCAACATTGAGGTGGAGGTCGAGCAGATCTTCAGTAAAAGCTCCCCTGAGCTGATCGACCGAAATGTCAGTGCATCCAAGAGTCCTGTGATACTGCTTACAGCATCCCCTCCACAACACAACCATCTCCACCACCACCACCACCACCACCACCTGCTGCACCACCTCAACCACCAACTACTTCTCAAGCCCAGCAAATGCAAAGGCTCCTGCCCAGCCTCCTACACACGCTTCACCACCATCCTCAGGCACGAGAGGCAGCAAGCCACCACCCAGCAGGAGAGGCCAGCACCTGCAGAGAAGAAGACCACACTGCCGGGGAACCTCTTCCTCATGGGCCCTGCTCCCTTCAGGCCTCGGAGGAACCTGCAGTCCCACCAGACCCGGAGAACCCTGTTAGCCACCAAGGTGACAATGAGCACCCAGAGGCCCAGCAGCCTCTCCCCTGAGCCCAGACCTCTGATCCCTCAGCGCCTGTCCTCTCTGGAGGTCTTGGAGAGGCTGGGCAACGGAGAGGGAGGCAACACTGACCACCTGAGTAACGGGCAGGGCTTGGACGCCAACGGGAACCTACTGCAGCCGCTGGCAGCTCACCGCAGAGGTGGCTATCTCCATCCCTTCACCACTGTCACCCTCCTCTCTCCTCATTTATCTCGACTCTCCTTTCACCTCGTGTCCCTTTTTCTTCCACAAAGCGAAGCTGCCACCCTCCATCTCTAGTCTGTGTGCTGTGTTTACAAAGTGACAGGGAAGCCTTCATCTCATTCTGAGTGTGCTGTTTGGTGCTCTTCCATTTCACTGTGAATGAATATGGTCCCTCAAACGCATCAAAACACCTCACTGTAGGAGGTTCAGGTAGTCTTTGGTAATGTATAAACGTAACTCCTTGTGACATCAGATTTGAGTTGTATGCAAGAGTGTGAGAGCCTGCATAAGCATTACACTGATTCTGACAGTTCCCTGTGTTTCAGATCAAATTCTGTACTTTGAAGCCTCCCCCTTAAACTACAATCCCAGCATTCATCTGTAATGTTTAAGCAGGATATTATGATACAGGATTGCATACGCTCTCTCAAACTGATGCCTCGCCATGTCTGTATTTCTGTTTTGTTTTATTTTTCTCTGCTTTGTGGGGACTGTTCACATCTGCCATCTGTCATCCTTTCACCACGAAAGGTTTGTTTTAGCCAGACAGGATGTTTCCTGTTTTGATGTCCTTTATGTAACAGCCAGAACTCGGAGCATCAGGCACGCAAACCTGAAACATTGATACCGTAGCTGTTTCTCATGGCCCTCGCTGGGACACAGAACAAAACATTAATGGCGATGTAGGAAGAAAACTAAACAATAGTCAATAAGGTAACACTTGAGTAAACTAATGGATGCTGGTTGGTTGATCAGTAAAAACCATGACATCATGTTTCTTTTCTTCTGGCCAAGAGACAGTAGATTTCATATTTTTCTGTCCTGCATTGTTTTCTTTTTTTCATGAACACACATTGGGTCATTCTGTGTTCATACCTATTTGCATGCAGGATTTACATTTGGCTTTTTCGATATGTGTGTGCGTATGTGTGTGTGTATTTTGTTTTAGCATTGCAGAGGTTGTAGTGTTCATTTAAAGCATGCATGGTTGTACAGTAATTATTGTAATGTTTTTTACTTGAAGGAGGAGAAATATCATCATCCTTTTCTATTGAATACTTTGGTCTTTAATGTGATCTGACATAAGTTTGACAACGACATTGTTTCACAGAGTAATCCTCTTTCTGTCTCTGTTCCAGACTCATCCCCAGCTCACGGGGAGAGCCAGGATGAAGTGTTGCGGAGGCGTCACGGAGACAAAGAGGTGAATTTCCTCAACAATTAAGCTAAACTTTCATTAATTACACCTAACTGACAATATTTATGTAAAGAGAGCTGTGTTATGAGTGAGGAAATCATATATTAATCCTCACTAAGACTGTGTGGCATGAATGAAAAGAGTAGAGGAGAGTTATATCTCGAGCGGACACACAGCTCAGTCTGGTTTCCTGGTTGCAGAAAATCTTGGAGGAGCAGCGGCGGCTGAAGCGGGAACAGGAAGAAGCTGACACAGCGTCACGGCGGCACACAGGCATTGTCCCGACACACCACCAGTTCATCACCAATGAGCGTTTCGGAGATCTGCTCAACATCACAGATAACACAGAGAAGAGGAAATCGGGCGTGGAGGTACAATGCATGGCTGTGTCTTATCCTTCTGGAAAAGGAAGAGAAGATGACAGATGCTGTGTCAGGCTGTGTGTGACTCAGGCTGAGGGGTGAGGCAAGAGGGGCGGGGGTGACAGGCCTGTCAGCCGGATTTCTGTAGACACAGATGGCTTTCTCCTCTGGGTTAAAAATGGAGCGGTTGGGTAGACTTCCATAGAGCACACACTATACAAACACATGTAAACCTACGATAGTTGCACCCCTGTGTTTACCAAGGTGTGCCTGCTCTGCTGGAAAGCTGGTCTCTCTGTAAACAACCCAGAGCAGCCTCCAACTGGGCATGCTCCAGAGGACAAGTAACCCAGTCAGTCACAAGCACATCATTCCTGTCATTGCTTGAATATCTACATACAGAGGGGGCACAGAAAGGACAGAAATCAGTCCATAACAAACACCAAATGATCTGCTCCTGATATACGTCAATGACAAAGCACAGAGAGAGTGCAATTAGTGAGACTTAGATACAATACATTTAGTCTTTTTGAAAACCAACAAGAGTAATAAGAGTGACTCCAGTCTCTTTTTGTGTCTCCACAGAGAACTCCAGCCATGGCTCGCTTTGACTTCAGAGCTGAAACTCTAAAGTAAGTGGAAATGTTCAGAGTTTGTATAAATGTGTTTGGAGAAACACTTCACAGTTTATTGCAATCCAGTAGAAACACTGATGCTGTAATACTGCCTCCAGCAAGCAGGGTGGTGGTGAATGGAATGACTTTAAGTGGCCTCTGTTTGATTTGGAGAATCTCATGAGTGGGATGATGAAGAGGCAGAGAGTGAAAACCTGACAATGAGAAAGTAAAAGATGAATAATGATAGATCAATGAGATGAAGAGCTTCTCTGTTATCACAGTGTGACCAGCAGATAGGGTATTCAGAGCTGCTGCACAGACAGTCTGCATGAAGTCACACTTCAGTAGTTTATTTCTTTCTTGTCTTTTGAGTTTCTGATCTCTTTGGAACATTTTCAGGGAGTTACCGTTTCAGAAGGGAGACATTGTGTACATCATTCGACAAGTGGATCAGAACTGGTACGAAGGAGAACACCATGGACGAGTTGGTATTTTCCCCAGAAGTTATGTGGAGGTGAGTGGCTTCTCTCTGCCTCACAGTGACGACAGCAGAAACTGCTGCTAATTATAATAGATACTTTGTAACTTTTTTTGATTGACGAATTTTTCAGTTCATTTTTTCAAGATATTTTGCACCATAATATTCTTCTTTTTTTTTTTTTCCTGCTGAGTCAGTTTTGTTTTTCCTTCTCCTGTGCAGCTCCTCCCCCCCACAGAAAAAGCCCAACCAAAGAAAAGTGCCCCAGTGCAGGTCCTGGAGTACGGAGAAGCTGTCGCTCGCTTCAACTTCAATGGGGACACAGTGGTGGAGATGTCCTTCAGGAAGGTGTGCAGCAAGAATTAATTAGGACAAGTACTGACATTGATTATTTGTTTTTTATAAGGACTTTATTAATTTCTATTTTGATGTTCTGAACTTGTGCAGGGAGAGAGGATCACATTAATCCGTAGAGTTGATGAGAACTGGTATGAAGGAAAAATCGCTGGCACCAACCGCCAGGGAATCTTCCCCGTCACCTACGTAGAAGTGCACAAACGTCCCCGCGTCAAAAACGGAGTGGAGTATCCCGACCCCCCCGTCAGCCAGTCACCACAGCGCAGCACCAATGCCTCTCCACAGGTGAGGACTCTGGTCCAGACTGGTGGGTCAGTGTTGGGGAGGGCTGACCCAGATTTTTGCCTTGCACCTTTTGTTTTAAAGTTTTTGTCTGGACAATTTGTTTCATCTTTCATTTTCATTTTCTTCCTCTCATCCCTTCTTCCTCCCTCTGTTTTTATCTCCTTCATCCTGTTGCTCTCTGTAAAGCTGTATCGTAATCGTCTGACCACCTCCCCACTGCCCCTCCCTCGCTCCCCCGCCGCTCTGTGTCCCCCGAGGTCCACGCTGTCTCCTCTGAGTGGATCTCCCTGACTGTGGGAGGAGGGAGCCCCCCTGCCGCTCCCACCCCTCCCCTCCCTCCGCTGCCCACTGTGTCCTACCGCTGCGGCGAGTACCTGCCCCCGCCTTTCTCCGCCAGCCCCGTGCCTCCCATCACCGGCAGCCCGTACTGTGTCTCCCCCATGGCCTCTCCATCTGCTTCCCCTTTACCTCCACCTTACCCGCCCAGACCTAACTCCACCACGCCCTTCCTCACATTCACCCCACCTCAGGGAGAGGACTTCCTGCTCTCCCCTCCCTCCCCACATCTTTCACGCAGCGTGAGCCCCTGTGGCGGGCCGGTGCTGGAGGGCTGGCTGAGGGGGGAGAAGGAGTTGACAGAGGGGGAAGGCACAGATGGGGAGAGGGGCCGCACAGCCCTGGGCAGCAGGCGAAATAGCCCTGCAGAGGTATCTTCTGCATGGTGTGTGGTGTTGCATCTCAGGCTCACTCTTGATCTTGGGCTTCTGGCCACAGTTTGATTCCCTAAAAAACAGAGTTTGATGAAGACGTGACTAACATGGAGGTTTGAGCTGAAGTTGATTTAAGCCTGTGGAGTATGAATCTGCTGGTTTTAGGAAAGGCAGAGTAAGTTAGTCACACTGCTCAAGGCTGCAAGTCTGCATGTGGTTTTGTGTGCGTTACTAACACACAAATGATTTACAGTGTGTCTGTTTTATATAGTTCTGTGTCAGATTCCCTACGTGTGCAGGACTGTAAGAGGAGATATCCTGCTCACATTTCCTGGGTTTATTTGAGAGCTCAAGTGACTTTGTCTTCATAAAGTTCAGCTCATGGTTGCATGTTGTTGTTGTTGTTCCGTTCGGAGGTGTCATAACATGGATGACATTGGAGGTTGGAGGGTTATTTAGGACAGTGACATATTTATTAGTCAGTATTTATAGCTTTCACGTGTTTGCTTCTGTCTCAAAACTATGGAAAGGAAGTGCAACCGGAGAGCCTCTGCAGAATGACAACACCTTACAGCAGGTGGACACAGGGCAGTTGCCAGAGAAGAGCTTTAATTATGAAAGGTCCAGTCCACTGATGTGATGTTTCTGTGTTGCAGTTCATGAGGAATGAGGCTGACCACCATGGGCGGAGCTCCAGAAGCCCTGTGATGCTGTTTGACATCCAGGACAACAACAACGTCAACTCGTTTGCGGTAAGATGCTGCAGAGTTTCCCTGGATCTGAAGTTGTTTTTCAAACAACTTCATTGTACGTTTAACTTTATAACCCTTCACCCTCCATCTGACTGTCACCATCTTTAACTTCCATCATGTCTCCTATATTTGTTCTTCATGTTAGACATGTGGGCTATTGGAGGACTATCTTTTCCTTTTGAAGGAATAGTTCGATATTTTGGGGAAATAAAATTAGCAGATGCTATTTGAACCCAGGGAGGATAGCCAATATGGCTATTTATGCTCAGGTGTATGTAGCATGGCAGAGACAAGCACCTGGGTGTCTGGTCAGCGATAGTGTTTGCATTCAGGGAGTGGACAGGCACTGTGGATAATTACACCCTAGTCGAGGCTGTGAGTCACCTAAGAGAAGTTCATGCAGACAAGCAGACAAGTTGTCTAACACACGGTTAATGTTGTAAAACCTAGACCTCCATCTTTTCTGAACTTAACCAGGTCATTATGGTTCATAACCCTAAACAAACTGACTGAATATAATAAAAAAAATACTAAAAAAAAAACTTTATTACCTGACTTCCTCAAACCTCCCTGCTATGTTTAATAAGTGACTGACAGCAGCGCCTGACCTCTGCACCATTTTTTAGGTAAAAAAAACGGGATCACTAGATGTTCCAGTGGTTGTAAACAGCCCAATAGCTGCCATGTGACTATTTTGACCCGTGTACAAACAGAGACTCTGGAGAAAATTTGGTTTTCTTGCTGAAAGGCAAATGAGAAGATCAACACCACTGTCAGGTCTGTCTGTTGAGCATGAACCTGAAGGCAGCAGGTAGCAATAGCTGTATAGCAATAGCATAGCACATCTGAAGCTCAGTAAATGGCATATTATTTCTTGTTTGATTAATCCATAAAACAGGATTTGGTGGGTTATGTGCCAAGTAATTTCTCGGATGTCCCAGGGATTTCATGGAGTCCTGTCATCACAAGTGTTTTCATTTATTTTGAAAGGGAAATAGATCAAGCCTCCTGAAACAAAGTCACTATATGTTGCTAGATTATGTCATGTACTGATTTGCATATTCATGATGCCATAGGATATCTGCTTAGACATATAAAAGTCAAATTTACTACTCCAATGAGCTTCATATTTATTTTCAAGCTACTATCATCTCATGAGTGTTTTATCTAGACCTGCATCTACTTTACTACACTTTATGGAGGCTGTTGAACTGTGACTGTGGATCTGAAGTGTCTGTGTAAACAGAGAGTAAGCAGAGACAGACACTAGACTCAACTCAATCTCATAACTGTGTGTATTAAACGCATATATTCAGTTTAAATTATATTAGACCTAGATGAAAAAGGAGTTCCCCAGACAAACAGCTCCTTCACATTTCTGTGTGGCGGATAATTGGTCACAGAGAGCCACAGCCACGTTTACTGAGAAATGTTGGTAAGGAGTTAAAAAGGCTACAAGCTGGCCAGATTTTGAAAAGAATTTAAATGAGTCTTAAAAATCACCACATTGATTGAGTAGCTCTGGTCATGACCACAGCACTGTCACTGCATTGGTTTCCCTGTTTTCAGTGTTTGCTATGCTGCAGGCTCCAGCTTCGTATGAGACGGACAGATATGAGAGTGGAATCAATTTTCTCTTTTAATTCTCTGCAAGAGATATCATCCAAAATGTCTAAGTATTCCTTAAAGCTGCACCTGTCAACTTCCCTGTAATACTGCATGTTCATACTGAATATTTTCCTCTACACGGTGAACTAATCTTTCATGTTTCCTGTCTACATGCTCTCACTCTGGTGTCTTGCCTCTTCATGCGTCTCCTCCTGGGTCTCCTCCACCAACATCTCCTCTGTTTTTTCTCCTGGCTTTTAATGGATCACCTCCTTTTCTTCCTTTCTACTTACTGGACCTACCCACCTGTCTCGTCCTTCGCCCATCCCCTACCCTCTCTAACTCCTCACCTCCCCCACTCAACTTCACCTCGGCCTCTTCCGGGACACTCGCTGTGGGCCCGCTGTCTGTCTTTTCTCTGACGACTCCATCTACTACTAGGAGGCAGTGTGTAATGAGATCTTGAATATAGCTGAGACCTCGGTGAGGTACTGCAGCACCCTGTCCCACTACCCTCATGACTCTGTCCATAGACTGCACCCCCACCCCAGTAAACAATCTTTCATCATTTCCCAGCAACCCCAGTCCCACAGCAGCAGTCCGGAGCCAAGTCGTCTTCACTGTGGAATGTGAGTAGGGTCTCTGTTTTAAGTTCAACACCCACACTTTTTTCCTGACTTCCTATGGTGCATCCTCTCAACCTTTGCAAGTTTACCAGTGTATCTTTGTTGCCCTGTTCCAGTTTCCAGGCTTTGTACAGTTACATGCCACAGAACGACGACGAGCTGGAGCTGCAGGAGGGAGATCTCGTCAGCGTCATGGAGAAGTGCGATGACGGCTGGTTTGTCGGTATGTGCCCCTAGGATAGATTCTTCAGACGTGCAGTCACACTCACCGTGTCACATTAATCCATATAGGGTTTCGGCAGCGTGACAGCAAAGGACTGCACGCGTGCAATGTGCATGCACAGGCCTCCTGGAGAAGTAGAGTCGTCTTCTCTGTGTCACATTCGTCCATACAGGGTTCCTACAGAATGACAGTGCATGATTGAGAGCAATGGACAATTTCAAATATAGCTCAAATGTCTTATTGGTCCTCAATTCAAGGTCATTTAAGCTTTAAGCTAAGACAGAGTCATTTTACTTTCTTTATTACAATCAGTGTTCTCTTTCTGTTTCTCTACAGGTACCTCAAAGAGGACAAAACTGTTTGGGACTTTCCCCGGGAATTACGTGAAGGAGGTGAAACTGTAAAGATGTCTAGTCTGGCTGTAACACACGGTTGCCTGTCAAGCTTAGGAAGTCATTACTATCGCGCATGGCTGTTGGTTAGAATAGTCATTTAGCCGGGCGAATCCGTTTCGTCCTGGGGAAAGTGATCGGTTCGGCCTGAGGTATGTCAAACTGCACGAGGCGAGGACGGAGACGGCTCACTGCCCAAACCCTCAGCATGGTGTACACCTTTATCATCACACTTCACACGCGCCCTCACAAGAATACGTCCATCTACACATGTGGAATCTCTCTCTGAAACTGACCACAAGCTAGCTTTCATTGTACAGATAATAACTTCCACTTTGTCCGCGTGAATATTACAGTACACAAGTGTTTATGTAGCAGGCCGGCAGCAGAGCAGTGTTGATGGATCATGGAGAGGATCTTATTGAACTGGACATTGGAGGAGTCTGAATGTATTTTTTTGTTTGGGGTGTGGGGTTGGAGCTGTTTGTCATGAGCTACCTTTCAGGATCAGAGGTGTTTAACACGATTGGTTATGTATGATCAAATCTATAAAACCACTTCCTTTTCATTTAACTTCCAAAAGAAAACCAGTGTTTCGTGAACATGTGTGGAGTGCAATGTGCTTCACTCTGCTCCTACAATTTTCTTTGGTTGAGAGTTAATACAAAAACATGAATCCAGTGCCCTCTGGAGTTGAAATTCTTGAAGCCTTGAACACAAAGACCCTTTAGAGAAAGGTCAGTTGGACCTCTTTTTCTTTCTTTGACATTTCAAACAGTGTCGGCTGCTTTTCAAGAACATTGCAACGCTCACAGCTCAGTGTAAACCAAAAGCTTTAGATACCGGTTCAGTATTATCTTCATTTTCTTTCCAAAGGTTGTTACACAGCAGTTATTACAGTGATGTGTGTAAGAGAAACACTAAAAATCTTTGTGTGTGCTCTGAGCTTCTCTTTCTCTCGGTTGCAACTTCAAGCACAGAACACATGGATGGCTGTGCTGATTGCCCCATAACATTGAAGATAAACTGTGTGTATCCAAATAGAAACTATTCACTTGTCCTTTTATACCTGCTCTGTTGAAATAGAAGTCAACTGTGCATGCTGATGCCTGTAAGATAGTTGGTGGTATACATCTGGCTCCATCTCAACTACAGACAGGCGTGGTAGCACTCAACTTCCTGTTTGGTTATTTTAGGATCCCACCTAACAAGATAATAGAAGATAAATCAGTGATGACAGAAGAACCGTAAAGGTTTTGAATGAAAGCCAACGAGGTGTCTTAGAGAATAATCGTACTGATTTTTAAAAGTGTATTCAGATTTTAACCATGCCCTTACTGACGAGATTGTATGTTTTAGCCATGTAAATGTGTACAGAAAACTTTCAGAGGCCTTCCAAATATGGCTACATATTTTCCTATGTAATAACTTCAACTTAGGTAACACAGTTAGTGGAATGATATGAATTATAGCCTATATAGATCGGACAGCATGCACTGTAACATCATCAGGAGACTGACAAATCAAATTGGTGCATGAAACACTGTAAGCTAACGTCTCTGTATTTGCATTTAGCTTAAAGAAAACAGAAGTGACATTAGGGCTGACAGTCTGCTCCGTGAGCTTCAGTCACTCCCTGATGGTTTGAATTCTGCTATCAAAGCATCAGAGCCATCGTCATGCAGAGCACAGAGCTCCCACATCTCCTGCACCTTCAGATCGTGTAACACACACCGTCAGAGGAGGTCCTCCAGATGCAAACATGAAAGCCATTGTTTTTCTTTTCTTTGTGTTCTTGTCAAATTCCTTGACGTCATCAACCGCTGTGATGTGTGTGCTCATCAGTCCTTAGCAGAGCTGTCAGATAGTACTTGCAAACATCTCTTTGTGCTTGTTATGACCTGCTCGGAGCAGGAGATGGGTGAAGTTTGTGGAGCAATTTGTTTCAAAAGTATTTTGAAGTCTGATTAGTTGAAAGCAGGAGTGGTTGGTGTTGTGATCTATCCAAAGGTAGCTGAAGTCAGATCCACAAATTTCCAATCAAATGGTGCCAGACTATCCTGTTAGTAGAGCTCTTTATAACTGCCTGGGTGCACACAATCTGAAACATAATGTGAAGTAACACTCAATAGATCTCAAAGCGTATGTTTACCATGTCTTTGTGGGTTTGTTTGCATCTGATCTGAATGTGCAACAGTTGTGCAGTGACGATAAACGATGACCTGATTGCAACATGTTTGAATGTTCTGTATGTGACTAGCACATATGTGATATATGTAAGTTAAATAATCAATGAAGTGCATTAATTTAAGAAAATATATCGTAGCAATCAGTGTTTTCGTCCTCACTGACATTTGCTGTTGAGACAGAATCAGGTGTTTCTTCCTGTGCACGTCACCACTGACAATTCAGCCAACGTCGACAAGGGGGCGTATTGTCTCAGCAAGATAAAACACATAATATAATACACTGCATTGTGTGTTTGCTTGTATAGCACTGATATGACGTTCAGGTATTTTGTTACACTACAAAAATATTTTTCCTTCCACTGCTGGCTAAACATTTTTTTTCCTGTGGGACTCCAGCTCCTCATGAATGTGTTGATTGGCTGCCGACCTGTAGGCTTGTTCAAAAATCCCTGACAGAACAACAGCAGTGTCTCAAAAACACTAGACTGCATGGTGGACAAATAGACAGTCACTCATTTAGTCACATCACAACTCACTATACATTGCCTCTGTGATATAGCGCTCCATAAAACATCACAGGATGTATGAATGTATGAATATATGAATGTGGTGCAGACAGCGTTCACATGATTTGTAAAAAAAAAAAAAAAAAAAGAAGTAAAATAAAACGTCTGAATGTCTTTTCGTCATGAATGAACGTGCAGACTAACAAGCAACGCGGCACAAGAAGGACTGTAAATATGTAAAATAAGAAAAAGATAGACTGTGAGTGACGGAGCGTCAGACTGAGCTCTCAGTCACTTGCAGCAGTTTATTTACCTGAAGGATTTTTTGGCAAAGCACAGAGTGGAGCGTTACTGAGCACAGGAAGTTTGATGCATATGAACATTACGCTGCCATTTGTGAGGATCATAATGCCTTATGTTAGATGCAAAATTAAATTGTGCCTCATTTTCATTTAATGTTTTTTGTTCTTTTTTTTTTTTTTCCTTTTTTTGGAGTATCACTGAAATGTATCCATGACATAATTAATGTAACCATGGTTTTCCCATTAGTCCTAGTCTCTGTACTTGCACAGTAACTTGCCAGTTACTGTGCAAGTGCCTAAAAGTGTGACACGATGCTTCAATTTAATGATTAATAACCATGAGAACTGATTAGTTTAATGGGACACAACCCTCAAAAGGTTTGGTTTGTTTGCTTCAATTTGCAGTGCTGTTACATTGACAATATAAAAAAAATTAAAAAATACTATACACTGCTGTGACTTCGGTATTATGCAATATTTAATAAACCATTTAAACCATTTGCTGTGGTTTCAGGTTTGTTTCTTAAGATGTGTTGTATAAATGAACTCCTAAAGAATGTTAGAGGTCAGCCAGGTCACATAGCAGACTGTTATATTGACATCTCTGTGGAGCAGTAAATGTATGTCAAATGGATGAAATCCCATTAGGGTGGTGATGTTGATAGATATGCTTTTACAGCCTTGACAGTCAGGAGCTGGTTTACTTTACACTTCAGAGTGTAACATATCAGAAGAGCTTCACATAAAGAGTTTCTATGAGAGCCTGAAGGCCTGGTGTGGATGCATGTATACCCACAAGAAAGGACGTGTTTCATTCAGTCTGTCTGGACTTTTTCTCTCCACTTTCAGCTGAGCTCCTCTGGCAGGAATTCAAGGTTTGGGAGCGGCACATTCCACATCCTGGGATTTAGCTCTACCATAAATGGTAAGCTCGCATATAACACGGTGACGTACCGGCAGTCAGACATCCCTAAAACAAACACTGGAGCTCATCTGAGATGAGAAGAAAAATGAAGACGGCTCACTCTGCCCTGCATTCAAAGTTTTTTCATTACACGTAAGTCAAAGGCCATGATATGAGAGGTATTTTTCATCATCATAACGTTTGACCACAGACAGACTTGAATGAAAGTTTAAAGTCCTTATAGTGGAGATTTTCCAGCTTACTGTTAAATCATTGAAGGGTTTCATCTACAACATGGTCTATAATGTCCAGGCTCTGACAAAAGAAATACATTAGTGGCTGACACAAAAAGAAAGCATACAAAGATTTTTCTTTGTCACTCCTGCAGCTTGGTTTTGTAATTTATACTAACATAGAGCCTGACCACCAAAATTATGAATCAACATTGAATCATCACAATGTCAAAGGACTATCAACAATACTTAAACAAGTGGTTGGAGTTGATGTGTCTTACTAATGTAAATGTATTTTTCAGCAGCAACAACACAGGTATCCTGGTATGAAAATGAGGTGTATAAAGCAAAGACAGTGTTTATGTTTGTTACACTTCGATCAAAAAAAACAAGAAACAAAAAAGTTGCAAATAATAGTTTTTATTATGTGTGTGTTTAGATGCCAACTCTCACATCTACATTAACAACCCCCATGAAAAAAACAGACTGAGACTGTAATACAATACTTTCAAACAATTAACTCATATTTTCAGACTGAATACATAAATCTACCTAAAGCAGGGGATAAACTGGTCATTCCCCTCATTAATAATAATGTATATTAGTCATTTTTATTATACATCATTCACACCTAGCTAAGTATTGCAGGACCCATGTTTATCCTATTGGTCAGAGGTCACTGGTGGCTCACTGATGCGTTTTTGAACATGACTGGAGCTCTAATGAACACCATATTAGGTTTTGGTGACGCAGACAACAATGGGATAAGTTCAGTGTGCTTCAGCCTGTATTCTTCCTGGTCCACTTCCGCATTTACTTTGAGGAGTGATGCATCTTCTTGTGCACGATCTTTGGTCTCTCACTTATCAGCGAGGAAACTTCAAAATCTATTCGCCCGACTGTAACCTGAGGGTCCGCCCCCTCCTCTAATGCTGGAGCCTGGCTCAGACCACTGAGAATCGATCACTGCACATGGTGTATGCTGAGGCGAACTGGTGCTCTGACATACAAGCTAACTACAGTCGGCTCTTTTTGAATAACCTATCAAGTTTAGCAAGATGCCTCTCCGGGTGGTAATGCAGGGACCTGGGCCGTGGGGATTCAGGCTGGTTGGGGGAAAGGACTTCGAGCAGCCCCTGGCTATTTCCCGGGTAAGTTAGTTTTACTGTTGCCTGCTGCCTTGTTGTCGAGCGGTGTAAGCACAGCACCTGGCTGCGCATGTCTCGGGCTAACTTTCACCACTGCGTGTCTTGTCCCGGCTCCACCGACAACAGACCGACAGGGGCCGAGTGAACGTTAACATGAGTTTTAAACAGTAGGACCGTTAAGACGACCGTTACTCCACACAAGTGAAACCGGTGTCACTTTGAACGAAGCTAACGTTAGCTACCGTTACAGAGCCGCTGTCTTCTTACCTGCCCAGTGTTTCAATTCCACACCTCCAGGTTCACATATGTCGGTTTGTGACCCTCCATTATACGACACAAGATGGTTATTGTTATAAGTTTTTCAACTCTATGTTTCAGTGTAAGTTTGCAGGAACAAAGGGAGAACAACTGTGAAAGATTTACCAGTGTCCCAGACTTTGACATGAACCAGGGCTCTCACATCCTATAACTTTTAAGTTTTAACTTAAAATTAAAAAGTATATTCTGGAGGAGGACATTTAAAGTGTCCTTTATTTTGACATCACTCATTGTTAACACTTCCCTAAGCCCTTGTTCCCTCTAGGTTTCTGTTACTTCACCACAGCATTGTACACATCAGTACAAAACTTTATTAGACAAGATTACACAGGTTTTACAGTGTGACACTCCCGTGGCAGTAGTGATAAACCTGAGTATGACTCTCCAGTGTGTACCTTTGCCTGAGTGGAGGCTGCTGCTCCTGTTATAAATGTTGTTACAGTGGTCAGTCCACTCCACCCATGGAAAAGTGATTAGGAATTCCTGGACTGTGCCACGGCCGTCGCCTGCTTCCAGCCAGAAGCCTTTATCTTCAGCAGTAGGCCGCCCTGGAGGCAACGCTTAGCCAGAGCCACTCACTGAAAACAACTCCCTGCTTGTGTTTACTGTAATCAAAGAAATGTGTGGAAGGGTCCTTTGGGGTCAGAGTTAAATGGAGTAGATGCCACAGGTTCAGACTTGATGAGAAGCTTTCAGAGGGTTAGTGTGGGGAGGAGAGAACAGAAATCAAAAGTGTGTTTCACATCTGCAAAACGTTTTCTTGTACGTTTTTAATGCTCGTGTGGTGTGATGGACTCTCTCAAGACAAAATATTTTAAAAGGGTGTGAAAGCACATATTTAACGGGCTCCTGAGAATTTTCTCTCTAAAAGACAAAACCTTATTTTGAGCTCACCTACAGCGCCCAAAAGTTGTTGCTTTTTATTAATGAAGCCCCCCCCCCCCATGTTGTAGGTCACCCCTGGGAGTAAAGCTGCCCAGGCCAACCTGTGTATCGGAGACATGATCTTGGCCATCGATGGGGAGCCGACAGAGAACATGACTCATTTGGAAGCTCAGAACAAGATCAAGGGCTGCATAGATGAGATGGTGCTCTCCATAGACAGGTACTGTAGGTGGCAACATGTGCCAGTCTGATATGCATAGCCGCAGGCCTGAAAAACACAGTAATATGAGACAGCTCAGCCACAGTCCAGGTGTTCAGGAAGTAATGTTATGCTTATTCATGCTTCTTAACAGAGTGAGTCTGTCTTTGGTTTTACTGAAAACCTTTGTTTGTGGAGTGTCTCTATGCTAAGGTTTGTCATTCTGTGACATGTCAGTGTATTACATCATAACTTTCTGGCAGCAGATGATTTCAAGCTGCAGGGATGTTGAAATTAATTAAACAGGCAGGTCGAAGCACATGTGTCTGCTTACATTAAGTGAAAGGCAGTTGACTGTGAGGCGTGGCAAACTGTCGAGGACGCCGAGCAGAAGAACATACCTTCATACCAGCCGCTCAGTTGCATTCAAAAACACCAGCTTATTGTCATGTTAGTGTGCATCTACACAAGAAAACGCCCAGAAACAGGAAAGAGAAATGTTGGCAAGCTGCATTTAAACTGGCTGTGTGTATAATTATTGTGTGGTTATAGCATCTTTCATTCCTTTTTCCTCTTCCTCTGTTCCTCAGGTCAGAAACTAAACTGTGGTCGCCGCTTTCATCGGAGGAAGGGAAGACACATCCATACAAGATGAATCTTGCATCAGAGCCACGGGTGTGTGTCACCATCAAAGCTGAATGTAGGACTTGAGCTTTTAAAAATGATTCGCCCAGCTCTGTCATTGAAATGAAAACTGGGGAAATGTCACTTACAGGTAGCCATATCTTTTCTGGAAGCCTGCACATTCCTTTCCCACCACACCCGCAAAGGCTTGTGGGTTTTTTTTTTTTTTTTTTTTTTATAGTGCCAATGATGAAGTCATTGTTTACTCCCCAACAGGAGGTTGCCTAGGAGACGGTAGTTTATCAGCCAAGTTCTGACGCAAGCCTCAGTTCCTGTCCGCTGAGTGGAAAGTTGAGACCGAAGTGTGAATTCATGTAGGAGATGGTGTGACGTGTCGCTGGCTTTGTGTGTTTCACAAGTCACAGATGTTACGTATTTTTCTCACACACACAGTAACATATGTTTTAATCACTTGTGTGGAGTCTGTCACTGTGATGCCTCTATGCTTAAAAAAATAATAATTATGCATTTAAACGGCCGTATCGTTGTTTCTAAGGTGTTCTAATGCTGGTCGATGCAAGTATTGTCAGTTTCTTGTTGTGCGTTTACCCACTCTCAGAGACTCTGGGGTGTTCTGTAATTTAGATGTCAGACGCTTGAAGCATGAGCTGTATTTGGAGGCATTTCTGTGTTTCCACTCTGGAGCATGCACTACATTTGCTGGTATTTATGTGCCCACTTTGATGGCATGCCAATGTCATGATGTGTTTGTCTTTAAGACCAGTCACTGGTTAGCTGTAATTCAGGCCACAGTCAACAGTCCTCCATTATGATAAATGATGTGTCTAATTATTTAAACTAGAAGCAGCAGTGTTAGAAGAAAACGACATTTTAAGTTGAGTAGCTTTTCCAAACGTTTTTTGCGAGCTGTAACATTATTGAATTTCACTGAAATAGCTGAAAGCAACCAGTTGTGTTGAGCAATATTCATAATCACTTTAATATCAACTTCATGTTTGTACATGCACAAAAGTTATGACCAGCACTGCAGAGAGTGTGCACACAGTGTGTTGCATGTTTCAGATGGCGCAAGTCGCTTCACAAACCTTGGCTCACCACGTACACGTCACCAAAAAGTTTTAACAGAACACTCATTCTTGCAGGAAGTGAAACACATCGGGTCGACCCACAACAGGAGTGCACTGCCTTTCACTGGATTCGGAAGCAAAGTTGTGACCAACCAGTACAACAGCCCCTCTGGTCTGTACTCTTCAGAGAACATCAAGGACTTCAACTCGGCTGTGGATGATGTGAAGACCATGGGTACCCCCAGTGAGCCCAGCAACAAGTAAGATAACCCTGAAATGACATCAGCTCAGTCCAGTCCATGAAGACTGGATCTTCCAGTGATTTAGTCAAGCCAGACCACTGAGTATTTTGAATCATGGCCTCAGATGAAAAGTCATTTATGGTGATTTATGTATTTCTGAAAGTAATTGTAACAGTGTTTAACAGTGTGAATTTTCCTCAAACTCCCAGCTGGTTATTGTTGTGTATTACTTATTTTCACAGTCCAGACCTCATTAGATGTAGCTGCTATTGCCCAACATCATTTGTAGCTCAAACACTTCAAACTTACGTATTTATTTATTAAAAAGGGACAGTCACATCAATATAAATACATTTGTAAATATGCCAGAATTAGCAGACTCCTAACTTGCATCCGTAGTTTCTTGGCATCATTGAGCTGCATTAAATTGTGTTTAATGATAAAAGCAGAGAGAAAGCAGTGCATCTAAGAATCATTTATGGGTTAAAAATCTTCCCTCATAGGTCACTGATTGATTGCTTCCAACTGCTGGATTTAAATAGATTCTCATCCATTTTTGATTAGTCTGTCCAGCAAAATTTAAGCTTGAAAGATTCAAATCCCAGATGGCTGGGTGATAAATGTCTTCACAGATCATTAGTAATGAGGATATGATGCTCAAGTAAGTAGACTCACATTAAATTTAAGAAAACTATCATTGAAAGTTTTGAGATCAAGGAAAGACAACAATATGTGAGACTGTAATAAACTGTATGATTACATGCAGGTTTTCCAGGTTTTGTTATTTCTCATACTTCAACAGCCGTTATGTATAAACAGGAGAGATAATGATGTTTGCTGTTTGCTAAAGACTTTTGTAACAGTTTTCCCTTCTGGGACTCTGCAGACAACTGAACTGAAAACACTTTTTCTGTAGAACTCCATCAGATCCCTCAAAGGCAGCCAAGCGGCCACCGGTGGCAGCAGACTCAGAGGTCTACAAGATGCTGCAGGAGAACCAGGAGTCTGACGAACCTCCACGACAGTCGGCTTCATTCAAGGTGCTCCAGGAGATTCTAGAGACAGGTACAGATCCCACTCAGCACTCACACCTCCTTCACTCAGGGGATAATCACAAAGTTATCTTTTACAATGGCTGGCTGTGCGGGAACAAATGACCTGTCAGTTTGAATTAGAGAACAGATTTGGGGGGGTTTCTGAGGACTCACTGCATAAAGTGACAGAATTAGCCTCAGTGCTGCACTAGTGAAATATCAAAAAGTTTGTCAGCTGAGACTTTTCTCTGTGTGACGTTTGTAGGAGACTCTGATAAACCATCAGGCTTCAGGAGTGTGAAGGCTCCCACGACAAAGATCGGCTCATCGGTGGGGAATGCAGAGAAGCTGCCTGTCTGTGACAAGTGTGGATCTGGGATTGTGTGAGTATTTTATGATTCCTCAGTACTGCTCTTTTATAGACAGTGTGTTTTCTATCCACTGCTCACTGGAAGTAGTTTATAGACATTTATGGCTTCACTTGAAGATCAGATCAGATGTTGATCTCATTGGCCCTGATCAGTGTTGACCTCCACCTTCAGGGCATTCGGTGACGCTGTTTATTTGCTTGTGTTCTTTTACTTGGAAATTTCAACATTGTGACAAAATGTTGTGATGCAACACAAAGGTCTCCAGGGTGCAGCTGTCTCTGTTGGAGTTTGTCTCCTCCCTGTGGCTAAATTAGGTAAAAACCATCAGAGACCTCAGTCCATAGCTGTTGTCCTGCTGCCAAGTTGTTGTTGATGTTTTTCACTCTCACCGTGAAAATAACTTTAATTAGTTCAATTTTCCTCCCCTGTAAATATTTCCATTATTGCTTTTCCTTACTAACTTAATGTGACGTTATGAGAGACAGATGTTTTTCAGCAGACTCCCCAGTCTATTTGAGATACATTTTCTGACTTAAGGGCATAGTTATGCACCAAAAAGCTCCCAAATGCAGTGATGTGATCAAACACACATGAGTTGTTTGGAATTTAAAAGAATGTTGTTTTCTTGTTGCTGATTCATCCATTTCTCTTGTGAAATGTTGACTTGTACAATTGAATCATTTCTTTATTCGAAAAGCTGTTGTTTTCAAAAGTATGAAAATGGAACCTAATCATTTCTAATTAAACTGCACATCATGTCTGTGGCAGAAGGAGCCTCTGGTTCAGTCTGTACAGACACAAGCCATTATTTTTGGTCAACAGTATATGAGAGTCTGAAAGCCATATTTACTACTATGGCGTATATGTTCTCATGTGAGGCTGTAGCTTAAGAACCATGAACGACTGTGTCCCTGGTTAGAGGGGGTGTGTTCTGCACCTCCTCTGTACAATCAGTCTGTAGTAAAGGAAACCTGCTCCTCATTTTCATCAACAACAACAACAACAAGACTGTGTCCAAAGTTGGATCCATTAACAAATGTTCTCAGCCTTTTAGTGTGGAAGGACTTGACTCCACCTCATCCAACTCCAAGCCAGGCTTCTCCACCCAGCATAAACATGTGACCTTACTTGTGCTCTTGTGACTGAATGGGAGTGAGGCTGTTAACAGCAGCAGATGAATGTTAACCTTTTACTGTGCGCATATGAAAACAAAGTCTTGTTAATAACATGATCATTACTTCAAATCTTCAGGGGGATGGTGGTGAAGCTGAGGGACAAGTTCCGTCACCCTGAGTGCTACACCTGCACAGACTGCGACGTCAACCTCAAACAGAAGGGACATTTCTTTGTGGAGGACCAGATTTATTGTGAGACGCATGCACGGGAGCGAGTGACTCCACCCGAGGGCTACGACGTGGTCACAGTCTTCCCCAAGTAGAGCGTTGCTGAGCTCAGCCTCAGGACTGCACGCCTCTGTAGGACACGACCACGCCACCACATTTAGCTTATGCTACTCCTGAGACATCAAATGGTCTTCTCTTTCTTCTTCTTCAGTAAAGTCACTGGTAGGCGGGGCAGTAAAGAACTCCATGTTTTAAAATGTTGATTTGCACATTGACTTTGGCCTCTACAAAAGGAAAATTCATGATGATGAGACTTTTTTACTTTGACTTTTTTTTTTCTTTCCTTAAGGAACCGTTTTCTACTTCAATGACAGCAGCTGTGTTTTAGTAATGTTTGTCTGTACATGTTTCTTCTGCTCTTCTAATGAATCATGGAAAAAATGGAAAGCCAGACCACTTGTCACCCCCAGCAGACCACATGTTTTCTACAGTTTTTTATTAAGTAAATAAATAAACCTACTTTTACTCAGCAAAATAGTTTGAAACCACATTTGACTACCACTGACAAATAAATATTTTAGCTTACACCAGTCTCCTGTGTTCCTAAATCACTGGTTGTGACTCATATGTCATTGTCTGTGGTTGTAAAAAAAAAATGTATATAAAGTGAGGACAACATGATGAGGGAAACAAACCCAGCTCGTAGTTATGGCTTATAGAAAATGCTGCTGCGCTGCTTTGTGCTGGTTTCTGTCCAACTGGACACGTCACTGCTGAGCCACAGCACTTACAGAAGTTCTGCACCTTCAGGGAGCAGCGGAGCAGCGCACCAGCACTTTTGTTCTATTTGTGGACTTTCTACATCAGGCAGATCCAAACTGTTTCACAAAGGGCCGTGTGGCTGCAGGTTTTTGTTCCAAGCAATCAAGAGCACACAGTTTGACCAATCAGCTGTCTGACTGAGACTGACTGAGCAGTTGATTAACTGAGTCAAGTCTGGTGTGCTGCTGCTTGGGTGGAAAGAAAACCTGCAGCCACACCGGCCCTTTGTGGAACAGTTTGGACCTGCCTGTTCTACATGAATCAGAGTAATACATCAATAGTGCCACGTGTGGGGGAGGTGGAGGTCCCCACGCGCAGACCGGAAATAGAAGCAGACAGGTGCAGAGGTGCATTCAGCACATGTACTGGTTTCACTGCTCAGTTCATGAACTGATGAGTTAGAGTTACTTGGGTCGAAGTCAGGTGACGTCAGGTAACCAGACTCTGCAGACGAAACGCTCGTGGGGCTCCTCAGGTGTGACGCCATCGGCAGGTAGTCCGTCGCGTGCCCGTGCTGGTCGGCCATGCGCAGCGTCTCGGTCAGGGCCCAGATGTAGTTGTGGGCGAAGCGCAGAGTTTCTATCTTGGTGAGTTTGGCGTCGTCGGGCAGCGCCGGCAGGATGCTCCGGAGCGCGTCCAGAGCCGAGTTCAGGTTGTGCATCCGGTGACGCTCCCTGTCGTTCGCCTTCACTCTGCGCCGGCCGCGCTGTCCGGAGCGCTCACACCTGCTCCTGAGCCTTGACGGAAGTCTACAGAGAAACGTCTCCTCTGAAGCGTCGCCAGCGTGTTTCACGGAGCCGCGGAGCGTGGCTGAGTCTCTGCACGTGCGCACGGCCCCGGGGACGCTCCGGACTGTGGGAGGCATCCTGTGGAGAGAGTTCAAGTTCAATGAAAACTCATGTCCACGGCCACAGATATGAGCTCATGATCATTATTTTTCTTTTCTTTTTCGTGTCTTTCTTTTTTCATACAAAAAACTGTAAAATATCAACAAAAAGCATAATTCCATGCATCAGTTTGATCTTTGTGTCTAATAATCTATATGAAAATCCCGTTTCCATCTGTTTATAATATATAATGACATAAGTGATGAAATGAAGAAGCCTGTTTTTGCGGCTTATGAAAAGTTATAGTGGCACTTACTTCAGTGCTGGTGCCAGGTGAAGCTCAGGTGAAGAGACAGCGCGTCGTCCTTGTCAGTCCTCCGCTGCAGCAGACAGTGGACACGGGCAGCTGACAGTGAGGGATGGATGCGCATCTCTGTCATTTTATATGGCCTTTATCTTATCTTTTTGCCCGGTGTAAGCCTGAATCAACAGCGCCTGTCAAGTGGCCAATCAGCTTCCAGGCAGCGCGTCCTTCTCCCTCTCTCATTCTCCGCACTACTGTCTGTCTTTGTATATTCTTTGTAATGATCACTTGAATACACGTGCAGTTAAAAGAAAAAAAAAAAAAAATTATGTTTTACAGCCTGAGTGAGATTTACCTTCATTTTTGCGGCATGAAAGAAATATCTGACACCAATTCCCAGAAATCCGAGAAAATGCCTAATTTGTAAAATATGGAAAATGTAAAGATCAGCTTTAAAACCATGACTCCTACTGTGTATATTTATTTTTCTTGTTTTTAATCCATCTGTGTATCATACTTGTGATGATTCTCACCATATAATAACTGCTAGTAACGTCTTATCAGTCATAGGTACAAGCCTCCTCTCCACCTCACAGCTGCAGCTTCATGTAGGTAAAAACACACCACATATATTCAGTGATTCCAGTGCGCAACGCGGAAAAAACAGGTACACACTCCTTTACGCACAGAAACTACTTCATCCAAACCAAACACTGTAAACACTATATACTGTGTACATTTGCACATGGGTGTAGATGGTGATGGTGCAGCTCCACTGGAAGCTACTGAGTCTGCAGCACTTTGTCATGATCCCCATCAAGTCTCAGTTTTAATAATAATAACAATAAAAGTTTAAATACAGAGACGCTTACATTTGGCTTTTGTCGTTTCTCTTCGTGTACAAATGTATGGAATTAGAGATTACTGTGGTGAGTTAAATGGTGTTTTTTTCTTTAATATCTATATTTACTTGTCAGGCACGAGGTTCAAGTTTGCCATTGCAGGTGTTATCAGATCTGGGTGCTTGAGTTGAAGGCTCATTGTCACGCCACATTTTACGCACTCAGAACACTGGCACGTGCCGTGCGTGGCACAAGGTGGTTATGGTTACCTGGACAACTCGCATCTGGAATCAGCTCCCTGTGCATCACTGGGCAGAAAACTGATGTGAAAATAACAGCATGTCCATGATTATTTGCTAATAAACTGTTTATCATTCAGAAGACTGTTGCGTATTTGTTTTGAGTGTGCGCTCATCACATGAGCTGGAGAGGGTGAAACTTCAGAACTGTAAACTGTTGTAGAACGGTTCTCACTCGAAAGTTACAGCAAGTTAGTTTGAAGGACCACTCGTCTCTGTGTCAAATCAAAACAAAATAACTTATATAATACAAAATATATATTTTTCAAGTCACATCCATTTGGACAAACGTTTGCTTACTGCGTTAGAGCGCAAAGCTCCGGCATTTGGACAAAGACAATTACGCATGGGGCCTCTCAACAGAGAGGGTCTGATAGGGTGAAACCTGTTGTGTGAACTGGTAGTACAAAGGCTCCTGTTGTGTGTCAGCACAATAAAACCTCGATTTCCTCTGTGGTGCGGACTTGTGTCTGTGCGCCATGACATCTCCAAAAACATGCCCACTATCGCCACAGCTCAGTGGCGCATTACAATTTTATAGTAAAACTTAACTTTCAAGGATCTTAGAGAGGAGTGAACCGTGTCGGCAACACGCAGACACGTTTGGGCTGTGGTGAGGGGGAGCGGGGGAGTGTGGCAGAGCTCAAACATGATTTACAATTGCCAACAAAGGATCACAAAAAGCTCTCCTTAACTTTCTGTCTAAATATGTGTTTTGGGAACAATCTGATAACCATATGCTTTCAATAAACTGGACAAATACACTAGTGAGATAGGAGATGGTGCCTTGCTGTTATAAAAGGCACGAAAAGTCTAAAGTAAACTGAATATTACCACTTTACAAATAATCATTGATGCCAAATCCATATTGGGATATCATGGACAGGTGTGGGTTTGAAGTTGTCAGTCTCTCTCCTTGATTTTTATCAGTGTGCTGTAGTGTCCTGCTTGTTATGCAAAGTATAGGCAAACATAAGCGGGCAGTTGCTGTGGAAATAGTAGATATCGGAGCAGACTTGGTACGAAAAGTGATTTAACAATATTTAACAATAAACTGAGTAAGCCCCCGAGCAGGTGATACCTGCCTGGTCCTCCTGATTAATACTTCCTCTACTACTTCACTTTACAGTCTCCTTTGCTTATTTATTAAACGAAATCTATTTATTATTATTTTAGCAAACAGAGGTACCAGGTGGGGCTTTATTTTCGTCTTCAGCTTTTTGTTTGAAGGACGTTTTGAGGGGGGCAATCAAAGTCCAACAACTCGCTGACCAGATTGTTGTCATCCCAAACTAGCAGCGAAGCCATTCAATGTGCCCCCCTCCTCTTGTTCTCTCTGGCAAAGAGCTGCCGGGAGGGAAAAAAAGAAAAAGGAAACTTCTTCAAGAAAGGAAAAACATCTTTAAAACATTTAATTGCAACCCGGATGCCATATGTACACCTCTTGTGAAACCCCTCAACAATGTGACTGCCTTTTAGAAAGTATGGAGTGCGCCTTTGGAGACGTGTGCGCTTTTGGAGAGGTGCGCGCGTCGTGACCAGAATGACCCCGAGCACACTTATAACAAGAAGTAATTCACTTTTAATGTGCTTTGGAGTTTCCTTTCACAGGCAATGCATTGTACCTCTCACCTCAGCTTTTGAAGACAGTGTACACCAATTACAGTGGAATAGCTGTCCTTTGGAGACGGTTTGTCTTTTTGTAAAGACTGAAGACCGAATAGGGCTGTGGCTGCAAGTCGCCTCCTTTCACCCCTAAACCCTGCAGAGTGTAGTTTCTTTCTTCTAAAGACTTGTTTACAAGCTGAATTTTGCATTTATTAGTGGCTCTTTGTGGATACAAAGAACAAATGTACATTTTCTATAAATGGATGAAGTCCTCAGAAGAAATCCAACATAAAGCCTTATCCAAATGTTTACATCTGCCACTGAAGCAGGCTTGTATACAGGAGCCCTTTTCTTTCTTTTTGTTAGTTAGTTTGTTTTGAGACTTTGTCTGCAGTCACATCCAGTAGATCTGTACAAAACCGCTTCTAGTTGAGCAGCATATTAGTCCATACTTCACTGACAATAAATGAACCCAACATAAACAACTACTGACTGCTAAGGCTTCATTAAGTCATTTGAACCAGCCTACTGATTTATTACTCACAACCCCAGTAAATCAGAGCAAATGCTGAAATCAATACATGTATGAAGTGTTTGTGGAATGCAGCCACTCCAAAAAGTGATGTAGCTACTATATTAAAAAAAAAAATGTAATAAACTGTTGGAGGAAAAGCTCAAACAAATAAAGACTCTGGTTCTGGTGTGTTCAGCTGTGCACAACATGCTGCACTCAGCTATTGATCATCATCATCATGAATGCCAAAATGTTGGTTCTTCCATATACAACAGAAAAAACTAAGAGAATTCCTCAGAAGTTTGTCATATGAAACATATTTGTCTTGTTTAGAGGTTTAAACTGCTGCATTGATATCAGAAAATATCTATTCCTTTTATGAGAAGTGAATGTATCTCATGTAGAAATAAAAGTCATGTCTTCATATATAACATATTAAAATATCAATTGCAGTGGCACTGATCGGCTGCTCTGAGGCGCTGTTTTCACTTAATAGAAAATAACATTTCACCTCATTACAAAAGCAACCCTAATCGATGCCTTCGTGGGATGTCGGAAATATGGATTCTTTTTGGTGAACAACCAAATTCAGTTGTGAAACTGATAGTACCAAGAATTGTCGCCATTTTCAAAAATAATCACGTCATTTCAGTCGTCAGTGATCTTTAGACAACATCAATTTCAGACTCACAAGAATTTTCACGACAAGAGCTCAGGCAGCACTGTAGCATCAATATAGGGCCATCATATTCATCGTTATTCTCAGAGATGGAACTAAAATAAAGATTGTTTTGGCTGCTATTTGGGCCAAATAAGTAAAAAGTGAATACATAATAAATTTCATCATTTATTTGCACAGAAAACCAACCAGCATGTTGTTATTTGAGATCATGAATCACCAAAATTGGTCATTTTGAATCAAAATGTTTATATTTTCATTATTGTAGCCTGAGAATTCCTGGGCTAAATATAGATAATAAAAATGTTTCGTTGGAAAAGAGGAAAAATAACGACACAGCTTACATAGATAATACAGTTTAAATAAGAATAAGACTTAAACATGAAAAGTACTTGTAAATGAAAGTGTAACATCAGATAGTAAGCCTAGGCCTAGTAATAATGCACACTAATACCTAGATAATTGGATAATAGGGGGAAAAACTGCGAGAAAAAATATGGATATTGTTCTTTTGTTTTAGCTAAGGAATAGTTAAGAAACTAAATTTACAGGGAATATAATGCAGTAATTAAGAATAAAATTAATGCAAAAATATCCAACAACAATTTCAAAAATAATAACTAAAGATTTAAACAAATGAAAATTAAGTTTTTTTGTTTGTTTATTTGTATCTGGTCAAACTGTTTCCAAAACCTATAGGCTATGGCCCTGGTCAAAATGTGTTAGTTATGATTAACTGTAAGTGAGTGTACGTTACGCGGAGTCATTGAACACAGCACCAGCTCTTTGCTAACTCATCCAGTTGTGAGTGTGCAATGCTGCGCCGCTCGTACTTCTCAAATGGAGGATCTACAGAGCACGCGGACAGCAGACGTGCACGTGCTTAGCCGCATCCACAGCAGCTGCAGCTCTGCACATGCGCAGGCGGCGCGCAGCGATTTGAGGCTGCTGGCTACTTCCTGGATCACGGTTAGCTGTGTGTTGAGTGCCGTAGGAACATGTCGAGCAGCGGCTGAGGACTGGAGCGGGCTGCGGGAGGTCACACAACAAACAGAGGGTTTTCGGGCAGAGCACGGCTCGACGACATGGACTACTGGGTAGGTGTCTCTTCACTTGTCTCTGTTTTCGCTCGGTGCTCACACTGAGAGAGTCGGGACAATGACAGCGCTGCTCCAAGACGCTGGCAGTGAGAAGGCAGGACTTGTTTATCAGTGAAGTGAGCGCTGACCGACTTGTTTTGCCCTCGGTGATGCTCCAAGTCCACAGACAGAGAGATTCACCGACAGCCTGGTCGTCCAAGCCTCACTCACACTTAACCTACATTCACGCTTTGACCCGGGCTTGAAACGGGACGCTCACGAGAGCAGCCTCGTTATTATGTTTCCACACTCTGATAGTAACAATGCCAGAGAGCTGCTGCTCCCCGGTCCTCTGTAAGAAGTCCAAACCTGGTGATAAAGTGGCTGCTGGTGGAGAGCCCTCCTCTGTAACAGGTTTAAAGCTGCTTCCTATTATTTACTGCAGCAGCCTCCGTTTAAAATTAGAGATCCTGTTTAACATAAACCTGCAGGAAGTTTAAACAAAGCGTTAGTCTCTGAGCTGAGACCAGAAAGCTGCTGAGATTTCAGGGGGTTTTCCTTCAAGGAACACAATCAACTTTTGTTGATAGCAGCAGCAGCAGCAGTAGCAGCAGAGAGACAAAAGAGCGAGCACTAGAGGGCAGCTCGTCTGACACAGATCTGCTGTCAGTGCAAAGTCAACCTCCCGTGTGTCACTGTGAAGGTCCTGCACTCATCCACATCAGTGAGAGGGAGACTGCCTCATCTTGATGTCATGATAACTGTGGGACTGTGCAGGGCAGCTAGAGGAAAGTTTTCCACGCAGCACAGCTGTAATTATTGCCCCTGGATCTCTTTGACTGAAGCAGTAGTGATGTTGTGCTCAGTCTGTTTTCCCTTGATGTATCCAGGAGCAGCCACCTCACACCCAGTACATTTCCATGAGAACATGACCTCCCCTCTGAGACAACAAAAGCCTTCCTTACAGAATAGTCAAATGTTGCACGGGGGAGCAGAGGAATGGGCGTCCACTGCTCCAACAATGAAGGAGGACAATACTGGTACAAGAGTCTTTGTGTGAACATGGTTTAAGTTTTCCTGAGGCAAAGATAGCCATGAATGGGTTTTGGAGAAGTGTGGGTGGACCTGAGGGTGAAATATGGACACAAAGTGTGTTGGATAACAGAGAGAGGCCTGGATCTGAAGGGGCAGGCTTGGCTTTTGCACTGATGTTAGATAACACCATTTAATCTTTTCTTTATGACACATGTGGCAGCAATCGCAGGCACACATCTAGCCTGCACCTCTACCCCACAAGACTACGTGTGAGCACCACTGTCACTATTATGAAAACCGAAGCGGAGCCTTCCACCCCACGTGCGTTAACGGCTTATTTTCCGTTGCTTACCACTCGGCTCTATGCAATGGATCCTGCCAAACCTGTATGAGAACATGTTATCCGAACAGGCAGGTATGACAGCCGTGCTCAGAGCAGGGGGTGGACTCCGCTGAAGCTCCATTCACTGCAACAGAAAGGAAAGAAAATCTCATTTTCTCTCTGTGAAACCCTGGATGAGGCCTTCAAAGACCAGGCTGAAATAAAACCTGATGTCCTTTTGATGCTGGAACAAAGATGGAGAAACTTTCTGACACAATAAACACAGCGTTTCATTTGCACAAGGGGAGTTTGCCTCATTGTGCTTTTATAGCATGTTTATGTCAGGCAGCGCAGAGAGTGATTACTTAAGATATTGTCTTTTGAACCTTAAGCTTTTCTCCATCTGATTGGAGCTGTTCTTGCTATCACGCTGCCTGCTATTGTGTCGTAAAAACACCATGGGGGAAAGATAATGAAAAGATAATTTTGTGCACTTATGAAACAGCCTTCAAGAGTCATTTATTCTGACTTAAGATCAGTTAGATGTGCTCCCTCTGAGAGAGCCAACACTCACATTCATGTTTCAACACTCAAAGGCTCTTAGGCTGAGGATTAAACACACAGTGTAGCTGTTTGTCTTTAAGGCAAACTCCCTGTCTCGCCTTGATCATTGTTGATTGCAAAACATCCTCTCAGCTGGCTGGATGTGTTGTTGCCATTGGGCAGTGGGAGGAGCCTGCTGATAGTCATCCAGTCAGCACAGAGCGTTGTCTCACTCTCACCTGGGCAACGAAGAGACAGCTGTAAAAACCACCAACAGTGTTAGTGTGAGGAGGAAACTGTAGATCTGAGCATGTCTTCTGATGTAAGTACTCCAGTTAGTGATCTCTGATGGTAACTAGGCTTCAGGTTGCTCTTCCTGAAAAGTGAGTTGTCCGAGTGAGGTTTTCTTTCTGTGATCATCAAGATTTAAGGCTGGTATTTCTTTTGATATTGACATTAATAAGCAGGGCTCTTCGGTCAGTGGACACAGATTTCTAGGATCAAGGGAAAAGTCAGCTCTGAACTGAAGTGTACAGTGTCATAGAAACACACAGGGATTGAATCATATTTAAATGAAAAGGTCAGACAGTGCCTAACTTGTTCCAAAACACTTCCTCATTTGAACATGTTTGTAGTGATTACGTTACTGTAAAGAATGATGATGTAGACTTGGTCATAGATACGATAGACTGTTTCAGGCTTCCTCTTCTTTGTACCAAAAAGCTGTGTGTCTCAAACTCTGGGTTTCCAGTTCATTCTGTTTATGAGTGTATATGTATGTGTGTGTGTGTGTGTGTGCAGAGTGCCTTGGAGGTGTATAAGGAGATGGTCCTGCTGTACCTGCAGGAGGGCCGGCGACAGGTCAACCTGCGCTGTGCCGACCTGGAGCCTTGGCAGATCATCGGAGTGACGGTCATCACCACGCTGGGAGCCGTCTGGGTCAAAGGCTTCCTCTTCCAGCAAGAAAGTAATTAATCACACACGACACAGGAGCAAAGCAGGCCTGCTGCACACCGGATCACAGATGATAACACACAAGATGAGCTTTATAACAGTTCCCTAAAATTGTAGAGGCCGTGTTCACAAAGCTTTCTGAGTCACGCTCTAATTTGCAGGTGCGCTTACTGTACTGTTGACACCAGGTTTACCCTCTGGTGATCTGCGCTGGATTGCTACTTGATGAAACCCTTTGAGTTAAAGTTTCCCTTGTGCTGTGCAGTTGTTTCAGGACTTGTTTCTCTACTGTGCGTGACTGAGAAATACCTTAAATCAACAAGACTTTCTAGACGTACTATCAGTCAATCAATGGTTGAATTCCTTGGTGGCAGGGTCAGCTCCACCCGTCTCTCCTCCTCAGCTCGCAGAGAGAGAAAGCTGGTGAGGATGAAGCTCCTCAGAGCAAACCGGCTTCACATCCTCGCAGCTTTCACAATAAAATGCTTTGTCAGTATGGCTGTAAGGCTTGCGTGGACTCCTCATCCTGACTTGTGATTATAGGTCGCCGTCAGCTGTTTTAATATTTTGTGGTTGAGTGTGAGCCAGTGTTTCACCACAGCTGCTGCCTTTTTCCTCTCTGGCTAATAGGTCTCACATCCCGGATCAAGAAGCAGTGCTTTCGACTCATCAGAAAAATACCCTTTGTTGGCGTGGCAGTAAGTATAAGTGGTAAACTGTTCCCTCTTTTCCCGGCAGATGTTCACTGACTCTGTCTCGTAGACTCCTATGACTCACTCTTGGGTGACTGAGTAGAGCACGTGGGGGGTGGGGGGGGTGGGGGTGGGGGGGTCAGACCTTTGGCACACTTAACATCGTGCACTGGTGATAACAGTCGGTTACTTCTGGTCATTATGTCACCAGGAGAGAGCTCACTTCCAGGCTTTATCAGAAAACATAAAACATTGATAGCACTGTGGACCTTTCGTCACATTCAAGTCCGAAATGCACATCTCTCACTTCTGTTCTCTTTCTCATCAGCCTGCTTTAGTCTGCGTTAGTTTTTTTGTGTTTTTACCGCCTCCAAAGTCACCCTGTCCTCTCCTCATGGCAGATCCAGAGCCAGCTGAACAAGGCTTTGGAAGACATGTCTGCCAGTCTGTGCACGCTGAAGGAGGGGATGAGCTACACTAAGCAGCTGCCGTCTAAAGGCCTCTCTCAGAGCCAAGTGCTGGACAAAATCAGAGAGTACGAGACTCTGAGTAAGTCGTCGCTCTTTCCCCAAGCTTTCCATCATGGTTCATTACTCTGTGCAGCTGAGTCCCTGGAGAATGTCTCACTGGCCTGACCTTTTTTGGAGAAAAGCAGTGATTTCTGAAGAGGCTGTGTGTCGTTGCAGATGAAGTGCAGTGGGAGAAAGGGTGTGTTTCAGGAGCAGTGTACTGGGGCGATGAAACTCTGACCAAACTCCTGGTGAAGGTTTGCATGTTTATATCTCTCCCATTTCAACATTTCAGGCACAAATAGTCAAGGACAAGTTTGGATACATTTCAGCTTTAGTTACAAGACATGTTATTTCTTTCTGTTTATAAATCATGAGAAACTGTTTGCAGATGATACAAACCTTCACTTTTATCTCTCTTTTCCCTGTGCTCTCAGGTTTATGGAGATTTTGCTTGGAGCAATCCACTTCACCCAGACATCTTTCCAGGCGTAAGAAAGATGGAGGCAGAGGTCGTGAGGATGGCTTGCACCCTTTTCCACGGCGGGCCCGGCTCCTGCGGCGCCGTGAGTCACCGTGCAGTCAGGACACACTCCAAAAATGCAAAAGCTAAAGTGTACGGCAGACATATCTGATGAATCTTTACATCTGCTTTGTCCAGGTTACCTCAGGGGGAACAGAGAGCATACTGATGGCCTGCAAGGCGTACAGAGACATGGCGTACGAACGAGGCATCAAATACCCAGAAATGTAAGATGTGCAGTTGAGGATGTGGAGCTGCTTGTTGTTTGTTCTCTGTTCTTACACATCTTACTTTCCTGCAGTCTGGCTCCAGTGAGTGTCCACGCAGCCTTTAACAAAGCAGCACATTACTTTGGGATGAAGCTGGTTCATGTTCCCCTGGACAGTAAAACTATGAAAGTGGACGTGAAGGTGAGAACACAGCACACACACACACACACACACACACACACACCCACACACACCCTGTTCTTAGACCTCAGTCATTCCCACATTGCCTCTTCTCTCTCCAGGCCATGAAGAGAGCCATCAACAAGAACACGGCCATGCTTGTGTGCTCGGCGCCTCAGTTTCCTCATGGAATCATGGATCCCATTGAGGAAGTGGGAAAGGTCAGGAAAGAAAGATTTTCCCTTTAAATATGCTGTGAAGTGAAAACAGGGAAGTCAGATCTCTGACACTTTCCCTCGCTGTGTTCCAGCTGGCTGTGCGCTACAACCTCCCGCTGCATGTGGATGCCTGTCTGGGAGGTTTCCTCATTGTGTTCATGGCCAAGGCTGGTTATCCACTCGCCCCGTTCGACTTCAGGGTAAAGGGTGTTACCAGCATCTCTGCAGACACGCACAAGGTAAGGAGTGGCTGTGTGTTCCCTTCAGCTCACGGCCTCTTTTAGCCTTATTTTCTTTTCCTGTTTCTAAATCTAATGGATGAGGCCTGCAAACAAGTTATAGACACTGTGTTATGTGCAATGCAAAAGTCATGGTATTTAAAGATGAATGTCTTATCTGGTTCCAGGCCATGCTTTCATAAACATCTGACAACTACATTGTGCTTATGTGTGCGTCACATTCCTCTGCAGTACGGCTACGCCCCCAAAGGTTCCTCAGTGATCCTGTACAGCGATAAAAAGTACCGTCACTATCAGTACTTTGTAGCTCCAGACTGGCAGGGGGGGATCTACGCCTCGCCCTCCGTGGCCGGCTCCAGGCCAGGAGGAATCATCGCCGCCTGCTGGGCGACCATGATGCACATGGGAGAGAACGGATACATAGATGCCACCAGGAAGATCATCAGCACAGCACGCAGAATCAAAACAGAGTGAGACAGTCAGACTGACGCTGAAGTACACACAGATGGTTCAGGTTGTTTTACCGCCTCTAAAGTCTGTTCACCTTTCCCTCTCTGACAGAGTCCAGAAGGTAAAAGGAGTGTTTGTTTTTGGGGATCCAGAGGTGTCCGTGGTGGCGATAGGCTCAGATGTTTTTGATATTTTCCGTCTGTCCAACGCACTGACGTCGAAGGGCTGGAACCTGAACACACTGCAGTACCCATCCAGGTACATGGAAAACAAGTGACAGCAGCTAGACAACTTTAATTATGTGATGAATATACACAAGTAACTAATAACAACTGTGTGGTCTCCTCTGGCACAGCATCCACATTTGTTGCACAGTTCTGCACACCCAGGCGGGCGTCGCCGATCAGTTCATCCGTGATGTCAGAGAGCAGGTGGCCATCATCATGAAGAACCCCAAAGAGAAAACCACAGGAATGGTAAGACGGCCCTGAGAGCACACCTGACACATGTTCATCCACTGTGGGTTATAGATGGATGTTCAGCTACATTACACTGAGAGGTGTTTGTGTGCATGATTGAGGCAGAATGTTAGGAGCTCCTTAACCACAATGTAGTCCAGTACAACACAGTCACTAACTAGACCTCAGTAACAATAGTTGTTAAATTAACACCTCCCTGATTGTCTGTAGCATTGACTCAGGAGGTTTAGCAGGTTGTCTACTTATCAGAGGCTTGGGGGTTTGATCCCCAGCTCCACCAGTCCACATATCAAAGTGTCCTTTGGACTAATTCTGGACCCAAAATCATATTATCTGCGTGTGCATGGAATATTATGTAGATAAAAGCTCTGTATGAATAAATGTGTGAATGGGGGGAATGTGACTGGTAGTGTAAAACACTTTTTTTGTTATTAAGACTAGGAGAGCAGGATGTAATAATGCAGTCCATTTACTCCATTTAACAAAAACTGAGCCTTATATGAAAAGCAATAGCATTTGGAAGTACATCACTACCCTGAAAAGAGCAGGCAGACTTTAAAAGCTTTTCATTTTTCCACAATAGCTTCATCACCAGTTTTATCATCTGTAACAACCTGGATATAAAAAGAAGCTGCTTTCAGCACAGAAGGTTGTAGATGAGTACCATCAGCACCATGGAGTTCACACTTCAAAAATATTGTTTAAAAAAAAGCTGTAAAAAGATCTATCAAATTGTGATATGATGACAGGCTCTCAGAATAAATAACCCCCCGCTCTGATTTTCCACCATCAGACAGTGAAACCTGTTATTCTTGCAGTAACATGTTGCCTGCTGTTTGTTTATTACAGACCTGAGACATGGTAAATGAACTATGTTTTATGATGTTTTAATGTCCAGCTTTCTATTCAGCCAGTCATCTCTCATTGAGGCCAACCATGAATGTAAACAGCAGCTATGATTTGTTGTCTGCTGTTCAAACTCCATGTGCTGCTTCACGTGTTGGTGTGTGAGTGAAATCTCCACCCATGAATGAAACATTCATCTGACAGTGAGTCATGCAAACAAAGGCCATAAGTAGAAAACTCAGCTCTATGGAGGAAGACTAATAATACATTTTTACACTCATTTCAGCACAGACTGGATGAGTCTTCAGTATAATCAGAAACTTTTCTCCTTTCATCACTTTCCTGTTACTGTAAAAACAGGCTGATATCCTCCCTCTCTGTGTTATGACTCAGTCCGATCTTCACAAAGACTTGACACACACATTTTTAGATTTAATGTGACCCACACTTTCATCAGAGACCATTATCTCCAATAAACATCCATTAATCCATTTGTGACTTCTGAGCCTGCCTAATGATCGTCATGTTTTTTCATTAGTGGAAGCTAATTGTCTCTGCTATCATGTTGTTCTGTTTGCCTCTGCTGTTTTTATCCTTGACAAAATGTAAACAAACCTGACAACATTATTCTCAGTGAGTACAGTGAGCTGACTGGCGTCTTGCTGCTGTTTCAGGGAGCGATCTACGGCATGGCCCAGTCCATCCCAGACAGGTCCATGGTGACGGAGATCTCCAGAGGCTTCCTCGACTGTCTCTACAGCACCGAGGTGCCCAAGACAAACAACAGCCACATGAACGGCAACGGGAAAGCCCACTGAAACAGGACTGGGCTACCCCCCCCACGACTGCCACCCGTGGCCCCTAACCCCACTGCACGCAGGGAAACGCGCTCGCCTCCTCCCAGAGCCCAACAGTTGCCTTATCTTGCAAACCTACAGCATATGGAAGACATCTGCAGAGATATGTGAAGCACAAGCCGTCGTCATTTTAATCAGCCCAGAGGGAAACCGCCTGCAACACTGCTCCTCAACGGCCCAGAGAGGAAGAGACTGGCTCCAAACAAGTTTTAGTCTTTTTAGTTTGATTTTCTTAACGTTGTAGACGAGTGTGTGTGTATGTGTGTGTGTGTGCCTGTGTTATTTTATTCGTTTTGCAAGTTCATTTCAATTTTAGCTTTTGTTAATTCCATATTTCTGTCATCATCTTTACTGATTTCACAGCAGAACCATTCTTTTTTTTTTTTTTTACCTCCTCAACATTTCAGCTCGCCGTCACTGCTTTAATACCTGTGATGACTCGGCAAAAACTCAGACCACTGAATACTTGTTAGAAATGCTGTGCTGCCCTCTAGCATGAAGCCTGATGTACTGCTCCTCACTTGCCCCACATGTGGAGCTCTGTGTGTGAGGTATGAGGTTTATCCATATCATGTACCAGCTCTCTGGAAAACAGCATTTAAATGAATGGGGAGGAAGAAAACGCACTGCGATGCCCCAACAAGAACATATCAGGTTAATCTGTCAATCACTTGAAACTCCTAGTTCTCTGTTGTTGTAGCTTGTCTGTGAGCATGAACATGTTGTTGTCCTTGCTCCTTAGCACTTAGTGTGATGATCTTCTGTTCTTAACCTGTGGTCCATCTACAGTGGTTGGATGTGTAGACAGAGAGAGAGGGATGTGGACAGTGGAGCTCTGAATGTCATTAATATTCAATAAACAGTTTTCTTTAAATTTAAATAAGGGACGAGTTGTAACCAGGGTGGGAACGTTTTTTGGATTGAGGATGATCAGCCTCTTTGGTGGTTATTTACATTTGGCGAAGAGACATCCTCATACTAAATTGTGGGAAAGTAAAACAATGACAGACTGAAGGCTGTTTCCACCTCTGGTCTATTGTGTCTTCAAGTAGCAGACGCTCAGTGTTTCCTCACCTGTGTACTACCTTGTTTTAATCATTTGTCTCCTAATTCAATCTACCTCAGCTTCTACTCTAATGTCATTTATTCATCCACTGAAACACATTCGAACAGGGCGACAGTTTTTATTTCATTTCTGACCTAAACTTCACCATGTTAGGGCATTAGACAAACTGTACTAAAGTGTTCTTAGACAGACTGAGAGGGAACAGATCCACTGTGATGGTCGTCTCCAGCTTGTCTCAATGTGGATCTACTTTTCCACTCAGCAGGATACGTACAGATTTACTAACAGGCTGATAATTTAAAATCATACTGTAACACCAAAAGGACCTTGTGTTGCTCTCTGTTTTTATGTGTTCTCCTGATATTGTGTTTTTCCATGAAATGACTTCTATGTTTGTGCAATATGTAACTTTTCATTTTAATGAATGAGACCGAAGGGGGAAGGCTCAGCTATTGATGTTGAAGACACGTCATTAGAGGCATCATGTTGATTGACAGCTCATCAGCCTTGTTGTAATTTAACCATTTGTGTGACCACTGGGTGTTTTATTAATCATTTAATTTGTGAGTGTTTGTTTTAAAGAGATCAGACATGAATGTATTAAGGTTCTTATGTGTGTGGGGATTTTTCCATCTTTTAGTCAGTGCCTGGTTAAAAGACTGACACCAGACTAAGGACCTAACTCCCCACTAGCAATTGAAGCTCACACCGTCATCTGTGTCTGTCCATCCTTTAATACTGCAGCCAGTGAAGGGATGGTTGAAACTCTTACCTGTGCAAAAAAACAACTCTTCCAACAATATTTCCTTTTGGAGAAATCTCAAAATGTGTGTCGCTCGAATAGCAGAGAAATCTCTTCAATAAAAACTTTTAATGCAAATTCCTGTTTAGCAGATTCTGTAGGAGTCTACACAGAACATGTCTAATCTGTCCCGTCTCTATTTGTGTAATATTGTGGAGCAATAATGAGCATTCACCTCTATGCCTCCAGAGGTTTGAACTTATGACATCTCTGCAGTGTTTCTCTCTGAACGCCCTCAGGGATTTGGTGACATCATTAAAACCACTGCTCCCTCAGACGTTCACAGGGAGGACAAGACAACACTTAAAAGCAGAAGTTCACAACCTTCTCTAACTCATCGCCCAGCTGAAGATGTCAAAAAGCTTGTTTTCTAATTATATTTTTTTCACCAAAATTGTTTACTTTTGCATTATTTGTGTGCCCATATGACCCACAGTCTGGGAACCACTCCTTTAAACTACTGTACATTACAACCCAGTTCAGCAGCTCATAGTGACTAGAACCTGTCAGGTGTGTGATGTTGTAGATTTTGCTTCTGAATGTACAAAGTTTAAATCTCTGGTCATGTCAGCATCTGTCCTTGTTGAACTGATTCATTTCAAGTGAGGAAGCACCTGCTGCTTCTCTTAGCTAATGATCCATAGCAAACACTCCAAGAGGTTAACAGTTAACATGGAGGATGGTCCACACTGTTGGCTTTTCAATAAAATAAATTCAGTCTGAGAAGAATCATGTTCGGCTCATTTTTCAAGAGAGAAAACAACTTTTTACTGAAAGCACAGAATCACTTGGCACCAGAGACAAGGGGACACACCACTGTGACACCACTGTGGATGTTATCAGGCTACTGAGGAATTCCTTGAACCCTTTAATGTGTAAACAATGTTGCTCCTTTGGTTAATAATCTCATATTCACCATGTGCAAAAACAGACACATTGGACCCTTTACAGACAGACACTTTTTCCACAATGGACAGAGAGGGGCTGCTTCATATTCTTTGGGTTGAAGATCTGTGACGTCCACCGCTTCAGTCTGTCACATCAGAGACGCTTGGTCAATGAAGGTGGCCAGTGTGATGTCACGCTGGGACAAACCGCCACAGTCGTGTGTGCTGAGGGTGATCTGGACCTGAGGGAACAGAGGAGAGTGGGACAGAGACTGAGGTTAGTAAGCCAGCATGATGTTACAGTCTGAAGCTGATGAAAACACAGAAATATATCCATCTAAACAAAATTCAAATCTGAATTATGTCTCAAGTTTATGAGGTATCCCATCTCCTCTCACACAATAATGTTCTGGCATTTTTGTTTACTTATTTCTTTTTCTGCTCATTTGCAACACGCTTTGCAACAGTGCCACGAAAAGAGAGGAGCAGAGAGATGAAAAGTCGATAATGTCAGAGTGACAAATATTTACCAGAAAACCTGAATTAAACCCCGACAGGCCTTGATCATGGTGTTTCTGGTTACCTAACAAATCTTAATCTTTCTTTTATCTGTGTTTGGGTCTCCACTGACTCCACAGGGAAATATCTGTCCCTTTAGCTCCTGAACATCTCACTCCTGTCAGGCCTGGTCCCATGAAAGCAAAAAACAGTGAGCTGAAAGACTTGACAGGGCCCCTCCACAGTCCACAAGATCATCTGCTCCCGTGTTAATGTTAAAACACAGAAAGCAATGAATCACACTGAAGCTGCAGTTTCACACAAGACTCACACTTCCCCATGGAGATGAGTAGTTAGCTTAGCATCACACACCTGTCTGAGCCTGTGTGATTCATGGAAGCAGAGAGTGTGTTTAATCTTTTCTACCTTGTTATAGACGTTGAACCACTCAGGGTGATGGTCCATCTTCTCTGCCTGGAGAGCCACTCTGGACATGAAACCAAAGGCCTGAAAGGAAACAACAACAATTTGTATCTAACATACAGCAGCTGCTGGCTCTGTGGGTTTCCAGAGTGTGTGATGTGTGATACCCTACAAACCTGATTGAAGTCTTTGAAGACAAACTCTTTGTAGATGGCGTCCCGCTCTACAACCTCCACCCACTGAGCGTTGCGTAGCAGGGGGAGTAGGTGTGTCCTCTCCTCTTCAGTCAGACTCTGTATCTTACCAGCCTGGTGGGACAGAGCAGAGCAGAGTGGGGGTAAGTGTACAGCAGATTTGAGAGGGGCAGTTTCACAAACACAAACTGTGATTGGTTGCACAGGATCCCATCTGGAAACAATGAGAGGCTGCATTCCTGGTTTTTAAAAACTGGCTGGTTCAAAGGTATGTGGTGTGGGTGGGAGGGGGGGTGGGGGTCCCTTTTGGTCATTCAGTTGCTAATCCTGACACATGATGAAGTATCACATGTTTTTTTCATCAGTCAAGTCAATTCATCTCAGTTCATTCAGCCCTCGTGACCCTGACTCTAAATCCAAACTGCACTGTCAACATTTCACAACATCGTCCAAATAGATTCAACTCTATTGCTCAATCAGGAGGAGGCTTTGTCCCCAGATGAGCGGTCATACGCACCAAAGGAGGAAACAGATGCATGACCACAGCCACTAACAGAGCAGTGACATCAACAGGTATCATAGCAACGCTCTAATCTGATCTATCAGTGGAGTGAATTGGCAGCTCACAAACAAAACCCACTGAATTAAAGCTCATCTCTTCATGACACAGAGACTTAATGTACACACACACTCAGAGGGAAATGTGTTTATATATCTCATCCCAATCAAACAGCACATATTAAACAGTGTTAGATTTACTCTTAAAATGTGTTTTTCTCTGTTTGCAATGAAACATTATCTAGTGGAGTTTTAACCTATGAGACTGAGTGAATGTCAACAGGTGTGTGAGACAGTGAGCAGGTCGGACACACAATGCAGTGTGAGGTTGTGTACTCACCATGTTTGCAGAGTGTTTTCATGCACAGAGGACGTTCAACCCCAGCTCCAGCTCCAGCTCCAGCTCCCTTCTGCACAGAAGCAAATCTGCTGTGGCAGCCAGGGAAAGCAACTGGAATGAATCCATCCGAGGCATGAGCTGTGGGTCCTGCTTAGCTGCCCCGGCTGAAGCCTGAGCAGAAATCCCCACGGCTGAGCTGCTGCACAGACACCTGTCAGCACGGGTTTAATCATAAACCGTCCTCTGCTGCACGAGGCATGTGTGAAGCCAGCTATTGTAGCAGCACAAAGGCCAGTGCAGCGGTGTTTTCTGTGTGATGAAAGGACAAGGATACACACTCTAAATAATTTATTCCATGTTGAATGTGCACACCCGTATTAAACATTAACTTCAAATTCAGAATAAAAGCCCACTGTAAATAACGTCTGTGATGAACAGGACAGCAGATTTTAAAGCAGCTCTGCTCCCTCTCCGGCTGAGTGGAGTTCATGTCAAAGGTTAATGAGGTGCTCCTCTGAGAGCACCCTGTGAACTCATCTGTCACAGCGAGCGCTCAGGGAAATGAACTAGTTAATGAAATGAGAAGAGAGCAGAGGAGAGGATGTGACAAGTGATCAGCATTTAACAGTTGGCTGGATGGGGAAATGAGAGCAGGGCCTTAGTGTTTTGGTTAGAAAGGAAAGCTGCCCAGACTGGAAACAAAACCATTAGACTGGAGTCAAATAGGGAAGCAAAGTGTGTTTTGAAATGTGGACGATGTGATCTTTTAAACTTGAGAGAATCATCCTTCATTCAGCTGTTTTATTAGTCGCCCATTACATGAGTAATGACAGTTCTTATATACTATTTCTGCCTCAAAACACTTCTACACATTATGAAGAAACCAATTAAAAGTAGCCACGCCTGTGTTCTGCCCTTTGACCATGTTTTATATTGGTGTGAGAGTCATAAAGATGAGCCGTGGTTGTTTTCAAGCAGAGACATGGAATCCAGGACACTGTCACTAGCAAGTCTAACTGCGCTAATCCTTGTAGCCAGCAGCTATGGACAACACGTAAAATCAGGTGAGTCCACTGTGATTGATTAGTGATGTGGTCACTGGTGTCCACTCCTAAACTGGCCTGGGGATAAAAGTGTTTCTGTAGTGGTAATGACATACACATTTAAAATCAAACATGTGACTGTAGCTGTTCTCTTTAGCTGCTTGTCACCAAATCTTGTGATAACATGTGCAAGTTGTTTGAGGACTTTATCAGTCAATAGTATTGAGTCAGTGTTGTGATCTTGATGATGAGCTGATAGAGCCTTCTTCTATCTCTGATTTATGATGTACAGAAAGTTCAGTGCAGCAGCAGTAAATCCTCCTCCGACTGTTACAGGGCCCCATCTGAAAATGGACCAGGCTTTGATAACGTTTCACAACAAGCTGTCAGAAGAAGTGCAGGTTCTCTACACATCAGACTTCTGCTACAAGGTAAAGACCATGCAGCGTCCAGCCTCTCTTCACCTCCTCCTCTATCTTCTCTGTGCCTTCAGGTTTCTCTGCTGACCACGGCACGATCAAGTCAATATACTTTTATGGATTTATCAGGTTTTGAGAAGTTGATAGGGATGCACACAGAACGTAGATATTATTGCCTTGTGTAGGCCCACAGAGGAAGTCAACACTGTGTTGGACTCGTGTTTCTCACATATGTATCCAGTCACCAGAGAGGCTAAAGCAAGCCTCCAGTGATTTAGTGTTGGACCTTTTCTCAGTCATAAAATAATGGAAGAATAAAATAATGGTCAACATCTGTGCAGCAGAGCTCAGTATGTCTTAGTCATTCCAAATATAAGTCAAACTTCAAAAACACCGGATCCTGCATTTCCCAAAATACAAATTAGCATCACTCAGTCCAGCTGTGGACTATCTATCTGTCTATCTGTCTATCTGTCTGTCTTGTCTGTCTGTCTGTCTGTCTGTCTGTCTATCTTATTTTCCTTCAGCACCACAGTCTAATGGTTTGTAAATGGAGTGTAAATACATTAAGTCAGACTTCTTTCCCTCAGTGCGTGTACCAGCGTTTGGCCACTCTGAGACCCAACAACCACAATGCATCCGTGGTGATCAGCACTACATTCACTCTGACTCTTGCTGTGGAATCACAGAGCAGGAATACAACCACTCTTTGCAGGTAACAGGTTCAATATTATAACAAAGCATAAATAAGATGAGAGCAGCTGTAAATCCAGAGTCTGTGGAGGTAAATCTGCTGATTTGTTTCCTGTGTACTCATAATAACTCTGCCTGTGGGAGTGGATCACTCTTGTCTGCAGACATAATATAGTGTGGTGGCATCCAATGATTGCATCAGCAGTCTGTGCGATTATTTACAGGGCAGGGGGAGTTATCCTGACCTGCTTTCTGGACCTGACTGATGCCCTCCCTTAAAGCACCTCGCCGGGTATTGATCAGGAGCCTTTTTTTTCCAATATTGATGAAAAGGGCTCATTAAAGCTTCAAAGCTACATGTCCTGTGGAAACCTCAGCGGGGATGTTAACTGGAGGAAGCAGTGGCCATATTTATAAACAATCAGTACTGACAAGACACCGGGGCACAGCTTTCCATTTGAGGAGCCCCTGTAAACATGGGGCCGGGGATTTGGCAGCAACATGACAAGCCTGTGGTGCTGTTTCTTGGCCTCTCTGAGGCCTGGTCCTGGGCTTCTATAGATCAATGCTGAGGTCTCTAACCAGACTGTGCTGCTATTGATTTCCTTCCCCCTTTGAAATAACACTCCAAGCGATAGCTAGTATGTCATCCCAACAGTGGATCAATAGGAGCGTGTAATGCGTGTTTTTGGGGCTGAAACTGGATCTGACGAGAAGACAGAGGGACACACACTGTCAGTCCACAGGCACTAGGTGGAGCTCTGGAGCTTTAGAGGAGTTGTGAAATCTCCAGGACGAGATAGGAGTCAGGTCAGGAGGGAAACAGCAGCAGTGGATGAAAAAAGTAATTACATATATTCTTCTAAGGAAATACAATCTCATAGAGGATCAAATAAAAACGGCCTGTTCTTTTATGTGCTTTTGAGGGAGGCGCTTCTTCCATGTTTCCCTGTTTTGGATGCAGGTGGAGTCAGACATATGGAGAAGGTGGTCATTACTCTGTTTGGATCCAGATGTCAGGGGCTGCCAGTGAACCCAGCTGTGCTCACAGTGTGGAGAAAAGACCAAACAACATATACCTGCGTGAGTGACAAAATGAAGAAAATCAGCTGAATAGTTTGAACTTACTGTCTGAGGGTGGGTGTGTTCGCCTGGCTGAGACACAATGACAGTGAGGGGACCAGTGTCCACGCTCGGGCCAAATGTTTGATCCACTCTTTGCTTAATCGAGTCAGCAAAGAGGAGAATCACTCTGCTTGTCCACATCCACTGAGCACTAATTCTCATCCATCTCTGGGGACATGATGTGTATTGATCAAATAAGACATGCTTTCTTGAAAAGGGATAAAAGAAAAGCTTTTCTGTTTGTTTTGAGGGCCTGGCTCCACGAGTGGGGGATTGTGGGTAATACATTAGGGAGTGTGGAAGGATTAGGGCGTAATGGGATTTTGAAAGCATCTCCCTCCATAATGTACACTCTACTTAACAATATTGCAGATTATGTTGTAGCTCGGACTTTTAAGGCCAAGTAGCCATTATCTGAGCAGATATATGGTCAGTGTGACTGCACCCCTCACAGTATGATGAGCTTCCATTAGCTCCACAGACCGGTGATTATACAAACTCCCCGTAGGACTTGCTCAGCTTAAGTAATGGTCTGGTCAGCAGCTCAAGACAGGTTAGAGCTGCCCTGCTTGGGAATTCAAAGTTTACTTCAGTGCATCAGATTGATCGGTGGCAGGCCTTCATGAGGTCATCTGCTGGGTGGGGTATTCTTCAAGGATGTGTTTCTGTGCTGCTGCTATCAGATCCACCCTTTAATCATGTTAGTACTGTATTCTGCATCGCACCACAAACCACAAGTCACCTGCTGAGACCTTAATTCTTACATTGAAATCCCCAAATATTGACTAATATTAAGTGTTTGACTTGAGCAAACATGTCCACAAGTTGAACTTAATCTAGTTGTTTCAAATACCTCTATTCATTTTCTATTTGTTCTGACAGTAACTAATAGAGCTTGTAGCAGAGATCTCACTACTTCACTTCATGTGCCAAGAGCTTTATGGTGTTTTTATGGCGGAGATGCCAGGACTTTCCAGAGGCAATTAAGTGACCACTCTTTGTCCAGAGTGGATGTCGTAGTGTGGATTCAGCTCAGGTTGAAATGGTTTCTTTTTGTTTGTTTTTCCACTAAAGACAAACAGTGCGCACACACACTGTCCCTTGACTTCTCGTGCTTTGACGCAAGAAGACCACACTCATATCTCCTGAGCCTGTGGTTATAGTTTTATAAACAGTAGCACAGCTGTCAAATATCTCACTGGTATTTCAGTACTGCTGGGGCTGATGGCTGAGCAGTGATGTAGCAAGACGTTAAATGGTGTTTTAGCACAATTTACGTCTCACCAACGCCTGGTTAAAAGGTTCCATACAGGATAAAGGTAAATGTCCATGTGTAGTGTGAATATAGTTAAGCCTGCATTCAGAAACTAAGCCTTAAAACCTGCTGCCAGGACTTCTGTGACTTGGTGATGTCACATTGAAGCAGTTTCCACTGTAAGCCCCACCCCCGTCACCACCATTGAGCCTGTCTTGTGTTTAGCGGACACTGACCTCTTGTTACTGCAGCTCTAGAGAAAGGAGGTGTAAAAGTACACTGGGGTGGTTTTTGGTTCTTCAACATTTCAAACAAAACACAGGAGAAGTGTAAAATATGGACTTGTGGACATATGTGCCTTCAAAATTTAATTATTTATTTTCCAAAGAAAAGACATGTGGGCCGCTGTATTTCATATTGTACACCTCATCCTGACCTGCTGTTATCTGTGATGCCCTCTGTCTTTGTGTTATCCTCTGTGGTCCAGTGTAGTCTTACATTTTCCTGTTCAGATGCCATAGGCTTAGATTACCCAGAGTGATTGCTCTGTGATGGATCGACCCAGAGGTTTCCATTAGGCTCTTGTTTGTCACTTGAGGGATCCAGTTTGACACGGTTTGATTCCCACATGGGACTCTTGAGGCGACTGAAGCAGACAGTTTGGACTGGTCTATCAGGCTCTTTATTCTCAGTCAGATACTAATCTGATGGAGATGTACACTACAAAGTTCCTGACATAGATGTTAAATTACACAACATCCATTTGTAACTTTGTGTTTTTTTTTTCCCATTGTTGTATCAGCTCTTGTGGTTGCAGCTCTGCTATTGGCCATAATCGCTCTCCTGTTCATCGTGGCACCCAACATCTACAGGTACCAATAGGTTTTTTTTTTTTTTCATCATCCATCAGGACAGTATTTCTCAGCAGTGATTACTCCTCCATCAGAACCAGACAGAGCAGACTTGTTGTCCTCTTTACAGGAGGCGTTGCACATCAAACTTTATTAAGACCATTTGCTGCCAAGGCCCTCAGTACTCAGTGGATGATGTAAGTAAAATGCTGCTACTGATGAATGCATTAGATTAATATCTTGATAAATGCAATGAGGTCATACCAATGCGTGATTTGATTGATTAGATTGGATCAATCATAAACCCATCAAATGATCTCTATTAAATGAGTGCTTAAGTGGGAGTCTCATCTGTGCAGTTTTGACTGAATACTAAACATCTTGTTCATAAGGAAATTCAGATTTCTTGAAATTCTTGTTTGGTTTTTCTTATTTGAATTCTTATTTATTTCACTATGCAAAATAACTGCTCCACTGAAGAATATGATTGACTCTATGCTTTTTTCACAAAAGAAAAATCAGACATTAACATAGCCTTGATCCACAATGCAGTTACACTGAATTATTTTCCGCTGGCCAACTCTGCAGCCTGACATGCATACCAAAATTGCTCAGAGACTCCAGTCATCAAGCCGTTTGGGAGACACTAATGGAATGATTGATACAAATGTTAGCAGAGCCAATTGTACTGCAGACTTACACAGAGCATCTTATCCGTCCAACCATCTTGCTTGATGGCAAGAGCTGCTGTATATTTTTGGTGAGCATGAATGGCTCCTCTCATTCTTCCATGCAACATGTCTCGGCCTTCCATATGCTGTCTGGATGGCAAGCACATCCATCATAACATATTAGTGCTGGTGTCTTCCTGCTCTGGCTCTTTAAACTGCTGCATAAGGCCAGAGAGTCAGGCTAATCCAACTGAGAGGGCAACAGGCCAGAGTCATCTCAATGCTGCCTTCAGAGCGAGTGGGAAAAACAGGCGCTGCCACCCTGCCTCCCTGAAAATGACCCGGAAAAGGGATGCCCAACATGATTTGGAGGGGCTCTGACCCATGTGGCATTTTGGACTCTTGTATCTGTCAATATTTTTATATCTTCGAACACACCTCATGGTTAAATCTTCAATCTTGTTTCGTATTTAACATGATTTTTGTACTCAACACAAAGTACACAAGATGACTTTGAACTTTAATTATAATATAGGTGATTGATTATGATTAATCACTGCCAATGAAGAGGGTAATTTTGAATCTAGTGCCACTTAGCAGAGGTTGGTAGCTATTAAAACAGGTCTTGTAAACAGTTATGTAAGTTTTCAAAGCAACACTAATCAGTAGCTCCATATTAACACTGGAACAGATGACTACATGTAGCATGAAATGACTGACTCATAGTGACAAACTTAGAAGAAACTCTGATGATCTTATTGCATGCTCCCTGCCCTGGCTGCACCAAAGGACAGACAAAGATGGAGAAATAAACAACAAACAAATGCTAACGGTGCTCAGTGTCTAGTAGGTGAGGTGTTGCTACTTAACCAGTTTTATGATGCGTTAGACATTCACTGTTGATTTTTCAGCTCATGAAGTGGACATCCTTGAAAAGGCAAACATATACCAACTTAAATGATCCTCAGCCACACAGGAAAAATGAAATCATGAGTTAGAGCTAAAATAATTTAACATACAGCAGCAGTCTGACAGTATATTTGTTATACAACCTCATATAATCCATGTTGATGTTCATGTAAAAGCCAGAGCTCAGACATTGTCATCTGCACCCTCTAATTGTTCCTTCAGGAGGGAGAACATGCTTGTGAAGCTCCCACCAAAGCCAAACCAACACGTCTGCGCTCACTGGACACTTTCCGAGGGTATGTATTCCATCAACAACCGTCCTGTTTATCAGTCTATCACCACATGCGGCTCGTTCACATGCTAATTCTTTTTGGAGCGGTCTGAGGCATGATGAGGATCTACAGGCCCAGCATAAAGAATAATTACAGGGGTCACAGTCTGGCCACATGCTCCCCCAAGCTTTTGTTATCAGGCGGTCTAGCTTTGGGCATGATTTCTGATATCAGTGCGTCTCGGGTTTGGAACAGTGTGTTTCTGTTGGACAGGAGTGATGCATGTGATTGAATCTGGGCTCCCTGCTAGCCTTAATTGTGGCCTGGGGGTAGACACAAAGCACGCCTCTCTGGAAACAGGATGCTGGTGTGGCTTTGACCTCCTCCGTGCCAAATAATTGATGTAATAATACCGTCAACATATCAGCACACATCCACACAGTCATAGATCTCCTGCCAAAAGGGTGAGCGAGAGGAAATCCAGCAGCACAGAGGCAGCATCCAACAGATGACTGGCATCTTCTCCATCTGTGGCTTCCTTGTGGATGAAAAGCCATCTGAAACCACCGTGCAAATGTGCTGAATTCAAAACACCACATACTGTTGTTGAATTGAGTCGGGGCTGAATGGACTTGGTTGAGGACGATCACACCAGAATCCACAAGGAAAAGACAGATTTCAGTTTACACTTCCTGCTCAATCTTATTAGCTGAAACGTCAGTATTGGGTTACAGATACTTGTAGCATATCGATGCCCTGATCGGTAATACTGGAAATTCTCATACCTGACACCACACTCAATCAAACTGTGACTCAGCGCTCAAGATTAACGCTGTGTGTGCCTCCTCAGCCCTGTGACTTATGATCCATACCCCCTGATAAGTAACAACTTTCAACAGAGAACAGACACATCAGTCAACTGCCATAAATGCTGAGACATTTCCTGACGGCAAAAGGCTTTTCTTCTGAGCTGAAAGGTTTTTCTGATCATTGCTCAGGCTCCACTGACATGATATACAGAGAACTGTGGGGTATGGTCGCACGTTAATTTTTCTAAAAGGCTTTGGATTTTAATCTTGCGTCGCACTGCTAAAAGCCTGTTGCCGTCTCTCTTACAGTTTGAAATCGCACAGTCAGTAGTTAGCAGCGCCGTGCGACAGAGGGAACAACTATTACAGCTAAACAATGGATTGTCAGCTGCATTAACACCAGGTGGCTGACTCATTCTGTGCCTTATTTTGACTGAGATCCAATTTTTTCCCTCCGGTTCAGTTTCAGCTTCACTCTGATGTTTGGCCACAAAAAAAGAACCTTGACTTTTCCACTCAAGGAGTAATTTATTATGACTAGATTGGGTGTCCACGTCCTTGATATAGCCATCACAGTGGGTAACTCAATACTCTGCAGTGACTGTAACTATCCATTTGCAACGGGGGGGAATGTACTAAGCTAATACTCTAATTGGTAATGCATGTACAGTGACTCAAATCAAAGAAGTCCATCAGCATCTATCAATGAGTCATAACCAGTCGTCACTGCTGCGAGACAGACACGTCTGCCTGTAATCTGTTCGCTGTAAATCATAGAAACTGATTCCCAGACATGAATTAAGTCTATTACTGAAGTGACAAATGTTCAATGAAGAGCTTTAAAGGGATATTTACAACTTAAACCTGATTAGGATCCAGAGCAACACGCCTGTGGTGCCGCAGCCTGGACATGATCAGTTCTCACATTAACTTCAGAGAACAAAGTGAGCTCAGTACACATCATATTCATTAAGCACTCACAGTCTCCCTTAATCATAATTAACAGGTGTAAGTGTGGTGGATATGTGTGTGGCTTTTTTAGCATAACCTGCTCATAATAGAGCTCTTCTACACAATCAGACACCCAGAGTGTTCTAATCAAAGCGATGGCCAATAAGCCATGATACTGCAGCGATTTTCACCCTGTCTCATCTGGGTGGTAATTTAACCTTTGTCTTTGTCACCATGGCAACTAATGGATGTGTTCGTCAAAAATTAAACGATAACCTGCGTGCATATGAGCGTGTGTGTATGTGTGTATGTGTGTATGTGTGTGAGGGAGGCAGAGAGAGAAAGAGCACATGGACACATGCAGCGGGCTTTAGTCTACTTTAACAGCCCTTTTGAGATGATAGTGGCCGATTAAAATCTTGTATCAGCAGGTTGGGGCTAAAAGAGCAGTAATGGCTTTGGTGCACCTCTTAATTGAATCTGGGCAGAAGAACAAGAGGAGGCAGAGGCAGATACAGAGCACCTTATCTGACGGTCTCATTCTTAGAGGTTGTACTAATCCTGTTACGCCTCTTAAAGACCCTCTTATGATTTGTATTTCTCTTTGATTTAATAACACACGAGTCAAAGGCATAAATTCAAGTATTTAGGATGTTGAAAGGATGGAGTCTGCAAAGCCCTGCAGCTGTTCCACCATGCAGACATTTACATTCCCCCGCAAGTTTGTGTTGTGTAATTGCACCCGCCCCATTTTCTTACATGCAACGCAAACACCTTTTTTTCCTCCAGCGTCTGATTCAGTGGAGCACTCCATCACGTGCACTGTGTTTCAGCGGCCCTGGCCGGCGCTAAAGTATAAAGTGTATCATATATTAAACACAAAGTCTTTAGTCAGCACTCCTGCTTGAGGAGATCCAGAGGACGAGTGTTCATTTCCTGAGTGATTCATAATGCTTAGATTGCATTACCTTGCATTTGAGAGTGTGACAGAATTAAAAAAAAAAAAAAGCCCCTCCACAAGTCGCTTTAATTTTATTTCTGAAGTTAAAACTGAATCAGAATCTGAGTATTGCTGTTGGATTTTTAGAAACTGTCTGGAAATGATCATGTTATTATACATTTTACCTTTTTATGAAGCATTTAACAGCATTTCACACACTCTTCCTTCATTTAGTCTTTAGGGGCATGTCAAGTTTGATCCTATTTTATATCATTGACGAAATAATGTACTATAGTGCTTACTCATTGCAGCCGAGTCATTGTTCTCTTTAGGTTCTCCCTCACAGTGATGGTATTTGTGAACTATGGTGGAGGAGGCTACTGGTTCTTTCAACATGCACCATGGAACGGTAAAGTATAAAACATGCACAGATTTACAAAATAAACAATATAAAAGTAGCATCTGCCAAACAGTTTGTCTGCAAGCACCTGTTTAATTTCCCTTCATCTGCATCTGAACACGAGCTCACAGAGGTCAGTGGACAGGGTGGGCATGGTGGCAACATGTCTTATTTCTTCATTGATCCTGTTTGGCTCCTACACACCAGGAAATTATTTTTTTCAAACGCTCCTTTTAGATGACTTAAAACTTACTTAATGAGTTCAGTCATTTTCACTGTCTCCTAAGTTAAGCAGCAAGAGCAGAGAAATCTTTTTGGTCCAAAACAGACGACAGAGATACTGTGTAATATAGTTTAAATTCGTTTTAGTTTCAATTTATTTGGGGTATTATTTTGTAAGCATTGCATGTTTGTAGTTTCATTTGCTCATTCTGTTCATGATAAGCAGTAAAATAAATAATTGTGTGTATCTTCTATGAACAGGATTCCTCTCAATGCATGTTTTTTAAGTGTTATGGGTATGAATAGAAAATACTAAAATATTGTTGTAAAACAAAAAAAATCTTTATTTTTATATCTGTTCTCAGGGTTATGGTCAGTTGTAACACCTGACATCTTCTATTCATATAAATATTGTGAATAATGTTTCATATTGTCTTGAAATGGTCTGGGTGATCAGCAGACAGAAGTAGCTTTAGTATGTAAAAGTTTGGTTGGTCTTTGGTCCAAATGGAAAGTGAGAAAGTGTTGTAACAGTCTCCAGCCTCCTGCACTTCTTCATCCCTCTTCACACAAAGCCTGGTGAGAAATAAATGAACTCAGGGCTATTATTACTTGATGGCAGCTTTCTCCTCATCATGTCTGCAGCGTTTTCTGACCTGTTGTCACTAATTATGATAAATGCTGCCTCGGACCAAACACACACGATGCCATTCTTCACACGGGCCAGATCAAGGCTGCGATCCATAGATGTTTATTGTTATTAACAACCAGGGAGGAGTGAGGGGAAGGAGGAGGAGGAGGGACGAGTCTTTGAATGACAGCTGGGAGAACATGGGAGGGTGTAGCAAATGGGAAACACTCCCCTGTTGCCATTGCCAGTCTGCCCTTGAGCAAGACACCTGTGATCGAAGCAGACAGTTGCTGGGTCCCTTCTTACCACGATGAATAGAATTTAAAAAGATAGAATAAAATACTGAAATGTCCCTGCAGCTTGTATGAAATGCATGTCATCGTTTAGGGGTGTTCCCAATTTAAATTTTATAATAGCCTCTTCACCACATCTACAAGGGTGTATTGATTTAATGGGTGGTTTGATTAATCTTCTCTGTGCTGCAGGGCCACTACTGTCACAGGAGTAAGGATATTTATTAATCACACCTTTCCAAAATGGAAAGTTAATAACACTTTAAGGACATAGTATTGTTCTTAATTCATCTCTGTGTCCCTCTGAATTGCCTGATAGAAGAGGTCAAGAACTGTGAACACTCTGTATAATGGCATCAGACTCAACTATCTGTTTTTCTATTGATATTAATTTACATCTCTGCCTGTCTCTTGTTGCAGGTTTAACTGTGGCAGATCTTGTCATGCCCTGGTAGGAGGATGTTTTCAGTCCTGCACAGAAATGGTTTTGTACACACATGCACACACACTTACACATCTGCATTTTAACAATTTAACACTGTTCTCTCAGGTTTGTGTTCATCATTGGGACTTCAGTGGTCTTGGCGTTTACATCCATGCAGAGGAGAGGAGTCAGTCGCCTCCAGCTGCTGCGCAAAGTCACGTGGAGAACAGTCGTCCTCCTGATGCTCGGCTTCTGCTTCCTCAACTACTCTCCCAGAGATGGACCATGTAGGTGCAAACACACATCACACATACTGTGATGCTTAATGGAGCAAACGCATTAAAGGTGCAGGCGCTTGTTATGTACTTTTTGTTTTGTTCTGTAATGGGGAAATTATTAAACCCCAGACTGTGGCACGTCTCTGATAATATGTCCACTTATTATGTGTACTGTGCTGTAAATCATCAGCACCAATGGAGAACAGAGAGAGAAAAGTGAAATGCACCTGCTCATCTGAAAACATCTGAAAACAAACAGCAAAAACTACATTTTTTATGATTTCAACTCAAGGATCTTCGAACATCCACATTCAAGCGATGCAACATCATATAGAGCTGCAACAGTTATTTAATTAGTCAGTGTTGTCAGTTATCAAGTAAAAAGAAACTAGTGTTTAATCAGTTTGTTCATTCAAGTTTCATTTAAAAACAAATGTTGTATGATGGATCATCTTCTGGCTTCAAAAAGTCACGTGTGGTCTTTGGTCACATGAAACAAGTTAGGCGTCGACATTAAGCTTTTGATAAATGCAGTGGCCATTTTTCATTGTCTTATGTTTTATAGATCAAATGAGTAATTAATTGATTGAAAAATGATCCACAGATGAATTCGGTCCTGATGTCATACACGACAGGACTGATACAATACTGTTTTCCCACCCTGCAATTAGAGAGGTCACAAAGACAGAGCAGAGGGGGAGCTTCATTCACCTGGGGACGCAGAGGGCGCCCTTAAACATTAGCTGTTCTTAGTGCTAATGGACTTTCACGGTTGGATGTCTGTGTAACTGGGTTAACAAAAATATTGTTATTGTGTGTGCAGTCTCAAAACCCAGCACCAGGGGACATTTAACCGAGGCAGATTGAGCAAAAACAACCGCTGTGGTAATGGACAATTATAAACAGATAATGTTACACCCTTCAGCCTCATGCAGCTGCTGCAGAGGCCGGAGCTGCACACAACAGCAACAGTGACTTTTACCATAAACTGCAGCTCTGCCCTCTGTCTCCAAGGACGTCCTCGGCAGTTCAGTCACAGGGTTTGATCTAATAAGAGAATGGAGACACATCAGCTCAATATGTTAAATCGTTTCAGTGTCAGATGAGACAGAAGAAGGTGTTAACCTTTGACTTCAGCTATGAGTCATTTCAAATAAATCCTGCCATGTCCAAATCACTGACAAAACAGTGGTGAAGACCTTGAGACTCGTCTTACACACAGCTTTATTGGTCAAGAAAATGAAAGTACCTGACTCAGTTGAAGGTCGTCAGTCCAGACATGTTTGAAACTTTGTAAATATTCTGGATTAATGTTTTATTTAACACGGTTTACTGATATTAAAAGTGAAGAAAAGAATCCAAACTGGGGCTGAAGCTCATCTACACAGGTGTTGAGCCCCGCCCACCACCTGCTGGCTTCAGGTGAAACATCAGAAAGCATCTAGATGGTTCGAGTATTAGAATCTTTACAGAAAAGTTAGCATCTTTTAGAGCAAAATGTATACTTAACATCTTCTCAAAGCAGTTAGCATCTTGTATTTGTGTTTTTGTGTTAGCCTGTAGCTGACAGCAGCTGACACTGTGTTAGTAGCTATGCTAATGCTTCACTGCAGGTTCACTGCAGCTCAGGGTGGAAAGTGTTGACTGACTACACTGCTAATGAAAGCTCTCTCTCTTGATTTGATAGAGGCCGATTTTTTGAACATAAAAAAAAAAAAAAATCTGCGCAGAATGTGTTTTTAAAGATTTTATCAGATCAGATGTTGAATAACCTGTCATTGAAAGATTTTTATTTGTCTCAGCAGTTTGCTCCACTTTCTGATGACTTTACTCAGTTGTGCTCACTTCCACCACAGAAACATCATTTTATTCAATCTATCGCTGAAAGTGCTCTGAGATGGGAAGCAGACAGCAGAGCTTTCACTTCTTAAATGATATTGAACATCAGAAAAGGTTTCAATTCACATCACACACACACACACACACACACACACACACGCACGCACCCTAACCCACAAAAATCGTCATCATCAAAAATTGAAACAGCGGTTGTTACAGTGTCCTGACGTTCACCTTACGACTGTAACTTTCTCAATGATTTTTATTTAAGTGACAGTTTTGTTGGGGGCAGATCCAGTAAATGATCCTGGTGGGGGTTGTAACCTGCATATTTAACAAAAGTGTCATTAGCGAGAGCTTCCTCTTTTCCTGTGAAAAGAAATTTCCGCCTCTTATTTGATTTGAGCAGATCAATGACAGGGATTACGCAGTTTTTACAGCAATTCGTGTGTGAAAGAGGTTTTCAATTAACTAATGTGTAGATTACCATCAATCTCTCAACCAGAGGCCCAGCCGATCCAAACCAATTTGTCGAGACTACGGGATAAGTGGGAATCTTTGATCAGCCTCCCACCATCTCGACACATCCATATCCTGGAGGCTGACACCATTTCCCTGTGTGTTGTGCTGTCCATCATCATGATCCTCTTCCAGGAAGTAGTGTTAGAAGGAGAACTGAGATAATTCCTTATTTAAAATTTGCTCAAATCAACAGTAATACCTTCACAGAGATGAGTTAAATTGACGCCGTGTGTGAATTGTACATTTATATGTTCTTTATGAGTGTGAAGGTGTTGCAGTGCTGTTGTGAGTCTTTGTGCTGTGTGTTGTTGACTGTGTTCTAGTGTCCTGGTCTTGGCTGCGGATCCCTGGAGTGCTGCAACGTCTGGGCTTCACCTACTTTGTTCTGTCTCTCCTGCAGACTTTCTGGGGCCAGAAAGAAATCCCACAGAAATCGGTGAGCAGCTCTGTCAACTTCAATTTCATCACTGCTCACACAAGAAGGAAAAACATTCAAGAGTTCCAACCTGAAAATACACATCCTGACCTGGCTATACAATCTTAAGTCCTCATGCTATCATGCCCAAAATAATGAGGGTGTAAGCAGCTGTAATGTCAAGCTCACTAACCTAGCCAAGGTTAACATACTAATTAGCAGAAAACATAAGGTAAAGCTGTGGTGGAGCAGATATTTAGTTATAAGCCACTTAAAAAAGAGATGTGAGACTTTCAGCCTGGTCAGAAGGAACCAGCAGTGGTCAGAGGTTCACCTTCAGACCAGGCAAATGCTTTGGGCCCTCAAGAAGCTAAGGGGCCCCCTATGTCTCCTCACATTGGGACATTTTACAATAACAACTATAAATCCACTTAAAAGAACCATTGAGGTCCCGTATACAGTAGTGCACTGCTGTTGCCCCAGAAGTGCTGATGATGTGGTGACGTATGGCATCTACCCATTAACAGCACGTGAGGCATTCAGGGGAGATTTGTAGTGCAGTGTCTACTAATCGTCTGCATCTGAGGTGCAGAGGGGGCTTATGTAAATTATAGACCTCAGCCAGCTTTGTCTAACCCCCACCCTCCCACCCCCAGACACAAGCATCACCACCGTCAGTGAAAAGTGTCAGTGGCGTCAAACTTCACGTCAATCCATCAAATACATGTTGAGATCTTTCACTGTCAAGTGAAATCTGACCTGCTGGTTGCATTAGATGAAAAGTCAGAGAAACACTGAGTCATTTTTCATCCTCTAGATGCCATGAACATCTGTACCAGATACACAATAAATGACCAACAGACAGACAGACTGACATCACCATCCATAAAGCCATGCTGTTAGTATTGGATGCACCTTTTTGCAGTGTGGTGCTGTGTGCTTTGTGATGCTTTTACCCTAACAACATGTGTGTATGCTGCAGTATCACTGGTGGAACCCCGTCCAGGACATCGTCCTCTACTGGCCCCAGTGGCTGATCATCATCATGTTGGAGACTCTGTGGCTGTGCATCACCTTCCTCATGCCTGTGCCCAACTGCCCCACGTAGGTCCAGACAAAGCTGTGACTGCCTTATAGCTGAGTGCAGTCTGCTCACTGGTGCTCTCTACATGTTTGTTATGTATGTCTTATGCTGAGATAATCTCCAGTTGGGCTGTTGCGCTGCAGCAGAGGTGTTAGTGTGCACCTTGTGTTGCTGGTGTTATGAACCGCTGTGATTTATGGGCCTGTGGTGGATGCTTCAGAGGGCATAATTAGCCAATCTCAGTCTGTCATGTGCAATAAGAGCAGAGGAGGCAGAGGATCCATCTTCCTCGCTCTGTGTCTTCTGCTCAGTGCTGCTCTCTCTGTGTTTTTCCCCCATTTCTGTAACCCTGCATGGCAGTGTGAGTTTAAATAGGAGCACTTTTTCCCCACAGCTTTTTCTAACATCTGATTGTTTTTTAGTTTTTCAATGGAATGTGAGGTTATGTGCTGAAGACAAAACTCATAAAAACCTAAAGACTAGAGGAGACATTTTGCACCTGAGGTGCTTCCCTTGACTAAAACTGTGTGTTTTTACTCATTTAGACTAATTGTGTTACTTTATCAGTGACAATTTCTCATTCCACTAATCATGATTACTCTTGTGTTTGTTTTCAGAGGGTATCTGGGAGCCGGTGGAATCGGTGATGATGGTCATTACCCAAACTGCACTGGAGGAGCGGCAGGACACATCGATAGACTGATATTTGGTGATAACATGTACAGATACCCCACATGCAAAGTAAGATTTTCTTTATTTCATCTGTCTGTTTTAAAACCATGCAAGCTGAATTAAAACCAGCTAAAAATCTTTGTTTATTTCTATGTGTTTTTCCAGATGATGTATCATACCACGCAGCCCTTTGACCCAGAGGGGATTCTGGGTACAATCAACTCCATTGTCATGGGATTCCTGGGGATGCAGGTAGGACAGAGAGTATATTTCTCTTCTATGAGTCGACAAGTGTTTTATTCTAGTACCTATATTTCAGATGGCATATTATTCTGTTATCAGGGTTTAGTTCCAGATGTCCTTTTGTTTAATAGACAAATGTTGATAATTTGTAGATCAGATGTATTTACAGAATCATTTTGACTAAAACTCTCCTCTACTGGCAGATTTGGCTCTGTGAGTTCTGGTGCCACACCACTGACAACACTGTTATAATAGTGACTAAGTGTCAAGGTGAAAAAAAATCAACTGACAGCTGCTATCAGCATATAACCTGGATGTTGTTTCTGGAAAGACAGTTTGGGTGTATTGCCTTTTTCAGCTCTCACTATGCTGACACCTGATTGGCTGAGAGCCACTGTTCAGTGAGGCCTTTAATATTATTAGCTGTTTAGAAAATAAAAAAACAAAATCATGTGCCCCTGAAATATTGCAATGAATCTATCAATTAATTAACAGATACACTTAAAGAAATGAATTCATTTGCCCAGAGTATGAGTGAGAAGATGACCTCCGTTGGTCAATAAAGACCTGTCATGGCACTAAGTGAAGGTTATGTGAAGGACTCTTTGCCGCCTCATTATCAGAGCACAGCTGCACTCCTTTATTAACAAAACGTCGTCAAAAAGAGAGGAGAGAGCTTTTGGTCTTTAGACCCGGGTCTCTGATGGCGACAGTGTCACTTATAACCATTTGTGTTGTGGGAAGTTGTCGGGCAAAAGCAGCCACATAGCTCAATTCCCAGTGGGCGGTCAGCACTGAGCCCTTCAGTCAGCAAGTCTTAGACAACACGCCAGGTGTCCGCTTGCCCTCCTCTGTGTTCACCCGTGCTAATGTCCTCAGCTGAAACATATTTATCATCACCAAATTAATCAGAGGGTGCGGATGACTTACACCCAACATCTGGCTGGACTGGGAGAGGAGAAATGTGACAGTCACGGCAGGGGCACAGTATTGACACCCACATCCCAGGCCTATTTGGTTACGGAGGGTGTTACATGGTATTTTTCATTACGATTGAATGATTGAATGAGTTGTGATCTCTTCCTCCTTCTCCACAGGCTGGGAAAATTATCATTTACTATAAGAAGTTAAACGTCCACATCCTCAGTCGATTCCTGGCGTGGGCCGTCGTTCTGGTACGTCACATGGTGTGGAGGTTTGAAACACAACTGGTAAAGTAAATGAGTATAAAAGTCAATTGATAATTTAAAACCCAAGACAACAAATCACTCCCTGCTTCTGTGACTCACACATAGCTGAGCCTTGCAGGTAAACTCCACAACAGTGTTATTTCCAGCCGGTCCAGTATTAGTCATAGCCGCTGAAGCCATTCATTAGCAGGAGCTTGGGAGAGGACATGTGTGCGATCTCAATACAATTAAACAACATCCATGTGTGGCTGTGTTTCCGGGCAGACGTGGGTATCCAGCGCCTCAGGGGGATACACACTGTCTCTGTCTGAGCCTCACATGTGGTTTTAGATATGAAGAGTCGTGCACATTACTAACAGTCACTACATTAGCATCTGATTAAGAGCACGATCAATTCATTTACCTGCATGCTAACATTTACAGTCCATACACAGGACAGCTTCTGTGAAGCGGTGTAACAGAGACAGATTAAAGTCCAGTCAGATTCAGGGTAGAAAGACAAATGTTGTCATAAATCTGTGTGCATAGCATGTGATGTCATATTTGTTTTGGATCTGTGCTCATTCTGGGTGGTCTCAAAACACAAAAAGAAGCAAGCTGGCCTCTATTTCATTTACAGGGGTAACGTGTCCCACAGGGAACAGCCCAGTGTTATGTGAGATGGCTCGTTTTGCATTTCTATACCAGTGACAGCAGGCCGTTAGCCTGCTCTAATGAGACAGACAGACACCCATGCAGACATGTTAGACTTAGCTGAACTGTGCCTGGTTGCTGTTTTCATGTATGTTATATTGTGAGATGCTGCAGAGATGTAGCTTGTTTGCAAAACGGGGTTAGTAGGAGCCGGCGTGCTGTGGAGGCAGACATCCTGAACTGGCAGTGCCGTGACCTGGAGCGATGATGGAGCTGGAGGAGCTGGCTGCATCACTCAGCCTTGGGAATCAAACTGTGCAGGATGAAAAGAAGGGGCCAGCAGACTCAGCCAGGGGAAACCACACAGGAAGAGACACAGATCCCATTAGTTTTTGGGTTTATGGTTGATGTGTACTACTGAGCTTTTTCTGTAATTTTAGATTTGAGATTCCTTCAGTCTGGAATGTGTATGGGGTTTATTTATTAAGCCCATGTGTTTAAACCACACTGAAGGTCCCTACATCAAGGAAACAGCACCATTCATTAACTTTGTCTTATCAGTGCTGCATCTGTCAGACAGCTGGGTTTGGCAAGTCAAGTTAAATTATTTGCATAACCCATAATCATATGTGATATCTCAGTGGAGTGTACAGACGCGTGGCCCCGTCCAGGTCAGACTGACTGAAATGACTTGAAAAACCCTTGCTGCTCCCGAGTTCATACTTAGTGTAATCACAGCTCTGAGCTAAATGCTAACATCATTGTGCTGACACACACAGTGTTTAGTGGTTATGTTCTCCATTTTAATCTAACATTTTCTAATTAGCACTAAACACATGAGGTCTGATCAAGGTTTAGTAGTTGATCATTGAGCATTAATGTGAATAGAAACTTTCATGGACATGCATCTAATATCAGTTGAGATATTTCAGTCTAAAGCAGAAGGAAGATCATCCATGACTCAGGTGTGGGATAATCTGTATGAGGGAAAATGACCATTTAATAAAAATGAAAATAAAGTTTATTGATTCCAAAATACAATAGCTTTATAATGGTTCCAATAGCAGTAAATCCAAAATAAGAAGTGCCAGGTGCCCAGAAATGTGCTTCTTATATTTGTGCTTATATACATGAGGATCACTTGAAATTCTGTTGTGAGAATTAAATGTCATTAACCTCAATTCTTAAATGACAAATTTCCCCATTATGTCTCCTGGTGTTGAATCTTATTGACTATTACTGTGGAGTGCGAGTGGCTGGAGGGAGGTGAAATAAATTAGATCCATTTGGCTTCTCCCAGAGGCAGAGAATGACAAAGTAACACATGACTAGATAAATAAACATTAGGCCTTTATGTTTTTCCGTCGTATCTCATGGTTCACCAGTTCATGCTATATAGATGATGTAGTTGCTACACTCAAGATTTTAATGCTGAAGATGATATATTTCAGGATCATGCAGCGTGTAGTGACGGATCAATACAACGACTTAAAATCCAGCTTAACTGAAATAGTGAATAACAGTAAAATAGATTTTCTCACATTGTGATGGTTGACAGTGAGAGCAGCCTGTTTTATTGATTTCAGGAACAGATCCAGAGCCTGTGTTGAAGCATAAATACAACATAATCACCCCCACGTTTTCTGCCTATGTATATTAGCTTTAATGTCTTCTTTAATCTCTGTGGCTAAATCTATTTTTAGCCAAATTAGTTTTAGTGATTGGCCTGTTCTTGATATTGACTTTTCTAATATGATTTGGGCTCAGAGGGGAGGCAGGAAGCAGAGCTGAACTGCCTCTTGTTTCAGACATGTGCTCTTGACATTAGCAGGTCTCCTCAGCAGCGGAGGAGAAGGGGTGGGGGGTGGGGTGCTTATTTCTGCACACGTCCAACCACAGGATTGGTATTATGCACAAGAGGTTCACAAAGTACCAGAAAAGTGTTGATTCAGTGCAGCGACAAAGCCAAGCTTTAACACCACTGATTTCTGTGGAGGGATTGATATTCAGGGCGCCCATGCATCTTCCTCCTAATAAACAACAGCCCCTGTTAATTAAAGTCCAACGATCAGGCTCCAGAAGTGAGAGATTGAAATTGAGCGATTGCCCCACATACCAGCCCGTTCCCACATCCTGCTGCCTGGATAGCCTGGAGACTTAATCCAGCCCTGGCTAGGCTATTTCCACATCATCGATTCTGTCATCTATACACATGATGGATGGCCACCTAACAAGCATGTTTGAATCCTGATCCTGTGGCCTGGGTTTCTCTCCGGAGCACAAAACGATTCAGTATCTAAATCATATGTTAAAGTAAATAGACAAGACAATAAAAGCTTTTATTGATGTGGAGTTCATCATCATCCACAGATCAACTGTTCAGTCATATCATGGTTGATTAGGCTGCGGAGCCAACTGGGCTCCCAACATACTGTAGGTGACCATCATCCTTGTGTAGATTCAAATTGGTGTGTTTGTGGTGTGTGCGTGGCTCGATGCAGTGTGTTGGTCTCACTCTCAGATAATCGGTTAATCTGCTGGACTTTCTTGACTGTGTTGCTTCACATTTTAGCAGCCCAATACGGCTTGCTTTATCGTCCTCCATCGATTTGAAATCTGTTTCATTTCCACCCTCAGGGAATCTCTGCAGCCATCCTTTCTAAGTGCACACGAGACGGAGGATTTATACCTGTCAATAAAAACCTTTGGTAAGTGCTTCCTGACCCTCTAAATCCAGCCACTTTTCCTCACAAAAGAAAGGATGGGTTTCCAACAGGCACAAATCAAGGCTGCTAAAACATGCGTTTACTTACCTCTAACATCAGCTACGACTGTAAATAATCACCCGGGCTGTCGGGAGTGTGAGGCTGAGCGGACATACGTCCTCCCTACATGATCACTCTTCCTTATGGGCAGCAGTATTAAGGATGCTTTATCCTCTCTACCCCAGAAGCACTCAGTACACATTTCACCATCCCAGGCTGATGGGCTCTGGGAAAAACATCTATATAATAACAGAGCAGTCTAACCACTCCCAAACTATCATGTGCTGTTTCAGAAAAACAAGGCACGGCGTCTTGATAAATGTTTGTAAAGATTTTGCATGAAATACGGTGCAATTACTACCTCAGACGTAGATTACTTTACGACCTGTGCATTTGTTCCACTCCCACGTTCCCCTTAATATGATGTGAATCATTTTAATGTTTCAGCAGGAAGAATACCATTTCATCTGTGATGTGTAAGCAAATTCCTCATGATGTTCCACTGGGGCCCCAGTAACACGGCGCTCATCCCTTGCCATTACCTGACTGGCTTTTATAGGCAGTTCATCATGCACAGGTTATTGAGCTCTTGAGTACGAGTCCCTGCCTGGATGTCTAGAAGTAATTAACTCCCAGCCAAGAGTCCTTTTTGGCCCCACTTCAGCTGAGATAAAAAATAAAAAAGCCCAGCGAAAGGAGGCTCCAGGAGGCGGCCATTTTACATTAGATGGTATTACATCAAACATTCTTGCACTTAGGAACAGACAGGGACATGGCTGTCTGGCTCGGCTCCATGGGGCACGTGCCAAGGATCCACTGCTGATGCTTTCGACCAATCTAGCAAACTGTCCCACAGTTTGCTAGATTGGCTCGAGACCCCTGGGTGTTATTTATCTGCAACAGAGGATTGATAGACTCTGTGTGTTTACACCCTTGTTCACACCACACCACCAAAATTTTAGTGATGCCCAAATGAGTGAAATGTTGTTGTTGTCGTAATGTTTTGCTGATAATCTGTCTCTCCAGGTCATTGTCCTACGTGACATGTATGGGCTGTTTTTCCTTCCTGCTGCTGGGGACCATGTACTTTGTCACTGACGTCAAGGGCTGGTGGGGTGGACAACCATTCATATACCCAGGTAATGTTTATTGTTAATGTGTTCAAAGAGCTCAGTGTGTCATAGTAGTGCATATACTTTAGGTACTGTATAATAACCCTAGAAACATATGGGCAAACAAAATGCAGAGAAAGTGGCTGTAATTCATTTTTTTATAGGTTTTATAGTAACAGTGGATCACATGATGCCTGTACTGATGAAGTCATACAAATGATCACCAATCTGCAGCTCTAATGTTGAGTCTTTTAATGTCTGTCAGGCTAGTGTTTCAGTTTTTCTGCCTGTAACATTACAGCTTTGTGACCTTCACCCCTCATATATATATATATATATATATATGGCCTGGAAGAGATATCCATATATATATATATATATATATATATATATATATATATGGATATCTCTTCCAGGCCAACTTGCCATCTAAAGTTGGTTATTTATTTAGAAATGATCAACAATAGTGTCTGTGTCCTTCAATGGCATCATAATCACTGTTGAGTGATCATCACTTTTGGCCGTTTTTTAAATTAATCTTGTAAAAACTGAAGTTTATTTTGAAAGCTCTTAAGGGTTCACACTGTTACACCAAGTCTACTTCTTGGTTATCAAGTCATCCACAGATAACTACTATCTGAACATGCTCAAAACAATGGTCAGGAGCCTTGGTCATTAACAACAACTTTCTCCTCCTCCTCCTCCTCCTCCTCCTCCTCCTCCTCTTCCTCCTCCTCCTCCTCCTCAGGGATGAACTCCATCTTTGTGTACGTGGGCCACTCTCTCCTGGGTTTCTACTTCCCGTTCAGCTGGGAGATGCACTTCCAGCAGAGTCACTGGGAGTGGCTCTTCCAAAGCCTCTGGGGAACTGCACTGTGGGTGTTCATCTCCTACCTGCTCTACAGGAAGAAATTCTTCCTCAAAATATAAACAAGATCATCTGCCCCCTCTTACTCTGTAGAGGCCAATGTCTTATTTTTTTTCAATTAAAGAAAATTATATTTGGTCTATCCATCATAACATCTGTGGGAGCGTTTGAGAACCTGGCCCACTGTTGTTGGCATGATCACTTCAGTTTACTTCTCAGTGATGGACAATCTACCTACGTAGGTTTGAATGAATTCTACTGATGCTCACGTCCAAGTTGACTGATGAACGGAGCAGCAAAGAGGAAATGTCTGTCTTTTTTTTTTTTTTTTTTTTTTTTATCAAACAGCTGCAGCACTGAGTTAAAATATGAAACTGTTCATCTATGAAACCCATGAAATCACCATCCAGCCTGTGAAGAAGACGTCTGATCAAGAGTCAGCGTGGGCACCTGAGCTTTTATTTGATGCCACTTGTTTTGTGCACTGAATACACTGATTAAATCAAATACACTGAGGTGGTACTTAACAAATTAGGCCGAGTGATTCCACTACACATCAGGCCAGCCATTATGAATCTGTTGCCATGGCCACTTCTCCTCCTCTGAATGTGTGGGTGTAAATGTGTGTGTGTGTGTGTCTGTGTGTGTGGGTACCATCTGCTGTCCGAGTGACAGTACTTTAATAGGGGTCAAGATGCACATCTCACAAAGGAGTGTCATTAATGGGACTGAAACCTCTTGCACTTGTTGTAATAGAAAATCAGGGAAATTACACAAATCCAATTCATCAGACGACAACAACAACCCCCTGCCCCCTCCCCTTCCCTGCACCCCACCCCAATCACCACCACCACCTCCACCTCAGAGAGTCTGAGCCCTTTGCATGTTTTACTTGTTATTTATTCAATGCATAAAGCTACTTAGCGAGAGGTAGAGTTCATTCTCACACTCTCATTATAATATTTCTACATGGTTGTCAGTGGGTTGATTGATTGATGCACACTTGTGTAGAATATGTGACAGTGCGTGCCCTCAGCATCAGGTCAGGTGGTGTGCACATCATGAAATGACCATCTAGTTAATGAAATGAAATGTCAACATCATGCTCTTCCACCACAGTGAAATCATATTACACGCTCCTTACAAACAGCAAGAACGTTATGTAACATGCTGGAGTGGTTTTGTGTGCTAATTGTCTCATGAACAGAAGTTGTTGTTTGAATCCCACTCGGTGCTTTCTGCCCTCCTGAACAAGACTCAGGTCCATTACTGCTGTGCTGAACCACTGTGCCAGCAGTGGAAAGGCAGAGATGCTTCTTTCATGGGGAGAAAATGAAATCGATATAGACTAGCCGCAGAGGCCTAAAGATATCTTTTGTGTATTTGCATGCAATGATAAAGCGTTTTATTTAAATATAAGCATTTAGCTGACTCATTGAGAGTGGCTTACAGTAACTGCAGCTGCACGATGAACGCAGAAACCATTAAACATCATGAGTAGCTGTTAGTAAAGATCAAGGGGGTAAAAATAAAAATATCCAGGGTGTGGAGGTGATGAATATTCTGCTTATATTTCAGATTGAATTTCTGCTCATCTCTGCTCTAAACTTCTTCTTGCTGCTTTAGTCTTGTCAAAAAAAAAGAGGTCCATAGCAGACCATTGTGGTTCTACACACCACGCTTCCTTGCCTTTATTGATTTTCATTGAGCATATGTCTCAGGATACCTATAGTCTGTCATATGGAAACTTTATCCCAGATACTGTGTTTCAGACCACTCTGCTTCTAATATTCACATAATAATCCCTATGATCATCTCCCTTGATATTTAACAGCGTTACATTCAGCCTGCTCTGTAGAGTAAGTGAGTATCTCATTAGATCATTTAAATGGTTCATCATCAGTTTATAAATAAAGACAATATGATAGCTGGAAGCAAGTGATACCTGTCAGGTCTTCTCTTTTTTGGCAGTAACTTATTTTGATAACAGATACCTGTGGTTTCAGAGAGACTCAGTGTTATGTGTCCGAAATGATCAAGACCAGCAGCCAAGGACCCATATTTTAAACCTCTCTGGTGTTTGATCTTAAGATTTTTACATCAATAAGGAGATGCGTTTGTGTTTTAAGAACCAAAAAACATCTCAGTGTAGTTTTGCATCTCCTCATGCTTCTATCTGGAGCTGTAACAACAGCTTAGTGTCAGCCAATCAGAAGAGAGGAGAGTCTGAGCCTCGCTTCTGATCGGCTGACTGTTTTCAGAGTGATCATATAAAAACACAGTAAACCTCAGGTAACCTCTCACAAACTAAATACTACAGGTTTGGCTGTGCTGGTGACATGGCAGAGGGTGGTGACTGCTCAGTTGTGACATCACAAAGTTAAGGAAGTCCTGATGACTGGTTTTAATAGTTAGTTCCTTGGTACAGGCTGTGTGTATTTTGTCTATGGATGTATCCTTTGATACTTTCACAGTATTAATAATGCTTTTCTAATCATAACACAGAAATTTTGCTGTCTACAATATAAGACAGGTAATACGTAGGAGAGGAGCCTATATGTTTGTTCCACTTGGTTAAAGCAGTGTGAGAGCTCCTGAGAAGCCCTGTCATCCCCTCTGCAGCCCACTGAGCTCCAGCGTTTCTGCTCCACACAGAGACATTGATTGGAGAGCGGTTTCTGTGTGAGTGACTGGTGTCCTGCCCTGAGGACACAGCAGTGCATCGCCCCATGCTGCCTGGTCGCAGAGCGATATCCCACACTTTAACACAGCCTTCAGCCTCAGACACACTCTCAGACCACGAGAGGGAAAAGGTCCCACAGAGTTTGACCAGATTCACACAGCTGCTCTGGCAGTAGTAAGCAGGTACACACTTGAAGTTCTCTGCTGGTTTGTGCTGGAGTGTTATTAAACCACATCATTGTGGGCTCATCAATTAAATAGTTCATAGTTGTGCCAAAAACTCCATTCACTTGATGCTACTACACTCTAGTCTTCTCACATGGCACTCTTCCTTTAAATATCCTATTAGAATTCACTAGAGTAAATATACAATACAAATGCTGCTGAATATTGTAATTTCAAAATAAAATCCTTCCACATATGTATACTATAGAGGTATAATGGAGCTGTGATTGAAAAACAGGTATTGCTGGTGTCCCTTTAAAAACAGTGCCTGTACCTTTAAAATGAGCCATAACACATCTAATGATAATTGTTAATAATTTTCCCCCCGCAGAGTGTTAATGAGATGACTGACCTGCTGTTAAATTATGCTCTTAAATTTCCTGTAGATGCCTGCTGCTGCTGCGGAAGCAGGGGAGCGCTGAGTCGTGGAGCGATGGACCTCCTCCCCCCGGCCCCAGTCAGCCCGGCAGCAGCCAGTGGAGCCGCACGCAGCAGCGCGCCTATGGGACACTGAGGACTTCATCTGTCCGCCCGGAGCCGCGCACACGGGGAACTCGCTGGTTTATGCAGCGGTTGTCGCTCTCGTTTTTTGTCATTTTTTCCCCTTTTCTGAGAGAAGGACTTTTTTTTCATTTTTAACCGCGTCTTCATTCAGAAACTTTTACTTATGGTTCGTGAATATGGGGCTGAGTTGTGGTTTCTCTCGGGGAAACATGTTGGTGGTGCTGCTGCTGTTGGAAGGTAAGGTTCATCTGCAGGTCTGCTGCTGCAGGAGCACAGGAGGAAGTTGGAAATCATTATAGACTCTATATATTGCACTAAAGTGAGCTCTGTCTCCAAATGTACAGAGCCTGGTTTTAAAGACCACAATGGATGAGTCAAAATTGTTCACCCGAATGAAAACATCTGAATGTGTGTTTCTTTTGCCTCCTCTGTTCACCTGACAGCTTCTTAATGTTTTTCTCCTTTAAGCATCCTCGTCATCTCTTTGGCTCCTGCGAGAAAGGCTGTTAGTTGTATGGAAACAGCAGAAACTAAAATATATTTTGTTTGTGACATACTTTACATTCACAGAATTTAAGATTCACTGCAAAACTCACTGAAAAAAGAATAACAGGACCTAATAGAAAGAGGCAAGATTTCAGAGCCAGTGGACCTGGAGTCTAGATGGCATCTGATAATACACATGAAATTGGTTGCTCATGTGCAAAAGCTGAATTGCTTTGCTAAATTGCAACATTTTGGGAAGCTGAGTGAGTTTTTTAGGCTTTTTCCAAGAAAGTATGTGAAATGGCTGGAACACAATGCCGGCACTGTTTCCCACTGCAGAAAGTGTGCTGGCTGGTTGGTGTTGTTATGTGTGGTATGGCACATTGAGACCTAGTGTCAAATGAATACAGCCATATATCATAATATTATAATCCCTGTTCACAATCCCACAGCCCAACTGTACCAACACTGTCCTCCCCTGCAGTCTATATTTAAAGTGTCTCTCATAGCTCAGGAGTGTGCAAATCTCACTGTGCAACAACTATGTCAGATGTGATGCTTGGATAAATATAGACCAGTGTGTGGAATTCTTGAATTTGTCTTTGGACTTAAAACTGGTCTTAACAAAATTTTCTTTTAAAATCACAGCCTTTTGATTTTCACGTTTCATGTCTGGAAAAGTGGGCTCACCCATAAACTCCAGCTTTAGACGTAATGGCCTGAGGGAGCACTTTCCTGCAGAGTTGTTAAGATGATTAATGAAATTTTTAAGGTGCCACAGTTGGGTGAAATGCTCTGTGATTATTTTTCATTGTGACAGACAGTATGGTTCTCAGCACAAAGAGGATGATGGATGTAGATTCACATCACAGATAAAGTGTGATGCTCCAGTCACACACACCCTACGTCCTTTTACGTCTCTTTTGTTGTTTTACGTGTATTGCCAGGGAAGCAGTCGCTCCCCTCTGATGTTCATAGATGGATGCAGTCGGTCTGGTTCGATTTCATATGTCAAGGACAGGATGGTAATTAAATGAGTGCTGAAACCTACACCCCTGCGTTGAACGCCGTGTCCATCACCTGCCTGTTTTGTTGGAACAAAAGACCTGGACTTGTTCAGAGAGGAGAAGGAGCGAGCTGCAGGCAGGTGTGCAGCAGCTGCTCCTATCTCTGGGCAAACACTGGCTGTTTGTTTTCTTTAGGAAAATATCGCCTGTTATACAAGTGCACACACTGTTCAGATTGCAGGTCGAATCGTAACTGGCTCCACAATGACACAACAGATTGATTTGGTTGTGTACGTACAGGCTGATGAGTTTGTCTCACTTTTGGAGGATGCTCTGTTGTTGACATCAGAGACATTTTGATTATGTCCTGCTTTTAAAAATAGATTTTAAATCACTATATTATTTTACAGATTACCTCTAATGACACATTACAAAGTCCTTCATTATTTGCCAGAACCTAAGAGCAGTTATTTTGTTTGTGTAAGTCGTAGAAAACAAAAGTTGCACCAGTGTGGAGTGTTTGGTGACTCACATCGTTACTGTTACAGGTCACTGATTAGTTTCGTTTCTTTTGCTGAGGTAATCAAACAAAGGAAATTGGCAATCAGCATTCACTGTAAGAGTAATCAGTGTTTTAAAATGTGGCTGCGGTGTTGCCCTGCTCTTTCAAGTAGAGCTAAATAGAAGAAGAAAAGCAGTGCAAGGCAGGAATCAGAGTTGAAATTAGAAGCTGGGACGACTCTTTGCTTGTGTGCAGATGATGGAGCTGGTTTTAATGTGGTGAAACAAATGTGTTTTCTTTTAGCTGTTGAGGAGAAGATCCAGAGTGCTGAAATTTAAATATGAGGACGAAGAACGTGGACTTTGGAGTGTAATTAAGAGAAAACTGAAAAGGTTTGTGATTGAACTGATGTTGGCCCCCAGAAGCAGGACTGAATAGTCTTTGTCAGAATTAACCAGATCCATTTAACAGACGCTCCTGTGTGATCCATCACATCCCCTGGAACAACCACAGATGTTTTCACATAAAAGCATTGATCGGTTTATCTTCTGCCGTGACCTTGCTACTGTATCTTTGACCCCTCCTCGCCTCACCTCTGACCTTTGAAACCTCACCCCAGTGGTCATCCTCGGTGACGACCCCCCTCCCCTTCCCAGAGGAGGCCATGGTGCCAACCTCTTTAGCTGCTCCTCCTTCTCCTCGCATTAGAGTGATGATTTTCATCAGCGTATTTAGCTTTTTTAGAAGGACCAGACCAATAAATCTCATTTGATACATGCAGCTATTTGATTTAGCTCCTTATTACATTACAGGATTCAGGAAAGCTTCTGTCCTGTGTTGCCTTTGGATGTCTAATAAATTTAAGTCAATCTTCCTCTCGTGTTGTCAGTACATCTCTTTTAGTATAATTGGAAACACACAACGATACAAGTTGTTTGCTGGGGAGTTTGTCTTTGATATTATATAGTGTGTAAATAGCAGGGCCTTTATTCCTCTCAGGCAAAAACTCTGTTAAAGCTGTTGCTAGCAAAAAGAAACTTGATTCCTTCATTCATTTAAATTTTTGGCGTACAACACACGTCTCACCATGTGATATGAAACCACAACCATCTGGCCTCAGCTTCCCTCCCAGCAACTGAAAGCTACAAAGAAAATCAGCCAAGAAAAAATAAGTTTTGAATATTTTTTAACAGGACAATCATAGTTTTTTATTTAATGATTAACAGTAAGCACGCTATCTGCAGATGAAATCATCAGCATCATCCTGTCACATTTGTTCACAGTCACAGTCGTGATGCAGCAGTTTCAGTCAGTAAAAGTTTGATATTTGGACTGCTCTGTTGCAGCTCCTCTGTTTGCCAGCTTATACGCGTTTTAAATCATCAAAATGTTGGCGAAAAAATACACCATCCCATTAGGTTTTCAACCAAACTGGTTTCATTACCGGCATTGCTGCGAGTCCCAACCTCTGACTCTGGTCTGTTGCTTCTGCTGCTGCTGGCGTTACATGGACGCCGCTCCTACCTGTCAAAGCTCTCTCCCTGATCCTCTAGTCAGTTCAGGGTCACACTTCCCTCTCATGCATGGGTAGAATCTAATTTGCTGTGGTGAAAGGACAAGGAGACATTGATTGAAATTTCGTCCTCGGGGCATTTAGTCCTCTCGTTTCACATGGGTCTTGACAAGTTATTTTCCAGTCGCCCAGCCGTGCACGCTGTGTGTTGTGACCCATCGTTTGCAACAATCAGCGAAACAAAGAACAAGCTCATTTGAATCCACATGGTCTGAGTGACACTGCAGAAATGAATTTGGGCTTAAGGCAGATTAGGGTTGTCGTTTTTTTTTGCAAGCATCAAGTATACAATTGTAATAGAGAAGTATATATCTGCTAATTAATTGCAGTTACTCCAAGCAAACCAAACCATCAATCATGGAGAAGATTTGTTAGGTCAAAGATACAATAGCAAGGTCACAACATCCGTGGAGGTGATGGATTACACACAAGTGTTATTCAGTGAACTATGTGGTGCTGGTTCTGTGCACACATCAGTTCTTTGTAGTGCTAATTACACATCGAAGGCTGTGTTCTTTTTTTCCATGAACCCAAATGTTAATCGCAAATAGGATAGGAGTTCTACTCGCCCCTCCTCCACCAGCCCCACCCGTGCTTTCCTTTCCCTCTGTGTCCATTTGTTACATCCTCCACTTTTAAAGAGGTGGGCAAACATGTTGGAAATTATTTTTCCACCACGTTCCACCACCTGCCTGTGCCAGAAACTCTGAGAGCTTCACATCCACTTGTGCCGAAAGATCAGCAGCACCCTCCATCCTCTGCCATAAAGTGACGCCCCCTCCCTCTGTTTCCATAATGTGATCCATCATCCGCTGTGAAACCCGATGTGGTGACACACGATGTAACAAGCAGACAGAGCATAGTACTACAGTGACTTTATGATGCTAAACTGCTAAACAGAGTCTCCTGTAGCACTGCTAAAGTGCTTCGGGAGGGTTTATATTGAATTCATCTTAATTTTTTAAATGTGTAGTAATACAATAGACCTCTTCATATGATGTCACAAACATTTAGTAGGCAGTCCTTTAACTTTCAGCTATTTTAACAATTATTGGATATTTCCATGACATGAACATCCATGGTCCCCAGAAGATTAATCCTGGTGACTCAGGTGGTTCACAGTTAAATTGAGCAGCATAATCAGGTCAATGTGTTAATTTATGACCAACTGCAAAACTTCACTTCACACCGTTAGCACTGAGAGCATGTTAACATGCTGTGATTTCCCTGCATGTCCCCAGGTGCAGGTGTAGGATGGCTGTATAGACTCAGACATGTTTGGATGGCACATACAGAGTGAACACAAAGATGCTCAGGCTGGATTAGTGCTTCATCTTGTTATTATGTCAAGAGTCTGTTTACTGTTCACAGATTGTTATTTGGATACTGTTAATATCAAGAGGGTAAAAGTGAGTCCTTGATTCTCAAAGTCAGTCAGTGCAGTAAAGTGTAACCTCCATGAAACCTGCTCCACTGAAGAGTTTCTCTAAATATAAATGTTTTTAATTTATTTACAGCCTTGTCCCGAGTCAGGGAACATGGCCACTCTGATGAGGAGACAGATGTTTTATCACAGCGGTCTAATGACTCAAAGTGAGTCTGGAGCTCTCTGACGTACCACGTGTTCAATTTTTGATGCCACTGTCACCCCCAGAGGAATTCTCCAACTGGATTTATACTTGCAGTAAATCCCTGCGGAGATGTTCTATTAGATTTCTTGATGACTGATGAACACGGTTCTTTGGATCTCAGCTCTTGTATTCTCTGAGGGCTAATTGGATTACATTACAAGCTAATTGATTATTATGTTACGGTATGCATCATGGTAAACTGAGTAATCTACCTGGAACCTGACTGCTCCCTCAGAAATTGGGATCAGATATCATATTACCCTGATGAAAAGTTTGATGGCTGTGTCATCATGACAGGAAATGACTTTCCTGTTGTTTTGTGATTAAAAGTGCACTGCACTCAGAACTATATTAAATCCAGGTTCTGGATCCAGTGTGGTATGACTGTGCATACTGGGACAGGAAACCAAGAGGGAGAGTTTTCAAAACATTATGATCAATAATAGCTTTCATAAGTGGAATTATAGCCCGATGTGCAGCTTTTTAGTTAATTGAATCCTTGAACAGAACCATTCCCATAACTGTTACATCGTTGCCGGCAGAGTAATCATGATAGGTTTTAGAGTGATTATAATATTTATTGTATTTATATCACCATTATATAACAGGGTGATGTGCTCCTTAATGCCGCGCGCTACAGCTGCTTCGTAATAGATGATGGATTTTTTGGAAATGTGGATATTGATGGAGCAAATTGTGGAGCCTGCTGTGAAATGAATCTCACACTGTAGATGTGATGTTTCTGTGGCCATGCAGCTTAAACAAGTGGGTCCATATAATGTGCTGCAGAAATAATTGCACACATGCAGCCCTCAGCTTTTCTCCCCGTCTGTCTCATCAGTGGAAAACAATCAGCATCACTGTTGATTAGTACGGTTATTGATTAGTCTGCTGCCAGATACACGGCCTTTCCAATGGGTCGTTACCAGGACTGATGTAGCGCACGTTGACCTTGGGAATCAGAGGGCACGGGACTGAGCTCTCACCGCAGCAGCTCCAGTCTACGAAGGAGATTAGTGAGGGAATGAATCAGGCAGCAGCCAGGTCACTTTTCCTGATCTGCCCCCGCTCTTGACGAGGATGCTCTTTGAGGACATCTGGGCGGGAGATCCACATTTTGTTCCACGGAGGCTTCCACAGAGGTAGATTAGTAAGCTTGTGGGTTCCTCCTGCACATGAGCTCATAGCTGGTAAATCTATCAGCCGAAGCACGCATCGAGCTAATTGAGTTCCTGTCTTTGTCTGGGACGACGAAGAGGGCGTTCCACCCTATCAGCCCTGACCAGTCCCAGACACACTGTGGCTGACTGAGCATGTGGTTTCAGATTTTGTGATGAGTTCATGTCCTTCTTGTCCTTCCACTGTTAAAATATGAGACAAAACAGACACAGGCCGTAATTAACTCAAGGAAACTGCATTCATCAACGACGACCAGGAAGAGCACACACGTATCAATGACAGAGACAGGTTTTACGTTCTTGTTTTTCGTCCTTGCTCAATTCCAATTTCACCATCCACTCAGCAGTACATGATATCTTCTGTAAACACGGATTGTTACAAGAGTCCTCCAGTTCAAACATGGGCTTTGTTTGCAAAATTACTTACTCCAGCTTTTGAAGAAATGACGCTGTATGTGGCAGCTGAGGATCAGTTTTATAGTTGTTTGAAGGCTGTAAAAGGTCTGCTCATGGTGGTTTTGTTTACACACTTTGAGTCATGGCACGTTTTGAATGTTTCTAAGACACAGCATTGAAATACAACATGTGCTGCATCTTTAAGTTTTAAAATCATTATCGTGCACAGTGTTAACAGGTGAAATGTCATTACTATCTGTGTTTCTGTCATTCTTGTGCATCATTTGGGGAAGCTAATGAGTCATGCTTCGGAAAATCGTCATCATGGCTTCACAGACAAAAGATGCCATTTGCTAAGAGGGGCCTGCTTGATCCATTCAATTAATTAGTTTTGATATAAACTGCTTGCTTTCTGTTGGCTTCAGTCCTGGAAAGAAATTGAATTTTGAATGATATAAACGAATTGTGTTGCATGGGGTCCAGCAGCCAGCCTGGCTTTGAGCCAAGGCCTGCATTCGTGAATGCACGTGGGCCCCATGGTTAACACGTTGGACCCTATAGTTTTATTTGTAGGGCTGCTGTCATCTGCTCTGTTTGATTCATGGCTGGATCATGAGCAGGATTTCTGTAGATTAATTTTCTCTATTAATCTAATAAACCTCTGTAGAAAAAGATATTTTAACTTGTTAGAAAGACAAATGAACAAATATATCTTTGATATCTCATCATATCAGTGCAGACATTAGTCTAATAATAAATTATTATGATAAATATCAAAGAGTGGTTTTCAACTCTGTCGCTGTCATGGTCTGTCACTCAGTGTGATAATTGCTCCCTCTAATGGCCATCACAGGTACAGTGATGGAGACTTGCACACTGTAGGCCTACATTTGTTGTTCTCATATTCACTCACATTGCATTCTGTGTTGTTTGCAAGCTATGTGCTGCATTTACAGTTAATAACACAGGTTTTAACACATGGTTTATTATATTCCACTTGTAAGGCTATCCATCCATGTTGACTCTTGTTTCTGCTTCCTGCAGCACTATATTACTTTACAGTGTTTCATGCCCAGAGTCCAGAGGTATCAAACAACCTCAGGCATGTGTCATTGGATTAATAGTCTTTGTCCTTCCATTCACTGTGGCTACAACATGAGTACACACAGGAGTCTGATCCAAGCTAGATGTCAGCAGCAATGGCATTAAAAGGCTGTGCATGTTCTGTTAAGGAAAGTCTAGGTCATGTTCTTTTTACACTCTAATGCCAAAATATTTCAGTGTGTTCATTTCAGTTAAGTTTCATTTACTCATTTAACAGGAAAGATGCATTTTAACAAATACAAAACATGAAACTGAAGTGTTGCACAGACATTAAAGCCTCAGCTGATTTTTAACACTTGTCTTTAGCTGGGCTTTTCCAATATATTTAGAATAGCCAATTTTCATCATGTTTTGATAACGTCCTCAACTGTATCATGCAGCTCGGTTAGAAACAAACATGGACATGACATGTTATGTTACAGACACATAAAGTCAATGAATGAGCTCCTGTAGTGCCTGCTCTACAGGGAGAATGCAAAACCTTGCCAATCAATCATCAATCACTCTAACTAATATCCACAAGAAAAAAGCAGATGTGACAGATGTGATGCTTTTCCTGACAGCAGCCCCATTGCAAATCCATTTTGGGAGGCATCTGGCTGATCTCTACACCGAACTGTGCTCAAATCAGGCCTCAGTGCATGAGCACCACTGGCTCTAATGTGGTTGTGATAGATTTAGGAAATGGGAAGTCATCCCTAAGATATTATCCATCGTGAAACTGACTCTCCCTCCATCCCAGCAGGATTAACAAACAAGTGGCTCGCTGTTTGTTTTTGTTTCAGGGGCACTTTTAATAAAAAGGGGTTGCAGCCTCCCCGAGTGTATCTCCATCTCTATCCTTCAGGAAGGACGGCCACATTTTATCCATCAGCCTGGCCTCCTGTCATCCAAGCCCCACAAAATTAAATCAATGTCTGAAACCAGAGCCAAAGCTTCAACTGCACCAACAGAAATAGAAAATCTAGTTTTGCTGTCTGCTAATGACATTAGTGCGTTCCCTAAATGGTCGCCTACTGTCGTCAAAGAGGAACATAACAGGGATATAATTACAGGAGGAACACTCGCATCTCCCTTTTCCTGTAAAACACACAGCCTGCTTATGGCTCTTTATGGATTACCCCCCAGCACATACATGCACACACATAGAGCATAAACACACTCCCCCTGGCAGGTAATGATTCATTCATCCTCTGTATCATGTTATCCCTTGTAATTAAACATCTCAAGGTGAATGCAAGGAGAATCGGAAACCGCATGTTATTGACCACATGAGAAATTCATTAAAAGAGCTGCATAAGTGTCATTTGAACCCTTCTTTCAATTTCCGCTAACAGGAGATGAAAGATGCATCAAAGGAGGGGAAAAAACAAACCTGTCCTATTGCATGTATGTGTTAATTTGCATTTGCTTCTGAGACAGCAATGTCAGCAGGTATTGTTGTCACAGTTAAATATCCAGAAGGAGATGCCTGATAACTGCTCTTATCCTGCTCTGTAATAAGGCCGGATCTCAGCAGCAGTGTCAGGCCTTATTATTCAGGTTTCCTTAAAGGGAATATGGCGGAGTTCCCCTGTGATTCACTTGGCTGCCCACTCTGAAACATCTGCTTATTTCATGTCTCCTTTCTGCAGGAGTGACAGGGCTCTACTTCCCTCAGAATGAATACATTGAGACGGTGTACGTCGGGCAGCCGGCAGGTTCGCCCATCCTCCAGGTCCACTCCATGCTGGACAGCATCTCGGAGCGGCCACACTTCTACCTGTGCTCGCCGAATCTCAAACGTCCGGCCTACACCTCCTGGTTCCACCTGGACGTCCACACTGGTGTACTGTCCTTGAACAAAACACTGGAGGAGAGTGACTTTGCCTTTCCGAGTGAGTAGGATGCAAGCATTTTCATGGTAATGTGTACTCCCATTTCAGTGCCAGGTGTGCTGTCCACATGGGAGTAAATTAGTTTCTGGATGTTTGTGCTCTTTGCATACAAATAATGCTCTGGCTCTGTGTTTGGGTTTCTGCCTTCAGGATGATAATGTAATTGCATTCTGGGAAAAAAAAGAGTGCAGTCAACAAAAAGAGCACTGTCTGAGATTAAAATGAAAATGCCCCTTGTTTTTGTTTTGGCTGTGCATCTCATCAGCTAAATACGCGTGGTCTGTTAAGAAGTTGTACCTGCACGCCATGGTCCTACCCAACTTCTCCAAGAGGTCCCGCTGCATCAGCAGAAACCCGCCTCGGATCACCTTGGACTTTGTCAATGCTACATTGCCGCAGTGTGCTCAGACGGACATGAAGGAACTATGCTTCCCACACAGGGACACCTCCAACCCCCACATAATGGAGAACAGGTTCCCCGGGGCCCTAAGGCAACTCCGACGCCTCACCAGACTCAACGTCTGCCCCAACTACACCATCACTTACAATGTGGAGTCAGGTTAGACACATTACATAGAGAGATTCATAATGGATTACAGAAGACATAACAAATCCTCCTCTTGCAAATAACAAGTTGAGTTCATGAACCAGTGCTCAATTCAAAATGGTCAGTGGTTAGTTTATGGTGGCTAATGTGGTGCTAATTAAAGTCAGTGTAACGATTCAGCAGTGTTGTTTTAAGTACGCCTGTCCTATCTCTGACTCAGCAAGCTTCATTCATTCAGTAGCTGTAGACACACACACGACTTGTTCTGCCCCTTGTGAACAGATACCCCAGCACCGTTTGCTGTCAATGAGAACACCACAGAGCTGGTGGTGACCGCCCCACTGGACCGCGAGGAGAGCGAGTGCTACAGACTGCTTCTGGTCTGCACCGTCCAAACAGAGGCAGTCATCACCAAGGTGGAGACTTCTCTGGATGTTTTTGTCAACGATGAGGACGATAACGCTCCGTACGTGAATGGAACAGACACAGCAGACATTGTCATCAGCTTCAATCGGTCGGAGGTGAGAAGACCGATCTAACATTGATCTGTGTTAAATCTTGACTAATTTATTGTTTATTAAGTTTCTGTTCTGATTCTCACTTTCTCATCTTTTTCTAGGGCGGCTCTTTTGGGACCTTGTTTGTCTTTGACAGGGATTTAACCTCCATCTATCCCATAGACCAGAGTCAGAATAAGTACGTGGAGACTTTGCTCAACAGCGACCCGTGGCTGGTGAAAACATTTGACATAAAAGGCACCTTCAATGAAAGGAAAGCAGCTCATGGAGGCATTCGAGAGACTGTCCACGACTACCGTGAGTCATCCACGAGGCACTAAAATAAAAACACATACATTTACACTTACATTTCACATACTTACCTATTTTCTCCTTTGATTTCAGAGCTCGTCCTGAAGAGGAACCTGTTTGTGAATGAGAATCGTACGGTGCAGCTGGACTACCTGGTCAACGACACAACCTATCCTGGCCTGGAGGGAACAGTGTTGCTGCACTTCAATGTCACCATCTTACCGGTCCAGATCCAATTCGCCAACGTCACCCAGATGTTCACAGTGACACGCAGAGCCTCTGTTTACGCACAGGTGCTCATGACTCCTTACCAGACAAATCCACAACTTCCTGTTTAGTCTGCTGCTGTCAGCTGTTTGTCCAAGTCAGTCATAAACATTATTTACATGTCCATGTGTGCATGACTTACAACTTTAGAAGAAATTCACAGAGAGCAAGAGAGAGACAGAGAGAGACAGAGAGAGAGAGAGAGAGAGAGATGCGGGTTCCAAAGCAAAGCTTGTGTCAGTATTTCTCCCTCGGTGGAGGTCAGTGGTGGAGGTCAGTGGTGGAGGTCAGTGGTTTCAATACTCAAAAAACAACAAAATAAACCTAAAGCAAAGACACTGAGAGAGTAAACTGAGAAGTTACACATTTCACACCCTGGTGTTTTACTGCACTCTGCCTGCACCACTAATGAGTTGTTTTGGGATTCTGGTAGTTTTACTGATATAAACATTTTGGTGTAGCAGGAGATAAAAAACTTTTATAGAGAATTTCTTGCTGAATTTGTATGTTGTATGGTTAGAAATGTTTTGGTGGAAAAAGTTATCAGATTGGACACATTTATCCTGTCTGTGTCAACATGAGAGCAGCTAATTAAGCAAAAACAGCAAAAGAAAAAGACTTGACATAATTTCCTGACAATTTAAGAAACAGAATGACTTATTTGAGCTTCCTCCTGGCTGACTGGGCCCTTTCTGTATGAAGTTCTCCAGGTTTCCTTGTGCTGGGGTGTGTTGGCAGACATGCAGGGTAAAGCGAGGGTTAACTAGTGACTGTGTGTGAATTGATGTTAATCTTTATGACAGCACTGTGATAGACTGACCATATGTCATGGGTGTATCCTCACCTGAAGTCAACAGTTTTCACAGACTGGTACCTGCCCTCAGTGTCACTGAGCATTTTTCAGAGGATAAGATTTAATTCTGAAATGTTCTGAAGAGTCAAGTTCACCATGCAGAAACCATGGACATTAAAAGATCTTAAAAGTCTGACCCAGTGCTGACTCACTGTCTAACATACTGAGACTGCCACCTGCTGGGCATCGTCTCACTAAAATGACCTGTGTATGTTAATGTTTCATTTACTGACAGGTTGGCAGAGTCTGCGTGGAAAACTGCCAGCACTTTGATGGCTTCAATATTACGTACCGGCTCGAGGTGCCAGATAGGAACATGTCTGCTGACTTGCAGTCCTGCTACACAGCCGTAAGCATCACCCAGGCTCCCGATGAGATGTGGGGGCTGCTCTATGTGAACGACTCAGAGGCTTTGCGCAGGCCTGAGTGCCAAGACCTGCACTACTTAGTGGTGGCTCAGGAGGAGCAGACACAACAGGAAGCCAGCAAGCAGATCCATGTGGCACTAGTTGGTGAAGGTGAGACTGTAACAGCCAGGGTCCAGCATGTTGCAAGATTTTAGAAAAGATGTTTTCCCATCATTATCTAGATTGTGCAAATCTATAATCATCAATTAGTTAGTGATACATTATCACTTTTATGTAGGAGGCAGCTGGTGTTTGACCTCTGTCATAGGTACTTGTGCAGATTCTTCTCAACAGTTTTTGTTCTCCCCAGATGCCTTTCAAAGATTTGCTTATGTGTGTCTCTGGCTCTTCTGTACACAGCAAACAAGGCGGGCCAGGAAAGCCAGCAGTTCCTGTCCTGTGCAGAGAACAGACGGCGAGGAGACTGTGAGTCTGTCCGAGGTCTTGGGGCTACAACGGGGAGATGCCAGTGGAGGCAAGGCACAGAGAAAGGTACATTTTATTTAATTAACACCAGCATCAAATAAAAGCTGTTGGCTTGTAATCATACAGGGTTTTAACATCACTAAATCATGTCCATATTAATTATCCAAATGAGACCATGACCAATCTCCCTCAGATGTGGCGATGCAACTAATTAAAGGCCCTGATCCAGCATGTGTTTCCTTTTCAGTTATATCCTCTCTGGACTGGAAGCAATAGTCATGAAAAATGTGGTCTTAATTGTGATAAATGTGACCACTAAGAACAACACGATGACCAGAGCAAGTCCCCATAGAGATGTATTGTTGTTTAAACAATACAGACACTATGTCTTTGTTTGAATTTGTGCTCTTGACAATCAAACGTGAGTGTGCTGCTTTTCATCTGGTGTGATCTGTTCTTCCACTTATGCTTTTAATTTTTCAGGAATTTCTGAAAACTACTCGACCTGCTCCCCTGACCTGCAGACGTGCCCTGATAGCTTTTGTGATGCAGTGGAAAGCAAAGATCCATCAATATGCCCTCAAGACTGTACAAGTATGAAACATGTCTTTTCCTGCAAATATTTAAAAGCACAATTTATATTTCATGCAAATTTGTATATCAGGCTATTTTCACTGTTTTGTTTGTCTCTGAAGAGGTGCCTGTGATCGGGGGTCATGAACGAGGCTTGCGAAACGGGATCAAGGCCTGTTATGGAACCTGCTACTGCTACTCAGAGAAGTGCTTCTGTGAGAAGGAGGATATTGAGGGTGAGTTGTCGTAAATCTCACAGAACTGTTGATAATGAAGTGAAATACGGTCTCCACAAGGTCCTGCATTACGTCATCCCAATATTGAACAACACAATGATAACTGCTTTATTGAAAAATGACGACATCTTCTCTTCCAGAGGTGATATGTGACGACATGTGCAAGACCATCATCGCCACTTCTCTTCTGCTCTCCTTCGTCGTCTCCATCCTCCTGTCCTCATACTTCATCCACCGGTACCACAAGAACTCTCCCAAGCCTCCAATTGCCTCTGCAGAGATGACGTTCCGTCGGCCGGCTCAGGCCTATCCCATCAGTTTCCCTGCTAACAACGTGCGCCGGGGCTCCCAGGAGTCCATCGAGACAGACACCTTTAAGATACCTGTAAGCTGCTTTTCTCAATCTGAGCCTGAGGGTTTTTTTTTGCTGTATAGTGTGTGTTGAAGTCAGAGATGTCATGTTATTTTAACAGGAGGATCCAAAGTGGGAGTTTCCTCGTAAAAACCTTGTACTTGGCAAGACTTTAGGAGAAGGAGAGTTTGGGAAAGTGGTCAAGGCAACAGCTTTCAGGCTGAAAGGAAAAGCAGGTTACACCACAGTGGCTGTGAAAATGCTTAAAGGTAAGACAAGCCAGCAAAATCTGGATGAGCCTGGAAGTGATGGTGATATATGAGGAGTGAATGTCTGAAGAGATGAATGGTTTCATCATTACAATCCCTGCTTTTCTTCCGTAACAGAGAACGCCTCGCACAGTGAGCTGCGTGACCTGCTGTCAGAATTCACTTTGCTGAAGCAAGTCAACCATCCGCATGTCATAAAGATGTATGGAGCCTGCAGCCAGGACGGTAAGACCTCAGTCCTCCTGCCATCCTCTCCCAGGGCATGTGTGTTGCACATGGAGTCTGAGCTCTGCGTCTCTCTGAATAGGTCCATTGTATTTGATCGTGGAGTATGCCAAGTATGGGTCTCTACGCAACTTCCTTCGCGAGAGTCGGAAAGTTGGCCCCAGCTACATGGGCAGAGATGCCAACCGAAACTCTAGCTATCTGGAGAACCCGGACGACAGGGCGCTCACCATGGGTGACCTGATCTCCTTTGCATGGCAGATCTCCAGAGGCATGCAGTACCTGGCTGAAATGAAGGTACTTGACAAACTGTGAAAGGTTACATACTCCGGAGAAGATGGTTAAAGTAAAACATTTTGAAAATGTTGTGGTTGCAATCAAAATGCAGACAGGGCAGGATCTTCAGGTAGCAGTTAAAATGGAAGAAGTCTTATTTAAAGTGTAAGAGAAGTGTGAAAATGAAAGATAAATGAAAGCACTGAAGGTTTGAAAATGAGAGGAGGAGATGAGTTGTCATTTTGTAACAAAAACATGAATAGAGTCAAAATGAGTATTTTGTTCCAACAGCTTGTTCACAGGGACCTCGCAGCAAGAAACGTCCTCGTAGCTGAGGGAAGGAAGATGAAGATCTCAGACTTCGGCCTTTCCAGAGACGTGTATGAAGAGGACTCATATGTGAAGAGAAGCAAGGTAAAGAAAGGAGACAGAAAAGTACCAAGAGATTTTGTTTTTGTCACAACAGCTACAAGCTCTCTCTCTGTTTCCCAGGGCCGTATACCTGTTAAATGGATGGCAATAGAGTCCTTGTTTGACCACATCTACACGACGCAAAGTGATGTGTGAGTATAATTATCATTCATCATCATGAGGATTAGTTTAGCATTTAACTTAACATAAAGACTAGAAATAAGATTGACCAACCTGAGCAGCTCTGTTCTTAGTTTACTTTACCTTATGTCTTGTTTTTGACTCAGTCAGGAAGTAAATGGATGATCACATGGACTTAAATCGACAGAATCCTCTTTTAACGCTTCGATTTTTATAATAGACTAAAAATATTGGACTGATCTCTTTCCCTGTGTTTCCAGTCTTTGTGCTAAGCTAAGCTAACCAGCATCTGTATATATGTAACTAGGGGGTTAAGGGGGGTTGAAGCTTTGCACACATTAACATTAACACCCGTTTACTTAAATCAGTCTAGAGGACTGATTTTGAGTTCAGCATCCACCTTCAGCCCTTTACTCACCAGCCACCACAGGTGACAGATGTTAACATTCATGTTAGCTCTGGTCTCTATCACATGATCACATCTCTTTTTTTTTTTTTTTTTTTTTTTTTACTGAAGTTAGCCCCAGGTTATTCATCCTGTCATAGATTTGATGATTCTTATACTCCTGTGTTTTATTCTAAGCTGGTCCTTTGGTGTGCTGCTGTGGGAGATAGTGACACTGGGAGGAAATCCATACCCAGGTATCGCTCCTGAACGTCTCTTTAACCTGCTCAAGACCGGCTACAGGATGGAGAGACCAGAGAACTGCTCAGAGGAAATGTAAGATCTGTTGCTTCTCACATTTCCAGCGAGGGCAGCGACGCCCCTCTGGCACAATAACAGACAGTCAGTTGTGGAGAATGAGTCTGTTGGGAGGATTAAATGATGCTTATTTCACGCACGATGAAATATTTTCCTCAACAGGTATAACCTCATGCTCCGATGCTGGAAACAAGAGCCAGACAAGAGGCCGACATTCTCAGACATCAGCAAAGAACTGGAAAAGATGATGGTGAAAAGTCGGGTATGGTGAAGCTATACAATACATTAATATGTCATTCATATCCCTCCACAGGAAAGAATTAAAGGGGAGGTTATTAATCAGCCTCTTTCCATGCATTACTGGCTCAATGTTGACAAACCCTCAGAGATGCATCACTGCATCCAACAGTCTGAAGTTAGTGTTTTCAGCTTTCTTCTCTTTTTGGATTTGCATCGAGTCCAGAACGAGCAGTATATCATTTCTGCTGGACAGCATGCACTGCATAAACACAAACACATGCTGCTCCTGCTTCACTGAGTGATCTGTCACTCTTCCCAAATGCTCTAGATACCATAATTAGTGTTTGAAGAGCAATCCTAAAATGTGGCCTTGGGCAGTGTAATCACAGAGCATTCCAGTCAGGCTCCTGCTGTTGACACGAGGCTAAATATAGAGCATTTAAGGACACAGGGAATGCAGACATCCCAGAGTGCAGCAGTCTATCACTTCACTATTATCAAAAAGAGACATAGTGGAGATAAACAGAGGGGTTTTGAACAAATGTATTAGAGTCAATGCATGTCTAAGCTTTAACATGACTACACTAAGTGTGCTTAGTGTAGTGTCTCCTCCTTAATCGGCCTAATCCACCCTCGTCTGCTCTTGTCAGGATTACCTGGACCTTGCGGCGTCCACACCAGCCGATGCCCTGCTGTACGACGACGCCCTCTCTGAAGAGGACACACCACTAGTGGACTGTAATAACGCCCCTCTCCCTCGAACCCTCCCCTCCACATGGATTGAAAACAAGCTCTATGGTAGAATCTCCCATGCATTTACTAGATTTTAGAAACAGGACACACAACACAAGCTCTCTTTTTTGGCAAGTTGTGATTGGCTTTTCCATAGTCAAGTGTGCGTGACTGTGATCTAGGCATGCCTTTTGCTGATTAACGCTGACATATCTCCCATTTCATCGTAAATGAGAGGCTCAGTGAAAAAAAAAAGATCTTGTGTCTTGACGTTTTTTATTTTATTTGGACCTGCTTCTAATGTACATGAATGCTGAACCAAAAAATTCCACATTTGTAAATAATGAATATACCCATCATTCTTATTTATATGGCCCTGCTCATAATCATGCTTCATCTGCATTTCATTTGTACATAGCTCATTTTTTCATTCCATCACACTCCATTTGTCACCTTCTCACCATTCGTTTGCATTGGACAAAACAGTGTGTAACATTTGAAACAGGTCCTCGCTGAACCAATCACTCACTGTGGTTTCAGTTCCAGATTGTTTAAAATTTCTATTGTGTATCAGCTATTAATCTATAATGATTCCACAATGCTGAACAGAGAAACAGTAAGGCTTTTGAATGCGACTCTCAAGTGACTCCCTGAACAGATAACAGGAAGGCAGCAGTAGGTCAAACACAGGGACACAGGCAACATGATGCTAAAACAAAAATGCCAGTAAATAATAAACTTTATCATCTCCAATTTTTCTCGAGCATGCAGAAAGCCATAGCTTTACAACTCAGAGAGTCACACCAGGACTCTGTTCAGAGACAGGCACGGCAGAGTTTGATTTGAGAGCCTTACTGTCTGCACGCTGTTTATCTTTCACTGAGTGCAGAAAAATGATATGTTCTCGTTTTTAGGCATGTCATACCCGAACTGGCCTGAGAAGAGCCCGGTACCGCTCAACAGACATGATGCCACTAATCCAGTCTTTACAAGATATGCCAATGATAGTGTTTATGCAAACTGGATGGCTTTGCCTTCACCCGCAAAAGCTGTGGACAAGCTCGATAGCTAAAGACAAACCAACACTGTAGAAAAGATGACAAATCGGTAGATGTATATATTTCTATGAGACTGTACATATACAATCTGATGCTAAAGTTGGTTCCCTTTTATTTCTGTTGCATGGGTATTCAAGGTTTAAAACTGAGGTCTTTTCGCTGCAAAACTGACCGGATCAACATAGACCATGCTTCATTCTGCTCTTCAGTATGTTAATTATTACCTCATGGGTCATGTTGGCCAAGTTGTATCACTGCATGACTATTGTACCAGATTGTATGTCAGTGTCAATGTCTTTTAAGTGCCTGTGCTGCTTCTACAATAGCCTCCGATTATTAATGTGCGACTGTGAAGATCTTGTTCCAGCCCAGGAATTAAAGGGGACGTCTTTACCATCACCTGTTGTTGTAGACATCTGGGGTTGAATGGAGAAAAAGCTGAACTTGTTCTGAAAATGTAAAGTTTCTACTGTAGGAGGAGTGTGCTCCTCAAAAGAGTCAAAGACCCATTTTGTGTTTCTCCCACAAGATGTTTCAAAACTGTTGTTGCCAAAGAAAAGTAACACAGACATGTTCAGTGAACGGTTTTCTTGCTTTTTATTCTTGTTTTTCTTTTTTTACATGAAAAATATCAACTAGTGAGTGTTACTCCAGTGTAAGGACATGAGACTTAATGTAGATTGTAACCATGTCCTGTGTCAGACTACAGTTCACTTTTTCATTCATCGTAATTGCAATCTTTGTGGAAAAAGTACAATTATGTAAACTAATGAGTGTCATCATTGTTAGGTTGTTATTATTTCATTATGTTCTAATTAATAATAAACATTAAAAATGTGCAGTATGTCTGTTCACCTCATATCTCTGAAAGTAGATGGTTAACCTCTGTATGTGTTTTTTTTTTTTCTCACAATCAAAAAATACAACCTCTGTTTGGTGGTTTACACGATGGCCAGGCAAACATTTGTCATCAGAGGCCGTTCCTTGTGTAAATATTCAGTGTTCAGTGCTCCGTGTGGTTTTGCCTTTAAGTTTTTTTTGTTTTTTTAAGTTGATATTTTAAAAACTGTTTCATTTATAATTTTTAGTTTAGTTTTAAGTTTTGAACTAAAAGTAGGGTGGAAATTATACATTGCACAGGTATGTTATTACTCAGGATTTTGACAAGACCCTTGTAGACTGAGCCAGCAACAGGTCACTTGGAGCAATAGCAGAAGTCAGAAAAAAAATGCATAGTTGTTTAAAGCTTTAATAGATAGTAATATAGCTATAGAAAACGTAATAACAAAAAGGAAAATATACCTGGGACGTGATAATAAAAATGTTATTACGTTATGGTTATTATTATGAAGAAGGCTCTCCAGCGTGTTTGCTGACGACATCCCTTCTTAACGTTCTCATTGGTTACTGGTTGACCGGAAGTAAGCTACGACCCACTCTTTTCTCTTTGCTCCGTGGCATTTTGCAACACAAGCTGCCTGCTGCTGGTGGTTTCACACTGAACCCGCGGCTGAACGCACGGGCAGGAATGGACAGAGATGGGAACAGGTCAGTGGTTGTGTTTTACCCATTACAATTGATAAGCAGGCTCTCGAGCAGCCGTTAAATAACATGAAAGCACAGTGAAGCTCTGAACGTTGCCAAGCTAGCTGCAGAACCTCGTGAATATCCGGTGAAGGTTTTTCAAAATAAGTGTTCACGAAATGTTAATTGTCACAATTTCCAGAGGGACAAAATGTGCTAAAGATTACCCAGCTATCAGTTTTCTCAAAGAAATGTGCAAAAATAACAATGGTACAGTTTATACCACCTAATAATGACCTCTGTGACACATGTTATCACCAAAATATGTATGTGCCAGCCTGAGTATGTTATATATGAACCTCATTGTGTCGTTGTACATAGCATAATAATCAGAAGCAAAAAATAGTTTTCCCAATCAATCAAACTCATAACAAACCGGATCTGATCATTTGAACTGAGGCATGGCATCTTATGGTAACCACATCACACATTGTCTGATAGTGTAGGACCAGTAAAATGAAGTCACTGGAATTTATGAGTCCCTGTCGATGTATGAATGTGTTGTGTGTGTGTGTGTGTGTGTGTGTCTGAGTTTGCTGCCATCAGACGGTGGAGACATTCATACCAAGGTGATGGTATCACTTTGAATGTCTCCTTGAAATTCTTGCCTTTGCCAGTCAAAGAGCTACAAAGCTGACAATTATTCTGTGTAAAACATTGTCTGTGGGGATTTGATGTGATTATTTTTGGCTTAAAAAATAACCAAGCCAAAGGACTTACCATTTAAAGTCCCTGACATTTCAAATCCTCCCTTGTGGTTCAGTGAGAACATCTGTGTCACAGACTTGATTTTTGCTGTACTCTGTTGAAGTTTACAGTTTGTAAACTGAACCTTTGTGTCTGTTTGTATGACCGAACCAGAGAAAAGTAGACACCATGGAAATTCTGACTTCCTTTTTCAGGATCTTTTCACACTTGAAGTGTTTATTACTGCTTAAAAATAGTTAAAGAAGTTCTGAAAGTACAGCAATAGATGTTGGTTCCCCATTTTCACTGGGTAAAACCTTTATTCATAGCAGAATGCTTTCCTACTTAGTGAAACGACAGACTGAAAACCCCAAACACACACACACACACACACACACACACACACACACACTAACCATTCATCTACTGCTGTTGATTTATGGAGTTTTTGCATCTATGCTGTCAGGAACAATATGCCACTGTGTTTTATCAGGTAATGACAGTAAATACAAATCAATATAATATCTATGTTCAAATATTTTGTGTTATTTATATTTAGAATTAGCTTTTAGAAAGCTGCACTGCTTCTTTTTTCTCTTCTTTTCATGATTGAAGCGTGCGATATGTGCGACCAACGAGAAAAACAGTGCTGTGTACTTCAGACAAAAATAGCAAAGTATTTTGGATAATGCTTTCGAAGTCCTCAGGGGATCTTTATTGGCACGAAAGTTGTTGGAAAAACTGTGTGTCCAGAATAAGAAAATGCAAGCTTAATAGACACATACTCATGTTATTTAGATTAGTTTTCACCTTTTCTGTCAAGGGACAAAGAAATAATTGGATCACTACTGTGTGTTATTTGAAGCATTTAGGCAACAGTGGCCAGCTCCGGCACTTTGGACCCTGCTGGGTTTCATTACAGCTGTCTACAGTCTGATTTACACCTGTGAGGCCAGGTGAAGACTACATTCAGGATTTACTTAGTGTGCTGGAGCTGTAGGCTTTCATGACCTTCAACAGACAATTGTGCGTAGTATGTGGTGGAGAGGAAGAAGCCAGGATACATGAGGAGGAATTAAACTGAAGACAGCATTTCTCTGTAACTAACAAGATTTTCAGGAAGACAACCTTGAATTGTGTGTCTGTTTTGTATATTTCCCCTCATGTTACGACCTTTCATTTCCCATCATTTCCTTCCGCACTCCGTAGTTAAGCGCGCAGCAGTGTCGCGCTTTTATTTCGAAGGCATGGCAGTTTAACCGGAAGTTATCCGTTCGTAGTTTCTTGTGTGCTGTTCTGTTGTGTAGCAGAGAGCTAGCTGCGGTGTGCTAGCGAGGGCAGTCCAGGTGCAGGTAATTCCTTATGTCTGTCTCTCTTCAAAATCCTAAACCTTTACCATGTGGGACCTTCGCAGAGGTTCGTCACTGACCGGACATGTTGTTGCAGAAAATATGTTTCACTAATTGTTAGAGTTAAATTGTCAATGAACGATGGTTGATTACTCAGGTTGACTGTAAGGTAACACAGTGTCTTCCCCGGTGTTTTAATCAGGACCAGAGAAACGATGCAGGGTCTCTGTACGGTGGAAAGTGTCATTGTCTCTTATGATTTCCCCAGGTGATCATTGCATGGATTCACACTGGACCAATGTTTGAAGACACTGATTCACTGGAGCCAAGAGCCAGCACCTTCACAGTAAAATGACATCATCAGCCTTCCAAGCCTTCATGATGATGTGCAGAAACATGTTGTAAGTGATGTGATCTGAGGGGACGGGGAATGCAGACTTTGCAGCTATAGCCTGTATGTGAGCGTGATGCCCAGGCGGGGGTTGCCGCTCCAGGGCCGGGTCCGCTGGCTCTTCCTGGGGCTCTTCCTGCTGCTGGTGCTGCTGCTCTTTGCATACCTGCTGGAGTGCACCCCTCCGGCAGACGTCAGCCTGGTCCTGCCAGGGCTAGCGGGAGAGACCTACGGGAAGGAGTATTACCAGGCCCTGCTGCAGGAGCAGGAGGAGCGCCACCTTAACCGTGCTGCCAGTCTCAAGCGCCAGATCGCCCAGCTCAAGCAGGAGCTGCAGGAAATGAGCGAGAAGCTGAAGCTCCTGCAGGACAAGAAGGAGCTCCCCGGGGTGCAGGGCCTCACAGAGACTAAAGACCAAGAGCCGGGAGATCTGCTGGAGTACCTGCACTCTCAGATCGACAAGGCCGAGGTCAGCACAGGGGCGCGCCTGCCCAGCGAGTACGCCCTGGTGCCCTTTGAGAGCTTCACTTCATCCAAAGTGTATCAGCTGGAGATGGGGCTGACACGCCACCCAGAGGAGAAACCTGTCCGCAAGGACCGCAGGGACGAGCTGGTGGAGGTCATCGAAGCCGCGCTGGATATCATCAACAACCCCGATGAGGAGGACGGTGTGGAGGACGACATGCCGATGCAGAGACAAACCTACACAGAGGGTCACTTTACTGAGGGTAAGACACAACTCCACTAAGGAGAAAGTATTGAATAATGACTGTAGCTGATCTGTTCTATCAGAGTAGAACTGTTCTCCATGTTCCTCTGTTTGGCAGGACTGTACAGGACAGAGCGAGACAAAGGGACACTTTACGAGCTCTTCTTCGCCAAAGAGGAATCCAGCAGCTTCCGCCATGTCACGCTCTTCAGACCGTTTGGTCCTTTAATGAAAGTCAGGAGCACATCTGTAGAAACATCAGGAATGATTATCAACATCATCGTGCCGCTGGCAGGCAGAGTAGAAACTTTCTCACAGTTCTTACACAACTTCAGGTGAGAATGAGTCAGACACGGTTGTTTTCCACCAACTACACATGATCCAACATGTTGAGTTGTTGACATGTTGGTGTAGTTTTCATCACTGTTGCAAACCCAAATGAAAACTTCTTGTACTTAGTTTTCCACATGGATAACATGTGAATGTTTGCAGGGAGGTGTGCATACAGCAGGACAGACGAGTGCATCTCACAGTGGTTTATTTTGGGCAGGACGGTCTGCAGGAGGCAAAGTCAGCTTTGGAAAAAATGTCAAGGTTGGTCCACTCACTGAGCAGCTGCTTTTCATGAGCCCGTCTCACTGTCAGTGCCTGATATGTTATTGAAATTTCAACTTTCGACTTGTCAGGGAGGAGAGCTTCTCCAATTACACTCTGATCCCTGTGGACGAGGAGTTTTCACGAGGTCGGGGACTGGACATTGGAGCCCACGCCTGGAAGAAAGGCGACGTCCTAATGTTTTTTTGTGATGTTGACATCCATTTTACACTGGAGTTCCTCAACACCTGTCGTCTCCATGCCGCGCCAAGTACGTTTTATCATGTGGTTTCTCTGATTTATTACATTTCTGGTCTCTTTTGATCCTTGTCTTCAGGTTAACTTTACTGAAATGTGGTTATTTCTGTGTTGCAGACAAGAAAGTCTTCTATCCAGTGGTGTTCAGTCTGTACAATCCTGCCATAGTCTATGGAAATCTGGAGCTGGCTCCACCCATTGAACTCCAACTGGTAAGACCTGTGAAAAGTACATGGCTCTGATAAGTATGTGTGGAAGGATGGTTATTATTCACATGAAACTTCACCTCAGACAAATGTTTGGTGTTGATGTGTAAAAGATCATCGGTTTCACTTCAGATTCATAAAAAGGATGCTGGATTCTGGAGAGACTTTGGATTTGGAATGACGTGTCAGTATCGCTCAGATTTCCTGAATATTGGTAAGCACTGATCATTTGATCAATAATACTCACAGTAGAATCATGAGGTTCATTAAATGTATCATCATTCATTAAACAAATGGATTCTCTTCCTCCAGGAGGGTTTGATCTGGAAGTGAAAGGCTGGGGTGTGGAGGACGTCCACCTGTACAGGAAGTATCTCCGGAGCGACCTGATCGTGATCCGGACTCCAGTGTCCGGCCTTTTCCACATGTGGCACGAGAAGCAGTGCGCAGACGAGCTGACGCCCGAGCAGTACCGTATGTGCATCCAGTCCAAAGCCATGAACGAGGCCTCCCACTCTCACCTGGGCATGCTGGTTTTCCGGGAGGAGATTGAGGCTCACCTTCGCAAACAGGCCTTCAAGACTCAGAGCAAAACAGAGGACTGAGCAGAGCTCCGCCCACCTAACGTCATTCCAACGTTAAGACCGAGAGGTGCTGACAATATTAACACATTACATCAAAGACATGTTTACATGGATCCTTCTGCATTTCGCCGCACAGCTGTAGACAAATGAATGTACAAAAAAAAAAAAACGTTGATCGGTGTAAAACTTCACAACATGGTACAACTCGTAGTGACGAGCTACAGCAGCATCAAACACAAGCACATGATCAGATGAGTTACATTCAACCCGCTGAAGGAAAAGTCACACATAAAACAAGTGATATATCTCTTGGATTTAGGTTGACATTGTGTTTTTCATACAGTCATTTCAATAAGCATGCAGTGATTAACATAAACTTCTCAGCAAACCACCCTACCTGCTTCATACAGGGCACCAGACTAAGAAACCAGTGTGTTCACCTTCTCCACTGCTGAATGTGGCGTCAGCCGGAAGACCCCAGCTGTGTCTGATCAGTGTCTTCCAGGCTGCCAATGGTGAGAGTGGGTTTGTTATTGAATGGGAGGAACGGTTGCAAAACAGTCATGTCTTAATGGTCATGTTTACTTCCTGGTGACAGAAGGAACAATTAGAAGCTGCACTTTCCCAAAAAAAAAGTAATTCGACCCCACAAAAAGTTGTCAATTTCTGCTGGTTCTCAACTTCAGATCAAAACAGTCTTTTACATGGTAAAATATACTGGCAGTTGTTGATGGAGCCATACTGTTCTGTTAGTATTATATATATGAATATAAGTTGGCATCGTGGTAAAAAGGGACCTTTTGTGTGTGTTTTACGTGACAGTTGGTCACTATGTATTTTTCGGTTTAACAAAGAAGCATGTTGATCAAATAGTGAAAGAGCCAGGAGCAAAGACCTGCTTACAGCATGCAGCGCTACCATATCAGGACTATGATAACCAGTATTATTGTCCAAATAACAAAGACCTGTCATTTCTGCCTAGTGAGACTCACACAGTGCTCAGAGTCCTGCCGCTGGGCTGAGATTGAATGTTACAGCCACTATTGTAAATACTTTTCTAAATATTCCTTTGTTTCATACATGTGACTTGAATACTTTTGTCGTACGTGCCTACATGCTTTAAGTGACATGAAATGTTGAGGCGATTGTTCTGGTATTGTTTGAAGCTGTGTTGACGGCCGTAGGCTTGTTAATTTTATTCCATTTCATGATGAGGGAGGGTGTTGCTGCAGCTGGGGGGGGCTCGGTTGCAGAGGTGAGAGGTGTAATGTTAATGAGTGCAGTTTCAGTGGAGAAGGCAAGAAGTGCTTTATTTTTCTCACAAAGAAAACAGGTTGTTCTTGCGTCTCGTCCTGTGCTGTTATCATTTTGGAGTCATTGTTTTTGCAGATATTCCAGCTTTTTGTAGATAGTCTTAATGTCTCCTTGACCTGCAGGAGAAATGTCTTCCTCTCAGCAGTTCACAACAATTCAAACAGCAAGAACTTGTGCAAGGAAATGATTTATTATGACATTTTTTCCATGAAATAAAACTTACAGAAGGCTGCATTACCTGTTATGTTATTTCTGTTGTTTCTGCATTTGATTTAATGACATATTTTCAGTAAACTTGACCAGTTCTATAATTTATGCTATAAAAATGTAATATCAAACTCGTCAAGTATTTTTCAATCAACTAGCTCATTCGCATATTTCTTAATTTAAGACAAATGGCATAATACAATTGTATTATTCATCTGTATACAATAAACTACATGAATAGAAAATAAAAGGAAAAAAAATAGAAAAAGCATATTCAAAATCCAGGAGAACTGACATGAAATAAACCAAATGGGAAAGTTTCAGACAGGCTTATTTTCATCTCAGCTACTTCATTGTATTAATGTGCAATCTGTTCTGGATGGATGCCCATGGTGTTGTAGATCTGTCTGAGAATGAGCAAAGCGGTGTCTTCAGATTGCCTGGAAAATAACAAAATGTGTTAATACAGAGGCTTCAACTGCATCTGGCAGCAGGTAAAGTGGCTGAGCTGCAGATAAATCAATCCAGACAACATTCTGATTCATCTGAAACCCACGCAGCATTGAGAGGTAGAGATGTTACTACCTGCATGTCTGCAGTCATTTCTTTAAGTAACACAGATCTCTGCACATCAAATGTTTTATCATGTCAACACATGAAAAGTCAGGGGTTAATAGCTTACAATAGAGTGGAGAAATGAAGAAAAGCATGTTTTTCAGTGTTTGTGTTCAAAACAGTGGCCTGATATCTATCAATCAACAAATCATTTTAGATCTGGTTGAAGCTGAAAATTACTGAAGGAAGTTAGAAGTTTTGAGATTGTAAACTTTATTACCTTTACTTGAAGTATTTCTTCCACTTTTGTGCTTTATTTGTGTGCAACTCTATAGACTTCCATAGTATTAACACAGAACCTAGAGTTGCTTTACAATCACACTACATATGGACATCTACCTTTATACTGTACGGAGCTTTAATAGAAACATCTACAACATGTTTTGTGAAGTGTGAAGAAGCCAGAATGAAACAAAGTCGTGTGTACCAGTAGCAGAGATGACTCTGAAGGGCAAACAGGTACTCGTTGAAACTCTCAATGGGCTTCTCCTGCAGGACATAGTCGATGCGATTCCCTCCATTCAGCATCCCGATCTTCACCTGAGGCTCCTCCTCTCTCGGTGGCTCGGGGATCTCTGGAATCTTGTGCTCTGCAACAAATCAGAATGGAGTTATTAATCTGACACAGTACAGGAATAACTCAATTCAAGAGTCACAGTTGAGAAACACTCACCCTCCTCTGCTTGCTTCTCCTCCTCTTCGATCTGATTGGCCACGATGGCCAGCTGAGCTTGGAGCTGGGCAGACGAGGTGTGAGCACGAGCAAACTCATTGAGTGTCTGCCAGGCACTCCTCAGAGAGCTGATAAATCCCTGCTTCAGGTCTGAGCCCATCCTGGACAGACTCTCCTTCAGCTCTGCAACACACACACACAAATTCATCCATTAGCTTTTCACATATGATAACATTTGTTGTTGTATTATTTGAAAACGTGTTGATGGGGAGAAAAAAATGTAAAAACATAATTTTGTCTAAAATCAACAGAGAGAAAAAACTGAGTCTCCTCTTCTGTACATGTTGCTCTAAAAAACAACCAAGAAAGAAGAGAGAAACTTCACTTAACCTTCATCTTATATTTTCCTGCAGAAGCGAGAGAGAGATCACTGTTCCATCTGTCTTGCCATTTTACTGCTCTCTAGCTGTTTCACTGTAAGAATAGGTTCTTTGTATTTTGCCACCACGCAAATTAGGGCACCCCACCCATATGGACCAGGGAGGACTGAGCTGAAGACACAGCATGTACCAACACCGGTCAACAACTCAGACTGTGTCAGCTTATGACTCAGTGACTTTAACTCAGTGGCACCTACCAAACATGATTTTATAAACATTATAATAACTGTGGCATCGTCATCTGTGGCTATGCAACAGAAATGTACCCAGATGAAGCCTCTTCCTTCCTTTGTGGTGAGGAATCAAAACAGGCTTCAAGTCCAGGTCTGAGATTATCATGGGCTCGATCCTGTACGCCACTGGGTCCAACTGAAAGAAACATATCAACGTGTCAGCGAGTAAAACAAACACTCCTCATACTGATACCCTGACTGTAATCTTAGTGAGTCATTACTTACACATGCTTTACTTTTCTTATGGACTTACACACTGAAATCTGTTTGTGTAGACTCTCAGCCAGTTAGCAGCATTATTACAAGCATGCTGCATGCTCATTGGTTCATTGGCACTGATGGGATTTAACAACAACTCATCAATCGTATCAAACCTGTTTGGTTGGTCCGTTAAAACTACTGAGGTTACATAACCAACACCATGTTACATAATAAACATGTAACAAAGTTATATATAAAAAAGACTCATTATAAGAAGAACAGCTGATGACTAAATGTGACTAAATGAAACTCCTTTGCACATCTACAAACAAAACAAAACAAGCTACATGTCAAGTAGGTGAATAATGCCTGAGCATCTGTCAGTGAGTTGGCTTTAGTTCCTCGTGGAGGAGTTGCGTACCGGATGGTAAATATTGAAGAATCCCTTGCACGTGGGCAGCTGGTACGTCTCTTCGATTTTCTCCAGCCCTCGGACAGTCAGGAACATCCCGATTGGGGAACCCAGAGCAAAGAAATTCACTGGCTCAAAGTCCAGAGAATGGTACACCACTGACACCTGCAGACCAGAATATTAATCAAGTTATTACTGACTGTGTCCAAGTCAGAATATTAAAATTTAACATTATCCCTCTATGTGCTGGAAGTCATTTACCTGTCCGGTACCAACTTCAAAGTAATTGTAGTCCACATGGACGGAGGAGACGGTGCGGCCCACAGGGAGCTTCTTCACAGCCGGATCGGGCAGAGCTTCAGCCGCTGGGGGTGCCACCACCTGACTGACCTCTTTGACCTCTGCTTTCTTCTCCTGGGCAGCCTGACGTGAAAGCACGACAAAGAAAGCTTGTGTTGGTCGTCATTAGTCTGCAAGTTGAAAATCAAGCTGCCCTAAAACTCAGGAGACAAATTTACCTGCTTATTCACTCTTTCTTTGACAAACTTGGCAATCTTCTTCCTTGGGCCCAGAGGGATTCCCATCTCTTTGAGGTCCTCAATTGTGCACATGAGCTTAAAGAACAAGAGGGAGGACAAAATTAAATTACCACCCTCACTCCTGATGATAACATGAAGAGATCAGAAAACCTGGCTGCTTTCAAACTTTACAATATTATCAGCTTCCAAATGTTCTCTTTGATCATACTTTTAAAATCCTTTAGATTTACTCATTTTAGGTAACACAAGGAAATGATTCCTTTGAAAAGAAAGCAAAGATGGCTGTTATCCTTACAAAAGATTCAATGTCAATCTTCTCCTCATCAAATGTGCTCTTGTACTCAGACAGGCCCAGATGTTCCAGCACAGCAGAAAGATCCTCATACTCCTCTCCGTCTTCTTTGGCCTCCTCTTCGACAGCCAGAGGAGTGACGGTGTTATTGCTTTGTGTGACAGGAGCTGCCGCCTGATATGAGAAGCAGAAGTGACGTTTATGTTTATGATCAATTATTAAACATGTCACATTCAGCAGGGAAATAAATACATTGTCTCCTAATTTCCAAATCTGATTAGCAGGATAATTAATGACATAATGTTGTGCATTAATTTGGTTCAGTGGTGTATGACCTGTTTGGTGTCTCCATTAGAGGTGGGCATGGCAGGCATGCCCAGTGCAGGAGAGCCACCCTTCTGATTTGACAGCAGGTCAAAGAGAATCAGGGAACCTGTGATTAGGAAGAGAAACAACACAGTGTAGGTGACAAACAGAAGAGAGGACAGAGACCTTCACTGGAGTGCTGTTGAAGCTACTGAACTGGTTTAGTACCTAAACTGTGTCCAGCTACTGACATTCCTCCTTTGTAGTCTGGGTTCCTCTTCATGAACAGGGCATAAAGTCTGTTAATCTCTAGAGCAACTGTGTCCATGATGGTCTGGCAGTAAGTGGGACTGTTGTAGAAAAGCACATCTAACAAAGTCTCATTTGTAAAGTGACGTAATCGTCCAGTGCTGGGCAAGGTGATCTTCTTTATCCTCCTGCAAAGAGAAGTAATTTTTTAGTTAATGAAGTTCATGATGGGATAAATCTGACAGTATTCTACATTTTTCTCAGTAAAGTAAATCCTATTAAAAATCAATATGACATTTATGTTCTAACAAGTGCTGTCTGTTATTCCTCTGTATAACAGAGTTTCACAGTTGTCCAAAAGCCTATAAAAACACATATAGTTGTGCTGGAGGACATGATATTCACGGCCATAACCACTAACACAGTAGCTGTGACTCAGGGCCATACTGTCACACTGCTATAAATAGCACCACTACAGCATGTTGAGTCAAAGCTGAAAAAAGTCCCCAACAAATATTTTCTCTACAATTGGAAACAATGGTGAGAAATTACTGAGCCTTTTCCAGCAGATAAATGCAGTGTTGTGTCTGATCTTTTCAAATGATTTGTTGACAATCCGAAAATCTAGAATAAATCCAATGCTTTCATAAAAGCAATGTTCTTACACACAATTAAAATATCACTGGCTATGGATATCTGAATCATATGGATCCTAATGGAAGGTCTATGTCGGTAGAATAAAATACTGATATGTAAGATTTCTGTTTGTGTCAGACTTGACTATGATAAAAAAAAACATTACAGTGCATGTAAACCTGCCTCCCCTCACCTGTCCACTCCAGTGGCGTCTCCGTGTAGAGCCGTGTGCCACTGCACGGGCAGGAACTCCACCCTGCTGATGGCGTGCTCATCCACTGATTTCTTAAAGTGACTCTGCAGCAGCTTCAGCGACACATTGCGGAAGTCATCCACTGAAACCGCAATGATATGAGTTTTTTTTTCATTAAAACTGTAACCCTGGAGCGTACACAAACCTGACATACATGACTGTATGGTACTCACCACACTCGACCATGCTCCTGAACCTCAGGTCACACACAGGACCAATTCCATGAACCATGAATACAAGATGATCCACTTTAGGGAGCTCGCCTGGGAGAGATGAACATGATAGAAGTGTTGAATTTGATTTTGCTTACTGCCAAACTGTCTTAACCTATATTTAAGTTGCTTCCATTTACAACCAAATATTAAAATATATCTCATAACTGAATGTTAATTTTCCCTCATAAAAACAGATTATAGTGGCTGTCCTTTCCCCTAATGTACTTTGTTACACTTTATCTCACTTTATAGTATCCTGACAATCTGTTCCTCCCTGGACCTATCAGAGCTTCCTGGTTAAATCAGTGAGCTCAAAGTTTATTTTCATTTGCCAAGGGGGTCTAACAAACAAACTGAGTTAACAAGAGGAGGATCTCTACCATCAGGCACTTCATCATGGTCGTCATCAATCCCTCTCTTCACCACTCTGGGCCTGGTCTGCCCATCCTGAGTTGTGCCCCACTCATCTGGCATGGAGGAGGGCTGAAACTGCACAATCACCTACAGAGGCAACAACAACAGTTCTTCTCAACATTCATTAAATCAAGCTAATGAGATAAATCATCACAAGGCCTCCAATCAGACAGATGTTTACCTTTGGATTGTGCATAACAATGGTTTCTCCTGATGGGAACTCCAGTCTACGGTGCCACTGGTTAGTAGATACGGCTTTCTTGTACTCTGTCTGTGAGTAAAGGCAAGTAATGTAAAAAATAAAGTGTCCCACATTTTAGTAACACATCTGCTTCTGTAGTGTGGAAATGAAACAAACCTCCAGCTTGTCACTGAACTCTTCAGAGTAAGGAATAAAGCGACTGTCAGTATCCCCTTTGAAGAACCAGCTGCAGCGGCGGACCTCTGTCGGATCCTCCTCCCAGTACACTGCAGTCCGCATTCGGTCATAGAGCTGCACATCATAACGGCCTCCATCTGTTCGCACGATCACATTTTCTGGGTCTGGTTGAACTAGAAGAACAAAGAAGATTTTGTGCAGGTCACTGTTTCACTGAGTTGTGAGCAAAGCCAATTTAGAGGTTAGAGTCTAATGCGTCATCATACCTGAGTTGTATGTCTCCTCTAGCTGAAGGGAGTCGATGATACTGAAAGGAAGCCAGACACTCTTTGACTCCACTTGCTTGCAGTAGAACCAATGAGGCTGGACAGGTTCATAGACATTATAGTTGTATGGCATCATGGGACCTGCAGGAACGACTGCTCCAGCAGTGGTGGCTGCAGGTGGAGGCGCTTGAATCTGTGTCGGAGGAGGCTGAAAGAAAAAACCTTGTTGTTATGTTTCTCTTGATCAACGCTGACTGCATTTGAAGCATTCAGCTGCTCTTAACAGTCATCTCATTAGCTTAGTGAGTTAATCAAGTATCTGACGCAAACAATCCACAAGAGTCACTGATTAGCTTATGTCTACCTTTGTAAAAGTGGGTCCTGACAGCGGGAATGTCTGCGGAGGAGAGCTGAGCAAGTAGGGATTCTGCTGAGGTGTGTGTGTTGGCGGCAGGATCTCTGGGGCAGGGATATAAGGACTGGCTCTGCTGCTGGTGGGGGTGTGTCGGTATGGGTTATGGCTCTGTGGCTGCATCTGAGGGGGCGGCGGGGTCATTGACGTGGGGGGAGGAGTGTGACGTCCCATAGGGCTCTGGTACACTGCACTGCCAAAGGCTGGAGGAGTGGGGTTCATCTGTGTGCCTGCAGGCGGTGGTGGAGCCATACTGATACTGCTGGGAACAGAAACTGGGCCTGCTGTGGTCGGAGCTGCTGACAGGGCCGGGGGCGGGCATGGTGACTGACCAATAGATGCAAAAGGATCACTGCTGGTTACAGGGCTGGAGAAGTAGTTGAATGTGGAGGGGGGTGGTCCATTCCCAGAGGTCTGGCCTAGAAAACTGTCCTCCTCTCCCACATCAGTGGTATCATCTAAAGGACATCAAAACAATAACACTTTGACATCTGAACAGTTCAGTACAGAAACATACAAATACGTGACACATTTAAACACAACAGGTAAAGTATGGCCCTGTAACAGTAATGCTGGAGCTAACAGTTATTTGCATCATTTAAAGTGTCTGGAAATGGAGGAACAAGCTCATCACACTCCTAAAGTCCATGATACTCTCAAAAGTCTAAAACAGGACAGAAATAGACGGTTAACTCAGGGGAGGATGTATCAGACTCTAGACTCAGACTCTAAAGAAAATGTTTTAATAATATGATTCTTTCAAATAGCCGTGCATCCTCTTCATGTGCTAACACACCAGACCGGGACAGTGTGAAACATAGCGCTGTCAGTTAGTCTAACCAGACTGACAAACAACTGATGGCTCAGACGCGCTGTTTCTTTCTGTTTCTCTTTCTTTCACATTGAATAACAGCTGACAGCAGCACAGGAACCTAGCTAGCTAGCTAGGTTCCTGTGCTAGCTAGCTTAGCCTCCTAAGGACACAGCTAATATTTAGACATTTCCCCCGTCGGTATTTTTGCTCACCTCCTGACAGCACCGCCGGACCACTGGCCTGACTCACTGGCATGAAGGGCAAATTGAAGTTAAACTCAGGAGCGGCGCTGAACAGTAAGTTAGCACCGGTGTTGGGGACATTATTATTTTTTCTATCTGCCATTTTCCCGTAGAATTACACGTAGCCACTACCGGAGCAGGCAGCCAGTACACGCTCGGTTCTGCAAACAACTCTTTTGCCCCGCCCACACAGATTTTACCGATCTCTAAAGCGTCGATAGTAGCGCAACGAAAGGCGGGACAGCGTAGCACAGAGTTTATAGATCTACTAAACCCACGCAGGTCACTTGGCCGCAGCTCGTTGGTTGTGATGGGAAAAGGAAACAGAATGTCTCAGTACTGCCACCTACCGGCCACAGAGGGACCACACACACTGTGACTATTTATCGGTTCAAATTTGCTAAAATAAAAAATGCTATTTTGACAAAGTGCAATTTCACAGATATGCTCATTTTTGTTTTTAGCAGACCACCAAACTCAATTCAGAGTCACACACAGCCGGCTGAAACAGAGCATGTATTTGCGGTCAGGGTGATATCTCCGTGCTCCGGTCGGTCTCTGTAAGCAAAACAAACGAACGACGCTCTTTCCCTGGTGACGCAAATTTCCCGCCCTCACTTCTGCAATCCTGTGTGTGTAGAGAAAGTCAACAAACAAGTGTTTTCACAGAGATTTTTATACTTTGTGTTCTCAGACGTCTGTCACTGGCCGATGATGCCCTCCACTCACGACTGGATCAACAACCCTCTGGGTGTTGTTGAAGGGATGTTCGGTAAGAGACGGACCGGAACTCCACTCCTTGACAGCTAACGTTAACGCGTGAACCTAGCTTGTTAGCTACATGGCTACGTGCTGTGCTAATTGCAGGGTTTATCATGTGTGGCTCTGCTTCTTCTGTCCCTCAAAAATGCCACGAAACTTCATAAAGTTTCTGCAGCTTGTTTCACTGCTGCCTGTACACACAAACGTTTTAGTAACATGAGAACAGAATAGTGTGTGTAAGTTTTATCCGAAGACCTGTGAACTGAAAATCCACATGAGGCATTCACGGACCCTTCACATGCTCTAAAGTCCTTCATTAATTGACTGATATAGCTGTGCCAACTTCACGTGTAGAGATATGGAGCTTTTATGTCCCACACATACTTTCAGAGAATGTGAAACTTTGTGCTTCTGTTATTTATTTATTTGCTGGCAACATAACGATCTTCAGTGCTTTGATCCACGTTATCATTCATTTTACCCATGAATATACTTCATTATCTAAAGAGATCAGTAAATGTTAAGGGTGCTTCAGGAAATATCGCTGTGTAAGTATTTTGTCATTTAGAAATATAAAGGCCAATAGTGATGTCTCCTCTCTATGAGGGACTATTGAGTAACTCTTAAAGCATCTTTCTCTATATATATACATATATATTTATTAAATTACATTTCAAGTAATGTACAATTAAAAAGAACATATCATAAGAGACAGTCTTGAGCCAGCTGATCCCATGTTGATATTGTGATGCATCTTTAGAACAGGCTTTTAATTTGAAATTCCTTTCACTGCCACAGTTACACAGTGAATTTACTTTATCTTTATTCCATAAGTGAAATTTATGGATTATTTACTAGGACTCAGCTAAATGAAACAATATAATGAATTTGTTGAGCTAGCACGCTGCTTTATGACCAATCTGTGTTCTTGTTACATTCTAAGACAAGAAATATTCCCTTGTTAATATTTCAGCTGCTTCCCAAAACAATCCAAACTCAGGATGGGAGGCCAAGGCGGTTGAATTCTTCAAAGATTGTCTGAAAGAGAAGGATGCTCATACCTCGGTAACACAGCTCTGGGATTCTTGCAATGTTGAAAATACGCAGAGAAATGGATGACTGGAAGATGTCAGTGTCACAGCCTGCGTCAGCTCGTCATGTGTAAATGACAACCGCTTTCATTTTGATGCAGGTTCCATCTCTGAACGACATCCCGCTGCACTACCTGAAGCCCAACAGCCTGGTGAAGTTTCGTTGTTTAATCCAAGACATGTTCGATCCAGAGTTCTTCATGGGCGTGTATGAGACTGTTGATCCATCGTCAAAGGCTAAAGTAAGAGCTTCCTCTCCTGTGAAGCTGTTTGCATATACAGTACACTTTTGCATTCGATAAAGTGTCTGACATCATCATGTCACTGTCCACAGGTGCTGCGGTGTGGGAAGTACAAAGATGTGACAGAATGCGGGGTATGTGTGCCTCTGTTCAACCATTCATGGTGTCCATAAATGATGAGCTAACAATACTGACCCACACATTGACCCTCAGGTGGATTTTAACTCCAGAAACACCGTGACTGCAGAGAGACAGACTTTCTACTGCGTGCCAATCCCTGGAGAAAACACCTGGGTGAAAGACATATCCTCCTCATCGTGGTGGAAGTGCTCCTCACACAGGAGGCAGTTAAATGTACATTTCGTCATGAGCCCCCTAGGTTTCCTTAACTCTGTCACACAGCTATGCCAGCTGCAGCCAAGCCAGAGTGGTCCCCTCCACCTCGTATGTGCCAAGCAGACAGAAACGAAGCTATGAGGAAGACGATGACATGGATGACATGGACACACAGCCGCAGAAACAGAGAGAGCCACACACGGGTATGTGCAGCTTGTAAAAGTGAGATAGGTAAATGTGTAGGTGAAAGCAGAGGCACTGTCAGTTCATCATTATTACAGTGTTTAAATAGATATGAGTTTTTTGTTTTATCTTGTTTCCTTGTTCATTCTGGCAGGTTAAATGAAGTGTGTTGGCAAAAGCTATGTTATATCCACTTATACAGAGAATTAGAGAACAGTTCTTCACACTTCACACCACAAGGTCCATTTAGAAACTAGTAATCTCCATCAGCTAATGGAGTTTACACAGTTCCTTCCCTGATGGTCAGATTTCCTCTGAACACTTTAAATCCACCTCTTTCATCAGTAGTATATCATATTGTCTGATCAAGTGTGCCCAAGGTTTAAGGTCAAGAATGAACCTGAAGCTTGATTTTTTTTGTGTGGCAACAAAAGAGTCACACAGAAAAATTCCAGTTTGTTCATGGATTGAACATCTTTTATTATCTTACACACCCCTGTCACTGCAGGATCACATAGTCCTGCAGAGCAGCATGGCAACGGTGACTGTAAGCGGCAGGAGACAGAAGCCCCGTCCAGCCAGGTGGCGTCTGCCTCTCACCTCGACCTCAACTTCCCCCTGCCTGGAGAGAAAGGTCCCTCCTGCTTAGTTAAGGTGTGTTAGACGACTGACAGCAACTGGACTGTTGACACAAGTTATTGGTGGATGACTTACCTATGTATCAAACTGCAGAGATGTTATTGATAGACTCTTAGAAGTTAAGATGTGTGTGTTGTTGGCAGGTGTATGAGGACTGGGACAGCTTCAAACTCAATGATACACTAGAGATTTACGGGATCCTGTCTGTCAGCCCTGCTCTCAGTGCTCTGGCCGATGAGAAGTAAGACACACTCAGTAAAATTTCAAATTTCCCTCCGGCGGTGATTTACTGACCTGCTCATTCTCACTGTCTCCACACAGAGACGCCTCCTCCCTCCTGGACCCCACGGAGAGCATGGAGACAGCAGAGGAGCAGAGAGTGCACAGCCCGCCGGCCTCACTCGTCCCCCGCCTGCACATGCTCTACGCCAAGCCGCTGCCATACAACAACCCCCTGCTGCCCTCTGTCACCTTGGAGGACAACAGTGCCTGTAAGGATGAGCGGTAGAGCATGACACTCTAAATGCCAGTAATCAGGAATAGTTCTCCTTTTTAAATAAAAGGATATTCGGAGTCCAAACCCTGACTGATCACTCTGACAGGGTAGGGCGAGCTCGCTCACACAAATCACCTCACACTGTTACTGCAGCATGGGCACAGATGCAAATGAGTCCATCTCATTTGCATAAAGTCTTTCAAAATAAGACCCCGATGTTGGGATGTTTTGATACACTTAACATATGCCCAGACAGCAAGAGAGCACAGAATAATTTTCTACTCTAAACTCATATACTGGCTGTTTTATACTGGTGGAGGACAGGACACTTGTGCACTGCAGGTGTGTATTAGTTCTGTTCTGTAAACATGACATCACTTCTCTGACGGCAGGAAAAGTCCAGAAATCCTTCATCCTTGTGGTATAAATGTGATGACACTTTTTAAAAGGCTACTTTTAGAAAATATTCATGAATGGCTTCTAACTAGTTTATTAATTACCACCTGTTCCTTGACAAATAGTGAGCTCACTTTTATCTATACAGTCTGATATCTCTCTCCATCATCCATCATCCAGCATCTGCACCTGCTGCTCCATCACATGTCAGTTAAATTATCAGCAATTAATTTGCCCCAGTTTGCATCTGAGTGGTCGACGAGTTTCATTTGACAGATCAGATTATGGCAAATGAGCAGAATGATACTCTGAGGCCTCTGCAGTGTTGTTTACATGTCATTACAACCACAGCTGTCGATCAGATTGGGCAGTGGATGCCATCATGGAGAAGCTTCTTGTAGCTGGTTGGTCTCTTCTTTAGCACTAGCTGCTCAGTGCTCAGCTATAACACAGCAGCTGACCTCCTTTATGTGGTGAACTCACCCAGTCCTCATCCCATCTTGCCTGCATGAAATCTGTGCAGTTATAACTTGTTCACGATAAAGTTTTGACAGGAAAATGTCAAGAATCATTCTGAAACCGATACCTGATGATGCAACAAGCATCATCTCTGCTGTGTATGATGCTACTTGTCTCTGCTTTTAGTAACTTCTATGACTAAATATCACGACACGTCGCCTCCGCCGCCTCCTGTAATAACATGCAATGATCGAAATGGTGCGTTATTAAAGATCTCGCATTTGTTTCAGTGACAGATTTTTGACATGGACAGAACCAGTCTGGTACCTGTCACATCAGTCTACAGAAATAGCTGATGGTTTGCGTGAGGGTGGACTGGGACGGAGTCAGATTAATCCCACCATGATTTATAGTCTCAGGCCGACCCTGGTCGTTGACTGGCAGCCACTTCTAAAGCAAATAGTCTTTCAGTCTTGTTGTTTTCACACACTGTGATAGTTACCAGTTTATAATCAATCAAACAGAGAAGCAGAACATAACCTGATCCCAGCTTCTTTACCATCAGTGGGTCGTCTAAGCCTGTGTCATTCACACTTAATGGATGAATTGATTAATAGATTATCTGAATTAAATCAATAAATGAAAGTAATCATTGTTGAAGTTGCAGCACTAATCATATTTAACCTTTTTGTCTTGTGTCTGTGCTGTAATTATCTCTGTGTGCTGCACTGCTTCAGACCCAGAGTCAACATAATCCTTAGTCACATTATCGTGTTGCCCTCCAGCTGTGTGGGAGCAGAGAAAGGAGCCATTATGTTGCAGTAGATTTGTCTTGTAAAGCAGCTTCCCCACAGGAGGAATAACAAGTCACTGTTTTCCACTGTACAGTTTTGAAAGCAAACATGCCTGTAGTCTCCATAGAGAGACTTCTTTTAACTCTTTGTCCTCCCTCCTCAGTTTTGTCTTCGACCCTGAGCGAGATGGCCTCCGTCAGGGCAGAGCTGCTCACGTACTTCACCCATGTGCTTCTGGGAGATGCCCTGGCTGCTGAGTACCTCATCCTGCATCTCATTTCTAACGTGTACGTGTCAAATACAAGTCCGGTCTGTAATGTTCAGCACCATACCAAAGGCGAATAAGCATTTTGTTTGACATAATGTTTCGATGTTGTTGCAGGTACTCCAGGCGGGATGTTCTCCCTCTAGGTAAATTCACCCTGAACCTGAGTGGCTGTCCCACAGTCGCCTCGTACACCGAGCGCCTCTACCAGATCATCCAGCAGCTTGTTCCCTCTGTGAGTGAATTTAGTCGCACTGAGCCAGTAGCACAACAGTTCAACACTTGTGTTTGCTGTATTAAAATGAAAGACACTGAAAAGGTTTCCCCCCTCCAGTCGTACTACCTGGGCATGAGCCTCCAGAACATGAACCAGATGCGTCTTGTGCCGAAGAAAGACTATGTGGCCAACCGGCTGGTGAGTGGAGGTCTGCAGCTGGCCAGAAACACCTCCCTCTTCCTGGATGAAACCAAGCTGGAGCAGGGTCAGCTGGACACAACAGGTGAGGCCTCTAGAAGCCACAAGGGGACGACACTGAGAGGACACCCCCTCCCCCACAGCCCTCTGTCACTGTTACCATGGCTTGATAAAGTCAGTACTCACCAGGTTGTATCTTCTTCTGTTTGTGTGTGTGTCTGTGTTTGGTGCTGTAGGTGTGCGTAACGTCACAGCCCTGGGGAACCTGATCTCGTGGCAGAAGGTTGATTATGACTTTAACTACCACCAGATGGAATTCCCCTGCAATATTAACGTGCTCATCGCATCAGAAGGCCGCTCACTGCTGCCGGTGAGGACAAAGAGGGACGAGGCGTGAAACCGCAGGGCAAAAACTCACCCCCACTCCACCCAGTGCTGTTCCCCTACCCCACAAAAAAAACAAAAAACACACCCCCACCCCACCCCAGCTTCCCCGGCAAGGCCGGGGAGGGGTTAGGTTTCCTCCCGGCCCTCATGAGACCGGGCCGTGTCAAACGCTGGAGGTTGTTTCCAGCCAGTGTCACACTGCCCTCTCTGCTGCCATTGGCCAGCAGCAGCTACCCCTCCAGCCAGCAGCTTTAGCCCCGGCTCTCACTCTGCTGCCATCAGCCCAAGGAATGCGCTGTGTGCTATTCCTGTGTGTTGCTCTAATGGGTTGCCATGGCGGCAGCTGTGGTGCCACAGGAACAATCCTGGGAGAGGCGTCAGGCCCGGCCTGACCAGCAGTGAAGGGCAGCTCACTGTAAACAACTCCCAGGGTTGATTTGGAGTCACGGGCTGCGTGGCCGTGTTTATATCGAACAACTATTGGCTGCTGAGCAGCTGGAGGGTCCAGCTGATCAGATGCTTCTCAGTCAGATCAGCGAGGCTTTGCTCCTGTCTGGCATGCTCTGAAGTTTTGAGAACAAGCCAAATCAGGGGTGCACACATCAGGCAGGGCCTAGTTCTGCATAGCAACACCTGTAGAAAAAAACACACAACACTACATACACATGCAGCTCTTCCATGTAGTTCCTCCTCGACACAATGGTCATTATGTGTGTTTGTCTGGATCTCCACAGTCAGACTGTCAGATACACCTGCAGTCTCAGGTGGCCGCGCCGCACATGGAGGAGTATCTGAGCAGCATCCACGTGCACACACAGGCCTCGTCACAGCTGAACAAGCTCAGAATCTACCTGAGCGTGGCTCGACTGCTCGACTACAGCATCTCTGATGAGGTGACCAAGGTGAGACAGAGTTTACACAAACTGAATCCATGCACTGGTTTCTGATTTTGTATTCACTGTAAATGACTTGTACCCTTTATGTAATAATAAGTCTGTGTGCGATAATGTGTCCTGTAACTCCTGTATCCTTTCTCTGATGTCCTCAGTCTGTTGAGGATGACTTTGTAGATATGAGGAAGGATGACCCCACCAGCATGTCTGCCGAAGACCTCCACAGGATGCTTGTTGTGGCGAGGTGGGCTGTGATTGAAGATTATATAATCTTTACTTGGCATTTCTGTCCTAATTATCCAGCAAGGAGAACAACAACAGCCTGTAAAGCGTTCTTTAAAAACCAAAGTGTTGAATAAGCACAGCAGTAATTAATAATGACAACAATGGAAATGCCAGATATGACATAAGCAGGGTGACAGAGACTCCACAGGTCAGTGCAATTAAAGTAAAAAGACAAACATTTCGACCTGCTGGAAGCCTGAACCGCTGAACAACTGTCTCAGTCCGGAGGCTGAGATGTGATCACAGCGTTTGCGCAGCGAGAATTTAATCAGGCTGAGATGTGTGTGAGTGGGACGTGGCTGACTGTCGCTCTGTCCGCAGGTTGTTGTCTCTGAGCCTGGGACAGACCTCCCTGTCTAGAGATTGCTGGCTCAGAGCCAAACACATTGAGGAGCTGCGGAGGAGCCGGATGGAGCAGCATAAGTGCGTCAACGGCAACGAGCCATGATCACGCAGACAGATGAGACGGCTTTCGTTTTTCTTTTTGATACCTACAAAAAAATTGTAATAAAGATGTTTTTCATATGCCATATAGATGAAGTGTTTCAGATTTTTTCCCTAGTGATCTGGTGATAAGATTTTGATATATTTTCACTTCATTGACTGTAGGTTGTTATGTACAGTAACATCAGTGTGTATTATTGTTGCCTTAAGTCCACAGTCTGCTGTGGGGTTCATGCCAGCAGTTGATCAATGTTGCTGCAGACCAAAGTTTGTTTACAGAAATCTTTTTCTTTTCTTTTTTTTTAAACTTCACATACGTAAATAAAGTATCGAGGTCAGGAGGATAATTTCCCATGGCGCACTTTCTTCCTGAGCATCTATAAATAGCAAACTGCTGGCACAGAAACTTTGTGGTAATTGATCCGTCAATAAATGCAACACTCATTCACTCATGTACTTTTTATTCCAATGGAGTATCTTCTTAAACAAAGAGTGTACAGTGCACTTTGTTATCAAGTAACACACCCAAAAAGGATAAGAATAAATAGGATACTTTAATATACAATACAATCTCAGTACACTGTGGAAAACAATGACAATAGTCAGTTGGTAAAGGAGAAAGACATGACCACAGACATTCAGATGAAATGGTGCTAATGCTAGAAAATGTGCTTTAACAGTGCAAATCAAATGCTTTTCAGACCTCTGGTCACATGATCATTTGTCATGGTCCCGGGTCCTGACAGGAGGGGAAGACAACCACAGCGAACAGATGAGGAGGTGGTTGCAAAAGCACTTGGTGTAAAAACAAAATGGTATGGGTCCAACTCTGCCAGCTTTTGCATATAAAAACCAGACACCAGCACTTCTAGCATTGTGGTCTCTATCAGGAATGTTGAGGATTACTGTTCCTTTTAGCTTCATACAGCCAGTTTAGGACACAAGAAGTTTCTGCTTTGCTTTTGTTTGAGAACTGCTCCAGTGTTTGCAATCCTTAAGGAACTTTAAAAAAGAAACAAAACAAAAAAACACCCTATACCCTTCTGCATTAAAACTTTGCATTACAGCTGTTATCTTCAAGCTTTGGCAGCACCACACACAAATCAGCAGGTTCAACAAACTACCCAGAGAGCAGCCAAGGCTACCGTCTCACTTAACACAATTATAGTCAGACAAAATATACAAGTATCCCACATCTCATCTGCTGGTGAGCAAGCTAAATGCAGAAAACAGGCAAATGTAACACAAAATGAGAAATGTGACTGTTTATCTTGGGATATTTCAGCTGGAGGCAAAACAGATTATTATTATTTATGAGAAAAAGACATATCGATATCTGCAACAGTAGGATGAGGTGGCCTTGGTTCATCATCATGTGTTCTGGAGAAGTTTTTAATGGTAAACTATAATGTTTGCCTCATCAGGCAAAACCTCACTTTTTGAGGTTAATGAAAAAAACCCACACACAATATAACAATGTTTACAGCTTTGTTAATATAACCAGGGCTCTGAGGTTCTTAACACCAGCAGCAGCAGGGATGGTCAGACACACAAACTCACACATACTGTACAGGACATACACACAATACACCATTTTTCCCTTCACCCTGGAGAACGTGTGCGCCGGTGGCTGAAATATCCCAAGACAAAGCTGGATGACACACAGTAACCCTGAACATGAATTTTTATACAGTACACCAAATGTAACATGTAAGAATGGACTTAAAAAGGTAGATTTTGCCATAAATACCTGATATACATAATCCCACTTCAATTCCCTGTTAAGGCAAATATGCTTTCAGTTTGGGGAGTGCATAAAGCGTCAGTGTCTCTAATAACTGGGTGGGTGCAATTGCATATATATCTACTATATGCTACTCTCCTATCTTTGTCAGACATGCAACGTCAATATACAACGCTGGTTCAAACGAAACCCTCATGATTCATTAGTACAACCATTAGCAGAATAGTTCTTTCAATACATACATCTATCAAAAACAACAACCAGCAGTTGTCTGGTTTACACAGGGTCAGCAATGACAGTACTGGGCGTACTTTTCAAAATAAGCTGCCACCCCTACCGTCCATACAAAATGCTTAAGGGAAAGCTCTACTGAGGGAACAGTTAAACATACAATACTCACTGTACATTATCAACAACCAGGTTACTCTTACTAAGGTCTTGTGTAATTGTTTCTTTAACGGTATACTGTATCTTCTAAGCTACACTTGACAACATTGATATTACATAGGATAACTACGTACAGTATGTCGTCTGGCTAGTTTCTGACACCTATACAAAAGGTTATAGTTTAACACAGAGTCGTCCTTTGGGAATCACAAAAAGAGATTTGGTCGGATTCTACAACAGCTGTTACAGATCAAAGGTTGTTACGAGGTCAACACCACACACGCCAAAAAGTGACCTGCACATACGTGGGGATAACACACGGTACGTGTCAGTGTCAGGACTCGGTCTTCTCAACATGCAGCTAATGTTTACCTGCTTTGTTACCTTGTTACCATTAACCTCACATGCAAGCATTGTGGGTAATTAAATAACTTGTCAGACCAAGGACAGTGACATGTTTACATGCACAGAAGTACTCTGGAACTGTACTAGTTTAAAATGTCTTAAAAACCTAAATATCTTCTTGTCTTAGTCATCTGTTTTTAAGGGACTAATAGTGAAAATACAGTTGGATTTAAAAGACAGCTGTATTTATAGACCAGTTTAATTTAGCAGTAGTTATAATAGATCCCCCAAAATAGTTAAAATGTTGAAACAAACTCAGCCTAAATAGTAGGTAATGGTTCTCTGAAACATTTCATATTACTGGAATTTAGGGAACTGATGTATTGATAACAGCTGATTATTAATCCTTAACAGCAATGTAAAGGTCAATAAGTGTGAAAGACTGCAGGGCAAAAGGGACAAGATCTAAACAAGGATAAAGGAATTCATATTTGTGTGCATGTAAACATGGTCTCTGTCATGTGGAGTTTAAGTGTATATCTGTAAGTTCTGTACAATAGTCATTGTTAATATGGGCGAGTTTAACTAAAGGGCAAATTCAAGAGCGTGTTTCTTGGCTGTGTGGTGACGCTATGTGCAAGCTTTTGCTACTTCTACCATACAGGAAGTGTCAACACGTTGTACTGCTACAAGGAAAGCACTAGATCTGAATGATCCTGGTCTGGCACTGTGTAAACATTGCCTTCAGCTCGTTCTCTTGGACCTCGTTGACAGTATCTGGCTCCGGGCTCTTCTGCACCTTTGCCACAGCGAAGTTGATGCCCTGGGTGAGTCCGGCCTGGGTGAGGCTGGCCACCTGGACCATGGAGCTCTTGATCTTGGCAAAAGGGGACACCACACGGCTGCCGTTGCTGTCAGCAGGTGATGGGCCGAGGCTGCCCTCCAACTGTGAACTCAGACTCCTCTGAGAGCCTCCTGACACCGCAGAGCTGGGCTTCTGGACGGTGAGGAGGTTGGAACTGGAGGTAGTGGACTGGACGTCTAGCTGGGATGGCCTGGGGAGCTGGGGCTCCTCCTGCTGATGCTGTGGCTCAGAGCTTGGCTGCTTGTCTGAGTCTGCTGGGGTCTTATTCTGCACAGGCACCTCAGGTTTGAGTAGAGGAACAGGAGCTGGCGGATGCTCTCCAAATACCTCGACAGGTTTGGTCTGTGCATCCTGGACAAACTGGTGGCAGTAGGCATCAATGGGAGTACCAAAGTCAATCAAGATGGCTTCTTCAGCCACTGAGGCGGCACCTGGAGACTTGTCATCGAAGACTTGGGAGGTGCTTTCCTGTGCTCCGTCACAGCCCGTGACTCGAATAACAGAGGGGATATTTAGCTCCACGCTGCCAATTGATTGGGAGCGGCTGCCCAGTCGGGGGTTTGATGCTACGATGCCGCAGCTGGGCAGCACATAGTCCACATTTTCTAAAGAACCAGAACACGGGTGTTCTGGGTCAGAGTTATACGAATCAGAGTCATCTGACATTTCAGAGTGCTCGTCACCTATGTCTTTCAAGCCTCCTGCGCCAGGGTTATCTGATGTCTCCAAGCTGCTGTCGGACTTCCATAGGTTGACATGCATAGTTGGTTTTAGGAAATTGACTTTCACATCAGGCTTAGAGAAGTTGCCCAGCTTCCCAAGGGGCTTGAAGGGGCCAATGTTTACATTTGTCTTTGTCTGTTTCACTTTCTGATTGAGGGACGAGAATTTGTTGAGAAGGAAGCTTTTGCCTTGTGCCAAACCAGAGCTCCCCTGACCCTGATCAGCTGGTTTGTTCTGGATCCCCATTATATCTTCATGAGGTCGACTCTGTCGCCTGGAACACACATGCACAGAGGCTGTTGGTTTGCCAGAAACAGCTCTTGTATTTTGTTAAAAGTGAAAACTGTGCTTTGATGACTACAAATGTTTTTCTTTGTTACAGCAAGTCAGTCATCTGACAGAGACAGATGAATACTTTTTATCCTAACGACAAATTCCTCACCTCTCCAGCTTCTTTTCAACCACAAGCAGGTCCAGCCCTGTGGCCTGTTTTGTTATGCGAAGCATCTCAGCTATGCATTGCAATGTATCTGAAATATGTCACAATGTAAGTCTCAGAGTTTGTGTTATACTGCAACATTTAAAGAATTTTTACAACCATACTGTACCGTACCTTTTCCGTCGTCCTCAGGATTTCGTGTTGCTGCTCTCAGCGTATGAAAGTATCCGCTCGTCTCCTCGTTCCTGTAATGCAAACGCATACAGCAGAACTTTGGCTTCCCAAACAGAGTCGGTTCTGGACCTGCAGAAGAAAACACAATGTATTACATTCGTTTTTGGCCATGTGCTCTCCTTGCATGAATCATGTTCAAACACAGACTCTGCTAAAATATTACTGAGAAACTGTTAAGTAGACTTTTGGGAAGTGTTGGGTGACTCAGCGAGTGCACAGGAACCTTCACTTCTCTTTTGAGGCTTAACTTCTCACCAATTTCGATCTTTTCCAAACCCTCTAAATTGAGGCGCTGGTATTGGTTGACTTTATCTGCTTCTTCATCGTAGCTAAAGGAAAAGAAAAGCACATATAACTGAATTCTTAAGAAAAACATTTTAATTTAGACACATTTGTACAAATTTTCACAAGTCAGACTTACTAGGCAATGTAGTAGGCTTTGTCAGACAGAAGCAGCAGCACATCCAAATCTTTGTTGGTTGCATCAATGAGGCTGGTGGGAGGAAAGAACTGGATCATTAAAGACCACTTCAGAGTCTAATGAAAACTACAGACACAAGAAAACATGAGTAAGAGTTATCTGCATTCATGTGTACATTCATCTAAAAATACAGCCAGGATCTTCATCTAAGCTACAATCATGACAAAACACAACTGACTGTAACTAATGACACAAATCACTGTAATAAATATCTCTGCTAATGACGTCAACACAAGCTAATTGCAGTCAGGAGTTATCAATCTGGCCACTGACCTCATGTCACAATTGATGAGGGCCCAGCCACCATGAAACTTCTCATCATCCGGCAGCAGCAGCTGCATGTAGGTCTGCAGCAGGAGGCTGACCTGCTCCTGAGCTCCTCTTTGGCTCTCTTTCTCTTTCTCTTCATGCTCCTTCTCTTTACTGAAGATGGAGTACAGGTCCTCAGTCACTGGCAGGCCCATCATTAGGTCTGCAGGGAGAGGGAGGATTGGATTCCAAGGAGTCTATCACATGTGTGCATGCACTACACACGTAAAGCTATAACATTGCTCTGTTTTTCCATACCAATGACTGCTTGTCTGTAAGCATCCCTAAAACGGTTCAGATAGTAGCGGTTGGCTGAGTTCACGCCGTCCTTCATCACACCAGCCAGTTTCCTCTCCCCTGTCCTGGTGAAATCTCCCTAAAACAGATCAGTGTGTGTTAAATAAACAGTTTGCCAACAATACTCTGTCCTTATTTGTCACTGTGATGTGTCTGACTGTCTTTCTTTCTGAATCCTACTGATGAAGGAAGCTCATGTCTCAATAGCTTAAACAAACAACTAAACTTCTGACTATGTCAGAGGAATAATGGCTCACTAAGCAAACACTGTGGAAAGATGTGGATGGGGCAGCGATGTGGCAGTGATGGTACCTTAAGCGCTGCTGTGCCAGCGTACTGTCTGCTGATGGTGTCTCCATTGTTGGCCCACATGATCTGATAAATCCTGTAGCACTTGAGAGGCAGGGGCTGCTCTGGAGGCATCACACCCAGTTTCTTCAGCTGCAGGAGAATGAGAGATATTTTTGTCCTTGTGCATGCTGTTTGCTCTGTCAGTACATTGTGACATCTCTTTCATTTTTTCACTGTCAGAGTGAAAGGTCAGCGGGTATCCACTTTAATGAGCTGCTCAGTTTGCTCTTGTACTTGCTGATTAAATGCTGGATTTCTACAAAGCTGAGAGATTTGTGCTGTGCAGTCTATGTTTGAGTTAAATGAGCAGTAAACAGCTCATTTTCTATCTTTCCTGTTCAGAGCTGCCTGAACATCCAATATCAGCTGTTACCGTGTGTGTATGTGTGTGTGATCTGATGAGCAAATACATGCAGATGTCACTAATCTGTTGGACAAACACAAAGTTTAACAGCAGAGACAAGGACTCATGTCACCAAGTGAATCTGATGAATTACACTGACAACTTCTGTAAAGCACTTTGTAAAATATAACTCATCACTTATGACAATGTTACATTATGAGAAATAGAGCTCCTGTCAATATGCTACAACATTGTCAGGTTTTGTCAGTATTTCACCTGATTGACTATATGGTTATTGCAATTCCACATTTGATGAGCGACCAGTAGGAACAAAGATTTACTTTATGAGGACTAGAAAGTCACTTTCTGTACATGAGAGGAACAGTAAAGGTTTCAGTTGAAAAACCACAGGAAGTAGTGAACCATGTTTAGAAAGTATCACCTTCGAGGCTCAGTATCTGTGTGTGTCTGTTCCTTTTCCAAAGAAAACCTCTCACCTGCTGTTCCATCACAACCCGAGCAATAGCAGCCTGAACCACGTTAGTCCTGTCAAGACAGTCCATACAGTTGACTCTGAAGATTCCCTCCTGTTTGCAGATGACTCCTGCTTGGTCCACCCTGACAGAGGACGAGACAAGTCGGAGGATTTTCAGTCATCAGGAACATACACTACAGCGCCAGGATTTATTGTTGCTATTGTCTGTCTCAAAAATAGTGTTCATGCAACTTACCAGGCCCATTTCATGTCAGTGATGATATCAGAAATAGCATCAGTCAGTATTTGTACATTCTCAAACCTCATACCCCGGCTGAGAAACAGAATGTAAGGAACAGAAAAAGGGAAGTAAATGTATTGTGGCGTTAAATAGATTTTTACTTGCACATTCATGAAGGCGTTTCATGACTGAGGAAAGTGTTTCTCTTACCAGTGTTCGTGGAAGTCAAATGAAACATATGTGAGGTTCGAGTTGTTGTAGAGCAGGACTTGCTTCAGATATGCGTCACCAATTAGCTTCTCTCGTCCACCTTGATCCACTAAGTTAATGATGACCTGCAGAGGACATTTCAGGGCGCGGTCATTTACAGTCGTGGGGAACATGAACTGTGTGACCCTCCGAGCCACTCCAGTGGAAACACACTGAGATGCTAAATGTCAGAGAGCAGACCAATGAGTCAGCATGTGGACAAAGTTGACAGTTTACCTCTTCACAGTCTTTAAAAGGCCATTCGTTAGGTCTTTCCAGAAACCTAAATAACATAACAGCTACATACCAGCCTTTTAACAGCATCTTCTCAGTTTGATTCCCCACAGGAGGGATGACCACAGTGGTGATGAATTCAAAATGATTTTAACACATGACTGGTGCATTCCAGTAGGTAATAAATATGTCAATCACATACCCAAGCATTCAAAGGGTGACTCACCTGCTTCTGGTAGAGTTTCAGCTGCTCTTCAAAGTGAGCAGCAAAGTAAGACATGGTCTCCTTCTCCCCTGAAACATATAAAGAATAAAAGATGCCAATGATTTACATCTAGCTGATTCTGAGTAAAGATGTCACTGTCAACACATCTCTTTTGTAACTTTGAAGAAATAAGTGCTGCCACTTATAACAGCTAGGAAAAGATCAATGTGTCAATCAAATGTTTTAATTCACAAAAGAATACAGCAACCGGATCAAATGCAATTAATAATTTCTCCAGATCCCAGTCAATAAAAATTGAAGTGTTAAGCAAGAATGGAAACACAGTGATGTTCAAATACACTGCAGTGATGAATAAAACACTGGCGCTGGATCAAATTTCCTTTTCAAAGTACAACTATATAACCCCTGGAGGAGCAAAGTCTATTATCCTCAAACAATGGCTATGAAAAACCCTCTCTGTGGGAATATATGCAAGATAATGTAGCTGTGCTGACCTTTCTCCAAGCGTGGCCGGGGATTGTAGCGGTACCCTGCCTGGCTCCAGAAGACCGGCACAGAGCCACGGGTCTGCACAAAGGACAGAGTGTGGCTGTGCACATGGATCAGCTGCTCTGTCTCCACATAGTTAGCCACATGGCCATCTGTGTCCACTCCTCTGCGTTTGTACCGCATCCCTTTGGGCAGAGGGATGACATTGAGACTTGGATTATTCATAATCAGATCAAAACTTAATTGTCTCCCATGTTACTCCAAGCTTTTTCTAAAAGAAACCCTTTCTGGTGAGGTAAAAATCTGTGCTAATTGCAGAACATAACACACATTTGGGCTGATTCTGAGTTCAAGCTAACAGTAACCCCTCATACCTGCGCGGTGGCGACTACGTCTGGAGATCAGGGCCACGGTGAAGCGAGGGTGGATGTCATCAACACATGTGACCTCCTGTGGTGGGGTCTCAGGACTGCTCCTATCCTCATCAGATGTCTCATTGTAGTTCACCACCAGTTCCTCCACTTGTACAAAGCCCTGGATGATTGGTATCACCCAGAAGTCGACCTCTGGCACCTGAAGCAGTCAAAGAGTTAAAAAAAAAAAAAAAAAAACGCAGGACAAGAAGATTAAAATGCTGGCTGCCAGGGTGATAAGGACACACTTTGCATCCACTAAGTATCCAGAGTGGATAATCCTTCATAACTCAGAGCCATTATCACTTCTATTCACTGAGTATTTTCATACTCCTCTCATAAAGCTCTGGTAATTATCAGCACATACAACTGCTGCACTTTCACAGCACAGTCAGCTACACAGTCTGAGCTGACAGTTTTAAAGAAACACTACATCAGATATTTTACAAAATCAAATGTGGGTATTTATTTATTCAATTCTAACTGTAGAAATAGAAACACAATAATAAAGAGAACCGGTCTGTATTTACCTGAAGGTCAATGAGATCTTGGATCATGTGTTTATTCCAGAAGAAGCGGTCATCCACCTTGGAGAGATTAAAAGCCACAATCATTCAGATGTTAAGTATTTCATTTATTTTATCTGAGCTGTTTATCATTGTGTGATGCTGTCGTCATGGCCACGCCTCCTGCTTTGAATGATTCTTTCATGGATGTACCTCATTAAACAATCAAGTATTCCTTTTATCGATTGGAGTAAAGTACCACATTATTCTATATGCTGATGGTGGCTTATAGCTGAAACATGTTCCTTCTCTCCCCCACATCAGTAAAGAAGAAGGAAGACATCTGTGAGTGATGTCATTCTGTTTGTTCTGTTTCTCTCCAAACCTGTTTCCATAGGGGTAAGCTGGTCTTCTCTGAGTCCCCTTGACGCTGCACACTGTTTGTCAGGTCGTACGTCATGCTGTAGTAGAAGGAGTCGGAGTCCATGAATATCTTGTACAGCTCATCCAGCAGCCGCCTCTCCAGTCGCTCCTTCTCTTTGTTTTCCTTGACCTGGAAGGCAGGGGAATACTGGAGTGGGTGGGTGGATAGAAAAGAGCAGTAAGATGATGAAGCAAAGACAGAAAATCCTGCGAGGACCTTAAAGCCTGTAAAAGTGGGAAAGATAGAAAAGGGAATGTGTGGTTTCGAAGATGACAGAATACATTTTTTTAAAAAGTCTATGACACAAAATTACCTTTTTCTTGATGGGGACAGCAACATTAGATTTGATCTGACTTAAAGTTTTCATCAAAAACTTTGACTCATCAGGAGACTGGGCCAGTTTCTCTGGTTTGTCGATTCCAAAGTGATGCTTCTTGCAAAGCTGAAAAAGAGAAACTTGTGTCAAATTTATGCAGTTACACAGATATAATCAACATGACAGTGATGTTTGGAAAATAGGGTTACGGGGAAGTTTAATAATAACTGAGTTAGGTAAGGTACCACCTCTAAGCTCTAAAACCCAAACTGTCTTGTAGAACAGTCCGTGAAATTCAATTTGGTACATAATAAAAAATTAAGAAACATAAATTCTACCTACTACTACTACACTCAGCTAAAAACTACAACATTACAATTCTCATGGTCCTGGACAAATGCAGGAAACAATTTTCAACTACACTGATCTATAGGATTTCCAGGCACAAACCGGGTGGAGTTATTCCACTGCCGTACCAGGACACTGTCTAACAGGATGGGGTCTAAAAGCTTATCCAGGAACAATCAGCCTTGTCTGTATTTACTCACTTGAAAATATCCTGTCTCACCATCCATGAAGCTCCCCTGAAAGACTCAAATCTTAGCCACAGGCAACTTCCTTTGAGATCTATTACAGCAATTTCATGCCTACAGTCAATTTTTACTCTAAATGTGTGGGTGAAAATAAAACAGATCTCTTAAGAAAACAAAGAAAAGAGGATAACTATGTCTCATTCTGCACCACTATCAGTTCATCTACAGGATGAATCATATGCTGGCTATGGGTATTCGTGGTTACACAGAAAACAATTTAGGATCCTTTCAAGTAGTCTTATAATGATTGTCAAGGGGGGCGAATGCAGTAATTAAAACACAACTACACACTGCCTTCCTCCTCTCATTCACAGTACGAGCATGCACACCTCCAGCTCCAGCTCCTGGGGCTCTTCGTCAGACAGAGGAATGACAGCTATCTTGGTGATCTTGTAGACTTTGTGGTTGCCTGGTAATTCGCCGACCAAAGCTTTCTGGCGGATTAATACGAGGCCGAGAGGAAGATCTGCCAAGAAGAGAGAAGGGGGGTGGGGGGGCGTCATGGGTGCAGAATTCCTCACATTCTGAAAGGTGTGAAGAAACCAGCTGCACACCAGCCATTAACTACAGATTTTTTTAATAAGGCAACACAAGACATCTGGTAAATAAATATTTAAATCATGGTGATTTACCTAAATATCACATATACAGTGTTTCCCTGTGATTGGAATAATATGAATCATGAAACGGTGATATTAATTTAATAGAATAAATAAGACTAGATTTATCATCCACTGAGCCATATAACCATCAGCTCACTCCTGTTCATGACCACACACATCTGGGTTTTTGGAGTCATGAAAAGTTAACATTTAAACACCATGTGTCTCAAATATTCTCTGAAAGAAAATTAGTTTATTTTATAGAAATAAACTCTCTTTTCCTTTGTGTAATAGAAAAATGCTTATTGAGGCAACTTTTTTTTCCCATCAGTGTTGGATTATGGTGACATTTTCTAAATCCTGCCTCAGCCCCTGGACTCAATTTATCACCCTGTGGTAAGATTTATTACAGGAGTTAGTTATAACACACATCAGTGTGACCTCTATGCCAGGGTTGGGTGGCCTTTTCTCTTTCTGTAAGGCCTGAAAGACTCTGGGTTTCATTTATTTATAAAGCTCTTACTAGTCTTCACCCCCTAACATTACTTCACTGCCTTCTTTAATGTGGCTCTTATCAAACACAGTCAAGGTGATTGGATCCAGTTTTTCTTATTTTTCTTATTGTGCAGCTGCAACCTGGAAAAACTGAAGCCAGTTAATCTGAAACTTCACTTTAATCATCAGAGTCACATTTTAAAAATTTCAATTGCATTGCACTTTACTCCCAGATGTTCCTGTTTAAGCTGATCTGTACATCTTTTTGTAGGACCTTTCTATTTGTCCTTTGCTTGGCTACGTCGCAAATGAGTTTGCTATCTTGATGTATTCCCGAGTTAAAAGAAAGCCTGAATGAATGAATACATGAATACATTTTTTCACACCTTTGCCTCTGACTAAGAAATGCACTGGACAAGCACTGGATGGCTTGGTAACTCAAATGTTCAGAAATGTGTCTGTATGTCTACTCACCTGTGTGAAGCTGGATTTTTCCAATGACACCTTCCACCAAACCCAAACACACTGGATTCCAGGCCAGCAGCAGGTCTGTTGCTGCAATAAAAACACAGAGATGAAACATGAGGGATGTAGTAAGACCATTCAGCTAGATAGGCTTTGGGCCAGATAAGCAGCTATGATAAAATATGACATGTTTCTATGTACAGGGCCTCTAGTCTCTCCCAATTAAAGTCTCATTTGTGAGAGTAAGAAATAGTTCACTGACAACTTCACCCATGGGTTAATCTGAGGGGAAGCCATTACACTCATGATTGGCTGACTTGCTATTTCCGGTTTCAAACTAGTTTTACAAACCCACAAACAACCTACAAACACTCTTCACCTCAAAGACATGATGACATGGTGGAGAACTAATATCTGTGGTAAATGCAGTAAATAATCCGTAGAGACAGGGGTCCAGCTAAACCAGTTATAGCTCTGTCACTCTTAATCCACATTTGTGTGACAGGGACAGTAAAGAAAGCGTAGTTTGACTGAAGAGAAAACTGGCCTGACACATTTGCTGATTTGAACAATAGCAAAGTTTGAAGTCATTTATGGCAAAGCACAAACTCGGGGACTGAAGAGAAAAATTGAAATACTTTGCATTAGTGACGGATCGAACATCATGGTGGAGAAAATTGGAAAAATGTGAAGGGTGTGGCCAAGGGTGGAGAATACCAACTGTAGGCAGCTTCACACAATGATTCTTCCTGTTCCATGAGCCAGAGGATAAGGGAAACGGCCGTGAGGGCCACACCAGGAAGGTCTCACAGAAGAAAACAAAAGTAATGTCATAGCCTTTACTCTGGATGAGTAATACTGTGAAAGTACTTGACTGTGTGCTTGAGAGAAGAGTAGAAACCCAGTGAGGAGTGGAAACCCTTTTTCCAATTAAATAATGAAACAGTAGTGCAACTGAAAACCTGTTCAGGATGGCTGCACAGCCCACACAGAAGATAACACACAGGTCTAATGAAACTCTTCCTTTACGTGAGCAGTCCTTTTACTTTAGCTGGGAATATATAATACCCAGACTCTACAGTATTTCATTCACTAGATCAAACACTTTGTCACAGCTGTGGGCACCACCAGCAGCAGCAGCACAACTCAACTTCTGCAATGTGACCAAGGTGCAATGACAGAAGCTGCTTCACCACCCACAGTCACACCAAACATGCAGGTTTCAACTTGTACTTGCTGTGTGGTGACAGTGTTTTACATCAGAGGTCTAACAGTTTTTCCAATAACTCACCACATTAGAAACAGTAAAGCAGTAAGTAAGGCACATGGTATCTAAGCTGTTATTTCCACCCTTTTCCAGTCATGGTCTATGTCTGCTTGATCTAAAGAGGAGCTGAGGAGTCACATTTACCCTTCAGGAGGTAACATAAGAAGCTAAGACAGAAGTTTGGAGTGTGTCTGGGGTGTTGGCACTCCCGGAATAAAAGCTAGGACGATGATTTCAAGACTTAGGAATGGCGCATCCAGCATTTGAATCGCTTCTTTAACAAGAACACCCTTTTGTTTCCTGCTGCTGAACAATTAAGAGTCGTTAAATGATAACGACAACGTTTATAACACAGATGACCGAGTGAGTGGTCTAACCCGCTGAGGTGTTTCAGCATATGGTGATAAAAACAGCAGTAAAATACTGTTTGACAACTCTGAGCAGGGCAATAAATACACTGCTTTTATATCGGTCTGACGGGGAATAATGCCATATGTTAGTTTGAGGTAAATGGCCGGCTGCAGCGGAGAGAGCTGTCATCCAGCAGCGGACGTACCAGGTCTGACGGTCATGGTCCCATCTTTTCGGCTGCACCACAGAGCTCGGTCCCCGCTCTGGAGAATGTACTCGTCTTTGGCTTGAAACAGCTCCATTTTGTCCCTTTACGTTTCACAAAGACAAGCAACCAGCTGGCTTAGCAGCCCGGCACTGCTAATTATCAACTTCCACGTCTTGGAGGTAACTGTAGCTAGCCACGGTTAGCTCCTTTCCCAGGGGCTGCTCGGCTATGGTAGCTAGCTACCCAGCGAGCTAGCAGCGGCGGCGGCAGCTGGAAGCGCGTCGGATCCGTTTAATCCACATCTACGCATGTTGCTTATCAATTTCGTCTTCTACTGGAGAGGCATCCCTTCCCAGGGGCATGCCGGACAGTGGGAGGGCAAATACACATCAACGAGCGAGAAAGTGTCCCTGTGGGCAGCTGCTGGTGTGAGGCGTTCAAGACGTAAGCGACTGTTTCCTGCTCCAAACAATGACACGTGACCTGTGGCTGAGCCGTCATCACCGGTGTACAGGTATTAGGGATGAAAACATCCAGCACAGGATCAGAGTACTTATTAACAAGGCTACATTATGTAAATATATATTGAAGTGTGGCAGAATTTGCCCTCAGTTGCATTACATCATCTATAATGTGAGCCTTTCCTTTATTAGCTTTTCCCTGCCATTTTATTTTCCTGTGTCCTTTTTGTTACAGCACCACAGCTGCAGTGCTTCTTACTGACAACAAGTTAAATGACTTTAAATTTAAATTACGGGAACACATATAAAACAACCATCAAAAATAATGTAATCACTGCTCTGCTGTTACAGGTTGGGATCATTTTCATGTATAAGAACAAAATGCAGCCCACTACTCATGTCCCCACCCACATGGGAATAAGGGCACAAACACGTTGTCAGTGATGACTCAGTGGGGCCTAAGGGAAGAGGCAGAGAGCAGCTGACCTCACAGTCATGACTGTTAATCTCAACAGTGAAAACCAGACTCAGACTGGGTCATGGCCAAACATGGAGCTCAAACACTCACGCATGTAAAAAATTAATTTCTTCAGTAGGTAGTAGACATATGCACCTTCAGTTCAGGTTAAGATGTATGCAGACAATATGCTAAAAGCTAAAGAAAAATAGAGGTTAAATGATTAGTTAGAGAATCAACTGAGACAGAAAATGTATAAGAGAGATAAAAGTGAAACATGCCTTGTAGCCATATGATCATGATCTAAATATTCTAAATATTATTCTAAAGATCTAATAACCACTCCTTACACTTTCGCAAACTGTAGTAAGCATTTAAAATAAAATAATCCCTGACTGATAAATAATAAAGAATAACTGTTAGTCGCAGCCCTAAAAACACTAAACAGTTTAATGACAATATTTCTACTCACATTCTCCCAGATTAGGCAGACAATACAAAGGTACTACCCAGCTCTTTAAAAAACTAAATAATAAATAAGACTCAGTCTCAGACTTTGCAGAATTTATGGAAACCCAAATATTAGGCAAAATCCATGTCAAATACAATTTATTTTCAACCATACCAACACGATTGATTGCTTTCAGTACATCAGCCTGCTACTCAGAAACTGTGATCAAGACTAAGCCACAATCCATAATATGTAAAGGTGTGTTACACACTTTACAAATGGTTTATGGTTGTACTACAGTGATAAAGTATTACACAAACAATTAGGGCAATCAAAAAAAGTACCTTTGAAAAAAAAACTACTTTGAAGTATTTTTCACTCGTGTGTGGGTAGGGCATTTTCTCACCATTGGTATTTTTAAGGCTTTTAGGCCATTTGTGTGTGTTAGTGTTATTACAGATTGTGGCTTTGGTAGTTATACAAGGACATTCTGACAATCATTTTGTCTGATTCCTATTGAGCACTAAGTGCTGATTGTCTCACATCTCAAGTAAGATACAGCATCTCACCTCCGTTTGTCATCACACATTCATAAATGTACCAAAATACAATATAATGATATAAATACTGATATAGTGTTTTGAAGTAACAAGTAAACCAATGCACATACAAACACTCTAGCACATCAATCAAAACCTGTGTAACTGATATATTTAAAATGAAGTGTTGCTGAACTTTCAGCATGATACATTTCAACGATGGCAAAGTGCAAAGATGGCAAAATCAGTAATGCACCAAAAAGCAGCATCTAATAAAACATATTCACTGTGTTGTGTGGCAAAGCAGCTCCAACATGGCCATGTGGCCATAAAAGGGGGGAAATGCTTTTCATGTTGACTGAGTTCTGCAGTGAGCTCTGTTTTGAAGCCCCCAATGTTTGCACTCATGTACTAACTGAAGAGCTGACTGGATTAAGAAAAGCTCCATACAATATTTGATCAAGACAAAAGGCAACTACACATAACATTTCTTAAGAAAATATTTCTAGTTTTCTTCCATTCATTGATAAAGGCCTCTTATTCAAACTTTAAATTGACTATAAATCGTTGTCAACACCTTGATCATGACAGCTGTCTTATTATGAAGACATTGGCACAACATAGAAGGCAACAACATTGGCTTGAAAAACACAATTGCACTGAATTACCAATAATGTGCTGAATGGCGGGAAATACCAACACTGTTAATCAATGCATGCAACTTTCACAAATGCTGTAGACAGAGCAAGAGGAGAGTTAGCAGAGTGGTTGACAATCAAATATGCAGCAGGTTTATCCCTCTCTCCTCTTGATTATAAAGTGTGCAGTTATTATGATATCTCCTTGGCCATTTCAACATTCTCCTTGGTGATCATGCTGGGCTCTCCCTTCTGTGTCTGGTTGTCTCCCTCCATCACGGTGTCATTAGCAGGCTTGGCTGGCTGTTCCTCCAGTTGCTCCAGTTCTTCCAGTATGGTCTGAACATGACGGACTCCGTCCCGTCTTGCCTGCCTTACATCTGCACGACCCTCTGGGTCAACTGAGTCCAGTGCTAAGAGCTCTTTAGTCAGCAGTTCCTCCAGTAACAAATACTTCTTATCATTCTTCTTTCCATCAAAACATTTCACCTCCTGCTCCAGTTTAGCAACCCGTCCAACTATCTGCTGCACCTTCGCCAAGCCTGGATGGATTGGGCACTGCGCAGCCTGTTCGGGCTCTACTTTTACAGGTGGGACCTCGGTGGGGGCAGCTGTCACGTCCTGGGCCTCTTGTTTTGGAGGTATGTGAACTGTGATATCTGCTGTATGTTGTTGTGGGTGCTCTAGTTTCTGGGGAGGCTGGAACTGCTGCTGAGACTGCATTTGTGGTTCAGGCTGCTGAGGCTGTGGAGACATCGGAGGTGGTGATTGGTGGAAGTGTAGTGGCTGCTGGAAGTGTTGTGACTGCTGGGGCTGCTGAGGCTGCTGGAACTGCTGAGGCTGCTGGAACTGCTGTGGCTGCTGAGGTGGAGGCTGCTGGTAGTGTTGAGGTTGTTGAGGCTTTTGGATGTCAGCATCAGTGTGCATTGGCTGAGGGAGCTGTGTATTCTCTGGTTTCTGCTGTGTGCTTTGCTGTTCCTGCTCAATTTTCTGTGGTGGATCTCTTGTGATGATGTGCTGCTGAACCTTGGGAGTTACATAGAAATAATTAGCAAGTGTCACAATCTATACCTAAACATGATAAACATCAAGAAGAACACAAATGACACAAACACAAAGAAGATCAACTACCTGTGGTCTCTCTCCAAGCACCTGTGTTACAATGGGTGACTGGCTTCTAATGTGAGGTTGGAGGTGAATGGTAGCAGGATCGCGATGCTGGGTAAACAGTATGGGAGAAGCCCTTTCCCGGGGAGGCTGCATTGCTGCAGAGTAGCCAGGCCATTCATCCGCCTGAAGGCGGTGATAGGGCTGCTGGTGCTCTGAGTAGGGGACACGCTGAGAATAGACGGAGGGATTTAACTGAGCCTGTGTTTGTGTTTGGCCTCCTCCACCCTCATGGATCACCGGGATAGGGATGTAACCTGCTTGAAAACCAGTGCTGCTGGGCCGTGCGGGTTGATGATGCGGGACAGTATATACCTGAAAAATGAGAGATCAAATTGAAACAGTGAACATTCAGCATCTGTTTCCAACCTGCATACATTTGTTTTTATTCTCCTCTAAAACTAAAGTCCTACCTCTGATGTTTGTGAAACAGGTGAGCCGACCTTTCCAGGATCAGTTGAGCAGCTGTCTGAGGGTCCGTGTAGAGGCGATCTAGGCCTGCAGTGGAGCACTGGTGTCGGGGAAGGTGTCCGTCCATCTGTCCGAATACTCTGCGCCGTGGATGGCTGGATGTAGGAATAACATGGGTGCTGTTGCTGCTTCAGGTCTGCGCCTTCATGGAAAACTGGGATGGGAACGTAACCTGGGCGGAGAATGGGGTGTTTCATCTCCCTCACAAAGGTCTTCTGTGTCTCCTGAGGGCTCGGTTCTGGTGGTATGTTAGGTCCATTTGCTGAAACCTCTCTCACCTTAAACATAATCAGTAATATATTGATATGATTTCACATTTTAAACGATGGATATCAAGATCCTTGTCTCGTCTTTTGCGTTACATACTCAGGCAAACGCAAGTGACAACACACAACACAGTTAGATGACATTTAGTTTTACATTTTAGGCAGCATTTACATTCATTTAAGGTTCCTCCATGCGTTACCATAACAACAGTTGATAGAAATGTTAGTGAGTATTGTGGTTTCAAATACAATAGACACACCAAACTTGGCTGTCACGATTAACACTAATCCTCATTGGCTCTGATTAAATATTGTTCTATCTCTATTCTATACTCTGTTTTTGCCAGATCATTGACTTATTTTGACCAATTAAAATTCCAAAAACTATACAACTAAAAAATGATTTAATATTGTTGAGTAAAAGATGTAACTTTTTACTTTTATGTAGTAAATGATGAAGCTTATGCACTTGATTTAGACTTTAACTAAGTCCATCCAAAACACAACTCACCACTAACCTAGAGATGCATGTTTTAATAGGAAAGTGTTCTCAGTCATACAAAGGTTATAGGTGAAAACATGACATTTCCACAGAGTGATGCCAAAAGTATCACCTCTTTGAGTAATTGAGGAATAAAAAAAATAACCTGTGATGAACAGGGACCCCAGCCCATTTTCCAGTCAGACAACTGCTGTGTTTCAGTTTCACATTCTTCTCCCGAGAGTGACATCTATCTAGATTTCCACACACGATAGCTTGGCGCACCCTCCATACAAACATGATATTAGCTAATCACCATTATGTCATACATAGAGGGGGAGACAGGGAGCTGTTTTTCCTCCGCCCTTTGCAAAAATTCATGAGCAAGAGTCAATATTATTTTTGCTTTAACTTTTCTTTAAATAACAGTGAATGACTGGATTTCTTCATGGTGACAGTCTTCTTGACCACACGTAGTCTGATGAGAAACAGCACAAACAGCTCTAAAAATATTTGTATGCACAGGCTACATACTAGGAATCAGAGAAAAGCTAAATCCCAAAGCGGTGCTTACTATTGCAAGAAAAATAATTACAATATCACAGGGAATAATAATTTTGCAATAAATTATAAATAAGCCATCACAGTCCTGGGCGTCAGACACTGCAGGGCTCATGTTGTAAATTTCCACTGGCAGGAGTAAACGTTTTTCACTTTTTATTCTCATAGTGTACATAGTGACTGGACACCTGCCACTGACAGCTACTGAGAGCAACAGGTCAATTGACAGTTCAGCACTCTGCCACTGATATATGTGAAAAGTGGTCAAAGTTTGTCTCCAGCCGTTTGAACAAACACAGAAAGCCTACAGAACAAGAACTGCATTTATATGTAAGCCAGTGGTATTTTCCGTCAGAGGCAAAAGTTATGAAATAGCTGTGAACGACCCTTTGCCCTCTGCCATTTCAGTATGGGACACCGCACACTGCCAGCACCACTGCACCAATTTTATCCCCTGACAGCTGTGTCTTTCTAGCAGATTCGTCGGGACCCTAACTTTGGACAACAGTGGCTAAAGACTAGTACCAACTGGCAGCCTGCGAGGCTCACTTTCAGCCCACGGGCTTCCTCTGCAGACCTCTATCCTGTTTTCACAGCGTGTATTTAATAGAGCTGAATATGACAGGCAGCCTCAGCCATGCAGCATGAACGGGACCAGCCTCAATCCATGTAAGGGAAAAAGTTTAATATGAGCAGGACGTCGCAGTGTTTTCCGCCACGAAAAGACACGTTATTAAAATAGTGGACGCTCATCATAGGTAGTCCTTACATGCTGCAGGGTGAGTCATCGAGTAATAATAGTATTAGATCATGACACGGGAACATAACGGGGTTGATCACCCGTTATAATAGGCTTATGAGCTGTCTGTGAGGGGGAGGTGACGGTGCCAAACAAGGCCTATAGTCAACAAGATTAATATAACAGTGATGTAGCTCAACGCTGTTGCTGCTTTCACAACATATCGGAGCAAAAACACAGCGAGCACCACACAAACGCAGTGGTTACGGAGTTGTGCGGCCGTTAGCGGTCACCCGCAGCGAGCCAACTTTACGCCGCCGCTCTCTTACCTTTTTCGTGTCGTGTCTCGGGTCATTCCAGGTTGTCGTGCGATTGTTGTGATCCACAAAAAATGGCCATCCTGTCTGCGGGTCAATTTTCACTTCCCAGCCGAGCGGGAGAGGCTCGTTGTCGTTATTAGCCATTGTCAGAATCGGTGACTGTGCCTTCATGCCGTTCATGTTGCAGGCTGTCGAGTACTGAGACATTTTATACAGGCGACGGACGCTTTAAAGATTCCTTCAAGTGACGTGGAAAAGTGGGCTGGAAGTTTCTCGAAATAGCAGGGTTAGTGTCGGGGGTGGACAGCGCCGGGTACGGTGGCACGGGCTCTTAGACTTGTTATGTCGCAGACCCCCCCCCCCGCCCCCCAACATAGACACAGACTTGATCTCTGCGCTCTCATGTTAATATTTTCCCTCATTTCCCCATTTTCCATCGCCTTCACTGGGTGTGTGGTGCAGCGGCCGACTGGGAAACCTTCACCATGGACTCCAGTTGACCCCTGTGCCCTGGACCCCAGTTTGAGAGCCATTTCCTGTGTGTTAGACAAGGGAATCCCAAGCCTTTGCACGATAAAAGATTTCCCAAATAGATGTACTCAGACTCCCACATGATGAATCTCGTCCAAGGGAGCTCAGTCTGGGTTCTTCTGTGATTTGGTACACAATTGCATAACTGTGGTTCTGCTGTGATACAGAGTGGGCACAGTGACAGCTTTAATGACAGATCTTCCTCGATCACAGGACCACTCCAGTTCATCCCATTCCACAAGGGAAATGATAGTAAATTAGAGTCATTCTCACTTGGCTGGAGGTGATCTGAAACCACCACAGGTATTTTTAGAGATGCTCACATCAAGCCACAGTAGTTGAAGAAAATTGATTATTGTATTTTGGGCCCCTGAAAATGGTGAGAGAATTGATAATTAACAAAAATAGCCTGTAGAGCTTATTCCTGTAAACATAAACACAAATATCATATCATCTCTCTACATCCCCAAGACCAGGAATTTATGGAAAGTTGTCAGCTCTATAAATATTTTCCATTAGGAATATTATCAAAATGTTTCTGGGCTTTTGATGTACATTATAGAAGATACCTATAGGAGATAATGTATAAACCAGATTAAATTGGTATACTGTAGATCATCTTTTGAATCCTGTTGTGTGTGTACTAGAAACAAAACCATTTTGGTGACTAAAATGTGACTGTTAAATATATATGGATTACTATATTATTAGATATTTTTTTGTATTGTATTGTATTTATTTATACTTATTTTTGCTTTGGGAAAATGCTGCAGTCATCCATACAATGTTCAGTTGTATACTGATGGCATTGGTCAGTAGAATGATTAATACAGTGATAAATATCATTGACAAATGATTACAAGATTCTTCACAGAGTGCTGACGTTGTTGTGTCCAGAATATTTTATGACATATTTCCAGAATATTCACATGCACGGGGAGCATCTCTGGCTTTTGCAACCCTAGCAACCAACACTGAAATGCATCTGGTAACCCTCCCATTCTGACTTGACTCCATTCTAACGTGACTTCTGACAAAGTATAGATGTAAGTGTTACTCAGAACCACAAATCCAATTTGTCGATCATCATCCCATCTTTGATTATTCAATAATTACACAGGATGAGTTGTATGCATTAGCCAATAAACGCGACTTCAAAATAAAATCACCCAAATACTCGTCAATGCCATTATAGACTTTTTTGAGAATCTTGCCTTTGTCGCCCTCTAGTGCTACTATTAAAACATATACTGTACACTGTGGTAGAATACATGCCATATCAGATTAATTCAGATTTATACACCTCCCATTGTAATAATCTTTTTATTTAATAGTGATGATAATGATATGTATATTCATATTTGGCTAGTAAATGTCACTGAAGAAGGGTGTGTGAACTATTTGTTTCTTATAACAATTCTCACAGTTTGAAGAAATAATGTTTATCCATTATTTAACAAATGGTAAAACTGATCAAATAAATTACACGTGTTTACTGTAAATTGTCAGTCTGGTAATTTACGTACAATGTTGTGTTTGTACATAAAGATTGGGTAATGTATATTTAATCTATTGCCCCTTTGATACAATAGTTATAACCAAATACATTTAAATACACTGCTTGTTCAGTTAATAAAGCAGTCCACAAATCATGAATGTGTTATTCAACACGTTCTCACACTGTAGCCTTCACACTACAGTAGCCACCTTAGCTCCGATTCTAGAAAGGTCCCCTAGTTTCGAGCCACTGGGAACCGCCGAGCACCGGTAATTAAAACAAGCCTACCCTTGCGTACTACTTCAAAATAAAAGTGTCTAATGCAAATTACTTCCCGACACTGCCCAATGTGACAAAACGAATACTGAATGGTTTCGCCCTTGAGGCTTTATAGTTATCAATTATCCAATCAACCACGGCTAACAAAATGTCCCAAATAAATGTATAACTTTCACCGCTGAGACTGTACAAACGATGCCTTCTTGTCACTGACCTCATCGTGGCTTTTCCTCGCGCACGTTCTCTGGACTCCCAGCGTGACGTATGCCCTAGCGCCCGGTTAGCTAGCTTCTAAGCTAGTTAGCTAGTTGTTGTAGTTGACAGCGCACACTGGAGTCGGTTAACATTAGCTAACTAGCTTGTAACTAACGTTTTCTGCCCTGGTGACTGTCGGCAACGGCCATGGACGACGAAAGCCACCCCAAAACCCTGTAAGTATTTGTAGGTATTTTATTGTTATCGTTAGGTGTCGTTAGCTTCGCTAGCACAGGAAACCGGTTGCTAACCTAGCCACCCGTTGTCCTCAAACCTGGTGGAAAGTGCTCGACAACGTAGACTCTTATCGCATTATTAACACCAGGGAAGAAAATATAGGGGTAACTTGGAAAAATAAATCCTCTAATTTTATGTGCGTGGATGCAGTCGATAAACGTCGACGGCGGCAGCTGTCTAACAATAGTCGTTGCGCTGGGCCGGTTTATAAGTCAGTTAATCAAATGTAAATTCCGTCACAGTATCAATTCACCATCGCTGACCACTAAGTAACACTGGAAGTAAGCTGTCAGTTTTTCACCTATAGTATCATCCTCCATCAGAGCAAATCGTCACATGGACAAAATGTAACCGATTTCGCATAAAGACCCTCTGTTTCCTCCTTCAGGTATGTGGGAAACCTCTCCAGGGATGTAACAGAAATTTTGATTCTGCAACTCTTCACCCAGATAGGACCTTGCAGAAGTTGTAAAATGATCACAGAGGTAAGCATTTGCAATTGTTGTCCTTGAGAGCTGTTTCCATTTCCTTGTACGACCAAAGCCTAGTAATTCTCACGAAGAGGGTAATTATGTCCCACTTCTCGCCCAAAAGTTACCAAGACGTTTCACTTATAAGTGTATCCAAACTTTTGAACCACTGTACATGACTTTGTCCCTTGCAGCATACAAGCAACGACCCCTATTGCTTTGTGGAGTTCTTTGAACACAGAGATGCTGCTGCAGCGCTTGCAGCCATGAACGGGAGGAAGATATTAGGAAAGGTAGGCCAACCTGTCTGCTCTAAAATTAAAAGTGAGGTTAGGCAGTTCATCTTTTGTCAGAATTCCCTTGTGATCTTTGTTCTTTGTGTAGAAAATGTCTATATTTCCGTCTCTCTACTTTAACTTTAAATGTGAACTCTATGCTTTCAGGAAGTCAAAGTAAACTGGGCCACCACTCCAAGTAGCCAGAAGAAAGACACATCCAGTAAGTGTTTACCTATTGATTTTCTGCTCTGCTGAAATCAGAGTTTGCCAGAGAATAGTAAATGGTTTTTTGCTTTGTTTGTTGTTTGTTTTGTTATAGATCACTTCCATGTGTTTGTGGGTGATTTGAGCCCTGAGATTACCACAGAGGATGTTAAGGCTGCATTTGCACCTTTTGGGAAAATCTCGTAAGTTTTTACTTTGAAAGTATGTTTCTTTTTATGTGTGTGCTTTAATTTAATTGATAAAGTGCCTGCATATTTGTTTTTCAGAAGTTGGACACTATAAAGATACTTTCAAATAATACATTGTAATCTTTGGAAGTTGAAAAAAACATCTGTGGCCATGTTTACATGCATGGGTATTGACTGAATGTTGCATATAAAATGTATATTTTTAAAAAAAAATAGTATATATTGTAAGAAAGTATGCACTAAACGGACATCCTGGAGGTTTTTGTTTCTCCTCAACAGTTCTCAAGCCACTGTCGAATTCCAAATGAATGCATTCATTTCATGATTAAATGGTTATAAAGGTTTGATATAATAGAAACACTGGGACGCATTAGTGTCATAGGGGTCAAGGGGCTGATGATAAACTTCAGTGTCCCACGATGGACACTTCCCAGGGGCCTCTCTTACATGTCACTCTGGTTCTCTCTTTCCTCTTTCCCTCATTTCTCTTGATTGCTATGCAACAAAGGCATAAAACAGCTAGCAAAGATCATTGAAGTATGAATATTGAGAATCAGATTTATAAACTGTAAAGGGGAGACAAAAGCTTGCATTTTACGAAACAGTCTAAATGACTAGGCAGATGGAAGTCATATTGATTGATAATCACGGTTAGTATTATATGCACACCTTCCTGAGAGATTAAATTAACCGGTTGGCAGACTCATATATAAGCAGGTGTTTAGAGGTTGACAAATATGGTGTGTGTGTGTTCAAGAGAAGAGCTTCTTTTATATTTCATCTTGATATATTATTTGTCACATTTGTAATTCATAATGTACATCCATGCATGTAAACATGGTTAGTGATGAACCAAATACTTAATCATCACTTAAAAGTCGATATCAGAATGGACTGGACCTCTTTTCATCAGATGTATTGCAATGTTTTTAAAAGTGCTCTTGACAGATTGGAACAAACTGGTTTAAGTTATTAATACCAACACCAGCCCTGTAGGTTATCAAGTTCTGTATTGTAGATATTAACTTGTGGTCTATGTATTGTGCCTCTGTTTTTATGACTGAAATTTGAGCTTTTAGCATACTCTTGCTTTTCCTTGCATATTTAGGGTGTGGTAAGTAAACTGTACAGTATGTCAGCAAAATGTAAGCTGTGTTTATGAACGTGAACAGCTTTTAGTTGTGGGTCTCAGTGAAGTAATAGCACTTTGGTTATTTTACAGAAATGCTCATAGGATTGGACAGGAGCTTGAAGGCTAACAGCAAGGAACTGTGCACTCTGGAGACACAGATGTAGTTTTTTTTCTCTATTTATTCCATTCTTTCCATATGTCTTTATTTGTAGTTGCTGCTATGTATTAACATGACCTAGCTTAGATTAACAAACTCCAATACTTAATGTATTCCTCTAAATCTATGTTTAAATTGTCTCATTTGATTTGCATAGTGTTGTTTGTAGTGTAATGATCCTCTTCCAAAATTACTGAAAATGTCAATTTCTCAAAATTTGCAGCTCCCCATACTCCATACTCCATATTGGTGGTAAAGAATTGACCAGGAAAAATAAAGAAATCTGTTAACAGGCCATGTATGCCGTTTAATTCCTTTTTTCTCTTTTGATATTTTCTATATTTCTATTTGTAGGAAGAGCACCAACAGCAGATTTTAAGAATGCATGGTAATCCATATAATCTGTTCCTATGTGAATTTAAATCAGTAGCCTACTGTTGAGAGGATTGAACAAAAAGTGGTGCTCTAGAGGCAAGGATCGATTAATACATCTGAATTTACTTAAAACAATACTGTAGGCTGCATGTATTTGTACTATGTTTTTTGTCTTCAAGTCTTGCTTTGAAGTTACATTATGAGTCAGTGCTCAGTACAAGGCCATGATAGCTAATATACCTTAATGTAGGACAGAGTAGAGGATTCACAGTTCAGTGTGTTTTGCGTGGTTCCTTTTTTAGTTTGAAGCCTTCAAACTGAAAAGTGTACTGAAGCTGTTTAAACGTCTCCCTGCAGGGATGCCCGTGTTGTGAAGGACATGGCGACAGGCAAATCAAAGGGGTATGGATTTGTGTCCTTCTACAACAAACTGGTAAGGCTCCAGTGCAAGAACACAGACTGAAGGTTATTTCTATTTTCTGTTTATTACCTTAAATTTAAAGCATTTACTGTAATGAAGGAATTAATCATTTACAATAATGAAGGAATTAATCATAATCATAGTCACAACTACTTCAATCGTCTAACATTGCAGTTCTTATTTGCCATCCCCATTTGAACCTTTATGTAGATTAACACCAGTAATACATATTTTGACAACTGATTTTGGTCATCAATAAACTTTAAGAGATCAATCATATCCAGTGGCTGATTGTGTTTGATTTGGGTTTGTAGGATGCAGAGAATGCCATTATTAACATGGGGGGACAGTGGCTGGGAGGACGCCAGATCAGGACCAACTGGGCAACGCGTAAACCACCAGCTCCAAAGAGTGCCCAGGACAGTAAGTTTAAAAGTCTATATCAACTGTACAGCCACTAAAGGGGGGTTGGGGCTCCTCTCACCACAGTGTAAGGGTTAGCACATTCTGTGCTGTGGTCTGATATCTATTGCACCTTTGTCATTATTTGTAGACAGAGTCCAGTGAAGTTATATAATGCACGTGTCCAATGAGCCAGAATAATAGAAAACTCCTTTGTGGGTGTGCAGGACCCTCAAAGGAAATTTCACCGTTCAACCTGAGATGGGTGGATAGGGGGGACAAAATTAGATTGCAGAATCTTGGCATTGCATTTGGAAGATATCTACACACCAGTGTTGTGAAAGATCAGTTATATGGTTATGATGAAGACATCGGTAGAAGCATTCAATGTTTATCTTTCACAGCTATTGCAAATAGGGTGAAGAAAAGTTGAGGTAATTTTGGCCTATGTGTTTTTTATTTCAGATGGCTCCAAGCAGCTGAGGTTTGACGACGTGGTGACTCAGTCCAGTCCACAGAACTGTACCGTGTACTGTGGAGGGATCCAGTCAGGATTATCAGGCAAGTGTCATGTTCTCAAAAGATGCCATTGTTGGGGCACTTAGTCATACTGCACCAGTGATCTGATTATTTCCCAGACACATTACTCACACAGCCCGAGAACTGACCACAGGAACATTTTCTGTTTGTTTCAGAACACCTCATGCGGCAGACCTTCTCACCTTTTGGTCAAATTATGGAAATCAGAGTTTTCCCAGAGAAAGGATATTCATTCATCAGGTACAGTCTCAGCCCATTGCAGCATTTGGCCTCTAGATGTCAACACAAACACATTGCATGACTGAATGACAGGCCAGTTCACGCTTCACTCATTGTCAGTGGCCTCCTCTGTTATGCTTGTCCTCACTTCAATACAGAGGTTTAATGCTCTGTGTTGCGTGATAGAAATGCTGTGAGATGGATTTTCCTGCTAATCTGATGTTTCCCTGTTAAGGTTTTCCTCCCACGACAGCGCAGCCCATGCCATTGTTTCAGTAAATGGCACAGCCATTGAAGGGCACATCGTGAAGTGCTTCTGGGGCAAAGAATCTCCTGACATGGCAAAAAATCCACAGCAGGTAGAAAGTGTCACTAATAACAAAACTCATTTTAGATTGAAAGAAAATGTTTCAGTGGATATTTATGCACCTTTTAACTGTTACAGTCAGTGTCTTAACAAGGGCACTTTGACACTCAGTGATTCAGGGCTTAAATTATTGTGTATACAATGAAATTGAAATAGACATAGAGAAAAGTACATTTCATTTCCTTATTTATTTATTTCCCTTCCTCATTTATTGGTATGACCCTCTTGTTGTAGCATTTGTGATATTATCTGCTCCTGATTGAACATGGACATCATATCTAAGCAGCTAAGATATGTCTTGACTTTGCTCTCTTGATTCCACTAGGTTGAGTACAGCCAGTGGGGGCAGTGGAACCAAGTCTATGGAAGTCCACAGCAGCAGTATGGGCAGTATGTGGCCAATGGGTGGCAAGTTCCCTCCTACAGCATGTATGGCCAGACGTGGAACCAGCAAGGATTTGGTGTAGAGTGAGTTTTATTCTGTAGTGTTTAGATTTACAAGACTATATTGATGTTTTACAACATAGCTGATCTTTGTACACACTCACCACAACCATACTAGTGAGGTATTTGTGGGGTCTTCACAGGCAGTCTCAGTCACCGGCCTGGATGGGAAGCTTTGGATCTCCGTCAGCCCAGGCTGCAGCCCCACCTGGTCCAGTCATGTCCAACCTGGCCAACTTCAGCATGGCAGGATACCAAACACAGTGAGCTGCCCCTGACCTAAGTGTAATACCAAGGGGAGTTTGTCAACTCTTTAGACCACATAGCACTCTTTTATCTGGACAGCTGCTCTGTTAAAAGAAGGGTGGGGGCCATATTCACAAAGCCTTTGTAGCTAGTAGTTGCTCCTAAGCCAGTTTAACAAATATGTTTTAAATGACAATGTTTGTTTCACTTTTTAAAAGTTTATTTGATGATAATTTATAGTTATGTTATGGAAAAGTGCTCTTGGGCTTCTGAAGTGAAGCCAAACCAGCCGTCTTTGTCTGTCCAATAGATGTAGTGGAGGGACATACCAATCTTTTGAATGTTTGCCCAATGAAAAACATACCTAGTATGTGACAAGAGGATTTGCAGCATTAGCGTGCTAACAGACAGGTTGTTTAACAGACACAGAAGCTCCTCTCATCACACATTATGTAAAATTATCCAGCGGGCTAAACCATCAGAAAGTCAGTGTGGTCCTTCAAAACCGCTTATAAGCCCCTCAAAGTTAAATGTAAACAAAATCAGAAAATTGTCATTTAAACATAACAGCGGAGTTATTTTATGGAGCTAAAAGCACACTTACTACAAGCCATCATGTTGCTCTAGCAGCTGGATTAAAGTCCCATGAGACCTCAAAACTTCACAACGTTACTATTGAATTATTATACAAAAGCAATATCTGCTCTCAGTTTGCCTTCATGGTGTCATACTATATTAAAATGTGAGTGGGGAGTCATTTGTTACAGGTTCTCAAAATGCTTATTCACCTGTCATACTGGGGGCATTTTTCCATCATTTTCTACAACAGAGAACAAGCATCCAACCAAGTCTTCATGTGTCGATGAGTTCATTTCTGTCAGTTTTTAAAACAGCACGCGTGTTGTACAGGTAGAGCAGGTATGATCAGCTATGATGAATTAGTGTGGCAAACTGCACTGAGCCACAAGTATGAACCAACCTACTAATGTTGGTCTGGGCTTCGCTTCAGCTCGTACAGTGTGTAAATGTTTAGTCCTGTTTTGTCATATTAATGAAAATGCTTTGTGAATAGAGGCCCGGGTTCGGTAGTACTTCTTTCTGTACACTATTTGTGTACAGCAGTGGCTTTAAAGGGGACTTTGACTTGAGGTGGTATCTCTTGGGTAATTTTTGTGTACAAAGAAACATTTCACCTACACAGCTCTCAAAGCAAAAAAAAAAAAAGTGTTTTTCATGTTTTGTATCAGAGTGATCAGCATGTTCTTTGCAGACTTTTGATGGATTTTAGTTTACACCTTAATGTAGCCTAGAGTGGACTAATTTATAATCCTGTGTCTCAAGGGAAAGGCTATAGCACATGCTCTCTGTGTAAAGAAAATATTGTAAAAACAGCGTAAATCCCCAAACTTTGTAAAGGTAACAGACGCTGTGTGCTGATTCTGGGGCTGGTTTCCTAGAGGAATATTGAATCTTAAATATTTTCTTCCTTCTTCCTTCCTCTTGTTAACCTCAGCTGATTGATAGTCATCTATTTCTAATGGCTGTGAGAGTTTGCAAAGAATTGTAGACATCATTTCGTGCCAGAACCAGCCCCTAATGACATTGCATCATATTTTATATCATTCAAAATGTTTTCTTTTGTTTGTTTGTTTGTTTTTTTCTTTTTTTGTCATCACACCCCTGTCAAGACAAACTGTCAACTGTTTCAGGCTTATGATGAGTAGGGATTGTTTTATTCATCAGGGCAGCAGGTAGTTGTGCTGCTCTCAGTGCATTTACAGATTTTTTTCTATATACCCCACATGAACTATTTAAAAATCACTGGAAAATTGTGACAAGAGGATTTCTTAAAGACATCCTGCCATTTGGATTTATTTGAACATGTGCCATTTTGTACAGTGTACTACACTCCTGAGCTCACTGTTTTTTTTCCCCCCGTCGTATTAGCCAACATACATGGTCATGTTTTTGTGTGTTTGTCAGAGCTGGGGGTTGTTCATCTAACAGAACAGGGTCATATTGGCTGAGAGTGTAAATACAAAACCATGATCACAAACCTTCATGAAACTCGAGAAGTGATGTACATACTGTAGGTAGAACATTATGAAAGAATGCCATCATTAAATATCAGCAATATAATTTATGCATAAGCCTTAATTGATGTGTTAGTAAATTCACATTCAATGTGTTATTTCCAGAAGCTCCATCACAGATCTAAATTCTTTTCCACTGTGGATTTTCCCATTTTTAAGTTTGTGTGCCATTTTGAGAACGTAGCAGCAGGCGGATGAAGTTTCAGCTTGAACTGCACGCTTACGACATGTAATATATTTCTTGCTTAAAATAATGAATGTAATTGCAATTTGCTTTTATGACAATAATCCATGTAAGTTGAACAACAGAAGTGATGTTTAATAAACGGATGAAATCTTTTTTTTTTTTTCCATTTAACGGAAAACCTCAAGTCACTTCAAATAAAGAAACATTTTAACCTGATTGTTTGATGTATTTATTAGAGGTTAATAAAATGGGCTTTTACACTGACATTCTGACAACAAAGCATAAACTCACTGTAAATTGATGTCTTGACAGTAACTCTACCAGACACAGTAACATTTATTAAACAGAGGCTTTGATATTTGTCCCATCAGAATGACAAATTCACTACACAGCACGTGTTTTCTACACATTTTCTCACAAGTCTCTCCACCCTTTCTGTTCTGCAGTAATGTTGAAAGACATAAAAGATTTTATAACCTTCAGTCACCTTGGATAAAATGTTCCAGATCCAAGTACTTAGTATTAAATATAGACCTGGTTTTTATGAAGGGCTGTTGACGTTTTGGACTTTTGGACAAAGTAAATTCATTAAATGATGTATTGCACACAACATATATATTAGGGGATTATTCTGAAGACGTCTCTCTAAACTGCAGGAGTGTGACAGCTTTGCAGGAACGGGATAAACATTGAATGACTAAAGCAAAACAAACATTCAGTTAGTCTGATAAATGGCATATTGCACCGCCTAATCTTGGATTATATTGCACAGATGTCCTTGTTCTACCCTACTCTGGAGACAAATGAATATTACACAACACGTAACAATATACAGATTTACATTCAAGTCTCATCTACAGTACAACATTGTGGGCTCCAATAAATCTGAGGTGAAACCAGTGTATTATATTAGCTCTAGTGAAGCTTCTCTAGTAAACCAGGAGATTCAAAAACATATTTACACAGTATTTACATGGCTGAGTGCGTCAGCCATACTGTCAGTAGTGTGTTGTTGATCTGAATGCCTAACTGTTCAGTTACCTGAAGAATCTGTCAGTTGAACATTAGAAAACTACTTGTTAGGATTGACCCCACACAGCCTTGTGTGTCAGCTGACTTCCAGATAACCCCTGATGCTTTTCCCAGAGGTTAATCACATGTGACAGTCGTATGTGGAGTTGGTGTGACCTGCTGGTCTCCTGGAGGACAGCTCAGCCCTCGTGCTCCTGTCCACACAAACCAGGACACTCCCGTCTGAGGCAGTCTCATCACTCTGCACAGGGGGAATTGAAAATGAAATAATTTGTATCTGTTAGAAGATTTGCTGGTATTTACAGCATCATTGTACCTTAATTACAGTTGTTACACAGCTTGAAATATACTGTTAGTCTGCCTCCTGGACTCATCATCCTGAATATTTGCAAGGTGAAACTACCTCCTACAAAATCTTCAATTTCAAAGTTAAAAGACTTGATGAAATGAGGTTTTTAAGAATAACTGTAAGCCATTTCTGTACTCACCTCATGACTGTACACAGACAGTTTCCCTGCTCTTTCATTCCCTTTGGCTTTCTCTTGCAATCCCAGTTTCTCCACAATCAACTCCATCTTGCCTGCGATGTCGGCCACAGAGCTTTCAAGATGGAGAACCTGTCGAGCCAGTCTGTCATGGGGGAGAAAGGTCGTTGAGATTTTGGTTAATGTTTGTTAATATGAAATTCATTTAGTGAACGTGAATTTATGTCACAGGTTCAATGTAAAAACCTGTCTCACTTTAGAAACTGTTCCCGACCGACCCAGGTTTGATCAGAGTGGTTCTTCTTGTCATTGGTGGTCACAGGAGGCTTCTCTTGTAATTCTTTCTCATAATTCATCCCAAGGTTGTTGAGTTCAGCGCTAAGAGCATCCTGAGGTAAGAAAGGAGAAGCATGAAAACACAGATTTTTCTGTGCTTCACTCTAAGATTGATTTAAATACTGTGCAGTTAGAGAGAAGTTCACCACTTCTCCCCTGTGAAAGTGGGTGGAGTGATTTAGAAGATGACACAAACCCTCTTTTGCTCCAGCTCAATTTTCATCCTCTCTTGTTCGTCCTCGTCTAGAATTTGGTTCCCGTCACGGTCAAAACGGGAGAAAGCTGCAGAAATTTCATGATCAGCATGTCCCATCCTGTGAGATCATCAGAGAGGTGAGGGTTACATTAAACACCCAGGTCAGCATGTGCTCCTTCTGTCCACCTGATATAACGTCACTTACTCCTTTAGAGTTTCTCTGAAGTCCTTGAATTCAATTTCTCCAGATCCAGACCGTAGTGCCTTCTGGACATCTGATATTTTCTCCTTTTTGAGTTTCAGCTTCATAAATGTCTTCATATAGCTCTGAGGCACAAGGAGAAAGCAGATGGTTTGTAACTCTCAGAAGATTTTACTCTGTTTTACTCTATTACTCTTTACCTGTTTGATGATGTCCGTAATCTGCAGCTCATCTTTTTGAGATGAGAGCTCCTCCTTCACCTCAGTGTATGTGTCATTAATGATGGCCAGAAACATGTTCTGAGGAACAAATGTATGAAACGATGATGTGACTGCTCTTTTTTAAATGATTTTATAATACAGCAGATTTTAAAATGTGGAATGACTTACCAGCAGAACAAAGAACACAAAGAATACATAGGTGACAAAGTAGATCGGCCCAAGGACTCTGTTTGCTCGGTCAATGGCATCATAATCAAAGTCTCCGAGAATAATCCTGAACTGTGTGAAGCTGCAGGAAGAAAAAGGGAGAGATATTAAATAGTTGATGATGCGGTGATTTAAACGTGACCTGCTCAGCTGCTCACATGCACTTACATGCACTTGACAAAGGTGCTGAAGGTTTCAACCTCTGTCCCAAAGAGCAAATATCCAAGCTGAGCATAAGCGAAGAAGACGATGAAGAACATGACTGCAAATCCCAAGATATCTTTAGCACATCGACCCAGCGTGGAGGACAGCTGCGTCATTGTCTTGTTAAAACTAATATACTTGAAGACCTACAAGGACAAGAAGAAAGCAAGCTTTGTTTGGGATGATGCCCGAGCCGGACCATGTTTCGAAGTGCTGAGCTGAAGTGAGAAGTGTCTGTGCTTTACCTTGATCCACGCAAAGAACAAGTTCACAGCGTTCATGTTGTTGTACTGTGTTTGCCAGAATGCCAGAAATTCAAAATCAGCGTAGATATCAGGGTTTTCCAGCAGTTTGCCAAGTAAGTTGTCCACTTTGATAGTTCGGAAAACATTGAATATGATGGCAACAATGGCGAGCTGGGAAGAAAGAGGATGACATTTCTAGCCAAAGCAAACCAGAGACAGAGTCCTGTCTGAATCATTTAAGAAACATGTTTTTTACCATACCATAATGACAACAACATCTAGTATGTTCCAGATGCTTTTGAAGTAGGACAGCTTGTGTATTCGCACTTCAAGTATCTCCTCCACAACATAATAGAGGATGAATAAACAGAAGACGACCTCACAGCCGAGGATGAAGAAATCCCAGTAGGTGATATAGCGAATCAGCCGGACCGTTCTGATCTGGTAGGAAGGGATTGCTCCACCGGTCGCTGGGAATTCAACCAGTAACCTGAAACAAGCAGATGACAAATCGGCCAACAAATGGTTTAAGGCTCAGTCAGTGAATGACTAAGTTGTGCTGCTTACCTGATGACACAGAACATGTTGATGTTCGCATTGTAAGTGGAAAAGTCGATGAAAGCCGCTCTGGATCCTCGGTCCAGCCAAAGGTTGTCCACCAGCTCCTGCAGTATGATGGCACTCTCCTCCTTAGTCCGACTCAGGTCTTGGTAGAATCCTGCACCACTGTAGGTGGTCAGCAAACCCCAGTGAGAGGAACCCTGCAGCTCTTTCTCTGTGTGGTAGGTCCAGCTGCATAGACACAGAGGAGGACAAAAACAGCTGAGAAAAGGACTAAACTTTGCTGCACTTCTTGAACATAACAGTGTCAGAGTGGCTTACGCAGTGCCGTTAATAAGACCAAAGCTGAGCTCTTGCTCCTTCTTCTCATTGTAGACATCAAAACATCCCTTGATCTCATCTTGGAAGTCATCGTGGACCTTGCAGGAGTTGTTCTTGATCTTTATCTGCCTCATCCTGGGGACTCCCAGCAGCATGTTCTCATAGTAGATGAAAGACTGGTCCCCACTGTCCAGTGACTGGTTATTGTACCATTTAGTCCAGTAGAGACCGTCCAGTAATGGGCCCTGGGCATACTGTGTACATAAAAAGATGTTGGATTCACACAGAGTCAATTTCATATTTGTATTTCTCACTGTGGTTGCCATGGAGGAATGGATATGGTGGGAAACTCACAGTCCAGAAGTCAGCCATGGTGCCAATGGACTGAAACTTAACTCCACTTTCACCGGCTGTATTCACAAACAGGTCCGTAATGGCTTTAGTGTAATAGTAGGTGCTCGAGCTGGTCATGCCGTATGTCACTGAAAGACAACGTAAGCGCACTGTTGATGTCCGATGCTTGATCCCTATCTGGCTTTGCTCAGGTTCAGCTCTAAACATTGCTCCATTCAGCAGTCCAAGATAAGACAGCCCAGAGGCAGACGTGCAAAGCCTCATTGAAGACATGCTGTTTGGCTGTGTTTATGTCACAGCCATCAAATAGATTCAGATTAGAGGCTGTAATTTGTTTGAAGAGAGAGCACACTGGCCTGACACAAATAGCCTCATCAAACAATGTAAATCTAACTCACACAAAGCAACAATGGACGAGGCCTAATGCTCTTATCACTAAAAGGCAAGAGAACAGTGCCCATGTCCTTTTCACTCCTGAAGCTCAGCTGGACAATGCCTTTCAGGCAGATGGATGGGAAGGGCATTTGTGGTAGGCATTAAAGCAGGGTAAATCAACAGTCCAAGTGCCCTATACAGTAACATCCTGCTAAATGGAGGGCAGCAATCAGCACAGCTAAAAACAAATAGTTTGAAGTTTGAAAAACAAAAAAAATCACTGATGTGAAAATAGACTGTAATATATCAGGTGTTTGTCAGACATAGAGACACATTTTAAATCTCTTTATGGGTCATTAATTTGTCAGAAGAATATTTTTGTGGAATCAGAAATTTCACCAGGTTTCATGTTACAAACTAAATCCAGACAAGTCTTAAAGTGAAATGTAAACCTAAACCAAGTTCAAGCATGACAACTTTCCTTCTTTAATGCAGAGAGACACTTTGTCAAATGTTTACAAGAGGAAATACAATGTATTACTTGCAAATACTGTCTGACTAGTGAATTCGACATGGTGTTAAGGTCAGGACTGATTCCAAATTCATCCAGTAAGAGCAGGATACATATTTTGGATAATGTGTGCATGACACTTACAGAGGCATATGTCCACCAGGAACACCAGATAGACCAGTAACTCTCGTAGTGTGGTTCGGACAAACAGCTCTCTGTTGTTGGAGGTGTTTTCGGTCAATGTTGTGCCCCACAACCCTACACAAAAATAACAGTGCAAGTCATCAGTCATGTCATCATGATGCAGATGTATTTTTATGAAGTTCTGTCATTGAAGAGTCACGTGTTAAAGGAAAGAAGATGGTTTAGAGACATTTTCAGTTAAAGAAACACTGAGACATCAGTAGATTTTGCAGGTGTTAACTGAAGCAGCACCAAAGGAAGTCTCTAATGGGATTCATTTTTTGGAGGTTGATCAATGCTCATGAATCCAGTAGTACAGTTGATATTCAAAGCAGTAATATAGTGATAATATCCTTAGGGTGAGTTCATACCTTTGATAAAAGAGCAGCAGCCTCTTTTCTTCCCCAGACTTTGCTCAGAGGACGCCGGCTCCTCTGGTGGCTGGTGGAACGGGCCGGGGGTGTCCAGTTTGTAGATGCTGTCCATGGAGCCCTGGAAGAGAGGCTGAGGGTTGTAGATGGTGTTGACCGCACGTGGAAATGGTGGAGGGGAGCCACAGAAACCCTGGTTCACCCAGCCACCATTGCCCATGGCATCCAACTCGCACTCCACCTGCCCGGTCAGGTGGCTTTCAGCCCGGTTGTTGAGGCACTTCATGCTGTGAGCCGCTGGCGTTTGTCAGACCTGCTGCGGTTTAGGTCAGAGGAGAAAGTGAAGCAGAGTGGTGCAGGCAGCTTCTGAACACCTGCTGGAGGGACCATTATAAAGAGCTGATGACATAAGCTCTGTGGAGGGAGGAGCCGCTGGTCTTCTGCTGCAGCTTTTGTAGCCCTGAGATTGAGACAAAGTTAAAACATGTTGGTTTGGTGATGCTGTAGTCAGTGTTGACATGATTGTGTCCAGTTGTGTTAATTTCAGTGCAACACTTTCAACCTTATTTTGGTGAGTGGCACAGTCAGTGCTACCATTAAACAACAAGAGCTCATATGTAGTCCTGAGCTCTTTCAGTCATCGTTACTCTGCTGTGACAAGTATCTAAAATCTGCTGGAAGTGTCCAACAAGAGAATGGGAGGCTAAATAATTCAGCAGATAGAAGACATTTTAATTTGTTTTGCCCTCTCAGTTACATACATGCTGAGCACATTGTTGTCACTATTGATTAACAGCTCATCTGGTGACGCGCTCCTATTGAGGAAATCAATTAATTGCAAGTCGATTAGATTTTCTGTCACCAATTGTTCACCGGTCACCACTGAATTAATGAAGAGCGTAATTGCAGTGTCACCCATGGTCTCCGCCTCATTACCGTTCTGCACTTTTGACTCTGACGTCTATTCATTTTTGACATGCCAACTGTCAGAGAGCATTTTATTAGATATGCAAGCATTCAACGTGGCGTATGAATCATTAGGACCATCTGTATCAGTGTTTGGCACCTTGTCCGTCAACCTCTCCTGTCCACTCAGCAAGCCCCTTGCAGCCTTTTTCTTGTGTTAAAGTGTTGAGTGACTAGTTCAGCAGATGTACACTCATATGTTTGATTTTCGTTTTATCTTTTTTCTGCAGTATGATTTGATATATGATATCCCTGTATATATTTATTTTTGTAGCTTTTCATGCGTGTGTTTATTTTGTGCAGCAGTGCATTAAATCAAACAGGCTGGAGCATGAGATAGATCTAAAACCAAAAAACAAGAAAAAAAGAAAAATACAACACATAATTTCACATGTTACAACCCAAAACAACTGCATGCTCATTAGATGTGTGTAGTCTTTGGACAATACACTTCATGCACTGCTGTAGATGTCCTCCACTTAATGCAGAGTTTGGGTCCAGCTATGGGCCTTCATGCCTGAGCGGCTCTGAACAGAGCGATTACACACAGCCATTACCACACAATAGAGTTTAATTTCTGCTCCCCCGCTGAAGCCGTGGCAGGATCTGGTACACAGGCTTCCTTAATCTGCTGCGGCTTGTGCCACCATTCAAACTTTTTCAAATCTGTAACAATCACTTTTCAGTGGCCGATGATTGCCATTTAAATCTGTAGCTGTGTTGGCTCCAACAATGGACGGTCCGCGGATCATGTGGCAGCTTTCTCTCTGCGTACTGTGCTGTAGCAGACTCCAAGAGGTGGTATTTCTACTTAGGAAATTTGAGAATGAAATAATTGAATGATTATACTATTCACTAAAAAGGAGTCTATTTTAAATGTTTAAACTTTGATCATCCCACTGACGTAACAGTGTCTTATCTCAAAACACAGGGGCTCTGGACAAAAGCGTGATTTATTCCCCTGACACGACCTGCCATCACTCCTACTGAGAGCCTGACACAGCAGACAAAGAATGTGCTGTAAATGACTTGTTCTCAGTGGTGACCTCCGCTCTCACAGCAGATAAAAGTGAGGGCTTAATTGCCAAGGGTTTCTAATTAGAGGACTTCTTAAAATGAGAGAAAGGGCAGTAAAATGTATCATTATTGCCTAAAATTAAACTTTGCTGAATATCAGGGTAATATTTTTGAAAAAGATTCAGAAAATGTAACGTATCTAACGAGATGGGACTGTAAGGAACCAGAGCAAAGACTTTCATATAAAATAGTTTTTTATTTTTGATCAAAAATTATAATTCAACAAAATAGAGGTCTGCGCGTGAAAAATAACATGATATTTTTCAGCTCTACAAACATGTACACTTTGAAAAAATAGTTACATATTGACTTCAACTAAGACAACAATGATTTTCTCAGGATCCACTGAACATTGCACAACATTTTAGGGCCATATCAAAATAAGTGACAAAAGTTACACCATTGCCTGTATCTTCAGTACAATCTAATGGTCATTATAATGACGCTACACTTCTCTTATTGCTATACTCTGAACAAAAAGATGCTCAACATTGCTGGGTGTCCTAGCAAAAAAAATAAATAGGACTTCAAACTAAAACAGAAGCCTTTTCGATTGTCATTATCATTACTAGATAAATACAAAATGAAAATAATGCAATACAAATGTATTTACTGTCTCCTAGACTGGAGGAAGGATATTCACAGTCACCCACACCCAACAACATGACTGATTAATACGTGGCAGCAGTTTATGCGTGGACCTGATGTCCATCGAACTGATAGGAGAAGGATGAGTGGATGTAGTCCTGTTCACCCGGAGAGTCGTACCTCATGAGGCAGGAGTAGTTCTCAGGCTGCACACAGTCAAACTGCAGGTCCAGCCACTGCCTGTGAGGAGCGTTGTGCCTCCTGGCATCAGTCAGGATCCGGTTGAGGGCCATGATGTAGCTGAGGGCCATCTGCAGGGTTTCATACTTGGACAGCTTTTTGTCCTGGCCCCACTGTGGGACCACTTTACGCAAGCGATCAAAGGCTGTGTTCAAGCCCTGCATCCTCTTCCTCTCTCTGGCATTGGCCGCCATCCGTCGCCGCGTGGCCGTCTCAAACTTCTCTGGGCTCTTGGAGTCTACTTCTGAAGATTCGGATCCAGAGTCAGTGCAGCTGGGTCGACGGGATTTCATGGCTTTTTGTTTGAAGAATCAAACCAGAGATGGTCCTCAGATCAGTGAGACTCAGCTGTGAGTCAGCAGGTCCGTCAGAGAAGTTTCCAGTTTGGTTTCAGGGTTCCTCAGAGGTTCCTCTGTGTTACAGCCCAGCTGATATCCACACTGTCCTGTGTGTTGAGTGTCAGATGTGTGTTGTTACCCCAGATAGTGGACAGTCTTAAGAGTCCAAGGTGTCTGTGATCCTGGAGACAGTGAGGCAGCAGCTTTTATAGGACGAGCAGATGAACAGGTGGCAGCAGGTGGAGTCCCTGCCCCCCCGCTCCCCAACCTCAATATTGCTCATACAGAAACCCATACAGACTCATATACACCCACACCCACTCTCCACACCCACACACACACACACACACACATACACACACAGGCATGTATATGCACACTCAGCACACACACAAACAAGACCTTAATGAAATTCCAATTATCTTGGGCTGGGCTCTCTGGCCGTGGCTTCACTCAGAGCCATGTGTCACAAACACCAAAAGTCTACCATCTGGTAGCTCGGCTCACCACAGCTGATGGTGCAAACAAACTTTAAAAGACCAGCACTGTGGATGCTCCACTCTTTAACTTATTCCCACCAATCAATTAAATCACCAAGAACCTTGTAATTAACAATTCATGCTTGAACTCTTAATTAAGCTTTAATGTAAAGAGAATATGATAAATAATGTAAAATAAACCAGGTTTTAGTAGAACTCAAAACAACATCATCAAAATGGCAAAATAAAAGCACCAGCATTATTTTTTGAACAATGAGTGTGAGTATATGAGTGTTGTCTTAACATGTCCCATCATCGTTTCTTCATCATCAACTTCTTCCTCCAAAATCTATTAGAGAATATATGTATAAGTTTTAGTAAATTTACAGATTAAAGATGAGTTACATAATCCATCAAGAAGTCTCCTTTCACTTCTCATGTAACTGGTCTCCATATGACAATAACCATAATCTGAGATTAGCCTGAGGCAACAGAAGTGTAAGTGTGGCCTGTAACCTGAGGGATTTTAGCACCACATCAGGGGATTATGAGTCTCTGACAATATGGACCAAGATGGTGTAAAGATCATACTGCATGGTCCCATGGTTTGGGGAGAAACATGAAACTTCTTCTACTCTATATCTTGACAGTGTAAGGATGTTTTATCAGTGCCGTGCTCTTAATGAATCACAGTATGTGGGATGCATTAATGTTCCTGATGAAGAGGAGACCACATGTGAAATAAATAATTGATCTGTGTAGTGGTCCGAGAAAATGAGACAGACAGAATAATTTGTCTGTCTGTCCTCTCCATCTGCCCACATTGAATTCTGTAATACAGGAGGATCGTCTCCTCTGACACACACACACACACACACACACACACATGATTTACTGTTACTCAAAACCTTCATAAATAATGTCCTTACTGTATTTTAACAATACACTGAATACATACTCTGAGGTTAACCAATAATCACAACAGATCTCTGTTTATCTGACTGAATGCAGCTGAAGTACATAAGCAATTTTATCCAACTTTTTGCTGATACTCAACCACTAATTTTCACTCTGATGCATTTATCCATCAGCTGTCACCTGAACAGATTTGTACATACAGTATAATGACCTTGAAAATATATAAACTACCCAACCCTATGCAGTAAAGTTGAAATGAATTTGATAAAATTAGCCTGTGTACACGTCAATGTTACAATAATAATAACATTAACCCAACAATATAATAGCTTACTGTTGTAATAATGATAATATTACAGTGTAAAAAAGAGATGCTCTGCAAAAGGAGTCTATTTCATATTTAAATACATCAAGACGCATTCTGCACTTGTGTCCTGTAGCTTCAGCAAAATGCGACTGCAGGACTTGAGCGTGTTTATGGATTTTGTTACTACACAGAGGATCCTAATGTTTCCTCCACCTCTGCTGCCTTCATTTCTGGTGTCATCTTTGTGCTCCTTTGTCAGGAGGGACACACAGCTCCTGCCACTGTGTATTGACAAACTCAAAGCTTGGGTGTAGAGGCAGGTTATGAATGATTAATCACTGTCAGAGGCCTAGAATAATGCCTGTCTCTGGTAGTGGGTCATGCACACAAGCTGATGCTGTCTGGTCATTTTGGGTTGGACTGGTTAGCTGTGCAATTAGGCATATAATCCCATCTACCAGTTGGTTCATTGATTACAGATTGATGTAGTTTGCCAGCTGCTGCTTGTCTTGTCTGAGGGCCTCGTCTGAGACGTGGCCCGGCCCTTCCGTGTCTTCTCTTCTCTCTCTCTCTTTTTTTTTTTTTTTGCATCCTCTCACACAATTGGCTCATCTTGAGGACTGATGGCTGAGCCATGCCCTCTGTCAAAAGCCATATGTCACAACTGAGGAGTGACCCGTCTGTTCTGACAGAAACACGAACCCTCATAAATCCACATCTCCTTATGGGGAAACTGAGATTAAGGAGCAAAACGTATGTTTCAGTCCAGGAGAAAGTGTAAATCTCATTATCGTCACAAGATTATTTTTAAATGAGCAGCATTAATAAGATCATCTTTAGTTTTAATGAGTGTAGGGAATGACATCACAATGTGTCAGTACTTTAATTTTAAATTTGTACATTTAGAATGAAGAAATAAAACTTTGTTAGTGCTGTTACTGTGTTGTTGTTGCAATAATAAAGTTGAGCATGTACAGATATGTCAAACATTATTTGAATCATTGTGGTAATATTCAGGAAATCAATATATATTGTCATTGTTGGAAGAAACAGATAAAAAAAAAAAGAATGAAGAACTAAATTACATTTGTCAAAACACTGGAGTCCACAGATATTTACGTCTCAGCAACACATAAAGCAGCGAGGAAACAAGTAGGTCTGGCAGCTGGTGAGATGAGGCTGGGACTATAATTAGGTCACGTAAGGTGAATGTAATTTTATGCCTATTTGAACTCCCTTCCCCTCTAATTGGACTGATTAGCAATGCTTAATTGGCTTCTGAGCTCTCTATTTGTTTTGAATCTGGCATCAGTTTAAGCTAATAGGGCTCTGATTACAGCATAGTCAATAGAAGGTCTCCATAATGACATGATTTGAATTCCCATGTTCCTCTTTGAAAGGCCATAATATTCTTAAACAGAAATCACTGAGCAGATAAACTTTAGTGAAAATGATGCAGAACTATTTTAGATGCCGTCTGCGCAGTGTGAACACAAAACCACGTTTTCCCACTCATTTTGAATAAATATAACTTTATTCTTCGGAGAACAAAACTATTTTACAATGTGCAACTTAACATCAGTTGATTATGTGCTTTCACACTTTTCCCCAGTATAATTTTCAAACAGATTTTTTTAGTAATCAAGGTTCAATAGTAACCTCTGAGGGATACATTTCACTGGTTGACATCTTATCACAGATAAACTCAGGAGAGCCTTTAGTCTAATGTGACTCATTCTTCTGAATTAAAGCATCTGAAAGCAAAAAAAAAAAAAACGAATCAAAGAAAGTGTTTCAGTGTTTCAACGACAACTATGAATTAGACTAACAACATACTACATACGGTTGTGAGCAGATACAGTGTTTGTTGAGTTATACAGTATTGCATCTTCATTATCCATTGGCATGCACATGAAAACCATGGTGCAAAACTGTGACCCAGTGATGGACATAAAGAAATAATTTATCAAAGTGTAGAAAGAATCCCACGTTGCTGGAGCCATCTAAACTGATCTGAACGGCACATTCAAATGTCTATTAATATACTCTCAACTATTGTACTCTGATTATTACTAATAAACAATAACTTACAACTACTTTTTATATAAAGTTAAAAGAAACTAGTACTAACAGTGCATGAACAGTGGCTTCAGGAAGCATTCACACCCACTCACTTTATGCATGTTTACTGTGCTGTAGATCAAAATTCACACTGATAAAATTACAAACCACATGGAGCATCAGCTGAGAAATGAAGAGTTAACAGTCTAGAGGTCGAGGTGTCAGGAAGAACAAGATGAACTGTCCATATTCTGCAAAGCACTGAATCAAAGTCTGAGTTAAAGATGTCAGTTCTTAACTTTTAATATATTTGCAAAAAAGATTCTGACATCATGTTCTCGCTGTCACCTCACGACAACAAACCACCTGTGTGGAGCTTCCATGTTTTCCTTTATCAATGCAGGTCAACTAGTGATTCTAAATTGTCTGTGGATGTGACCGTGAGGAGTTGTTGGTCTCTGTATGTTGGCCCTGTTCTAAACTGGTGACCTGTCCAGGGTGTACCCCACCGTCCCCCTATGTCAGCTGGGATTGGCTCCAGTTCTCCCTAAAAGGATGATTGCTGTGGTGAATGAATGTTTTCACTTTGTCACGGATTATTGACCGGCAAAAAATCAATCAAAAGAAAAGGTTAAAGTTTACAGGAGTGAAGGGGTCTGGAAGCTTTAAGAAGCCACTGTGCATGTGATTTGCAATAAAAGGAAGTGGTGTTAATACCATTTTGAGAACAGGACTAACTATTAAGAACAGTTGTTAACACCTACATTCAGCAACAACTTTACTATTGTAGCTGAGTAAGATGTAGAAAACAAATGTGGATCATTCCAACCTGTCAGAGAACAATCTTAACTCCACTGATGGCTCATGTACTAAGACTTTGCAAATCTGTCACTTTGCTGTATGTGAAACACTCTTCATACGACTTGAGTAAATAGGAATGGTGACAAACCCACTATCAGTGCTGATAGCTTTAACGCAGCAATTCTTTGCCATTCTATTCTGAATGTATCACTTCAAATGCATCACACAAATCACATGACAATCTGTTCAGATAATCACTCTGCTTTAAGCCCTCCCACACCCAGAGCATCTTCAGAGGGCTCACAGCTCCTCGCTCTCCAGCATGACCTCAGGCGGGGAGCTGGAGAACAGGATGGGGCTGGTGTCGGACGTGGGGAAAGTCGACTTGATGTCGAGCCCCTGGCCAGTCAGAGCGGCGTAGCGGCTGCCTGTGCGTGAAGCTTTCTTCATGGGTGCGGGGACGCTCTGATGCCACTGTGCTGAAGGTGCAGCAGACAGCGTGTATTACTACTTCAGAGTGAAGTGCTGAATATGTGGCACATCTCTGACTGAAGCTATACACAATATTTACCATAGATATCAAGCCTGCAGGTGCAGGACACAACTCCTGCCTCATTTTTTGCTGACACTGTGTACCAGCCACCATCGTCTTTTGTTGTTGGCTGAATGAGGAGACACACATATCCTGTGGCATCCTGCGTCATGCTGCAGTGAAGAGAGGGTGAAGAATTAATTTAAAACCCTGCAGACATCAGGTAGGTGGAGGCGAAGAACTCCTACTAACCTGATTCTGTCCTTAGCTTTAGAGATGGTGTCATTGTCTTTCTTCCAGAAGATGACTGGAGGGGGCATGCCCACCACCCGACACTCCAGCCTGACTGGAGTTCCCTCAGGGATACCCATGTTCTGAAGCTTCTCCAGAAACTGGGGAGGATGCTTTGTCTCTTTCTCTAAAGTGGACAAGAGTCAGATTACAGGAACTTCCAAATGGAGAACAGCATGTGACATTCAGTTCTTCAACAGAACACAACATATGAGTAATTATTATTCCTTCATCATCCAGTCCTTACCCACTACTTTCAGCTCTAGACTGAAGGAGCTCTGTCCTGCTTTGTTGCTGGCTATGCAGGTGTACGTGCCGCCATCATTCTGAGTCAGAGGGTCGATGACCAGGGAATGGACGCCGTTCTCCCGCACCAGCATCTTGTGGTAAATGTCTGGGTAGATTGGCCTCCCGTTGACCAACCACATCAGCTCTGGGCAGGGTAGTCCACTCACCTGGAGGACAACAGGGCTGACAGTGAGGCGAGGTTAAAGTGCCACAAATTAGTGACTGTTAGAGGCCAGGGTCTGCTCCTACCTTACAGTCTAGTCTGCACAGTCTTCCCTCGTGAGCCATCATGTCACCTGGAGCCTGGAGGAAGTGAGGCCGAAAGAAGCGTTCCTGGGGTTGCTCGCTCTCAACTTCCTGTATGCGGGTTCTCACCCTGACAAAACACGAAGAGGAGGTGAGCTCGGACACACACTTCCACATTAACCCTTGTCTGTCTCAGCTGTGGTGTATGTTTGAGTATAGATATAGATACACAGAGGGATGCTCACCTCTGAGAGTGAATAGGTGCCAGTCGGTTTCTGGGAGGTCCTGTTTGGACGATCAAATGACCTGAGCAGCTGATTCGTCCCTGAAGGTCGTTGGATATCAAACATCAGATTAGACGTCACGACTTATAATCATGATGAGGAACCTGAGAGTGAAGCACTACCTGTGGATTAGCTGCCATGATGGTGTAGTTGCCATCATCATCATTGGTTGTGGACTCTATGTGTAAAGCACAGGTCCCGTCGCCCTCTCTTATCTTCTTGTAATGGACATTCTTTCTCAAGATCTGCTTACCATCCTTGAACCAGTAAACCTGAGGAGGGAGATGGATGTGAAGGACAACTGTTGGGCGTGAAAGGAAAGGATCATGCAGTCGTTTGTGCAGCACAGTTGTTGACCTCTCACCTTTGGAAGAGGGATTCCCACAACTTTGCATGAGAAGGTGACAGGCACGCCCTCCATCGCCCTGAAGTTCTTCAGCTTCCTGTCGAATATGGGCGCAATGCATTTTCCTGAAGGGACGTCATCGTGCTGCACCTCATCATCGGACTCTTCCACTGGTGTTCGCTCCAAACGGAATTCAATCTCACTCATTAGTCTCTGCTCAAAACTGGACACTTTGTACTCCTGGAAGAGGAAAACCACTACATCAAAGTAATCGCCACAGGCGGTGTTGAGTTACTGCATGCACCATCTGTTGTTGTGTCTACCACAAAGTTCCCTGGGAGTTGACTTAACGTACAATACAATACCATGCACATATTGTACATAGAAGCTTAACACGTTGGGATAAAGAAACAAATGCTCCTGGAGAGGTACGCAGCAACTATGAGGCAACGTGCTTCTATGCATGTAGCATCAGAGGTATTAAAGTAAACAATCTATAACTCAATGCTACAGATTGTGACTTTAAACCACTTGATGAGGATCATGCAGTGGCGTCTATCTGACAGTATCACCCCTGTATGGTAAAAAAAAAAAAAGATGTTGCCCTTCCGACCAAAAAACAAAATAATGCTGAGGGTAAAACAGAGAACAGACGAAGAAGAACTGTAGAAATGGAAAAAAAAATCACTTTAAACACCTTATTTGATTCATATTAAGAAAATCGTGGTAGCCTTTTCTATTATGGGCTGGCAGAAAGATAAAACTGGGAGATTGTGGGGTTTGTGAAATGAGATTTTTCGGAAAATTGAAAAAGATTGCCTTATGGGAAATCTAATGTGGAAATCAGGAAGAAAGGGCTGCAAGCTTCAGTGGGAAACTGTAAAATCAGTTCACTGGAAACTGGAGAACATTAGCTAGAATTAAAACAAACAGTAGAGTGGTTACATTACATTAGCTTGATGAATTTTAAACCTGGATAATGATTAGATTATGCGTGCAGGTTATATATTAGTTAACAGAAGCTTGAATGCTTGATTAGAGTTATTAATTAACCATAGTATTATATTACCTAAGTGTATGATAATATTCAAAGTTTCCTAATCTGGGGCTGAGATGTTACAATAACCCATACAGCCTCAAGCAAAGCAGTGCCTGGGACGGGAAGATCCTTGTACCTCATCATAGTTAATGACAGTAGCAGGAATGTTTGGTCCAAGCGGTCTGCTCGCTGTTTTCCCCTCATTACTCAGCTTCTATGAGAGGATAGGGGATGGATGATGAACACCAACAGAGACACACAAACCGTACATACATGATGGAATAGCACACGAGCTACAGTTAATAACATGCATCTGACACACAGTGATGGATAACCATGAGTGGCTGGGGAGGGAATGACGGCTGACGCTCTGTTATTCATCACCTCTGACTCAGTTTCAGTGATATTATGGCTCTTAATGACTTTACATTTTGAAATACATTTTTCTGTTGAGAGACAAAATGAACACATTAATAGGCCATGGAGCTGCAAAGTGTTCAATATTAAATGAACTATTAAATAATGATCAAATATTGATATGAAGATATTGTGGCATACATTCAAATGAAAGAAATGTTGGTGGTGTAAGGGCTGCATGTCCCCTGCCTCCTAAGCTAGCAAGCTTGACAGCTCATACCAGCTGTAGCCTGTTAACTCCAGACAATGTCAACAACAATGTCCAAGTCATTACAAATCATCTAAGTTGCTTCTGCTGTAAACAAACATGTTGCACAGAAACTAAAGTCTTTCGAGTGTTTACATTTTTAATTGTTTAGTCTCATATATCATATATCACATAAAACAGGTGTAGTTTTAAGTGAAGTGTTGATCCAGTAGGACTGGCCACTGCTTTACTGTGCCATCACAAACTTACAGGAAGTCCTGACAGATGGTTGTAAGGCTCAGTCTCTGAATACAGGCTGTGTGCATTTCTCTGTGGACTGAAGCTTTGATACTTTCACAGTATTAATAGAACTTAGATCTTCTGTATAATGACACTGCACATGGACATCTACCTGTATACTGTATGGAGCTTTAACTAGGTTGCACATGCTTCCTATCTAACTTGGTAATTGTGGGATTATTTCATAATTATTCATTTTTTCATTGAACTGGAGACTTTGTGTTTCCATGGAGGAGACAGGTGAGAATGTAGCACAGTCTTTGGTTAATATACAGTAAAATATTATCCTTAGAGCAAAAGAAGAAAGAAAGAATAAAATGAACTACATTGCAGCGGTTGGTTAGTTAGAATTAGTGAGCACCTACAGTACTAACATCTGAACAAGTTGATCACTTATTGACACACAGTAGTCTTGTATCTAACTGAGCAGGGATGTAAGAATCCAGTACCCACCTCATGGGCTGCAATAAAGCTTGGGAAGATAAGTTACTGTTTATGCATGAAGGAGCTGTTTGCATTACTATCTGTATTCACCACTACATCACTGCAACTGAGAGTCATTAAAGGAGAAAGCAATCACAGGTATGGAGCTGGAGAATACTTGATACCTGTTGATGTGGAAACTGTGGAGCATCGTCTTTGAATCGAAGCTTCATCTCGATGTCATGGAGGAGGTTCTCTTTGCTCTCACGAATGTCTTCAGCTGACGGGACCCGGGCCTTAGGTACCTTTTTTTGTAACCTAAGGAAAGATGGGGATAAAAATGTGTTAGAGCAGTTGAGAGTTTAACAGTCTCACGAGAATTACAGTCCGTCAGCATGGGCGTACCCTATAGGAGCTCTCTTAGGTAAGCCCATTGAGTTTGTGGCCTGACTCGGGGTAAGGGAGGGCAGGACAGAGCTGAGGAAGGCCACAGGGTTTTGAATGGGGCTGGGTGTGGAGCTGCTGGAGGTGGGAGAAGAGGCCTGAGGAGGTGATTGCGCTCGTACGGTGAAGGTGCTGTTCAGGAACTGTGCTGATCCTGGTGTGGGTGAGGATATGAGGGAGGGAGGGCTGGTGGGAGACGTTAGCACCCTTGTAGGGAAGATTCGAGGTGGAGGGGAGAACGGGGGGATAGTCGGGGAGCTGGCTGCAGAGGAGTTGAGCTCAGCAGCCAGTTCGTGGAGCAGAGGCACTGGGGATTCAGTTGGGGAAGGACTCCTGACAGGTGAGAAGGTCTGGGCAGCTATGAACTCCTTAGGCCGGGTGTAGTTGAAGGTGAAGGAGGAGGCAGTAAGGTTCATGAGGGAGGCGTGGGTGCTCCTCAGCAGAGCAGCAGGAGAGGTGACTTGCTGAGAGGCTGGAGTTGAATCTGTGGGGACCGTACTGAGCTTTGGTGTGGGGGAGAGAACTGGAAAGTGGGTGTGCGATCATTAAGAGCTGCTGGGGACAGGTTGAGGTGGGAGGCATGGATGGTGTTCATCTGGGTTATAGGAGCAGCACTGAGAGGAGGAGCTGTGGACAGGTGTGGAGCAGGTGGAGGAGAAGTCACCAGTGAGGAGGTCTTGAACTGAGGGATAGAAGGAGGGGAGCTGAAAGGAGGAGCAGGAGAGGTGTTGAGGAGAGGTGATGAGGTGGCGCTGAGTGCTGGAGCAGAACTCAGTGAGGGAGCAGGAGGGCCCGTGGTCAGTGGAGGTGCAGTGGACTGGGGGGGAGTCTGCTGAGCGGGAGTCGTGGTGTTAAAGTACGGCTGGCAAGGTGGTGGCTGGGGCTCACGGTGCATTCTGGATGACCACAGCAGACCTTCGTGGGATCTTTGGACCTCAGGCTGGACCTGGATCTGGAATGGGGGGTGGGACTGAGGCTGGACGTGTGTTTGGGGCTGGGGTTCAGTCTCCTGCTGCTGCTCCATGAGGACTTGGTTGTGCAGAAGCTGGAGCTGGGCGGGGTCCCTGCCGGCAGAGCCAAAGCAAAATAACAGATCAACCACCAAAAAATGACACTATACATGGTGAGGATGAGAGAGGCTCAGTGCACTGCTCTCATAAATTAGGTGCACACAGTAAACCCCAGAGCGAATGAGCCAAAGTCAGCATGAGGAATACTCTGACCATTTATGGGCTACTAACAAGTAGCCTACAAACAAAACACTGAACTCAAAACATTTAAACAGGGCGTTCTGTTTCATTTGTCATTGACTTACTGCTTCTTTAGTCTGAACTACAAAGACAAATTTTCCGTTTATCTTGTTGTTTGAAGCTAATGATGAAGCACAGAACACAACAACGAGCAGCTTATCAAATGACTGTACAGCATTATCTCAAAGATCAGATGAACACAGATGCATTGAGGTCAACTTACAAATAGAAAATGCCATCCTTTGTCTTAGAAAGCCGAAAGGTCCACATTTGAAGTCCGCATGCATTCATTTATGAATTGCAACTGATTACAGTTGCGAGTGAAGCCAGAGAAGTAGGAGGAGGAACCTCCCACCTCTCAATACCGCCTTATCTCAGACAAGGGACATGGTCTGGATCTGTTCAACATCTCCTCCTCTTCTTAACCTTTCTAACTTTCTAACAGTTTGGAATTCCTGAGACTCATGCACACGTTTTCTTATTGCTCTATACTCACAGTTTGGGTTTAGCCAGCACCGGTGGTGGTTCTTTGTTGATTGATGCCTGAGTGATGTCTTCATCACATTGACTGGATGCATCACTTTCCCTGTCCTCCTCATCCTCGGGCAGTTTGAAGTGCACACGCAGGCCGACTCTGGAGCTGGAGCGAGAGTCCCTGTGGTTTGCTAGAGCTCCAGTCTTAAGGCAGGAGTTAGGAGGAGGGTCGGGGAGGGGCAACACTACGGGGTTACCGTTCTGATGGTTCAATGTCCCCTTCACTTTGGGGCTCGTATCAGAGGATGTCAGCACAGGTCTGGACACCTGCTGCTCAGCTGGAACCTCAGCCGCAGACAGAGCAGTGAAGGGTTTTGGGAATGAGAGCACGTGTCCACTGCTCTGTGGTTCTGGACGGACTCCACTGGATCCAAGAGGGTCCTGGCAGAGGTGGAGAGGATCTAAGTTTGGGGTACTGGTGCTTCGAGTGTTCAGGCAGGAGCTGCTCAGGCTGGAGGGTTCCAGACTGGGCAGGCTGGTACGAAGAGGGTCTGGACGTAACATGCTGGAGCTGTGTGGGTCCAGACGGAGGGTGCTGGTGTTTAAGGGGTCCAGGCGTAAAGTGCTGGAGACAAGCGGGTCTAAGCGGATGGTGCTGGAGTGGGGCTTGATGCTGTTGGTCACAGTAACCTCTGGTTGAGGGTTTACAGTGGGAGCTGTAGGGGACGGCTCCTGGATTTGACTGGGCTCCATAGTGAAACTGGGAGGCCTTGCATGGCCACTGCTCCTGCCATTGCCTGATACAGAGAAATCTTAGTGAACGTTTATAAGAACATATGTTGACTGCTGCTGCTTTGAAAAGCAAAACAGAAGTGTTACCTCTGACCCTCAGTGCAGCAGTGCTGGACACGGTTCCATACTTGTTGCTTGCTGTGCAAGTGAACAGCCCTGAATCTTCTGGAAAGACCTCAGCAATCACCAAAGTGCATATTTCCTCTAGAGGTAGTGGTAAAGAAAAGTGATACTCACATTATCAGGTTGGTTTGGTGTGACTGCATCTTAACACAATGAGCAAAGCTACATGAGTTGTGTTTGAAAAGCCTAGCAGTGGGGGCTGTTTGTAGCACCGGGGCTGAGAGTCTATGGAGTCCACGGTGTTTTGACACAGGATGAGAAACTGCCTTTTATGGTTCAGAGTCAGGGAAAAGCAGCCCTGGCTTATGTACAGAAGAACAGACGCCTCGGCCAATGACTATAAACACTGGAGGACAGTATTATGTACACACTGCAGCATCGTATACAGACAGGGAGCTGCTGTGCTGCAGTCAACACTTGTGTTTCTGATAGATGAGGATTTTATGAAATAATGTACCTGGTTCAGCTGGAGATCTGGGCTCTGAAATGGAAACAAATGAGAAAACTGTGATAAAGTGCAACAGCTGTAGTCATGGTTCCAATATCATCAGCAAATTTTAAGCTAAATTAAAGATGCAACATCTTTCTTTTGTATTTTCAAAACCTGTTCTTGATGAAACTAGACAGAAATACAAAATAACAAGGCCTTTGCACTTTTAATTCAACAGCAGCAGCAGCAGTATCACTTACTTTTCTGCAGGATCCTGAAGTCAGGAGAGTCCTCTACGAGTTTTCCGTCTCTGTACCAGTCCACTCTGGGTGAGGGTGCCCCCTTCACACGACACTCTAGCACCACCAGCTGGCCTTCTGATGCAATGAGCTCCTGCAGGCTCTGGTGAGAAAAGACCGGCTCTACAGTTTGTTACATCAATAGATATACAAAATAATGCTCAGCGGCAGTGTAGATGCTTTGTACACTGATCCTACCTTAGTAAATACAGGAGCAGCCATGATAACTTGACCTTTTAATCCTTGTTGGTAGTTGTGGTTGGAGGTCTGAATCTGAGAACAGGGAACATATGGATTGAAATAAACAAAACTAAACATAAACAAAGGTTTCAGTGAAGTGAAGTTTTGTGTGATGTTCTACCTCAGGTTGAGGTGTTTGTGTTGGAGTTTCCTGGACAGGAAGCACAGGTGAAACCACTGGGTTCAAGAGAGGGGCTGTAGCTGTCTGTATAGTGACCTGTGGTGGGGAGGACGCTGACACTTCCTGGACCTCTGAAAGTTCTGTATCACCTTGTGACAAGGTAGCAAACACCTTCTCAGGTAACACTCCAGTTAACCCTTCCTGAGCAGGCTCTGCTGCAGACACCACAGGTGCTTTAGAGACGTCTGGGACAGAAAGTACCGTGGTAGCGGTCTGGACCAGTAGAGGAGGTTGATTAGTTGATGCTGTGGAGAGATCCTCTGCTGGTTCCTCAGTGGATGCTACAGGTTGGGATGACAGAAGCTCCTCCTCTTCTGCAGAAAGGGTTTGGCCCGATGATGGAGGCGAAGCTGATGCTTGGGTTTTCCTCTGCAGCCTTTAAAAACCACAGGAGGAAGAGAAGAATGGTCTCGTTTAAATGAAGTAGCTAAAGGTGCATTTTCGTCATTTTTGTGGGTTTAGATCACAAAGGGGCAAAAACTCACTGAGCTACATGTTCAAAATGCTGCTCCCCCTCAGAGTCAGAAGATGAAGCACCTGTAGGACAAGAGAACAGATAAATGTATGTAATTAACCACCAACGACTCTGTAAAACTGATAACTGAGGAAAGAAACATAGAATTCACCTTCGACGTAGATCTCAGCTGATGTGGAGTCAGTGCCATAGAAATTAGATGCGAAGCAGGAGTAACGTCCGGTGTCTTCCTCGAACGCCTCTGCGATGATCAGAGAGTGCAGCTCTCCGTTGGTGATGATCTGAATGTCTGGGCTGTTCTCCAACTCCTTACCCTCACAAAACCACCTGTGATTGAATATATACAGAAACCTGCTCAGCACAGCTCGTAGCTGTTTCACAGCTTCCTCCAGTGCAACAGTTTTCAATCATGTGCTGTTATTACTGAAAACATGTCCAACATTAAAATGTGTTGGTAAAAATCACCACTGTATAAACTGTGCACCCACTATTAGTTTGGATACATTTAATGGGGTTTGTATGTACGTAATGGTAGGGTGGCATGGTGGAGCAGTTGTTAAACCCAAGTACATACATACAAACATAATACACAAAAAATACACAACAAATGAAAACTGGCCAAAGTAAAGAGATGTATTCAGTGTACATACACACCATGTATTTTGGTACATTGAAGGTACACAGGATTGTATGTGTATATAGAGCATCTTTATCATATTCATTAATTACCTCAAAAATATCAGTGAAGTTTTGTTTGTCTGTATTTCAGAAACTTTGGTCGTGTTTAGACGTTAGATTCATTCCATATCCACTGGTCGGGGAGAGAAGTAACTGGAGTTATCTTGTTTCTCAAAGTGAACAGCTGTTGTGTACTTCACTCTAGTTTTGGAGAGGCAATAACTATTCTGTGATCACAGGGCAATCGCAGTGGGCAGGGCTTGGTGACTACTTTGTTGTGACATCACAAAGTTACAGAAGTCATGCCAAGTCATGTGTGTGACTGAGGCTTTGATACATTCACAGTATTCATACAGAACCCAGACCTGATTTATTATCACACTACACATGGGAGTCTCACATTACACAATACTGGATCTTTAATTTGCCACATTTCCATAACTTCCACTGCAACAAGTGTGCCGTTAAGTGACCAAATATCATCACACGGATAAAATTCTTCTACCTTTGCTTCACCATTTCAAACCCACACTCCTTTTTCCCTCCTATTAACCTTATGACACTGTTTCTATGGGACTAGTACCATGTGGTGTCTTTCACAGTTCCCTAATCGTGCCTCTGGCTTGGTGCCAGTCAGTAGAGTTATGCAGGCCAAGAGGAAAAGGTTTTGATGAGCAAGCCCTATCTCTTTCCCTGTAAGACAAGAAGCAACCCCAGCAGCACACCATGCCAGTTTGGAGGCTGCTTCAATCACTGTTGATGTTATGAATCTGAATAGATTTAAAGCAACAAGAGTAATGTGTTAAAAATGGATGAAAAAGAGTGAACCTTTTAATTATCAAACCTTTTTTCCTTTACTTTTGAGGGGATGCCTTTCAGCAAAGATCCATGGCAGGACTTTAATATTGTAATCTAGTATTTTACACTGTGAGATTAGAAATAAATGAACAAAAATCATTTTGAAATATAATGTGATGAATGAGTGGAAAATGATATGATATTTTTAGAATAATATTAATATTATTGTTGTTGTTATTTCATGTTTCTGTTGCTTCAGTCAGAACTGGCTGTGGGGTAGACCCTCAACATACCTAACACAGTATATATAATAATATGCCAGTTGTTGATGTTCAGTATCATCAAATATGGGCCAATGTCTACTTAGTGACATCTACTATCCTGGAATTGCAGTTGGCAACAGTCTATTTTTTACGACTATAATTGTAAACCTGTAACTTCCCCCCTTTCCTGAGCAGCATCATGTGCAGCAGCCTCTACGTCTGAGTCCGTCTATTTTGAGCACATGAGGCCTTGATGCTTTATTAAATCCAGCCAATAAACAAACAGGAATGAAGCAATGCATTACCCTCTGTCATCGTACAGTCGTATATCACATCCACTGCTTTCATCAAACTCATAAATCACCCAAGATCAGATGCTCTTACTTCTAAATATGCAGCCAATTATCCTGCTTGGCAATGCAGCTAAAAATGTCTCAAACTCCAGACTTAAAAATGTTTTGAGAAGCATTTCACACAACAAACTGTTCCTTTAATTACAAACTAAGCTCCCTTTAAGTTTGACATTTGGTCTGTTACATGAAGAGAAGTTTAAATTAAGACTCTGTACTTTAAAAAAGTAGCAGTGAAAACATGAGGCCACACTCGAGCTCTGTTCCTGATATTTGGATGCAACAGTGGCAGCGCTGCAGGAATGTGCTCTCAGCGCTCTGCATAAGCTGAGCTGATATCTCTTCTATTGAGTAAGGGTCTAAATAGAAAGCGTGAGTAGTAGAGGGGGGCCGCTGGCCTCTGAGTCACAGACCCTGCTCCCTTGCTTACTCGCTGGCTGCACCTGTCTGGGCTATTTTCCCTCTGGAGATCAGAACCAGAGAGGAGATTCCCCCTGGAGCCTGGGAGCTCTGACTGGCTGACCCCATCACATACGTACAACGCTAAACATAGATGTAGAATACACACAATGCTATAGTCTGACACACCGGAGACAGTGCACCTCTGCAGAATGAGGAGAAATATGAACCTGACAACACACACACACACACACCGCATGAGTGATCACAAACAAGCACAAACTTCCCTAAGAGAATATGCAAAATAAGTACCAAGCTCGAACAGCACAGTTTTGAGGAAGTCACATTTTACGTAGGAACAACAGCAACAGAACTCACATCCTCAGGGGCCAGAAACAAACCACATAAAGTTGCACACCAAGCAATAACCGTATAAATCATCTCACCAAACTCTTCATACTTCTGTCACAAGCTCACTCACTTCCATTATCAGACGCGACTACAGCTCCCAGTGCCAGTCCAGTCTAAAAATGGATGAGAGCTACATTCTCCCTGTGAGCAAGTATATGTTAGTGGCTCAACAATGTGCAGTAGGACTAACAAGCCCATGCCCCCCTATAGTGTGACACCTCAGCCTCACTCACTCAAGTCTTTGATGGTGTGGGGGGAAAACTGCAGGGTCCACCCAGTGTTAACACATAAACTATAAAACTGCCACAAAGAGCCAAAGGCAGTACAAACTGATGGGTCATGTTAGCTCTCAGAATGTATGCATGAATAGCAGTGTCTTCTCTTTTCTTGTCTCAACTTAACTTAACTTAACTTATCTTAACTTAACTTAACTTAACTTAAGCATAATGTGAAACCAAGACACAATATAGTCCATGATGTCACACATTACACAGGGGTTATCAGTCAAGATCAGCTGCTTTTACTTTTCATTAAAGGTCTCTTAAATTGATATTTCCGGAGTGAGACATCTTACATCTGAAAAACTAACTTGTCAGTGATCTCTGGTGAACAAACTAAGAGCGACACCGTTCCTGAATTACCTCACACATAGTTTTAATGCTGCTCTCATGCAGTTTCATGTAAGGTGTTAGCGAGGTGGCAATAGCATCATGTGTATGATAAGTTAATACAGAACAGTAATACTGAGCTCTGACACACTGTGTATTTCTGTGTGCTTCATTTAAAAACATGTTTTACAGGTATTTCTTGTGATTTCTTATTCTCAAACATTTGGATTAAAATTAGCAAATGTGCAAAATAAAAATACTCCATTACTGTCCTATACTATCAAATACTGTGGTATTGTATTAGTGTTGATGCTTTAATGGGTATGTTTGTTGTTATAGTTTGTGTCTAATCATTGGACCATCATGCTGTTGGGCAGTTAAATCTATAAAGATGTATTGAGCTCATCATATGTTTTGTGTGCAACAGCCTCATTTGTGAAGTACATATGAAGTAAAAGCAAACGAGTAGAAGTACCTCATTTAAATTTATACACATCATCATGACTGACCCTGCTCTGACCCCTCACCTCTTGTTCTTGTAGAGTCTACACAACAAGCAGGTTTCTCCTCTACTGCTGATAAAAGCTCAGTGCACACACATGCCTCAGCTTTTAAGTTTAGTAGGATAAACTTAGATTAGTTTGAAAGACTCCAGAAACAGGAAGTCTTACTGTATCTGTTACTAACTGAGACATGAACTTATATGAGCACGTCAAAGATCTGAGAAACTGTCAGGTCTCACTCACCGTACTTCAGGCACGGGGAGTCCTCTCACAATGCAGTCTAACTGGACCTTGCTTCCCTCTGGAACCTCCCTGCTTTTCAGTTTCTGGATGAAATGAGGAGGCTCACACACGGGCTCTGCTGGGTATGGAGTTTCAGTCAAGGCACAGCTTTCAGCCTCCTCCTCCTCCACCTCCTGGGAAACACAGTTGTACGGCTGCTCCTCAGTAATCCTGCAGTCCTGAAACTCCACGTGCCCAGTCCCAGAGTCCAGCTGGACCTCTGGTTGGTGGCTCACAGCAGGGCTGGGTCTCTCCTTCTCCACCTCCACAGGCAGGATGGCGCGCTCCCTGTCGTCTGAGCTGAGGGGATAAACTGTCTCATCGTTCTGGCTCTTGTTCTGGACCCTACTCCTGTGAGCTTTGCACGCTCTTGGTCGTACCCGTTTGGAGCTGTTGGCCTTGAAGAGGGAGGAGAGCTCCTCGATGAAGTCTGCTGCTTTGTTGAGGAATTCCTTCTTGGACTGGGTCTCCATCCCGTACGGGGCGTTCCTTGCTGACCTGTTAATGTCGTTGAATCCTTCACTGGAGTCCCTGCTGTTCCTGATCACGTGGTCCTGCCGTGTGGAGGCTTTATGCACCTTTCTGTCTGATGTGAATGTTGTGTGTGCTGCTGGCAGTTCTTTGAACTCAGGGGCTGGCTGGGTGAGGGGCACAGTGGTGGGGGCAGCAAAAGGAGCAGGAGAGGGGTTAGCGAAGGGAACAGAAGGGGGTGTAGAGGAAGAAACTGATACTGAGGAGATGTTGGAAGGGGTTAAAGGTGTACCAGAGGCCTTGACCTCTGCCCTCTCCTCGTGAGACTCATGTCCGATGGCCTGGCGGGCCAGGTTCACACTCTTATCCAGCTCTTCCTGGCTGAGGAAGGCAGAGAGGTCTGGTAGCTGTGGGTCACTGTGGCCCACAGAGTCATCAGCCTTGCCTTTGAGTGATCCATAAATCTGAAGACGTGTGGAGGAGGCATCTGAGCGGCTCATCTCGCTGTGGCGCTGCTGGGCTCGGGCCTCAGCCAGATAGCTCTCTCTCAGGAGCTGAGACAGTGACGGTGGCTGGTCAGTGTTGTTCTCTTGCATGCTGTGAAAATAATCACAAGGCATTCAGTCAGACTCAAGCTCAACTTCCATCTTCCAACACATGGTCTAGGGTTTAGAGTGAGTGATTTCCTACCTCCAAAGTGGCTCAGTGTAGTTTCACTTAAAGAACAGAATGAATCATGTCCGTTTGCTTCAACATGTCCCATATTTTACACTTTTCCTGTGTTTTATTTGTACTGATTCATGAGCAGATATATTGGTGGTTTATTTCAATTGACATCACAAAGTTCAGAAGTCCTAATGGCTTGTTATAAGGCTCAGTGACTGAACACGGGCTTTGTGCATTTCCCTGTGGACTGAGGCTTTGACACTTTCAGAGTATTAATATAGAACCTTAAGCTGCTTTATATTTACACTACACACGGATGTCTACCTTTATACTGTATGGAGCTTTAATATAAACATCTACCTTTAGACAACATGTAACCTTTGTTTTTTAAGGTTTTAAATTCCTCCTGTTGACCTCAAATGATCAAATCTAAAGTACAGTATTAGGGGAGACAACTGATAATCAAACCAAACAAAAATAAAGTGAACCAAAGTTCACTCTGATGGAATCTGTTTAGAGTCTATTTGATTTTCATACTGCCCAGAAAGTGAGTGAAACTAGTGGCCGGTCTGGAAGATTAATCTAAAACTATCTGGTATGATAAGCAGCTGAGTTGGAAAGATAAGTAAATTACCTAATGGGTTTCTCAGAGGAAAATTATTTGGCAGCAATGTAATTTTGTCATTGCTGATGTCATCTTAAAGTGACACTGCCTTAATGTACAAGTTCCATTTTTTAAGTTGTGTAGATTTACTGTTTTTCTTTGTCTTCTGTCATAGAAACCTAAATATTTTTTTCATTTTCTTTACTGTTTTTTGAACTGATTGTTATTCTTGCCTCTTCTCTGATGTCAATCACATCACTGACATGTTACACGCTTTAAAACTTTTAAAGGGAAGAATGACTTATGGTCAACAAATAAAACTCTTGTTTTGATCCCTGCACATCAGATACACTGGATCTGCAACACAAAGACCTATACTGGTCCATACTGTGGATGTAACCTTGCATTAATATCACACTAAACATGTAAAAACATTCCCTTGTGAAATATCTGGGGCAAAGACAGAGCATGAATACAGGAGCCATGGTTAAAAGCAGGGGATATGTGGTATAAATAGCTTTTTATTTTAGCCTAATTTCAGCCTTCCTCTCGTCTCGACACGGTGTCAGGTTCATGCGCTGACACCAGATCTGAGGGGATAAAAGCAGGCAGGTTTCTGCCCCTCTCCACCTCACACCAACCACACACTTACATGTCATTTAGTCTTTGCACACTTTTTCACACTGGGCATGAGCAAGTTATTGAATACAGACATGAGATAGGGTACACATATGCCACTGACACTCAAATCAGAGCAATTAAGAGGGACAGCAATGCCCTTCCAACAGACCTGAAGCTGCAGCTGTTGTGTACATTAATCCTTTGCAAACAGCCTCCGAGCCCACCAAGTCATATCTAATAATAGCGAGGGGTCAGTTTACATGAAGAAAATCAACAAAAAAAAAAGAGAAGCAGTCCCTATCATTCTGTGTCCGTGTTATCAGGATTTCGATCAGTCACTAATTCAATTACACAAACAGAACTATAATTATCATAAATGGGGCACTGCTGAGTGAGATAACACACAGTCCTGGCCCACATGGACGAACGGGCCCCTGGCTAAACACAGCACCACACACCAGGCAGGTTAAGATAATTCAATTAAACAGAAGCATAACATTCAAACTGAAATAGACTTCAGCTTGTCTGAGGCTCAGTATCAGAGATTTTCTGCGGCTATACACAGCATATCAGGCTGATGCCAAACAACAGTTAACAGGACTCTGAACAACAATCAAATTAGGGGGGTGGTGTGTTTTACCTTCAGAATAAACCCAGCTGCCCCCCAGTGAAGGACCGGTAAATCCTCGGGGTGCACCTGTGCTCAAAGAGGGAGATTCTGGTCTTCCCGTTGCTGCCACCTGGGGAAATCTGGGACACAGGCAGCTGCCCGGCCTTCCTGGTTTTCTAGTGCAGAGTTAACCTTGGAGTTTACAGGAAAATATGGAGCCGAGTAGCTAGGGTAACCTGTCACCAGTAAAAGTAGCAACATTTGTCAGTGCAGTAGTCGCAGGTTATTTTGGGGGGAGGCCTGGCCCATGTGTCTGGGTGGCGTCCCTGCTCATTGGCCAGGGAGGGCGTGCTGTAAAGGGATTCCTCCTCCAGTGGTCCGTCAGAGGCCTCAGGCCTACAGAATTAGAAGCCCCTAGTTGAGCACACACACACACACACACACACACACACACACACAAAGACTAATGTTAACACAATAGATGAACAGCGATAATAATTTCTTTAAGACTTGGAGAAATGCAGATGGTTAAACATCTGGCCATGACTCACAGATGTTGTCAGCTTTTTTGAATAAAACATTTTTTTGCCACGGATTCTGAAACAGCACTTGAGCCAAGTGGAATTTTATTCAGGTCGACATGGATATTGTTGCAGCATGTTAAAGACAAAGTGATATAATCTCAGCAACTAACATAAAATACATCCAGTGTTTGGCATCTGTAATGATTGTGGTTTCCCTCTGCTTCGTCTGCTTTACAATAATGCCTACTTATTCCCAAGACCCAGATTCAAAAATACTGTAAAATGAAAAGCAAAATCATGTCTGTGTCCCGCAGTTAATGACGTTAGTTTATTTGAAAGACGATGAGAACCATATCCAAGACCATAGACGGAAAAAGGAAGCAGGCCTGAGCTCTTATTTACACTTAAAACAGTGTAAGACCTTGTATCAAAGTGATGCTAGTGTACGCAGACCACTATCCAGAGACAAAAATATTTACATCGTGAACAGGCTCGTAACATGTTCAGAACATTTAATGCACGGCTGTGCCAGACTTAGGTCAAAACAGTATTTGCATATCATTTGTTTCAATAAGTTCATGAAGCAACAGGTTCAATATATTTACAGTTAAGTTGTCAAAGAGACCGAAGGACAAGTAGGAAAATTGTCAAACACTGCTGTGTGGTTGTCTAAGCTTCCTGGCACTCTGTGTAATATTCCTGCATGGCAATCCCTGCCAGTCCTACATGTGAGGCTAAAACAAACAAGTAATATTCAAAGTTAGACTTTAGTTTAACAAACAAACAGGTCAACCAAAGCTCAAAACTCGTTAGTATAAAAAAACTTAAATGGCTCAGTGACTCAGACAGCATACAACATTAGCAATGTCAGCTTCAACCCAATGCATTATATATATATGTACAAAAGAAAAAAACAAGTACTGCAAATCCTCTTTGGCATAACTGGAAAATACAATCCGGTTTACCAACACAGTAAAGGCAACATGAAGAGGAGAATCATAGTTGAGGTCAATGATTTACTTTCCATTTCTTTTCACACGTTTGTGTTGACTGTGGCCACTGGGTTACACACACAGTGGGTGAAACCAAGGGATTTGTAGTATGAACATATGGACAGTATTATTAGCAGCAGTAGAAAGTCTTGATTAGCCCAAAACCACACAAGACACTTCCATGTTAAAGGTTAGGAATGAAACACCCACCATCAGCCTCTCCCCTGTGAGGATACCTGATCAGACAGACACCATGAAGGCACTCTTCAACTGAGGAAACAGTCTGAGGACACACAGCAGCATCGTATGAATACCGAAGCTGGATGCATCATGATCACAGGGGAGAACGCACCGTGATGAACGCCCGTGTGCTTGTTCTTTAAGCTTCTGCTCGACAACTCAACATCACCTTCTCTTTGTTGTTCACAGTGTTTTGAGACCTCGAGTCGAGGGAGATGAGACTGACACATTGTTAACATTGTACCTAGTGCAGTGAGCTAACTTGTAATAAAGATGTAGGAGGCACAGTAATAGTTCTGCAAACGGATGTGGTGGCATCAGCTCGGCCATCAGGAGTCTTCACTGGCACGTTTACGAGACTGGTCACCTCTGGAAAATCAGGAGAGCACATTTAGTGGTTTGAGGCTAAGCTGAAGATGCATTATATCTACAGAGACTGTGGGAGGCCTCAGGAAGCTCACCGTGGGAACCCGTTCATGGAGAGCTCCATCTGCAGCTTCTGGTCATGAGCAGCGTAGTCAGACAGCAGAGACTCCACAGCAGGAGGGTTGATCTGGGGGATAAACCCAGAGAAGAGAGCTGGGGCTAACTGGGCCCACTCTGAAAGAGGTGAGAAACATTTTTCAGAAAATATATAATTGTTCATGCAAAAAGAAATCTTTAATTCAGAGTTAGTAGTTGGGCGGAGCCATTTATTATCACACAATTGTGTTTGCTCTTTTTAAATCATAATGATAAGTGGAAGCAGCCAAAAGGCCCTGATCAAAAGTTTACATACCCTCGAAGTTTTGGCCTGATAATGTCCACACAAACTGACAGGTTTAAATGGCTACTAAGAGTTTCTGTCCACACCTGTGGACACCTGTTGGCTTGTAATTTGTGTCTGGGTATAAAAAGTCAGTGAGATTCTGGGCTCTTGACAAACACCTGCACATTTCATCCATTGCTGCACTGACTTTACTTCTGAGCCGTGGGGAAAGCAAAGGATAGGATATAAAAAAAGGAAAAGTTGAGGGGCAAAAGCATATAAAAAGATATCCAAAGATTTGGTGATGCCAATCAGCAGTGTTCAAACTCTCATAAACAAGTGGAAACTGAGGGGTTCTGTTGATACCAGGCCACGGTCAGGTATGATCAACAAAAATTTCAGCCACGACTGTCAGGAAAATGCAGGAAATTGCTCAGGATGCAAAGAAAACCCTAGAAATAACTTCAGCTGACATTTAGTCACTGATGCTAAAAGGTGGCAATGCACAGTGTTGAACTAAGGGTGCAAACTTTAGAACAGAGACCATCTCAGTGTTTTCTTAATTGTTTTGTTTAATAATTGTGTTATTTTGAGATGTCTCTAGTTAAATTTGAATCCAATTAAAAATCAGAAAAAGGTGTTTTTCCTGATCACTCATGTGTTCTTTGAAGAATGGTACACATTTTATAAAATCTGCCAGGCTATGTAAACTGCACAACTGTATCTTCATCTAAACAAAGAAAAGATGTGAGAACTGATTTAGAAAACATGCTCTCACTCCTCCACAATCCTGCACACACCAATTGTTGATTTAAAATCGAACTTTACAGAAAAATTGTGCGGCTGTGTGTAAAAAGGAGCGACTTCAGCGTCTGAGGAAACAGTCCCAGTTCCACCTAGGTAAAACCATGATGACCCTTATTCTATCCTGCTTTGACTGAATCTATTTTATCATTTTCCTTGGTGTCATGGTTTGGAAGTCTTTTTGTCAAGAATGAGAACTCCTGCAATCAGGTTGTGAACTGGTCCAGTGAGCTAGACACTTACAGCTGATATCCAAATCCATTTTGAATGACGACCTCTGCACAGTGAGTTCCAGCCTCTCCCAAGGTGTAAAACAAAGTGCTATAAAAACAGCTTTACTCCAGCTGCCAACACACTGGTAAACAAGCTGTAAAACACGACACATTTGCATGTAGTTTGGATCCTTTATTGGTATTTAATACGTATTTGACGTTTTAATCAGCACTGAAAAGATAAAATAATAAAAAGTAATAAGTTAAAGTTATTACTTTTTATTGTTTTACCTTTTTATTATCAAGTTTTAATGCTGTACGAGGCATATGACGCCTTGTACTTCTATTTCTGTACACTTGACCACAAACCAAATCTACCGGAGGGTGCAAATAAAGCAACCTGAAAAATCTGTGAGATAGAAAACTGTGTGTGTGTGGAGGGGCTGGTTTTGGTGGGAAAATCAACAAATGTGTCAGTGTTGCTTGCATATCTGCACTTAAATGACAAACAGATACAGGTTTTCACAGAGCTCACCTGGTCGGAGGCTGTAGAGGCCTTTAACCACACTAGCCATTGTAGATGGCTGCACTTGAAATGGCATGGAATGAGCTTCGATGAGAAGAGCTAAACAAGAAACATACAAATAAAACCATGAACATCTTAGAGACCACTCATGTCAGTCCTCAGCACAGATTCACATTAACAGGACAGGAACAATTCTCAAATTTAACAACAGGAATCAAAGCTTCACATGAAGCGATGCACTCACGCATCAGTGTGTTCACATGTTTTTCTGCAACGTGATCAGCAAACAGCTTCATCAGATCGTCTCTGAGGTCTCTGTTCAGCTTTGACTCAATGTAGAACTTGTTCTGGAAACATTCAAAGCAAAGAATATGAGAGGCCAGCACAAAGATAGATGAGAGGGTATAACACCACAGCACAGGGGTATACATGGCTGCATGCCATCGCAAAGAACTTTCATTCAATATGTTATATGTTAGTTGTATATGAGTGGTATTTAAGATGAAGATGCCCACCAAGTACATGAATACAGGAACTATACATTGAAGAGAAGCTGTGTATTGTGTCAGCGCAACATTGAAGTTCTCGATGAAGTTCTCAGGAGGGCTGGCCTGCAAAACAATCAACATTTTAAAGACAGTAGAGTGTGTATGTGCTGCCTGTTGTAATTGCTTGTATCTGTATTTCCTTACTTGTAGATGGGTGGAGACGTGTTGCAGATGAGTTGTTATTTTTGATGTTAAGTCATTGTAGAGCAGCTCAGAGTGCTGCTGACAGACACACTTGTAGATGTAACTGAGAAAACAGAGAAGAGCAGTAAAAAAAAAGCTACATGTCATTTGCATTTAATTTCATCTAAAATAGCAGTGATGCACATGGAGGTACACAGGCCCAAACAGAAATCAAATACTGAAGGAAAGGCTGCACATTCAGCTCGTGTGTGTAGTTAACGGTCTCACCTGTATATCTGTGCATAAGACACGGAGATGTGGTCTTTGGGATGCTGGACCAGCAGACGGTCTATTGCCTTCTCCAGGTTTGGCCAGTGGTTTTTCCGGTAGTCCTCCACGGCCATAGCGTTCAGGACTGAGGGAGAGAGCAGAGAGGAGGCCTGAGAGACCAGCACTAACTGTGCTCTGCCTGCCGGGAGCATCACTCTGCAGTTTCCCGGCAGCTCGGCCTGCTACCGGGAGACTGCAGGGCACCAGGCCCCGCTGTCACCGTGCCTGCTTTAAGCCAACTTACGGAACTTGGAAGTCGAGTCGAGGGTGAATTTCCCCTCGGAAGCGGCGGACGGAGCCGTGCAGTCACCCTCACCGACTTCGCTGTTTTCACTCCCGGAGTCCGAGTCCATGAACTTTGACCCTCCGGTGCTGCCGGACCGCAGCTTCCCTCGTCGTTTCCCCGGTACTCCACCCGGCACCGGCGGGCAAACGGGCTGCGGGACCGTGTTTATATCCGACAGTTGGCTGCTGAGATACGTGCGGACTTTATCGCTGCTGCTTGCACAGTAGTTGTGGTTGTGGTCGTCTTTAACGTCCAGACTGTCGTCCTCCATGGCCTCCATCTTCACAACCGGACCTGTGTGCCGAAGCCTGGCGCCACTAGACGACCATTAACATGTCAGATAACAGATAAAGATCAAGACAAACTGTCAGTCCCGTTTGGAAGTGTCCATCTCGGTTTTGGTGTTGTTGAGTGAAATTTTACGACATGTCGTATCACCGGACAGCAGAGGGAGAGCTGGGAAATGTAGTTAACAGCGACCGTGCAGCTATAGAGAGCGAAAAAGCAAGCGGCCCCCGTTTATATGAACCAGTTATAAGAGAAAAAATACAAACAGAAAAATCATAGCTAATATTTATCACACTCGTGTCTATAGGCCTGCGTGCTAATATTAAAAAAGAAAGAAAAAATAGATAATTTTACATCTAATCTTTTGTATTTGTCCCGACAGGAGAGGGGTCAAACCATCAATTTTAGACGCCAAGGCTGTAGTATTGTATTATATTAATGAAGTGAAGGGGTTCAGTGGGTTGTTGAACTGAGTGGTCAGAGTTAAAAAAAAATATATTTAAGAGCTCTTCAGAAAAGGCTAACAATTATTTGTGATCTTTAAGATATTATCTATATTTATCTATTTAATTTTTTATTATAAGATGCAAATGATATCGCGAGACAAATGACATTTAAGTAGTGTGTGTCATTATACCTATTTTGCCTACTTATCTGTTCCTTCATCTAAACTTGTTTCAATGTTTCAATCAAGCTTCATTATAAAAAAAAACAATATCGATTGAATGTGGAGTACATAGGAATTGTTCTGTGCTGCCGTTGTACAACACCAAAAACACAACGTCTAAATGTTCCCCCTCACAGAAATACTGAGACCTTTCCTGATGAGGGAGGAGGAACCAGCGGAGTGACGTCACACACGCTGGATGTCGCGCTCTCTACGTCTGCGCCTAGTGCTGGTGTGAACACCTGACAGGTGTGTTTGAAATAACAGAAATGACTGGTCACAGTTTTTCATTCTTGTTTTTTTTACTGAGAACCCCAGGAGAAATAACAACTATAATGATGTAAAAATTTCTTATTTCCTTGAACCGTAAACAAAACATTACCTTGTAAATGGCATGTGAATTATGTTGGTGTAGACATTTATCCAACACAGTGGCTCAAATATGTCCATCTACCAACACTTAATCTTTACAGGCAGCAGACTCCTCTGTAGGATGAAGGAAACGTTTTAACCTTATATTCTATGAAAAGTGACAGAAGCAACAAGACCGGTTTTATCAGGAGGAGAAAAGTGCTGTTTTTCAATGTGAACTCATCGAATATATTCCTAAGGCTTAATATTACAACTTAGTATAACTTTGTACAGATAAAATCATCTACTCTTCGATGAGTATGTCTCACATCAGAGTATAAAAATAAGAGGCTTGACCATAAAAATTAGCTGCCACATGTCAGAAGGAACACCTTGTCAATAGTTATATTTTTCTTCCAAGATTTAAATGACAGGTTAAACATACAAAGCTTGTGACAACGTAAGAGCGTGTTGAAGAAGTGTTCTTTGGTCTAAAATTAAAGAGTACTGTTCCTTTTTCCAGCATTTACCCTCAGGAAAGAGCAGAGCTGAACTTTTTATATTGCAAGTTAGAACGATGCCTTCAAGTAAACCATCTGAAGATTTATGTATGTGTCTGAAACTCATAGTACCCACTATTTAGCAGGCAGTAGGCTTACATATTTACATGTTTCCCAACTCTGAAACACATCATAGAATCACAGGTGACACCACACTATGAACCGAGGTTGACGTTTGAAGCCTTTGCTTGTAATGACTGCGATTTTTTTGGAATTAAAGCTTAATCTAGTGTTGCATTTATGGTATGCCGCAGTAGACGAGGAGAGCGTCAGCTAAATTTGTGAAAATCTAAATGCAAAATCAGATTAGCACATGAAAAGAAAGCGTAAAAAAAAAAGAAGAAGAAAAAAAACACAACTACTGCATTCTATTTAGTAAGTAGTATACAGTATGAAGTTTCAGACACAATGGATGTGACCAAAGCGGGCACAGAAAAAAAAAAAGGAAAAAAAAAAAACTTGATGCATATTCACACAAAGTTGTCACGCAATTTCAACTTTATGAAAAATAATAGTAAGGTTGATGGGTCAAAAATATACGAAACATATATATAAAGACAATTAGTGCTTTGTTGACAGGGTACTTTACATTTAAAGGTGTGTGGTGCTCTGAGTCTTTTCAGGACTATTGTCTGTCTGCACACTTGATGCGGCCTCAGCGGCTACAGTGTGTTGTATTGTGTCTCTGAGGCACGTCTCTCCATCAGCTGCTGCTGCTGCTAGGGCGTCTGCTTCCTCTGGCTCGCTGTCCTCCTCCACCCCGTCTGCACTGCACTCGGACTCCTCACTGTCACTGCCACAAGAGCTCGACGTCTCATCTTCAGAGTCGGAGTACACCTCAGCCCCGTGGAAGATATAGTGATTTGGAGCTTGGAACAGGTACTGGCCTGCTGTGGGAAACAATACAAAACAATTCACAGAGCTGGAATCAGTGACTGGAGGAAATCTATCATTTTGCAGGTTTAGGAATAAGGTCAGGGTCTTTGGCATTCATAATCACTTGGACTTTAGCAAAAGTTTAGATTCTGTATGAAGAACAATCCTGTTGACCAGAATGGCTGGATTAGCTCCACACATTAAGGAATATATTCACAGATATTTGTTAATTATAGGTAACAGTGTTGTTCTCTCTGCTGTGGTCTGTAGCTTACTCTCAAGGCGTTTGCTGATTGGACTTCTGTTGATTCGGCTCATCCAGCATCGTCTGCGAAATTCAAGGTTGGAGGTTTGGTTCTTTACTTCGGCAGCTTCCTCTTTTGGTGCGTCTTCGGCTGGTGGCTCTGAAGGCTCGGCTGTCTCCTCACTGGGACACTGGGCGTTTGGACAAGGCTCTGGAGGTGTAGCATTATTACCAGCAGTCTCTGTGGCATTCAGACTTTCTGTCTCCTCTGAAGGCTTAGTTACTGAGTCTGTACTGTGCTGCTTCTGCTCCTCCTGAGCTGCGTCGCTGGAAGCAGGCAAGGCCTCGCTTGGTGGCTGTTCTGGTAACCGTGGGGGTTTCTCTGTGATCTCAGTGAGTCTTACAGTGTTGTAGCAGAGCTGCTCAAAGTCTCCACCCAATCGATGACAGAGCTCATTGACAATGACGTCACAGTCTCCAAGTAGCTCCACATCAAAGTTGAGGTGAGGCAGCTGCTCCCTATTGATCAGGACCTGAGGCACTTCATGAGGAATGGAGTCTGGGTGGGATGATAACAAGAGGAAACAGTTAGCAAAAGTACGGCATGTTTAGATTTACTGCGATTTACAGATATCCATTCATCTGAAGAAAAACATACTTGGGATGAGGGCAACTGGTCGGACTTTAAGAGAAGAGCCAATGACAATCAGGAGATCCACCTCATCTTTATCCTGCTTCATGGCTCTGTGGAACATTTCTGGAAGATTCTCGCCAAAGAAGACGATATCAGGTTTCATGATGGCCAGGGGAATATCTGGACACCGCTGACACCGAGGGACAACCTGGGAGAAGAATTTATTTTATTGACACCAGAAGAATTTGGTATAAAAAGAGACACCGTGCAAGTTTCATCAATCCTTTGGTAAGGACTTGCATATCTGTAAAATCCACAATACTAGCCAATGCCTTCTTAGCAGACAGCCGTGCCACCCTTATTTACTTCAACAAGTAACTGACAGGTGTACACTCAGGGATGGTGCAATATCTCTGGGCAGAGCTGTAAAGTAAAATATGTGTCATTGTATTCTTTCTGCTGGGGGCAATCAGGTTGAACTACAGCTGCTGACCACACATCACATTGTACAGTATGCTGATTACATTAAGAGGAAATATGTCCAAACTACAAAATACACTAAGGAGATATATATATATATATATATACTTACCATTCTTACCCCTGTTGATATGTAGTTAACAGTTTTGATGTTACATGCCAAGTATTTGACATCTGTTGTTGTGTACCAAATCCAATGGAGCTGACTCTAGTTATTGATACTGGATAATGCTTTTTCAGCAGCATGTTTTAACTCCAACATGTTTGCACAGTAGTGACGACACACATCTATATGAACATATCATATTTTTGCAGCATAAATAAACTTCACACACCTTTGAATTTAATAGATGTTGAATTCTCGGAGCTGGAAAATTACATGTGGAGCCCATTACATGGCTCCCTTCCAGCAAATGATGCAACGCAGCGCAGTGATTAATAATTATTTGTTACCCCAGTGTTTGACAAGTCAAAGTGTCCAATTTTCTTCTCCTGGTCATGTTTGCCACAACCCTGGAGCGGCACTTCAGTGCTAAGACAAGTGTGTGACACAAGAGTTCATGTGTACCCTGATCAGCCATCTACAGCCCTGCAAGATTCCTGACTGGAGGAGATGTGTCACAGAGTATTTTCATGCCTTAACCCTAAAACTGTAGATGTCACCAATATGCAGAGTATGTGATACACTTTAGGATCTCTGGAAAATGTCAATAAAACAGCAAAGTCTCCAACAGTATATGGAAAAGTATTCTCCTGGATCAGTTTGTGGTAAATAAATACCTGGTTAAAGATGTCTTCCCTTATAGCCTCACAATCCACTTTGTGTTTACAGACGAGACAGGACGCAGTCGCAAAAGACCCTGAAATTAAAGAATGATCTTATTTACACCATATCCACTGATAGAACTATACAGAAAATAAGCAAGGTCCATGATAAACTGCATCACTTACCATGGCACTGGATAATCCGCTGAACTCCAGCCACTTGTTCTAATGTATCGATGTTTTGTGTGTAATTGCGCAGCAGCTTCCCTTGCTTATCCAGCATCGATATGAATTTGTGACAGGGTGAAGGTTGGAACTGACCAGGATAGATCTCCTGAAACAAAGAGGAACTCATTCAGCAAGCTATGACCATAGGCATCAGCTCTGTGGTGGTTTCACTGCAGCCTTCATCGTTTTAACGCTTGGTCAGAATTTAACCCCAAGTAAACACAGGTACAGCAGATTTCTCTGGATATCCTGAAGCTTTAAATGTTCTTTGGAGAATGTATACTTCCTCTAGACATCACAGAGAACAATTTTTAACCGTGTTAAAACAGTGTAACAATGTGTCTCTGCACACACGAGTGTGGTGCACATGGACCCTCTTCAGTCAGAGGGAATGTGTTAAGGGTCAGCTTTGTATCAGATTAGTACAATTTTTAAGAACTACAAAATGAAAGCTACAGAGTGTTATATAAAATGATGCAATCTCCTCATGAAACACACTGCTGTTGTATATTTTTGGCTGTGGAATGTGTGTGTGGCTTTTGCCATTTTCTCCCTTTCAGTATGACCAAGATCCTTTGACATAATTAAATGAGTGTGCAGATCCAGCTGTGTAAAAACATCTGTCTCTGCAAGTCCCCGTAGAACCTTGCAAAGGATTACGTGAAAGTGTTTGGTTTACAATACATAACTTCAGAAAGTGCATATTATCTTATCACATCAAACACATGGATCTGAGCCGAAGGCATTTAAATTCATTTTTTCAAAGTAAGCACACAAATGAGTGGACACAATCAACAAACCTTAGCAAACTTGAAAAAGGGTCTCGGGTCCCGTCTGAAGTATTCAATGTCAAACATAGCTTGGGGGTCTGGGAGATCCGGGAAATCTACAGCGAGCCGTGCATAAATTCCATCTCTGGAACGAAAGTCTGGTATTCCACATGAAACAGACACCTATTAAAAAAAACAGCACACAAGCATTCTGACTTAGTAGCATGAACACTGTTCCCAAGAATGAAGTCAAACATGTGGTTATTTATAATAGTACAACTGAATAGTTCTACTGAAGCTGCATACCCCAGCACCAGTCAGCACAAGGATCCTTTTACTTTCATGAAGTAGCCTGACCACATCTTCTAAAGTGTTAATGTCCTTCCGCTTCTTCCTTTTTGGTGGTTCTGAGATGTTGATGATGATCTGCCACAATGTCATGTCGTCCAAGTCTGGTGGGAGTACAGTCTCAGGCAGCAGATCCCTCAGGATGGTCCTTGGATCAGTCTCTCTGATGTGTTGTTGGATGAAGCTGTAGGAACCTGACAAAGAAGTCAACATTTAAGTGCGACTTGAATGCTGCAGCCCTATCTGCTACTACACCGGCACTTTCACTTTCTCACTGCTTACAAACATCGTCAGCTGAGTGTTAAATAATTCTGCTGCAGGCACTGTTTTTCTTTTTGCCGAGTTCGACTGAGATTCATCTACTTACCTATCTGAGGCTGAGGGGTCCAGTCGCTGGAGCTGGCATGTGAGGATCTGTCATCTTCCTCAGTGATGTGGTCCGGTGTGACAGCCAGACCGTTGGAGGGGAGATCCTCATGGTCAAGAAAATCTGAGCACAGACAAATGTGGCAAGTTATGAAATAAGGCTGGAGACAAGTGGAACCTTTCTCTGGTAACCATTATTACCAACTGCAATCACTTTTCATGAGAGAAACCTCGGCGAGGAGACGGTAAGTGAACGTTGGTGTTAAAGAGACATAAACCGGCTAATAAACGCTAAGTGGCTGCCAAAGTTTAGAGCCACGAATAGAGCCACGAGTTGTGTTGCTAGTTTCTCGCTTCTTTTCTGCGTTAACCTACAAAAAAAGTTCAAGTGGTCGTCTTGGGAAGTACACACCTCCGATAAATCATACATATTTACTACGACTAACGTTAGCTAAATAACGTTAACTTCTCTTGTGTTTCACGTCCAGCTAACTCGCCGGTTAAGTTTGTAAAACATGCGTTGCCCGCTAAGAGTCGTGTTGACACTGAAGCTCAGTTAAACTGCCCGGCTGTTTTCATACCAGCTCCCTCCTCTGTTGTCCGAAGTACAGCGCTGTCGTCCAGCTTCAAAACTGGTTTGTGCGGCTCGGAGACCAGCAGTCCCAGTCCATTGTTGTCTCCGCCTAGCGCTGCTGGGGCCTGCTCTACCGCCATCACCGGCTTTGCTTCCTTCTCCGCTGGCTGCGCACAATTCACCGCCGCCTCCCAGCTCTCTGTGTCCGCGGAGACGCACGAGAATTGATCTGCTTCGGCTCCTTTAAGTACATAATTGGTTCCGGGACTGATTTTCGACCTTTTCGCGGCAGGTTCGTCCATTTCGGAGGCGCCAGAAATGCCCGTTCCGAGACTGTTCTCTCCGTCCGCCATCTTCAGCCCGCAGAGCCGCTGAGCAGATCCTTCCTCTCGGACAGCTGGCTCATTTGCATAGCGCACGTGACGAGTTCTCCACCAGTAGTCACGACGGGAACGTCCCTCTGGTACGTCGATGACATAAAACCATAACAAAATAATGATGCCTTCAAACACCGTCTGGAGAATCTCGAGCTAAAAGATAAAAACATCTAAATTACAGCATAACGTCGCACATGGAGTGCAGACACCACAGAAGCTTGATAGTAGACTGTGGGTCATATTAATAAGCATCCTTTGTAACTTTTGTATTTGTAATGTGCACGTTGAGATTTTTTTTGCAACCTAATGACATGGCTACTTTACCATAAGCAACATCCCATTTAGCCTTGCTATCAGAACATCATTTTATAACAATATAATTCATTATGCTTCTTCTATCATGCCTCCATGACTACTTGTAATTTGTAGGACTTTTAGCTGGACACCTGAACGCAGCACACGTCATATGGTTAAAAGGACAGCTCAGTTTTGCCCACAACTCGGGAGAGCATTCCCTTGACATTTGTTAGCATTTTGCGCTCCCCACATTCATCAGCCGGCGCTGGCTGACAAAATAATTGCCAGATAAACTTTTGGGTGAGGGAGCATCAGCATCAGGGAGCGGAGTCCATCAACAACCTGAGCCGAACAGAGCTGTGATTCAGGGCAAGAGACGAGCTGCTCCACTACAGAAACCCATCCACATTGCCACGATAGATTTTTTATGGAGGCTATTTTGAACAGCAAACCCGAGGACTTGGAGGATTACTACGGGTTATTAGGCTGCGATGAACTGTCCACGGTGAGTTCTGGTCAGTGGGTTTATGCTCAGCCTCGTTACTGGGTGACATGATGGCTGTGTTGATCAATAAACCCAAACGCTGTGTTAAAGATCTAACAAGTGGACCATAACGCCATGTGCTGGATGTTCGCAAACTATCATTAGTGAATAAATTGAAGAAGTGAGAGATTGATGAATTATGTATACACCAGATGTTAGTCTGAACCGAGCCAACAGAGACCTGTTGATGCCTCAGGAGCTCGTGCGTCACTCTGTTGTGTGCTATCTGCGCTTTGTGATTCGCTCTTTAAACAACGTCCACGTGTGTATGACACTGGATATAATACATGATCGTCAGAATATTTTATATCCCAATCATTAACAATAGAAAGTCTTGACAACTGCAACATCCGTGCTTGGAAACATCAACATACATCTAATGCACCAACAGTAACTGTGGTATAATGATACATCGTTGGTACCAGCACTAAAACACCCCAGGCCATATAGTGAAGGAAAAAAAGACTCCATAAGGCCTTACTTTTTTGTTTTTTTAGGGTTGGGGTTAAAGGTCGAACAGAGGCAGGAAGAACAAAGGTTTTTTTTATTTGTGTATTATGTGAAATGAATGGTTGTGTGTGACTCCTGTGAATGAATTCAGTGGCCATAGCTTTGCTCAGTTTACACACTTATTGTTGCTGTTAATAACTAGGAATTTTCTTCCCCCCTCCTTCCTTGCCTGTCTGTATCTGTCTGCTGCCTGTGGACATGGGGGGCAGATCTGATGAGTACCTGAGCATTATTTCTGCAGATATATGTGAAATTACTGATATTGCCTGTTTTAGAATCCAAAAGGTTCATCAAACTCAGTTTTTGGATGGATCCAAATTATCAGACAAATAGACAATTTTATAGTACATTTTAATAGAACCTTCCACCACATGAAAAAGACACATCAAAGATAAAAACAAACAAAAAAACTGTTGTGTTTTGTTCTTGGGCAGTGGTATGTCAACCTTTGAAGGTCCTTTACTAATAAGAACAGTGAGCATTTTGCAGTTATAGACCACAAGATAAAGTAATCAATGTCATTTTCAAGAGGTTCAGAGCATCACATGAATTGTCCTCCCATGCTGTAAGTAAGAATGTGATTCTACTCATTTTGTGTCTCATTGTTATGTGAATGTGTCTGTACCAGAGGGAATAATGTCCTTCTGAAGATCAAAAGTACATTACATATTAAAGTATTCTGTTTCCTTGCAGACTGAACAGATTATCAATGAATACAAGATCCGAGCCTTGGCATGTCACCCAGACAAACACCTGGACAACCCAAGAGCAGGTACATATGTAGACCACTGTTGTAACACACTTGTGTGTATTTAAAGTAAATTAAATAGAATGAACTATAACAAAACCTACAATGTGATTTAGTGTGGAGTTGGATCTGATTTTAATTCTTTGTGTTATTTAAGACGTGTTTGTTTTGTCTTAATTTTTCTTACTCACCCCACAGTCAGTCAGTCAGTGCCTCTTTCTGATGTCTTGACTTCAAAGCAAATTATGTTAATGGAGAGCTACTTACAGCTGCACACAAAGAAGAGGGTATTTATTTCTCATTATTCTGTAAGCATAATGTTCTGTCTCAGACCCCTGACACTTTCTTTCTCTCTGTCAGTGGCAGATTTCCAAAAGCTGCAAGAAGCCAAAGAGGTTTTATGCAATGAAGCCAAAAGGCAAAACTACGACCTTTGGAGAAGAAGTGGAGTCACTATTTCATTCCACGACTGGCAAGCCTTAAATGACTCTGTAAAAACCGTGAGTGTTGACTTCTCTCTGGTGAAGGTTCTTTATTAAAAAACATTGTCATTTGTTTAAGAAATCCCAGTGATCCATTTGTTCACCTGTTCGCAGTCAATGCATTGGGCTGTGAGAGACAAGAAGGAACCAATGCTGGAGGCGTCGAAAGCAGAAAACCCAGTCACTTCCCAAGCAGAGGAGCTCCACTGTGAGCAGGAGGCAGCAGGGATCTCCTCATATGATGGCATGTCATCCTCAAGTAAGCATATTTCAAAATGATGAAAAATGCAATTTTCAACAAGTATGTAGTATGAGCATGACAGACATCAGCCCCTTCATGATGCTCAGACAGACACCATCATGAATGAAGTGTTTATTATAGAGAGATGTTTGTTCTTCTTTTTACAACAGCTCATGATCACTGTACAATGACAGATCATATTATGACATCGAAAAAGTGAATTTGACAATATTTAATGTGTTATATCAGCACGTCTGAATGACTGTATTTGTCCTGTCCAGTAAAATAAACAGACTTTTCATCTTCACTGTCTAGGCGATTACTGCCATCGGCGTTTCCGTTGGGCTGCAGACTCTCCATCCAGCCTCCTGCAGAAGTTCAGAAATTATGAAATCTAAATATATCATCTGTTCTGGTGTGTGTTATTGTTCATGTTCTGTGTCTCCTTGTTGCCACTTGCTCACATGAGACCCCAGTGACTGTGGTTTCAGTGTTTGTGACTGTGGTCTAGCTGTTTGTCAATGTGTCTGTTGGATATGTGAAATATTTTATCTCATAAATATCAAATAGTTACCTATTAAATAATAATGGATGGTGTCATTTGCCTTACTCGGTTCTCTAACTATGTTCACAGAGACACACACTGGAGATATAATCATGCCTGATACTGGAGTACTGCTATATTGTGTATTTTTGTAAATTCATGTTCATAAAGTTGGGATCATTAAACTACAACATGTCATGTGCATCATTTCCTTCTGTGCATGATTCGATGTCTTAGGTTGTAATGGGCGCCCTAAAATCATTATTTCAGCTGGACAGTACATCCAGTCTGCTGCTGTTGTGCGTCTGTACAGCATCATTACAGCCACACTTTAATTTTCTGTTTAAATATAGAATCACTGTCTTCGGTCCTTGCATAGCTGGGATGAGGTATTGTCAGAAGTAATTCAAATCATCCAGACAAATGAGATACAAAATTAGATATAGTTGGAGCTTTTAGGAAACAAATGTTGCACCTGGCTGCCAGATCACATCAATCATGTTAGACCTTCGCTGTAATTGTTAAATTTAGATAGTGAACAAGGTCTTTGAGACAGGCAAGATGAAAACATGAGCAGTTTTAAGGGTCCAGAGATGATGAACATAAATGGAACTGTTACTATTACTATTATTGATCGAACTGGATTCAGATTCTTCGGGTCATAATACAATTCAAAACTGATTCACAATTCAAAAAGATCCTTGATTTGGCCTATAGGGGTCCCCAGGGGCCTGGGCTGGCCTTGGAGCCTCCTGGGGCCTTAGCTTGACCACTTCCAATACTGCATTTCTGGTTTTTGTGAACAACGTTATCCAGCTGGACAAGGTCTGCACATTGGACAAAGTCCATTCTGTAAGTCATGCAAAGAAAACAGTTTTTAAAGTGGTCAGATACATGTAATAGAGTATAAAGTACAACACGTCTCTCTGGATTGTATTATACTGCTTACAGGCAGCACATTTTAATGTCTGGAACATGAGGTATGCACAGTGAGGCAGCAGGCTTATATAACAACATAATCTACAGTGGCCCAGAGGGCTCAACTCACTGCAACTGAAGAATTCAGAGGACAACTTCTATTCACTTCTATTTCTACTCAACTTCAATTTTACAACACATGAGCTGCAAAATCTCACAGGAGAACACAAAAGGACTAATTCCAGGGACAAAAAAGTGATGGATCTGGATGAAGACTGATGCTAAGCTAAACAGTATATATTTGCAATAATATCTGAATAATGTGATGTTGACATTACAAAAAACCAAAGTGAACCTACCACTAAAGTCCGGAAGCATTAAACAAAAGCAACCCCCAGTCCGTCAGTTTTTTCTGTCCCCAGAAACACTTCCTCTGGGTTGTGAGTGTAGCTGCATGTGTACATATTTGCAGGAGCTTAGGTGTGTAGTCAAACTGGTGAAGATGTTTTGTGAATTTGTAGCACGGATGTGTCTTTGCCTGTGTAAATGCTGGATGCTACACGACTTTTACCACCAGATAGCGCCAGACCTTACGATGACGTCACTTTGGTACAGGCTAAAAGCCCGATATGCAACTCTGTAGATCGCCGGGTGCGGTGGCGCGCGCCTGTAATCCAAGTCACTGGGAGGCTGAGGCTGGCGGATCGTTTGAGCTCAGGAGTTCTGAGCTGCAGCGGACTATGCCGATCGGGTGTCCGCACTAAGTTCGGTATCGATATGGTGCTCCTGGGGGAGCCCGGGACCACCAGGTCGTCTAAGGAGGGGTGCACCGGCCCAGGTCGGAAACGGAGCAGGTCAAAGCCCCCGTGCCGCTCAGTAGTGGGATCGCGCCCGTGAATAGACGCTGTAGTGCAGCCTGAGTAATACAGCGGGACCCAGTCTTTTTACACCCGTCATGTTGAACGTATTACTATTGTAGTAGCATGCACCGTCCTGCATGACTACTTCTCACTGTAAAACAGCTTGTTTACCTTCTTACGTTGACGGGAAACCTTCAGTTCCCAGTGTAGATGTTGGTCCTGCAGCGCCTCCACCCGGAGGAGAAGAGCAATAACCACCAACCTCGCTGAGCTAACCTGTGGGCAAGTTTTAGAGAGGAGCTGAGTGGACTGCTTATTCAGAGTAGGAACTATTTAATAGTTTGTTTGTTGATTTATCTATAATACATTTAATTGTTCCCGCTGGGACTATTTGGCTAACATGGATGACTAACATGGAAGTCACATAAAACGCCAGTGTAAGGTGCATTTTGTTTGCTTATTTCGTAAAGTTGGTTGGATTTGTGTTTATTTTGGGTTGATGCTCTGGGCACATTAGGTTATTTTGTTTTCGACTGGTTAAGGACCAGCATGCACCTGGGTGGGCCTATGTTTTTTACCAGCGCAGGAGAGGCAGCAAGCAACATGATTTCTCTGTTCTGTTGTTTGCCTGCTTGTTTGGAAAATTCATCATGAAGTACCCATGGTGGATCTATCGCAACTGAGGTTGACAAAAAGCTACTACACACTGAGAGAAGGAGCATATATTCCCTGAAAAGCTGTAGGGACAATTCTTTTGCAGCACTGCCAGACAACTGCCCCCCAGGTCTGAGTAAGTAAAAGTACAGGCTTAGTTTAATTAATGTGATGTGAGGATGAGGATCTCGGTTCCTTCATATGGTCTGATCATGTTTAAAGGTTAAATAAAAACCTCACTGCTATGAGCTGTAAAGACGAGTAGAAGTATGTTTGGTAGAGTATATAGCGTCTATAAATAACCACAAGATGGCGCTGCAGCTCCTAAAATTCAAGTTGTCAGAAGCTCTTACAGAAAACAGAGGGCCAACCCACATCATGCATGGTGAGTGTTGTTGAATTATGTTCCATAATAACAGACATGTTTGATGTTGAATGTTTTTATTTTGTTAAAATTGAATTTCATTTACAAGGTGAAGTCTAAATGCCTGACACCACAGGGAGCACCTCAGCACCACAGCAGTGAGGAGATCTCAGGGCGTGCCTGAACTGTACAGAGGGAAGATCTCCACAGAGCTGCAGGAGGAGGTGCTGACCCATCTGAACAGGCAGAGCCCAGCAGTCATGGAGGCAACAACACAACATGCCAGAGGCCACTAAAGATGCTGGGGATAAAAGACAGGTGATGTAGGCGATCCCACACTATTTAACTCGCTGTTACTTACTTTTAAACCGTCTACAGGCAGTACATTACAGGGAGTATATCAGGGCTATGTACAAATCATTAAGCTGTGCACGGAAAAACTGAATAAACAGAGCTTTTTTTTTTTTTTTTTTTTTGTCAGAAGAGCCCAAGAAGAATATTTATTATTCTCTGGACTAATGGCAAACTTTGGCAGAACACATACGTATGCTTTCTTTTTGTTGACACTGTAAATACCACAACTGGAACCATTTTATTATACCTGTCTTTATTTATATTTTGTACTTATCTTAAGTTTGCTAAATATGAATGTATGCTTTGTCTGCAAAATCCACCATTCATATGCACACAAAACCTGTAACTATAGGTACAATAGCTGTAATCACTGTATATAGGCTATAGCATAGGTCTTAGTAATAAAGTAGTTAGTACTTAGGGAAGTGTAGAACAGAGCAGAACAGGAACCTGAACTGAATTCAGTACCAATTCGCATTGCTGTAATTCTCATATAGGTGTTGGTTATGTTTTGTAAATACTAATACACTGTCGTGCTGCTCACACCATCTGAGCTGACGCTGTCATTAAGGCCAGCAAACATGCAGCCTCCACGTTTTATACATGAGACTTTGGTCTCAAAATTGAAGTGACATTCACAAACATCGAAACTGATGATATAACAACACAAACCTTTATCCTACCTGGGCCATCTATCAGTCCATCCATTGGCTACACTGCTTATCAGTGCAGGGCCATGGGGGCTGGAGCCAATCCCAGCTGACACAGGGTGAGGGCGGGGTACACCCTGGACAGGTCATCAGTCTATCACAGGGCTGACATTACTTTTTCTTTCAGGAAGTGTTGCACTCTTCTAACCTGAAACTTTTTATTAAAAGTCTACATTATCCAATAAATACTGTGAAGTGGAATTCTTAGACACATATTTTTTCATTCAATTTGAAGAAAACACCTGTCTGACATGACACCATCTGAATGAATGTAAAAAACAAACCTGACAGGGAACAACTGGTGGTCAGGTGGTGTCTGTTTGAAATCAGTTTCCATTTCTAAAAAGGTCAAATAAAAATCAATCACGTCAATACATCAATCAATCAATTTATCTGTTGATGGAGTCATGCATCATTGTATGTTACAGTTATTTAAACACAGTATTTTTTATTATATATGCACATTTATATACATTATATTTGCTTTAGAAGTTTTTCTGAACATACATGTATATCTTCTATTTTCATGTGTTGATTGGCTTTGGTATGCATCCCTATATGTGACCCTCTCATGTATAACAACATAACCATATAGCATATATGCACCATGTAGCTATGCATAGACTTGCGAACAGTTGAATATCCACTGTTTGTTTGTTTGTTTTTAACTTTTACTGCTTTCTACTGTGGATCATCTCTAGTGTTTATCTATCAGTGCACTTCGGCTCTGTGCCGTCTACTTCTCACCACAGAGTCTCTGAGCTTCAGCAGCATTAGGGGCGGGACCTTTCTTCCCGCTTTCCACTTCTCATTGGTCATTTCGGATGAAGAGGGTGGTGACGGAGGGGAATTCCCAGTTGGTGTGCTCAACAAATATTACTTTTTCTGTCTGCTGTTACTCATTCATCTCAGACTTCTCTTGGAGACAGCAACCTGCGAGTGAGTGAGCGAGCAAGCGTGCGTGTGCGTGTCTGTGCACCATGAATGGTGAGTAGCAACACTTTTGTGTACTGTTCAATAACAAGTTCTGTGGCTCAGACTGAGATGATGATGCAGAATTGAATACACTCTAAAATCATGCCATCATCAAGACATGTAACTACTGACTCAACCGGGAGGGATTTGTTTCTATGAGTGTTTCTATAGTGTTTAATTAATCAGTTAAATTATATGTAACTCTGTTTATTCCAAGTCCGGGTATCGACACTGGAACTTCCTCCTTGTTGCAATGATTGACACCATGAGTGGACTTAATGTCAGTAATTACAGGATAGCTTCAGCACAACTCAAAGCTCTTACAACACAAAGTAAAACTGTTACAGTGACATGTCATCACTTTGTCAAATTATGGCTACTATTCGGTGTTGTTTTGCATATCTATAGGCTACTTGCCTAATTTGTTCCCATGTGTCATATTCTCCTCCGCAGTCCTTATGTCCTCGATGCTGGGAGACGATCCTCACCTAAGTAAGGACATTTCAATACTTCTTGTGTGAAAATGATAGCTACCTGTCGCCACAAGTCAGAACTTATTTCATAAGTTGAAATCACTGAATGCATTGCACTGTAATTTCACTTCCTCTTTTTTTTTTTTTTTTTTTTTTTTTCCTCTTCTGAAATAGTTTTGAGCTTTTTTCAGACCCGTGGGGTGAGTGTAAGTGAGAGAGGCTGAGGTTCTCATGGTCATCATCCTTTACAGTATCTGGTGTTTGTATATCGTGTTATAAATGTCTCTGTGTGTGAGTCATCTTTCAGTTCTGTGTGTGTGTGTGTGTGTGTGTGTGTGTGTGTTTAATGTAACTTAAAAATGAGGAAGGCAGGACACGGCTGAGACACTTAGTATTTTTTTTTTTACAAATGTAGCCTACATTTCCTAATTATGTCAGAAATGTGACTTGACTCGTTTCCCATTCGTCTACACAACGTCGGTGTGAACAAGGCACTTTGTCGTTTACAGTGCTTAATTGTCGCTCAGCTGTCATGTCCATAAATACATGTCACTGGAAACACTGTACATCAAAAACAGACCCACTTCCCGGATCGGTTGTAGTTCCTCTCTCACAGAGGCATCATGTGGTGCCGCTTTTTTCTTTTCTTGCACAAAAGGGTCAAAGTAATGCTGACAAACTCATTTCATGCTGCTTGGGCTGCAGAATGTCCCGCTAATAAACACTACATGGACGATTTGCAGTTTAAAGTACACTTAACTTCTAGCTGGGTTGAATTTGGATAAAAACTGACATCTCGGTCACGTACAGTGTTGTTTCCACAGTATGTCAGCATTTATATCAGTGGGAAACACAAGTGCGCTCTGACTTATGAATGCAAAACATGTTAAGAGGACAAGAGGACTCACTTTTCACTTTTCAACCACATTTTTGCTTCTCTTTAACCAAGATGAGACAAAACTTCAAATGATTCAATCAGTGCTTTTTGGATTATTGAACTACTCTCTTTATTTTCAAGTTATCAGATCAGATGAATTAAATGAGATCAACATCCAGGAGACATTAGTTATACACAAAAAACACAGGCACAGTTGAATAAACAGAGACTCAGGCAGTGCTGTCCATTTGTGCCAGAAAACAAAAAAGGGGAAATAAAAAAGTTGCGAAAGCAGAGCGTTAATCAGTTGCTGTTCCCTGAACGCTTCAACAAGCCACTCCACAGTGTCTTGTAAACAAAACTGTTGAGCTTCTGCTTCACGGCAAATATTTACAGCAGCCAACACTAATGATGATGATGGTAATAATTGTTTCCAAACTCAGCCATCATTTCTTCTGTGACCTGCACCTGTGCTTTCTGAGGTCAAAGTCATTTGCAGTTCACTGTTGCTCAGTTTCAACCAGAACATCTAAACATCTTTTGACCTGCAGCATGGTAGTGAGGGCTATAGTCAGAAATTGCCACTGACTACAGTGCACCTTAGCTTCACTCCTGACTCTTTGACTCGGCTCCACTTCATCGTGGACCTCTGTTGTCCCGTCACCCTCCTCTGTACATTCCCCTCACTGCCTGTTCTTGTCCTCTGTGCTCTGCAGTGGGTGAGCCGTCCATCCAGATCTTTGAGCAGCCGAAGCAGAGGGGAATGCGCTTCAGATACAAGTGCGAGGGGCGCTCAGCTGGCAGCATCCCCGGAGAGAAGAGCTCTGACAACAACAGGACCTACCCCAGCCTGCAGGTCAGTCAGCTCTCTGACTCTGTGTGTGCACTCACCTCAGCGCGTTTCTTTCCCAACGCAGTGGCAGAATCTAAAGCAACCTCTTCTCTCCATCCACAGATTATGAATTACTCTGGGAAGGGTAAGGTGTGTGTTTACTTGGTGACGAAGAACGAGCCATACCGACCTCATCCACACGACCTGGTGGGGAAAGACTGTAAAGATGGATTCTACGAGGCCGAGTTTGGTCCAGACCGCAGAGTTATTGCGTGAGTTTACCTCTGTCCAACAGCACTCTGTATTTTCACTGTCACTGTCGTCACCACAGTAATTATCTGCTCAGTCTCAGTCTTAATCATCAATACTGCCACACATACACACACACCACAACATAATCACTTCACTCTCTATTAGTATATTTTTGTGTTTCACTAAACTGTTTCGGAAGACGCAAAGAGTGACTAGGTGACCACTGAGTTAGAGAGAAAGAAACAAACAAACACACACACACACACACACAGCATATTTGTTAAACCATATCTGTGATGGATGGCAATATGGGAATTCCCCAAGTGACATCACCCATATTTGCTGCATGTTAGAGAGAGAAAGCAGTGTGTGTGTGTGTGTGTGTGTCTGTGTGTGTGTGTGTGTGTGTGTGTGTGTGTGTAATTGAGCATGTGTGTGAGTGTGGATGACTCAGTATCTTTTGGGGGTGTATAATTTGCAAACCCCTCATGGTTTTCTGTAGTAAATTTGTGTGTGAAGTGAACCACTGTAGCAGATCAAGTCTGATCTGAGAGTCATTACTAAAACCTTTATGTTGAAATCTGCTGCACTGGTCAAAGCAAATGATTGGGTTTAATTGCATAACTGCAACATCAGCTTTTATGTCACAGTTAATGCAGGTGATACCTTGTGTGTTTTGTTAATTGCAGTCAGGTTGTTGCAGTGTGTCACTCTCATGTTATTGTTGTATCATCACTGACACAGTTTCCAGAATCTGGGCATCCAGTGTGTGAGGAGGAGGGAAGTGAAAGATGCCATCGTTCAGAGGATTACCAGAGGGATCAACCCCTTCAATGGTGAGTCTCCCCACTTACTGCTGCTGTTAATAAATCAAAACCAAAAATCAACAGATCCAAGAACTGGATCAGTTCATTTTGGTCTGATGTGTTTAAATCCTCTGGTACAGTGACAGTGTTGTGTCCAGTTCAGGACAGCTCACACAGATGAAAATGAACTAGTTCATATCTTGTGCTGTCTTTATGATGTGCTTTGAGGCCCCCCCGAACAAACAAAAGAGTTAATGTTTTACTTCTTAAACAATGTGTCATAAAGCACGATGACTCAAAACAGACATACAATTATAATTCATTGCTATGTAAATGTTTTTATTATGGGGAAAGGGATGGTGTTACTGGGACCAGTATATATCTGATAAGCCAGTATCAGCTCAGGTGTCGGTCAGACTGTGATTAGCAGTGAACAGAATCAGGACTGTCGTGTGTTTCATGTGAAATAGATTGTGTTTTACTGTTGTTATCGTTGTTGTCGCCTCTGGTTGCTGCTGCTTTTACTTTTCCTGCTGTTGTTGCGGGTAAACCAGTTCAAAACAATTCAAAAGAATTGTTTTCAAATGCTTGTTGACCCAGTTCTCAGGCAGATGAGAAGATTTTCCTAACATCGAGTCTAAAATCTGTCCGTGTTACCGCTGTACTATCTACAATAATGCCATTTCCTCTGTGTGCTTTCACTCTGCACACGGCAGTTCTCGTGTACAAACAGGCGTTGAGCTACTTCCCCATTCTTGCTCACAGTTGCTCAATTCAGCACAGTGCAGGATGCCACGTGAGAGCTGGGAATGCAGGATTCATTAAAAGGGGGAGGGCGGAGCATGGGGGTTCCCCAGCTCTCAGAGAGAGATGATGATTAAAGTGGAGTGTGGTGTTTTACAGGTCTGTGAGAGTGTGGAGGGAGTGGAAGGTTTATGAGCAGCTCAGCTTCATGCTCTGTCTCCCAGTATCATGTGTTTGGTGATGATCTTAGATGTTTGTTCCATGATTTTTTACTCTTTATTCCTGACACTTCACTGTCACTATAAGGCCTAAGCACAATATACAGAGTCTCAAAGAAGAACATATGAACTGCCTATAAATAAACATGAAACAGTTTACATGCTGATGAACCCCCAACCCCTGCTGACACTCTAGGCCTCTATTTATCTATTGAACCTCACCACATATAACCGCATGGCTGCTCTCTCACCTGTATGACAGAGGAACTAGCGTAAGCTCAGAGCTGCTTAGAAGTCAAAGACAAATGTGCAGATGACGTTTCAGTTGCCGGTCTAGACATTTTACTGTGCAAGTCTTATGATCCAGCACTATGTGCAACAACATTGTAAAGCTTTCCCATATCCCCCCTGAGGCAGCTGCTTGATTAAAATTTGCATTTTTTTTGCTTTAACAAGCATGAAATTTAAAACATCTCTGGATACATTCAGCACATACACAGCAGATCTCAGGTAAAACCAAATCTTTCAGGTGATGGATAGTTGGGTCAGGATGGGCGGTGCTTTGTGACTGCTTTGTTGCAACATCACAAAGTTATAGAAGTCATGGCAGCTGGTTTTAAGGCTCAGTTTCTGAATACAGGCTGTGTGCATTTCTAAGTGGACTGAGGCATTGATACTTTCACAGTATTAATATTGAACCCAGAGCTGCTTTGTAAACACAGATATGGACATGTCCCATAAAACTAAACTGAGTTTTAACATAAACATCTACCTTTAGACTGTAGGAGCTTTAAGCAGTTTAAGTAACCATGATGGTGTCACTGCGATGATGAATGAAAAATATGTGATAAACATTTCTATGGAGTGCAGGTGGTGTTATTGGTCAGGTCGACATGACAACACCATAGAAGCAGATCAAGTATATTTATCACTGGGTGTCTCCTTCTCATGGCCCAAACCTTCCCCTCTCTTCAGCTCACTTCTGCTGTGAAACTCAGCTGCTTCCTGTGCAGAGAGGGAGATAAGCTAGCCCCCTGCTCATCCCCCCCACACTCTCCTCAGTGCACTATATAACCACACACACTTTACACATTTACACACATACATTACTACCAGGTCTGAGCTTGTGCATGTGAAGATTAGTTCAGGCCTGCATTTGTTTGTACATGATCTGATGAGATGACAGAGCAAATGAGGTCACATCACCTGAACGAGTGATGACACAGAGCTGAGTAGTGTGTGTATGACGTGACAGTGTGTTTCTCTATTACTGTCTCCTCACATGTCACAGCATTGAGGTTGTGCAGCTGGTAGCCATTGCGTAGTTTAGAAGGGGGGGCACAGTTTGCCTTTTCCATGAAATCTTCTCAGACCATGATCATTTAAGGCAACAGGTTTGTCTGTGTAACAGGCAGAGACAAAACAAAGTGTTGGTAAGATTTTGTTGATGTTCAGAAAGGATTACAAAGCCTGTGGTTGTATATCACAAAACAATTGAAGTTTTATGTGTTGAATTCCACAGTTTTTCTGTGGCTTTCAAAGGGAATTGTGTCTCGTTTTCATTTCACAAGATTGAAATCTCACCTTTTTACTTTATTTGAAGTCAGTGATATAAAACCAATGGTGATTAACACTCCATAGTCACACCTGTCACTTAAAATCACTACATAATGTGTCACAGAGCAGGTTTCTCTGTTTGTGCTTTTCTCTCAGGAGGTTTTATCATCTCAAAGTCCTTCTGACACAGTCTGAGCTCATAGGCTGCTGCTGTTGAAGAAAATGATTATGACGCGTAGTCTTTGCATCAGCCTCAGCACACACAATGCAAACTGAACGTTGCATGTGACAAGTCCTGGTTTGAGTTGTGAGTCATGCAGTGGAGACACTGTGGTGAGGCTTGGCACCTGCCTCCCCTTCTTTCTCACTCTGCTCTCATATTCCTACTAACCACTTACCACGCAAACCCGCCCCCCACTACCCGATCCCCCTCACCCCGCCACCCCCTCAACATCACCGTCCTCACCCCCCACCACAGCCAGTGACTGTGCCCCCCGCCGCTGCAGCCAGGGTGCCCAGTGACTCTTTCCATCATTCATGTTCACTCACCCCTAATTTCACCTACAACCCACTTTGCTGAACCTGTCCACCGGCTGCCTCGCACACTCCACAAACACTCACGCATACAGCAGGCACACCAACTCACTATGTTCCATCACTATTTGCTTTGACAGTTGTGCTTTCATATATACAGCAAGTCTGCATATCTCCCTCCTTCAGTTTCCCCACTGTGTCTGTGCCTCCCACAGAAGATAAACCTGATGACCAAACGCTGAGCTGAAATAGAGCAGAGCTGCACTCAGACACTTCACAAAGATTATATTTAAGTTTATAGTTGCACAGTGTCACTTCTGTTGCTGTTTATGAAACACCTTCAAAATTATGTCATCTAAGAGAGAGAGAGAGAACCTGTTATAACTAGTTAATAATGAAGGATGATGATGTGATCCTACATAAAAAGAGGAAATTAATAAATTTCAAAATGAGCAAGGAGATAGATTTACTCTATGAACTGATTGAACAAGCTACACAGGACTCATGGCTTCATAAATAACACTGTGCACTTTCAAAGCCCCTTGAAAGTCAATAATGACCAAATCCAGCTTGTTGCATCTCATTGAGTTAAATAATAATATCAATATATTGTAATATTTACTGAGATATAACATCAAATCTATTGGTTCTGCTGAATATAAATTGTCCCATCTGTGGCCTCACGTTTAACAGACAGATGCGAGAGCGGCATCGATCTTCGTTTGACTCTCAGGTAGAAAACATATCAGAGTCAGACTGATGTGTTTTGGCTGAATCTGATATTTAACATCAGAGTTTGTGAACAAAGCTCCATGTCAGCAGCAGACAGGCTGCTGTTTTGTTTTGTGTATGGTCTCATCCTCTCTAAACCTACTGAGGGAGAGAAACACAATTGTGGATTCGATGAATACTGACTAAACAAAATGCAAACAGACTTAACGTAACTGCACTTATGACCTGTGACTTCACTTGGACCTGAGCCATGAGCAGAATGGTGGCTGGTGCCAGCAGCGCATGCAGAGACAGGGCAGGTAAAATACCTGGCTAGTGAAGCAGTCCAGTGACACGCGCAGAGAGTATGAGGAGTTTCCCTACATCTCCTATGTCACTGCTCAGCAGATTGTTTTTTTTTTATTCTTGTTGTAGGTTAAAGTGTGTCCTTCTGAAATATCTGAGTGTGTTTAACCAAACTCTGCATAAGCATGAGATTTGATGAGAAACTCAAAAGACAAAGTTTAAGTTTGACACTTGCTCATGTCATACACACTTTCACACACGTCAGGAGCCACTATGGTCACTCATGCAGTAGTCTCATCTCTTGACTGTGTATTATGAACACACACACACACACGTACACACACACCGGCACACACTCACACTTCTTTCCACCCTGAGGTGACGTCGCTGAGCGTCACCGTAGCAAAGCTGTAGGCGGGGATGGCTCAACCTGAGGCGACAGATAGAAATTGAGAGATGGAGGAAGAGAAAGTAGGCAGATGTGAAAGCCTGATGTGTGTGTGTGTGCGTGGGTGTCTCTTGTGTCTCTTGTGTCTCTTGTTAGGTGTGTGTTTGTGTGTTGCCTCTGAGGGCGGGATGTGTGTGCGTTTGCGCAAATGTGTGCAGATGAGACTGTAGGCTGGGGACACTTATCTGTGACGTGCTCATTTTGATCCAGAGCTGAGGTTTTGGGGACAACCTACAGATATGACAGCGAGATGAGAACGTTCTGGAGAATTTATACAGCCCCTATATCTGGGCTTTAATAATCTGACATTAAAAGGGATGTATGTATTTGAGAGCAGACATCCAGATCCATGACCCAGGTTAACCATCAGTCTGGTGTAGATTTTACCGTCACCTCACCCAGATCTTCTCCACTTACCTCTAGTCCTGTCTGGACATGCAAATATGTTGTTGCACTGACATTTGGAAATATTTAAATATAAATTTGTTTGTGGTGGCCAAAGCAATGAAAAACTACTCTGGAAAAAACATCTACAGCAAAGTGCATGTCTGTTAGCAGTGTGCTGGTTACTCAACATAATTCACAGCCGTCTAGTTCCTGTTCCTGTACCTGCTCCTGAAGTTGTCAAATTTTCCACCTATCAATACTTCATCAACAAAAGTCCATTAACTTGATTGTTATTTAAGAGTTGTTGCTGCAGAAACCTCTAAACCTTCTTTCACTTTAACATCTACTCCACTATAGATGGAAATGTCATTAATTTGACTGCTTGTTATTTGACAAATTGAAATATCAAAATACATGATGAAATATGAAATAGCTGAAATTAGCTTCATCTCCAAAGCAACTGTGAAGTTCTACTTACATATAAATGCATCAATATTAATAATCACAATCCAGTAACATCATGATGATTTTGATTATAGCACTTGCATACTTTAACTTATATGATACTTTCACTGCAGGACAATATTGTGTAGTCAGGTGGTTTTATAGTGTAGTATTAATATATTTTTAACACTTTGCAACTAATCAATTTTTGTATGAACTTGTTTAAAACACTCTCAAAATGTGTGATCACATGTGAGTGACACTCACGTTACATTGCTGCTTGTATGTCAGAACATGATGCCTTTGCTGAGCATAGTGTCCTTTATCTCATCTACAGTGTCTGTGATGTTGACAATCATGTTTATGTGTGTGTGTGTGTGTGTGTGTGTGTGTGTCCTCAGTGCCACGTGAGCAGCTGCTGCAGACAGAGGAGTACGACTTGAATGTGGTTCGTCTGTGCATCCAGGTTTTCCTGCCAGATGAGAACGGCCAGTACACCCGACCGCTCAGCCCCATTGTCACCAACCCCATCTACGACAACAGTGAGTGTCTGACCTCTGTCTCTGTCGGCTGTGATCGTGTTCACGTCACATCAGGCAATTACAACACAATCAAGTTCCCATTTGGTTGCACACACTTGGAAACGAGGCTGCCTGAGGGAAGGTGTGTCCACCTCAGAGTGTGGGTGATGGTGGATTAAAAGAGCTGATGTAACATTAAGTAGAGATGCAGGCATTTTATGCAACTTAATTACTTGCCGAGACTTGTATGAATGTCCTTCAAAATAAAACGCTATTAAGAAATACTCTGCAATAACTGCAGGGTTATGTAAGTGTAAGTGTATTTGTGAGTATGTACCTGCAGCACCAGTGTTGTAAGACCTGTGTACGTATGTTTGATAGATCTTTTCTCAACACTGTTTCAATTGTTGCACTTAGTGAGCTAGTTCAGTGTTCCTCACACACATTGAGAAAGGGGAAGTTCTTCATACACACTTACCCTCAAACAACACTGTTACCATGGAGCACTTCCTCTTCTGACAACAGGCATGTGACATGTGACTCAACGTGGTGAGGCCTCAACTGTAAACCTAATGTGTGTTTTTCTGAAGAGGCGCATAATGAAGCAGCCACACTGAGGCACATAAATAAGTCACAATAGTGTCGACAGCTCAGTAGACCGAGCAGAATAAATGCAGTATTGCATGTAGTATGCACTCGTTGTTAGATCTGTTGGGTTACATGTGTGTAACTTTGTGTGTTTGTGCATTGCCAGGGGCCCCGAACACAGCAGAGCTGAGGATCTGTCGGGTCAACAGGAACAGTGGCAGTGTCAAAGGTGGAGATGAGATCTTCTTGCTGTGTGACAAAGTGCAGAAAGGTACATGCTGTCATTGTTCTATGTATTTTTGCAGTGAATCAGTCAGCATTTTATCATTTTACACACTTACAGTGTTTTTACATTACATTTTCTCTTCATTCATCCTCATTCATTTATTCAATTTATCCATTAATCCACTTGGCTTTTCATAGCCTCAGCGCCCATCTCCACGTTTCTCACATGTTTACCATTCATCCAATAACCCCTCCCACTCTCCAGATGACATTGAGGTGCGATTCTTCTCCTCCGATGGCTGGGAGGCCAGAGGCTCCTTCTCCCAAGCTGACGTCCATCGTCAAGTGGCCATTGTCTTCAAGACTCCGTCGTACTACAACACCTCCATAACAGAGTCCGTCACCGTGCACATGCAGTTGCGACGACCTTCTGATCAGGAAGTCAGTGAACCGATGGATTTCAGATATCTGCCCGACGACAAAGGTGAGCAATGAATATTTTTGTGCCTCTGAAATGGTCGCAGATCTTCTGCGTCTGATGGGGGTGTCCCACGAGTGAGGCCAGTTGTCTGGTTTTCTGGTGATATATGTGAGTATTTTGTGTTTGCTGTAGATCCTTATGGCTACAACGAGAAAAAGCGCAGAAGAGAGCACTTGATGAAGATATCAGGATTGTCAAGTAAGAGAATTGGCTCATTATAACCTATCTGATGTGACTCCACATGTATGTGCATGTCCTTTATTTGAGAGTTTATATTCTAAAAAAGGCTTTGTGCCCTCCCGTAGGTGGTCCCTTCGCTGGCCTAGCCATGAACAGGCACAAAGCAGTACCACAGGGTAGCAGTCATATGAGGAAAGGTAACTGGTTTAACTTGATTTCCCTAAAATTGCCAAATACATTTTTCATTCAGGTTAGGATAACACTGCTCTGGTATCATGCTAAAAGCCTGTATGTGATATGTTTCACAGACCTCAGCAACATGTACCCGAGACAGCAGCCCACACTGCATCAGCAACCGCCTCTGTTCAACCAGCCTTACCAACCAGGACCTCAGAACGTGATGATGGGATCACAGGCTTCTAATTTGCCAATCAGCAATTCATGGGCAAATCCCAACACAGCACTCTCAATGGACACAGTCACCATAAACCCGTCTGGTGCCATGAGCAATATGCCACGTCCTAACAGCAGACAACAGCAGCCAAACCGTGGATCTGGTTTCCCCCAAAGATTGCAGCAGCACAGCAGCTGTGAGAATAATGCCCTCCCCCAGCTCTCCATGCGGGACCTGCAGTGCCTGGATTCAGTCACCCAGGCACCTGTGATGAGCCAGTCAGAGTCCCAGCCACTCTTCCACCTGCAGCACCAAAGGGATGAGCTTGCCTCTGAGACCCGGACCCAGAACCATCTGGGCAACCAGAACCAGGGTCTCTCGGCTGTGTGGAGCAACTTCAGTCAAGTCCAATCCTTTAATGGGTCAGTACCGGGAGGTGGAGGGAGCTCACAGGGGCTGAGCTCTTTCACCTTCATGGAGGGAATGGATGGGGATGAATTTCTGAAGGGCTTGGTGGGAGGAGGGTCTCAGACTGGCTTCCAGCTGAAGCAGGAGCCTCAGATGGCAGTGGCACAAGAGACCCATGCACCTCTCATGTCATCCCCAAGAGAAAGCCAAGGAAATACTTACATCAATCTGCTTCCTCGTCCCATGAGCAATGGCACAAACATGGATCCGATGAGGCAAGATGGCAGTTGCACCAGCCAGGCTCTTAAAAATCTGCACAATCCTTACTCAAACAACAACATGGCTGCAGAGCAACATTTTTCAACTGTGGATGACTGGATCAAAGCAAGTCGGCACAGCGACTAAAAGCAGAGACAGTTTTGGTGTCAAGAAATAAACAAAAGCAGGTCCATGGTGTTCTGCTGCTTTGTTTAGCCTTGTGAAGCCATGGGTTTTTGTTCCATCCAGGCCTGGTAATGACCAGTGGGTATTTGTTTGTTTGGTTATTACACCTGTGGGCGTAAGACCAAAGTTTTTGGCAGCCAGTTGGATCCATAACCAGTCAGATGTGCTGTCTCTAGGTGGTGCACCTGATGACTGAGACATAACATAAGTCAGTCAACATAAGAATGCTTCCTACACTGTCCAGATGTGGCACCTGGTAGGTTGTCATCAGCCTTTCCAATAAACTCATCTAACTAATAATCTGTAAAGACACATTTTCTCCAGAATTGATTGGCAAAGACATAGCCCATGCTGTGAGCCTTGACACTTTTGTTTTAAAGTGTGGTCCAGGTTACACCCCAACCATTCATCTCTGAGGCGTTGGTGTGATTTAAGAGGTGCCAAGCAACATCCTGTCTCCAGATTAGTTCTAAAGACTTGTCAATAAAAGTGAGCTGACATGAATCAAACTGGTTTCTGCAAGGCTAGGACCTGAATGTGGATGAACCCTGCCTTGGGTTGTAATGATGATGACGCTGATGGTTTCCAAGCCAAAGTTAGATTTCATAAGAGGTGAATGTGAATGTACTACTTTCTTTCTTTGTCCTCCTCAGGTGATATTGGATTTATTGTTGACATACTGTATTGTAATGAATCTTTTACTGGGTATTTTATGTTGAAAAAGAAAAAAAAAACAGGGGTAAATGAATGTTAATGGTTGTGAAAATATAGCATGAAAAAGAGCTTAGTATGATGGATTTATTTGTCATTGCTTTGTAAGAGATTCATGCATATTATAGTCAGTTAAGGTGTTTTTTTGTTGTTTTTTTTATTGATTTATATTGAAGAGTATTTGGTGTTAAGTGCACTCTGTATATACATGTTAGCCAAACTTTAGAGTGAAAGCAATCTGTGCTTGACTGGCAAGGTACTGAAATTTCCAATGAGGAAGTGGGAGGAAGCACATTCAAGGGTGTCTTTCCTTTGTAATGACTATGTCATACCAGTGATCACATGTGTTATCCAGAGTTCTCAGAGCATTTGTACCCCATGTTTTATAGATATCTACAGACCCTGATGTTTGTATGTTATTGTTTTTATTTGTTTATCTGATGCTCTGAGGAACAGTTACAGATCAGTCTGATGGAGCACATGGCTGCTGATGGACAAACACTTGTCCCCACTAGCCTAGCTCAGTCTCAGACATGTTTTCTGACTTGTACATCTTGCAGCTTTTTGGCCTAAAGAAAAAGTGTATATTTTGGTGACAACATAAATTTTGCTATTTTTGCTCTTGATGTCTTTTTTTCTACATGACCATTAATAAAGAATTTCTTTTTCCATATCTTTTGTCTTTTTGCATTATGTTTACATTGCAGTTGGCATAAGCATAATTAGCAGGAGCAAATACATTAATCTAAGTCACAGTACACAAGAACCCACAAAGAGCAAATTCATTTATCCTTGGGTCATATAACATTTAGTATCCCTGTAGTAATAATAATATTGTGATGAATTAAAATATGGGTTAGATGTCATGGTTAACAGCAGCTCATCATTAACACTTTTGAAAAATAATTTAATCGGATTTGGCCAAAGCAAAACAATGAAAATCTGACTCTGATTTGCTCATTTAGAGTGTATAATCCTCAACTTTGTTAAAGTTTCTAGTGGTGGTTTCTCTCACTTACAAGAATCCACATTTGGACTTTATTAAGCAGTGATCACAATCTATACACAACCCCAAGCTAAATGTCTGTAGAGTTTACATAGTAGAGAGTAACAGACAGCACTGTTCAGTAAGTGTGATAAAACATATTCTCAGGTCTGGATAACAAGGTGTTGATGCAGCCTGACATTGCACAAATCTTCCCAACATGTCTGAACAACAGTGATAAGTTGTCTGAGCCCCATGACTCTGCACTTTCAGTTTGAGATAGACTGAGTCCTCGTATTACCTTTCATCATGGCTTTGGTCCACACCAAAACATTTGCTTCCCTTTCTGAGTCTAGTCAGTCAAAACAACAGCAAAAACCCAACAGAGACAGACTGAACCTGAAATGAAAGTGAGCAGCATAATCAGTGAAATCTGGAAGTGGTGGCCTTATTGAAACATGCAACTTTCATGTCCAGGCACAAATTTAATATCATGTAATGCTTGACTATATGAGTAATGCTAATGTCATACTCTCATATTACGTGTATATTTGGTACTCGACTAAGACGCAGAAGCCAGGAGACTATTGGCTTGTTTCAGGATAAAGACTGGAGGCACAGGAGATACCTGGCATGGCACACTTTGACTTGTCATACACACTTTGTACAGATCAAATAGAGACTCACTCACCATCTTGTTCAAAAAAATTTAACTGGACATCTTTGACTGAGTTTTATTTATAAAGCTCTTCTAGGTTTAACTCCACCTTATCAATGTGAAGGGCCTCACACTGTTACACGTTAAGCCTCTCTGATGTTCCCACCACAGGGAAGACTACGATATACTGCACTTGATTGGAAATACATAGAGAGGAAATAAAATACACAGTAAAATTGCAAGGCAAGGCAATTTTATTTGTATAGCCAACCCTTTTTCTCAAACGGCTTTACAGCATTAGGACAACATCCTCTGCCCTGAGCCTCACATCGACTGAGGAAATACACCCAAGAAAACCCTTAACAGGGGAAGAATTGGAGAAACCTCAGGGTGAGCAACAGAGGAGGGATCCCTCACCCAGGACGGGCAGACGTGCAATAGATGTTGTATACAGACAAGAAAACAATTTACAACACGAATATGGAAAACATGGAAATGGAATCAGTTAGTTAACAAGAGATGATGAAAGACGCTCCTGATGGGCTGGCTAGGTCATATACAGGAAAGGCAGGGAGAGCAGGTCAGCTTAATGGGAGTACTGGATGGCAGGCTGGTTCGTGAGCAGGGAGTGCAGGCCAGTTTAGCAGCAGAGGAAAGGAGGTGATGCAGGTGGTGGTTGGTGGAGACGGCCCCAGCTGTATTTTAAATGGCCGATGATGTAAGACCACTGGACAGTGCAAGTGTTTGCCAGTGTATCCACAGCCTGGCACAATCACTATGCCCTGGGATTTTTCTTTATTCAATTTCACAGTCTTATCACTTTAGTGGGTGGCATGCTATTTCTCAGGAGTTTCTTTTAAACTCAAGGTTTATTACTCATGTAGTTACGGAGATGAGTGTTGCTCCATAATCATATTCTACCAGCTTTATAGAGATGCCACATTTAGTTCCTCTTGTAGTGTCATAATGCAACTTACTTGAACTCTATCAACTCACTTTCTTGTCATGTTTTTAACCAAAAACCAACATCATTTATTTGATCCCTTTTTTATGACCTACATGAGCATCAGATAAAATCTAGGATGGCAGAGTCACTGTCATCTCCTGTTTTTTGTGTGGCGCATGGGTCATCAACATAATTAAGTACGTAAATTATTCGTGCATTGACGTACAACTCTGACACATGTGAAACTGATCGCTGCTTCAAGATTTCTATAATCTCTGACGTCTGAAGGTGGGAGATGTCTGTCGAATAAAATGATCAGTGCCAACAACGGGAGCTCGTGGATATGCAATGTCTCACTGAGCAACTTCATCATGAATTTATTAGTGCAAAAACACATTTTTGTTAATCTTTAGTGACGAGATTACATCAGGGACCAACTTTTTTTGTTGTTGTTGTTCCTTCTTTAAATGGATTTACTGGGTGCTCTGGTTCACCCCATAAATCACCTACCATGTAGGCTAATTGCAGCACCAAAGCTTAGAATGTGATTGGTGGCCCTTTGCTGCATGTCATCCCCCCTCTCTCTCTCCCCTGATTTCCTCGTGCTATCATAATGAAGGCCTAAAATATCCTTAAAAAAATAATAAAATAATAATTGTACAACCAGTATTGTAATGTAACAAAGTACAAAATACCTCATTACTGTATTTAACTGTCATATATCTGTATTTACCTCATTATTCATATTTCTGGCCACTTTTACTTCACTACATTTCCTAAATTAAATGGACACTTTTACTCTGTTACATGTCCCCTAAGCATCTTCATTACTGCAAAATAAGATGAGACAAAGTTTGTTGGACCGCAAGAAAGCGAGTTTGGTGAAATCACTGCTCCTGGATTGCAGGTCGATGCACCAATTCAAGCTGATGACATAATGCCCATTGGTTGCCAACCGCCAACCGCCTTACTAAATAAAAAAAGGAGGAAGGTCGGCGTCTTTGCAGCAGAAACAGCAATGACTGATACCATCAGGGAAACACCTGCTGCAGGATCTGCTGCGAACACGATCACTGCTAACTAAAAGACTCTTCCTTCTGGTTGAAGTGCCTCCTTTGAAAGTCTGTAAATATGCGATGGTGCTTGATTTTTAAGGGAATTGTACCTGGAAAGTCCTGGAAAAGTGTTTGAATTAGAAGGTGGGGGAACCCCGATTATTATTATGCTTTACTATAAGGAAGCTGCAGTAAAGTTCATAATCAAACTTCGAACTGCTCACCTTTTTTTCTCTTTTACTTTTACTTTCAATACTTAAGTACATTTGATATCAGAAATTTACTTTTGATACTTAAATACAGAAAATATCGGACGTTTAGGACTTTTACTCAAGTAGTATTCTATAAGGCGACTTTAAGTTTTACCAAAGTCATTTTCTGGTCAGATACATGTACTTTCAAATATTGTTGTTATGACCTTTAGCACTTGACAGGCGTCTGTTCATGCCCTCACATGACCCACCCTGGACACCCATGGCCACCCAAATCCAATTCAAGTTACTAATGCTGCATTCAGAGTGACATCTAGGCTGAGTCGACACTATCTACGACTCAGTGTCCATCACTGCCACATGAGACGGTCTCGGTCCAGACTGTCCGAGTCTGTGGTTCTCCGTTGTTGGAACAAGCTGCTGAACCAGAACAGAAATCTTGGCAGAAATCTGTAGGTCTCTTTGCAGTCAATGAATATGTTGTAGTTTACATGAAAGTCTCCGACCTGCACTGAAGCTTTAAGGGATCTCCTTCACTTGTAAGTTGCCTTGGATAAAAGCATCTACAAGACGAGTAAATGTACATGCACTGACAATCAAAGTTCTGTTTGGTGGTAAATCTGTGCTCAGGACAAAATTCACCGATTACCATTTTAAAATGTGTACGGCTTAAACTAGCTCCCATTATCTGCTATCAGTAATACTGATAAGAAAATATCTTTGAATTTCCAGCACTTCATTTTAGAAATGAAACAGAGGTGTTTCTCCATTTTCAGTGGCCCTAATCGCAGTAGGTTACCTGTTTAGTTTTGACTCACACACAGAGCAGTATGTGTGAGCAGACCTGAGAACAACCTCAAAACATGTTCTGTTCGCATCAGTGGTGATGTGAATTTGATGTGTTGTTTGCATTTTCTTCACAATTAAGCGATGAACGTTGAGGTGACAAATACATAACGGTGATTTCAATCTGGTTTCTTGTAAAGTGCAACATTCACAACAAGTAATTTACAAGCAAAGTGTCCTGAAGCGTCATTACCAAGGAACCCAGGATGTGCTGCACTGGCAGCATTGGTTTTCTCTTGTATTGGGAGACATGCTGTATGTAGCTTCCTTCCTGTCTCGTTGTGAGGAACCACAGTGAACCCTGATTTAACCTCAGTGCACAGGATACACTGTCAACAATCCTCTAACAAGCTGGGCTTTTCATTGTCTCGACCCTGCACGTTTGCAAACTGCGCTTGTTGTTCGTTACTCACGGCATTTGTTATTTTTGCTCAGCTAGGCTCCTGAACTGAAACTTAAGGGAGCTATTTTTAAGTTTTACCATTGCAACTTAACTAGCATTAGCATTAGCAGCTACTCAGCTGTTTACTGCGTGGTGTAGAGGAAACGCTGCAGCAAACGTCTTTCCTTGACTGGTGCCAGAGAAAACTTAAAAATAGATCGTTGGTGAGATTTGCCCCAAATACCAGTAAATGCATTGAATGTGATGTTTATGAACTTAATGTGGCTCATGTGTTAGCAGACTATTAGCATATCCATGGCCACGATTTTTTTGTTTAAAGTAAAAAAGGGTGAGGTACTGGTGTAGCTTTAGGTGTTTTATTTTGACAATGAATGGAAGAGAACAGTAATAGTACACAGTCTAACCTGAACCTATTGTGTTTCTTCCTGTAACTGGGATTACTACATTGACCTTTTGACAGAACAGTTACACTTTGACAACAGACCTGGGCTGGCGAAATCTATTTCTTGCCGTTGGGCAAGAGTTCAATTTAGATCCGGCCAGAGGAAAACTACCCCGGACTGCACGTTTTTCTCTACGAGCATCAGTTCAAAGGTTCAAGTACAAGATGTGATGCTGTGTAATAACTGCAAATGTATTAAATAATAAGTTGGCTTGTTCATCTTGTCACACTTGAAGATTAAGCTTGTTTGACAACAATGAAGACAGAAAGCAGTTAGACACGTATCGACCTCACTTTGAATTTAAAGGTTTTTCATATTGTGCCAGACCTTATTGTCAGACCTGAATCTAGGACTAGCCAAACACTATATGATTATTTCCCATCATATATTGTTATCGTCATGTTATTTTTTGGTTTATGTGAAGACAACATTCTTGCCGCTGAATTCATCAATGCATGTTAAAATAAGTTAAGATAAAAGTAGGCTGTTTAACCAAACAAGGTATTGCCAGGTATTTGCACACTGAGTTTATTGGTAAATGATAAGAGAACCAGATATCCTCCCTCAGACAGAACAGTGGAGTAATTATTTGCCAGTCAGGATGTTTCACTTCTGCAAGGAGCTATATTAGTATTCACAATGCAAACATTGCATGAATGTGTTGGTGTACATGCATGCAAAATGTGCGTTGTGTGTGTGCGTCTGTGCTGTCACGTTTACTTCTCTATGCACACGTAATACAAGTTTGTTATAGACACTTGGTGCAGTGTGTCTTTCAATATTTCCTAACCATGTCCTGGAAAAGACAAGCTAGACCTGTTTAGCCACCTATTTCCAGTAATGCCCCTCCTCTGCTGCTCTGTCTCCTCCCCCCTTCACTCAGCTCCTCTGCCTCCCTCTCTCCCCTTCCTTTGAAGCTTGCAAACCCTCTCTCTCTCTCTCTCTCTCTCTTTCTCTCTCTCTCTCTCTCTCTCTCTCTCTCTCTCTCTCTCTCTCTCTCTCTCTCTCTTTCTCTCTCTCTCTCTCTCTCTCTCTCTCTCTCTCTCTCTCTCTCTCTCTCTCTCTGCAAATGCTTGCTGACAACCCCGGCATCCGGTCACACTCCACCTGAATGAGCGTGCTTTTATCTCACCAAATTAGACTGAGGTTACCACAGAGCGAAGTCGTCACTGATGTAATCAAACAACACGGCGCTCACAGAGACATGTGCATGTCATACTGATGATATAAAGTTTGATTTTGCTGCTTTTCAACCACTTCCACTATACTAATGTAGACTATATAAGTATATGACATTCAATTCCAACAAGTTTGAGACATCTGTATATTAATGCCTGTAATGATGTGTCTGTACAGTTCACCTATCTAGGAACAAAGTTTACTCCAAATGGTCCATTTATTTTGTAAATCATCTTTTTTATGGAATTACCTCAAATGTGGCTGCCATGATGTTCAAACAATGTAATATGCAAACAGGTAATCTTTACTACATGATCACTGAGCCAACACCTCAGTGAAATATGGAGAACAGTTATTACTTCCATTCTCTGAGTGCAATTTCCCTGATCCTACAATTTGCAAACATCCTGCGGCACATTTTAATCATAGGTAGTGAACCTTCCTTAAGTGTAGCTAGAAAGGCTCCACATGCAAGACCTGACTCATGTTTCCAAGCAGGGAAAATCCCATCAAGCTCTCACTGTGAATGTTTGACCATATATATATATATGTGTGTGTGTGTGTGTGTGTGTGTAACTCTATCACTGTATAGGAGAGAAATGTCAGTCAAATGAAAGTTGATCTTAATTCAAAATTACAAAAATTAATTTTTTCAGCAATCTTTCAGCATATTGTAATTCATGTGGTCTGAGCAAACCAGTCATCTACAATATCTTGGCTCTAGAAAACTGAACTTGGGACGAGAGACATCGGCCAGTGGCAGGTCTTCTCCCGTCAGGCCTTCCTGTTGGCTCTTCTAGAAGTGCACATGCATGTGTACATCCCTGTGTCACTACTGATGAAGAGATCTCCTCCTGAATTTTTCAGTATTATCTAAATGTATGTTGGTGGCTGGTTGTGTTGGTAGATTTACCATGAAAGCAGGAAATGAGTGACTGTCGTTAAGAGTTTAGCCATGTGCTAACCATCAGCAACCATTGCCACTCTACAGAGGTGTATTCTTTTGTTACTTTCTGGATTTCTGTGTTTTGAATAATATTATTATGTAATGTAAATGTAATCTGTGGGGGGAAACAAACATCAAAAAAGGAGTGCTAACTGCTAGTCTGATCTATTTACTGAAACTGACTTTTTTTGCAACATGTATCCTACAGTGTTGATTCTCCACAACATCCTAGTAATTCAGGTTGTGAGTATGCTACACATGCACAAAGCAATAGCTAAGTACAGTATCTGATTTCAGCCTCACCTAAAAATCCTAGAGAGGTATAAAGTTGAGGTTTCTAACTTGTATACCCACATTGAGATAAGTGGCCTTGAGACACTGTATTTCCTGGAGTAACTGCACTCTTCCTTATATCTCAGGAAACAGGACATTATAACATTGCCTGAGTCCATTACAGCAGACACTATGTGTTGTTTCGTTTTTTGCTGCAGACACTTAACAGCTGTATTTCCTACTCTGACAAACAGCCACACAACCATGTCACCATGACACCTCACTGTAACTGAGCTCTGTATGTTCCACCAATATTTCGCCTTGACACTTCCACTTTTGTATGAGCCTCCATCTTCCCCTATACATATGTGCACGTACACACACACACCAGCTCACATATAGCAAGAGGGAAGCAGTGCTTGTGAAAAAGTACAGACATCACTTTCTGGCCAATCCAGCGTGCTGCCCAGCAAAATCACACCGCACAACCAGTTACCAACACTGGAATTTCAGAGCCAGCGGAGGAATGCTGTGTTGGAGTAAAGTCATAGGTCTGGTTCAGCTACTTTGCTAAATCTGTGCTCAGGGACAGAGAGGAGTTTGACCGATACAGGGGAAACTTAGGGATTCTTTCAACTTTGTCACGCTGTCTTTTGTGATCTTTTGTGAACAATGGAACAGATGGGGCAACTTTGTGGCTGCCCCAGCAAAAGTTTGTTCTCCAGCTGTGTAGAATGTTCTTAGAGAGAGTGCTACAACGGAGCAATGTCTTGCTTACTTGTGAAGAAGACAGATAACTTTAATTTTTTGGTGGCTTAAATATACATGATAGTGTGTGGTAATCACTGAGCTTTACCTTTGGACAGTGATGCACAACAATGCAAATCTGTCCCCTGAACGTTCCCTTCTCAGATTTAGATCTGACATCTACACTGATGAAGACAAAACAAAGACTTGAGAAAAGAATAGACATGATTTTGAGTTGCATGTGCATTCTCTCATGAATGTTTCCAAGACAATAAGGACAAATGTTTTGCAGTCTGCTTTAGAGGAGGTTGCCTAGGCTTCACAGAGACCTGACCTTTGGGATAAACCAGGACACACTGAACGCATAACCAAAATGACACTGATGTCACAAATGCTCTTATGTCCTAATGAGAGTAAAACCCTGTGGAGGCTGCAGAATGTTTACAATGAGAGGTCATACATGGGAGTTTGGGTGTCCCCATACGTTTGATAATGTAATTTCTAAATGCCATGTTTACATTTGTATCCTTTTGCCTGAATTGTCTTTGGCCATTGTCACAGTTCAAAAGGTCATGGATGCAGATAACAAACCCCAAATACCAGGACCATCATCAGTTGAAGCATCTTCCCACACACAGCGACATCACAGGCTGACACTTTGCATCCCCACCTTTCACCGAGGATTGTGACTCCACCATGTCACAAACGGCAACCCCACACACTCACACACACACGCCTACACTGCGGCAGCTATTGTTGTCATACGCCTATAGAGAATCTATGCGATGATTCTGCACACACTCCGCCCCCCCATACACACATTGAGACTTGACATCACAGGACTCCCTCCTGAAACCGCACAAAACACCTCTGCATTTGCGTTCAAAAGCAGCTCTCCTCACACTCTTGGCAGCACAGTCACAAGTCGCCCCCTCACAAACCTTACTATAGGGTTAACAGAAGAAGAGTCTGAGAACTGGAGGGGAATCCATCCTAAAACACAACACACATGTCAGCAAGAAGAGAGGACTGTTGTTAAAAAACAAACAACAACAAAAAACTGGAGATCTTGTCAATATAATCTCTTAAATTCTAAACCAACAGGCATTCTGTTTAGGAAGGCTCCACAGAGGGGAAAAAAGGCTGAAAAAAAAGGGGTTGAGATGTAGAACTATTATACTCATATCTTTGTTATGTCTATTTTATGAAATGGATGATTCTATAAGAACATTTACTGCACATGTAGTTTTATTTGGATGATATTTGGATGCAGAGTCTTCAACTTCACATATTCCTATATCTAGGAATTATAGTCAGAGACTCTCTGAATCTGGACTGCATGTACACAGGCAGCTGATAGATACAGATATTTAAGTAATTTACAAATATTCCAGACTATTCTGAAAAGACATACACTGAAACATACCTTGAATCAAAGAAGAAACTGAATAGATATTTGAAAATGTAAGATACCTAGTATACATTAAATGACTCACTGTGTCATACATATACAGTACTACTCCAATGTATTGTTAATACCTGTGTCAGACATTTATGAGTAAGTGATCACTGACTGCTGACATAATCACAAATACATCTCCTGTCAACGTGAAATGACTGCACTATTTTGAATAGGTGTTATTTAAAAGTAATGTGTTTCTCAGAATGGATCTTCAGAAGAAGTAGAAGTATCTGTTTGTGGATCTTAGCGCCTTACAGTAAAGTGTTAGTAGAGGAAACCATGTGAACTGTGTGAAATGCTATCAGCCATCAGCCTGGGGACAACCAGACTTTGTGTGTATCCCGTTTACTAGTCTGTTAATTCAGCTTATATGTCAGATCGGAACTTCCTCATACAATTTTGAAAATTATATAAACCTAAGTCAGAAACCTCAAGACAGTGTTAAAGTTCCTCTAGGCCTATTTGGTAAATAAAATAAAATCTATATTTAAAATTAAAACGACTGTTGTCAGCGTAACTGGACATAAATTAGTGAAATACCATTGAAAATCTGTGATCTTGTTTGAAGTACAGCATACTACAGAGGAGGGAAATTCCCTTATTTCATCCACATCATTGTAGGCTGTAAACGTGGATTGCGTTACATTGCCCCCTGCTGGACAGAATTGCAAAACGCAGGTTATTATATTTGAGCGTGAAATATATACAGAGTTGCTGATGGATTTTGCTGGAAAAGTAAGCAGCGATAAATTATAGAAATATGAAGAAGTTACAACGGTTTATTATTAAGATCTGGGTTTATAGAAACTAAGTTACAAGAATTAAATCCAATTTGTCAGTCAGTTATTCAGGTTTGACCACAACACTTCCGTCAGTCAGGGTCGGTGCCTTCAGGAGCTGGGAAATTCCGGGGAACATTGATAACTCCACTACGTCTATGTAAAGATAGGTATTGTAGAAGCTGTGGCACCACCTAACAGATAAAGTGACAAGCACAAAATGAATCCAATATTATCTAATGTCATTACTAGTCCCTTTAGATATGGTTCACCATCATACGCATAAACTCTGATAACAGAAGTTAGAAATTACGGGGAGTACGGGAAGGCAACAGGAGAAACTGTCAGGGGGACAGGTCCCGCAGTATTTCAATACTTTGTTGACATATATTTAACGATGGATTCACAGCCACCACCAAAGCCATGGGAACGACGTATTCCAGGGGCAATGACTGCACCTGTAAATTACAGGTAAACATGCTATGGCCACATTAGCTAACGTACGATCTCTTCGGTGTTTACCAGCCACAGCTAGCTCGCTGTTGCTAGCTAGCTAGCTAATAGTAGAGTTGTGGGGTGGCAAGGACACTATGACAGGAATTGTGAGGTATTAAGAAATAAGCAGCTAGGTAAATTGCTAACTTATCAAAAGTATTTCTGTTTATGAGTTAACGACTTAACGTAATTAGTCCAGCAATGTACCCGTTGTGCTAACATCTAGCCCATGAGCTATAGGCCTAACGAGGCCCAGTCATGCGCCCTTTGATGGTGTATTAAGTGTCTCTCGCAAGACTTAACATTTAATTCATTAGCTGGCCATTTTGTGGGTTGAAACATCTCATGGTTTATTAAATGGATTCTAATAATTGTACTCTGAATGATGATGTTTTTTCACTGTTGTCCTATTACGCAATAAGTATTGAACTGACTCGCACGTTTGAAGAGGGATGGGTCAAGGGTCAGGGGACAGATCATCTCAAGATTATTTACTATGAATCCATTCTTCTTCTGCCAGTAGTCTGTTTCTCTTTAATCTTAAAACATTTGGCACAAGGTTAACTGGGTTTTAAGAATTTTATCTTCAATCTACTAGTAAATCTACCAAAAGGTTATTTTCACTATCATTAACCTGATGCTTGTAGAAGTGATAGTTAAACAGCAGGCTTAGCAAATTGAAATCGTCACCATGATGGTTTGTAGTAACAGAGATATATTGTCAATCCTTTCATTAACTTGGTCTTTTCAATAAACAGATCTGCAGAATTTGTACCAGCTGCAGGACCTTCCACTTCTGCAGGCCCTCCTGTCCTGACCAGGATGGCACCCCCAGTGCCCCCTCGTCCCGTCCAGCAGTCCTACCGTCCGTCCTACAGTTCTTTCACTTCTTCTTACAGCCCCTATGGGAACTCCATCTATGGTGGCTATAGCCCTTACAGCTATGGTGGTGGCTATGGCCTGGGAGGCTACAGCCGCATCCCCCACACAGAAGATGTTGCCCCCAGCAGGTTTGTGCAGCAGGCAGAAGAGAGCAGCCGCGGTGCCTTCCAGTCCATTGAGAGCATCGTCCAGGCCTTCGCATCAGTCAGCATGATGCTGGACGCCACTTTCTCTGCTGTGTATAACAGTTTTCGTGCTGTGCTAGATGTAGCCAACCACCTAACACGGCTCCGTGCACACCTTACCCGAGTCTTGTCTGCCTTTGCTCTGGTACGCACTTTGCGGTACCTGTACCGACGGTTACAGAGGCTGCTGGGGCGGCGATCTGATGCTGAAGTTGAGGACTTGTGGGCAGACAGTGCACCCGATGCCCTAGCTACTAGTGCGTCGGGAGGATATGGACCAGGGATGGAGGATCAGACTGTCAAATCCTGGCCAATCTTTCTGTTTTTTGCTGTAGTCTTGGGTGGACCCTACCTCATCTGGAAGCTGCTAAGTTCCAGCCCCCGCTCTGAAGAAAGTGGTGAGACTAAAAGCACTCTTAAGACGTGGACATGAGATAGATAATTTCAGCATTCTATGTTCAAGAGTTGTCTCCTCTTCACAAATCCAGGATCAACTGTGTAAAAGCCTTTATTGGGCTTTTGTTGTATATTAGATCATCAACATGATACATCAAAGCCCAAGACTTTGCAGGTTTTTTCTTGCCAGTGTCAGCGACTGCTGGATTTACCAGTTTCCCATCATTCTGTGGCTCATTGAAGACACTTGAGAACCACCTCTACAGAGTATCACTTACAACACTTTTCTTGGGAAAGGGTTTGGAAAATGTTGAGATGTACACCACAGTTGCACCCAAGGCAGCAATGCTGGTAGATGTTTTATTAGATTTTGTCCCAGAGGAGGCAGAGAGTGTTAATGTTTGCAGGCAGTCATTTTAATTCCAACTCTATTTAGTAAAACAGTTTTTTGTTTTTTATGTAGCCACTAACTGGGCCAGTGGAGAGGATGACCATGTAGTGGCCAGAGCAGAGTACAACTTCTCAGCTGCATCTGAAGAGGAGATTTCTTTGCGGGCTGGAGACATGCTCAATCTTGCCCCTAAAGGTGAGTAATTACCGATAGTATTTTCTGCTGCTGTATCTCTCATTTCTGGGTGTACTAGAACTTTGTGTTCAATTGAGGAAATCAGTAAACACATATTATGACAGTATTAGATTTTTGTATGATTGATATGCAAAATGGAGTTTTCTTGATTCGGCCTCTCATCTGGTTGTTTTATCAGTTGATTTTGCAATAAATTATCATGGATCACAGTACATCCATACTGTATATGACATAAACTGAAATGTGTTCATATTGGGATTGTACAGTGGTGTTACAGAATATTCAGTGTTTTTTTTTTTTTTTTGTTTAGTGCAGAGCAGTTTGTGCCTCTGTCACAAATGAGCCTCACAAACATTACAAGTATGTTCCCCTGTCCCCATGGTATTATAAGGACAGTGTGTATACAGTATTGCAAAAAAAATGCCAGCCTTTCAAATTTTTCATCATTCGATCATACTGGAGGAGGAAGGCCAGCATTACAACTTTAGAGCAGTGTTTTGTTGGTGTTGTCGTTTTTTTGTAAAGATGGATTTGTGAGTCCCTCTCAAGCATTTTTATTCTCTCCTGTACGTAGAGCAACAGCCTAGGGTGCGTGGCTGGCTGCTGGCCAGTGTGGATGGTCAGACCACAGGGCTTGTCCCAGCCAACTATGTCAAGGTCCTCGGTAAGAGGAGAGGCCGCAGGCATGCAGAGATGGAGAGTCTTTCTCAGGCCCAGCAAGGGAACACACCAGCCTCCCAGACGGCCATGGCTACACACCCACAACCGAATCCTGCCCAAGGTTTTATCCCCGGCCTTGGCTCAGCCTCCACCTCAGAGGAGCTGCTAGAATCAGTGTACAGAGAAACACCAGCTCCCTTCAGTCTGGCAACATCCAACTCCAGCGTACCCTCCAGCACAGTGCTAAACATCCCTGAGAAGACTGACCTGTGATGTTGGTGCACATGTACATATCCCCGCATGCAGTTCTGCATGTGGTCATTACATTGGTTGGCTCAGTCAGTATGTATGTGTGATGTTTAACCCTAAAGCCTGACTAATAATCAGCTGATAATAGATATATGGGAAAACACCATGGAACTTGTCAAGAATTGCTCCAAGTAGCTCATAGTCATCAATAATGATTCAAATCATGTGACACAGTCTCGACCTTCTGATAAGGTTACTGTTTAAAGTGGTTGCACTGTTCTGGTTAAAGCCAGTGCGCTTCAAATTAGGAGGTTATCTTTACATATCTTTAGTGCTGATATATCACCTGTATGTGGTATAAGAACAAAACCAGTGTGTTTTTGTTTAATGCTGTAATAATGTAACCCTGTGTTCAGTCTTGGCCCTCACTTGTAGGCTGCTTGGTTCTCTGTATTCTTGTCCTTGTGAAATGAATGGGAGTGGATTCAGTAAGGATTGGAAGGGGCTAATTTTGCACATTTTCCACTGTTCACAGTAAATAATTTTGTAAATATTTAATATAATTATTTTGAAAATAAATATTTTTCAAAATCATTTGGTCTTATGTGTATTGTCGGTATAACACACAAATAATTATATTGAAGGTCATGATGCTACTTTAGTTGATTGATGTTTTTTGTTTGTTTTGAGATTTTATGGCAGAAACACCGCATTTACGACTTCTGTCTCTTAGCAACAGAACGCCTCACCTGCTGCACTGCGACAACAGGGACGAAACACTGCTGTTTATACGGACGGGACCAGGCAAACAATGTTTGTTCATCTAAATAACTTAAGGACTTGACTGCTGAGTTTGCATTTTGTCAGTGCACTGTCACTAACATGTTTCGCATGCTACTGGGCTCGAAAATGTACAAACACCTGCGTACAAAAACGTACTTTCTAAGCTAGCTAGAAAGCTAGCTGATTGAAGCTAATGCTGCCTTGAAGGACTATCGGAATTACTGCAGCTGTAGAAAATTCAGCTTGAAGTTTCATTCTGTACCCAGTAAAAAGTTGTTTGAAAATACACTTAAGTCGGGGTCCATCCATATCTTGCAATACTAATCGCATGGCTTCTTTATTCATACAACCTTTGTAAGACTTGCACGTCCACCTGATTGGAGCAAATTGTTAACGGAATATTACCATGCACTTTATCCTGACATCGCCACATAGACATATTGTGGCGAAGGAGAACAGTACACAACAAAAGCTGAGCAATATCATGCGACTGACTGCATCATTGACGCCGGCCGTGATGCATTCTGTGGGTTTATAACTAGGGGTTTACGATGAGCACCTGAAGGCAGCAGATCCTGTCCAGCAAAGTTAGCTAGCAGTAGCAGAGGATGCAGTTAGCCGGTAGGAGAAGACCGCAGCATCAGTATCAGCCGAGCACAATGGCATAAAGCAGACAGCGGCTTAGTTTACTGTACGAGACGACGGGGTGGAAACTCTCTAACACCAGATAAGTATGTAAACTATATTTTCTCATTTTTGTTTGGATTTTGTGTAGTGAACCGATTGAGTCCGTTTGACCTGAAAGCAGCTGAGGGGACAGAGGGGTACGGCCTGCACTAGCATCTCTACTCATTTGCCCCACAGATGAATTATTGTTTTATTCATGTAAAACTCAATGGATATGACTGTATCGAGCGAGGCGTGAAAATGCACAAATCCTCCACTTTATCTGTGACTGCTAACATCTCTGCAGCCCAGAGGATTCATTTAATGACTGATAAGTCTTTTGTAGTGATTTACAGTGAATGACGCATTACCAGACCAACAGTGAATGCGATGAATTAGGGACAACTTAATGTAATGCTCACTTAAACCATTTGACTGGTGAGAGGTCAAACAGAAATCAGACCAAACTTTATGGAAGATGGCTGAAGTTGTCACTCACGTGTCTATGTGTATGACTTATTTATCAAATACAGGCTTGAATAATTTGAATAATAAAACAGCTGCCACTAACAATTACCTTTATCAATGGTGATGATGTTTGAGGGGCTAAGAAAATACTTACACATTAAAATATCATGGAATGATGTGCTATGGAATTTATTCCTTGAAGCACTGCATCAATATTTGATCAATATTTCACATGTTGACAGTGGTTTTATTTTTTATCTGAGCCACTGGTGGTAACTTCTTTGTCCAGATTGCAAGAACAATAGTGTTATGTTGAATATTGCAGTGACCATTTCTTATACCAACAACTGTGTACAAACTTCATGCCTTAATGTTTTTCTTATCCTTCCTGTAGGCAGTGAGCTTTGTGTTGATGAAGACAGATGTTAATTCCTCTGTTCAGATTTACTGTGATGTAGGATGTTGTTCCTTTCTCTCTGTCTGCAGAGATGAGCCGCTACTGCTCAGACAACAACAACTTTCCTTATGACAACAACGTCCTAGTTTTGGACATGGTGCTGGGCTCTCTGTGGGGAGTACCCCAGCCCATAAACTGGGACAATGTAGCCAAGCTGGTTCCAGGATTCACTCCCAAGGAGGTTGGGTAACTCTGAAAGCTTCCATCCATCCACACAGTCCCATCCACCCATCATTGTATGATTTAGTACCATAAGACCTGACATGCTGATAAGAAATAACATAACGCTGATATGACATTGCAGTGTGCCCGTCGATATGAGGAGCTGAAGAACAGTGGGGGTTTTCCTCATGTGGACAATCAGTGTAATGCCCTGACAGAGGGAAATACCTGTCCTGCAGACGGCCTGTCCACACTGATGGACACAGGGGAGATTGTGGAGACAGGTGGCAGCCAGAGCACCAGCAAAGTTACAGGTTAGCTGGTGCCACACTGAGCATGTAAAAGCCTTCTTGTTATTTTATTTGCTGCTTTTACAGCTGGCCTCCTCTCAGGAGTCAGTTAAATCTGATTTTGGTTTAGCTCAGGCTGAGATCGCTGTTTCATTAGGAAGGTTCTGAGGTCAGTAAAAAATACAGACTACTGAAACAATTAGAGTACACACTGAGTAGTAGTTCAATGTTTTGTTAAAATATATGTTGATGCCAAATAACATGGTTGTAACTGGGCTCAGAGATGATCTACATATCTGTCTGCTGGTGTCACCAGGCTCCAAATCCACACTCTCAGGACGGGTCAGTGCTGTGGAGAAGAAAGAGAAAAGAGTCTCAGTAGAGGAGGATGACAAACCTCAGAAACCACGAGAGTAAGTTGTAGTAGTTCATCCTCAGACTTTACAGAGTGCTGTTTCCCACAGCGGTGAAGGCAATATTCATAAAATATACATACAGACCTGTTCTGTGTACATTTTTACAAATCAACTTTTTTCCCACAGTCCAAACATGGTCATCCACGTGTGTGATGAGACCAAGAACCTGAAACAGGACTTCACGTGTCCCAGAGATCTCCTGGTGAAAGAGATGCGTTACTTCGCTGAGTACTTATCTGTGGATCCTCAGAGATGGGAGGAGGTGGATATCTCAGTTCACTGTGATGTGCAGATCTTTGACTGGCTCATGAACTACGTCAGGAGGAACTCTGCGGGCGAGGGAAACAAGGACAAACCGCGGCTCGGTAAAATCCCTGTTAAACATCAACTGTTACAACATTATCCCACACGGGAATGCCTGTGCTGTCACTAAGAGCAGCTGTTAGCGTAAATCAGTGGACGGGTTTTTTAGTCACTAAACGTGGTGTGTGTTTGGTGGGTCACTGGCTGTGTGTTCTGTGTTGTTTGTTGGTTGTGGGGTTTGCTTGGTTGGTTTGTCATGTGGTGTTTGTCGGTTACAGAGCCCAGCAATGTGATCTCAATCCTGATCTCCTCCGAGTTCTTGAAGATGGATACGTTAGTAAGTGTTGTGACGTGTGATGCTCAGTGTGGTGATGTGCTTTCGGGCCCCTTGTTTTTCACACGCAGTGCAGGGAAGTTGTGTTGATATTTTGTTGAAATTGAATGGTAGAAATGTTCTTGTAGGTTTTCTGATGTTTTACATTTACATTTATGGCACAAATCCATTTCTGACTTCTTATTCAGGGAAAACAAGAGGCCCATAGATAGAGCTTTGTTCAGTTGATGTTGCATGGATGTTGAGAGTAATGATGTTCTTTAGATTTGTAACTGTCACCATCACTGCTGTACTTATATAGGCTCTGTAAGACCCTGTTCAGACCTGCTATTAACATCCAGCTCAGCTCAAAGACCAGCTACTCTACTGACGTCCTCTTCCACATAGTAACTGGTCCCAACAGCTTCATAAGGAACCCAAAATATTTTACTATTTTTATTATAGCGGTATGAGCAGCACAGTGATTCTTTCAGCCCCTCCATGGCCACTTGACATCTGACCCATCACAATAACCAAAAACAACACATTGGGGAAGTGGGATCGGATCGAGAGGTCAACCAACAGTAGATTTCTAAAGACTGACATGATGGTAGTTTGAAGAGGGAAAAGGGCAATAGACAATTGGCAGATACAAAGAAAGCATATTACACGTCTGTGCTTCAGACAGCTCAGTCAGAGTCAGAGTCAGTCAGCACATGAGTGATCCAACACTTTTTAATCATTTTAGTCCCTCGCCTTCGCCTGCTAAAAACACCATGACAACACAGGCACCCTTCACAACAGTGGATTTGTATTTAGTTTACTGGGCAAGTGTAATTGTCAAACCCTGTTTAAGCATAAATTATCTCCAGGTACACAATGGCATCACTGTAACCTTCTGGTGCAGTTAGAGGATGTAGCCTGACTGTACGAGTGGTGGAGGCTATGCAGCCATCAGCCCTATCAGAGCCAATACTACTACCCATAATGATAGGTAATAAAATGTCCTAGATTTATGTGTGCATCTGCTCACATAAATCAGGTGTGAGCAGATGCACATAGAGCTGACCACTTGACTGGATGTTAATGTAGGCTTGAATCAAGAGGAGCAAACATCATAGCAGCGGTGTTTTATCAGTGTTTGTAGATAGGATCAAAGAAGTCAGAGTTCTTTGTGAAAGCCTGTTTTGAAAGCTGTAAGACTTTGTCCATGTTCAGGTGGAGGAATGTGTCCAGTACTGCCACAAACACATGAGTGCCATCGTGGCCACGCCCTGCAACATGAACTGCATCAACAGCAACCTGGCAACACGCATCGCAGAGCTCTTCAACCACAACGAGGCCGACGACATCAGGGACAAAAAAGACAAGTTCAAGAGGTGAGTGTGGAGTGGACAAACTACACACTGACAGCATCACAGTTGTCCTTGAGCTGGATATACACTTAAAAAAACTAATAAAACCATCAACATCTAATGACCCTGAGAATCAGGAGATGTGCATGCATGGAAATAATAATAAAGATAATGACATTTTACAGCCTCCTCTTCAGTATATCAAAACCCCACTGATGTCCAAACTTACTCCATAAGTGCCAGAAAATTAAGTACAAATTGCAAATTATATGAAGATTTATTCCTGTGGAAGTACAGCTGACTCACTCTTGAAACTGACACTCAGCAGATATTCTTGAGTCCTTGCAGCACTGTTTGTGCACTAATAGTGAAACTGAAAGACATGTTTCTTACTGAAAGTGTAAAAGGTGCCAACAAAAAGGTGAGAATACTGCACACATGGTGTGAACACCGGTCTGTGCTGATGTTCGATTTCCACAATGACATTATTATTCCAGTTTGACCCTGGATTGAGGTTCACGGTGCAGATGGTTCATCTTAGCAGGCTGCTGATATAACAGCTGTGGGGAGATGAGTCATCTGTACTTCAGTGATTGAATCACTCATGGAATATATTTTTATGTCAGTGACAGCACAGCAATTGAATATCAGTTTTTGATTTTATTTCCTGTCACTTTTTTCAGCAAATTGTTCCAGAAGAAGATTGAGCGTCTCTTTGATCCAGCCTATCAGAACAGAGATTCACCGGGGAACGCCTCAACTCTCTACAGGTGCAGCAGTTTATGTCTTTGCTCATGTTTGAGAGTTCATGAATATCAATAGATTATTTCTGTTGGCTTAACTTTTCTGGTCATTGTTCTCCAGGTGTGGTCTGTGCCTTAAGATGCTGACCAAAGACACAGAGAGGAAGATTTCCTGTGTTCCAGGGAAAATCAACATTGACGCTCATGGAGAGATCATCTACACACACACCAGGTACCACAGCTGCTGTTCACTATCACTCTGCGTCGCAGCAACAGACAAGGGAAGGAGCCATCACTCTATTATGCAGCTCCTGTGTTCATTCAGCTGATTCAGCAATACTAAAGTCTTTCCGTGTGTGTGTGTGTGTATGTGTGCAGGCAGAAGAGCTGGGACGTGCATGAATACATCAGTGGTCTGTATGAGGAACTCAAGTCCTGGGTGCTGGTCTACTGGAGAATCTGGGGTACCATCAACTATCTCACCTGCTCCAGATGCCAGCAGGTGTGTGTATGTGTGTGTTTGTGTCTGTGTGTCTCTGTGTGAGACTTGATGTGATCAAATGAGGAAAATGCTCATAGTGACAAGTCACATTGTCCAATAACGTGTGTTAGGGTATGATTCTATCGAGTACTTTGTGTGTGTGTTTGCAGGTGTTTGTGTGTGCGGAGCTGACGTGCTGTAAGTACCACCCTGACAGTGTGCTGTACCCAGGCCTGGGGGCAGAGAAAGGTTTGCACGGGGCAGGAATCTACCCCTGCTGCAACCAGAGGGTTCTACGGTTTGATCCCACTGGTATGCCCAAGGTATACACACACACACACACACACTGGGTAACTAATGAATATCAAATTTGTGCATAAATGAAACAATACATGCTGTCAGAGTCTCTTTATAATGGTCAGTAAACCTGCTGCAATGAGTAATTGCTGCCCCGTCAAGGTTTGATTTAACCATTATTTGTACTGTTGTTTCCATGCCTGCCACCCACTGCATGCTGGGACAGACACTGACCCCTATTATCCTCCGTGACTACACGGAATGAATAAATGCAGCTCACGGTTAATGACATGAAGGTTAACAAGAGCTAAGCTGCAGCACAAAGACACAGTGTGACAAACGATGATACAGGACTAATTCAGTTCGTGACCCAGATACTGAGCGAACAGCAGATATTTGTGGCCTCAGTCTGAACACAACCAACACAAGCTGCGCTCAGCTACATGTGAACATGTACAGTTTGCAGATTTCTAACCAGGAGGACATTTTTCCCACTCTATTTTTATTTTGGTATGTAAAGCAAACATCAGCATGGAAACTCCACTCCCCCGACCAACCTCTGTGCAGAGGGAGGAAATTCAAAATACTGAATAGTTTCCTGAAATATAACGATTAGATTAAGAACTAGAGAATGATAAGATAAGACTTTGTTGTCTCTGATTCCAGCGAGAGGAGGAAATCTTGAAACAGTTTGTGTTTGTGTGCTCAGGGCTGTAAGATGCGTGACCACATAGTGAGCGTACCTGACGAAGACAACTGTGATGAGGTGACCTCGGCCCAGACCAGGGTCCTGAATGACCTGCTGCTGCACAGAGACGCCGTGTGTGTGTCCAGCACGCCGCCTGCAGAGGGGTGAGTCCAAGGATCATGTGACAGATGTTTCTTTTGGCTGTGAGTGAGAAGTGTGATATTGATGATGTGTTGTTGTGTGTCAGGTCTGAGGAGAGTCCGTCCAGTACAGAGAAGGTTCAGGACTGTGATGTTCTCTTGGAGCCAACACTCCTTGGACCTCTGAGGGGAGACGGCAGCACTGTGAGTCCTCTCTCTCTCTCCCTCTCTCTCTCTCTCCCTCCCTCTGACACCCTTCATTACCTGTGTGTCTCTCCTCCTCTGGTTCTGACCTCAGCTTCTTTTTCTCTTTCACCAGTTTTCTCTCTTGAAAAACTGGAGCCTGCAGCTGGTAGGACCTCTCCCTCTCTTCCTTCATTACACACAATCTGCTTCCACCCTGTGACTGATCGTGTTGTTATTCACAAGTGTGGACACATGCGGGTGTGTGTGCACACTGTCATCAGTGTCATGAAGCAGCTGAGTGTTAATATGTGTGACCTGTCAGAGGCAGCAGTCTCTCCTGTCTGAGGATGAGGAGTACACCACGGGGTCGGAGGTCACTGAAGATGAGGTGGGGGATGAAGAGGAGCTGTCCAAGAAACAAGGTGGAGTAAGATGATAGAACTGTGATTATTTATTTAACTTCCTCTTCTAGTGACCCTGTGATGAACTTGTCATTTCTAAGGAGTTGCAGAGATCAAGAGTTTTTTTTTTTTTTTTTGTCTTTTTCACAATAAAAAAAAAATCATGTTTGACTTTGTGTGTCTCCATCAGTCATCAGACAAGGAGGGTGGAATCAGGGCAACGGCATTTGATACTAATGAATAATCATTGTCAGATTAAGATGCTGCTGGGAGGTTTGATTACAGGCTGATAACCGCCCCTGTCGTCACTATTACAACCATGTCACACTGTGATGACAGCTTAATTGCGGTTTATATGTGTGTCTATTGAGTGTCTGTGTGAGTGGGCTGTGACTGAGAGTCATGATGTTGTTGTTAAGTGATGCCCACAACAGAAATGTTCTGTCACTCTGGAATCATAAATGGAAGAAATGTCACTTATTTATAATCTATCATCAGACTATGATTAGATTTGGTGTAGAGATTAGAATGACTTAAGTCAAGTGACAGAGGTGAACAAGCAGACTGACTGCTACCGTGTGATGCCTTCAGGTGATCAGCTCTTGCCTCATTATAAATGTGTTTATTTACATTTAATGAACTGAGCTTCATGTGACTCTGTGTTGCAGCAGCTTCAGCACTGAGTCACAGTCGTAGTTTAAATGATGAAAGGAAAGTGAGGACACGTGATGAGACGTTGCTCTATTTTTACCACATCACCCCCCTCTCATCCACCCCCCCACGCCCCCCTCCTCCTCCTCACTCTACATTTTCATCACATCTATTTTTAACATTTCATTGTTCCAGCTCCACATTTTGGGAAACAAAACGGTCTCTGTCTCTGTCCAGCAGGTGGCATCAGACGCCCAAGGAAAAACTCACCAACTACTTTTGTTTTTTCTCTTGTTCCAGCTGCTAAAAAAGCCAAGAAGGCCCACAGACCTTTGAAAAAACAAATGTCCTCTCCAAACTTCCAGCGCAGAGACAGAGCAGAGAAGGTGATGCACTCACTTCATTCACATTCAACCTGGGCGTCTGAAACATGTCTTTGCTGCTGGGGGGGAAGCAGCAGTGCAGTAACAGGGTGTGTCGGTCAGAGCAGCCTTACACATTTTCAGTATTGATCTAGAAGTTGTTTTTCACATGTGGTGATGTGTGTATTTTATATAAAGTTAGTCCAACACACCAGAAGTTGTTTATGATTTGTTAATCCAAGCAAAAAAATAATTTAGCTTCAGAGAATTTGACTTAGTTTATGCATGACTTCTCCAAAACATCTGCCGGAACAGGCACAGTTGTACATCATGTCCCTGAATGCATCTTGCACACTGGTTAGTTATGGTTTGTAAACTTCATTAGCTGCTGCAGAGTCAACCAGAGACTGTGTTAATGTTGCATTGATTTGACGAGATGATACAGAGATGACCTTACACTGTGAACTGTCTCTATCCCGCAGTCACAGACCAGAGACAACACACCGTTCACGTGAGTTCACCTGCATCGTTTCAAATATCCTCACACACACTGTTGTAACTATTGCGTCTCAGTACATGTGTGCTGTTTGAGTGGACTTCGGTTTGCTCTATTGCCTATGATGTGTGTGTGTTTTGTAGAGTGAGTGTCCAGAAGAGTAAGTGGGACAGCTCCCGCTCCATGCGCTACAACCAGGACGCTCAGAGAGAGGAAGGTAAAGGGAGTGAATGTTATTAAAACTATATTTTTAGTCTCTCACCACAGATGAATCAGGCTGAGTCTTATAACTGCTCTGACTTTATCCTTCTTACATTTTGTTACATTGACCCCATCTTGTTGTGTTTCTCCTCCTCTGTGTCTTTATGAACCAGACCAGCGGCGCATGGTGGAGATCGTCGGCTACCTGACGAAGATGAGGTTTGGAGACCAGGAACAGAGCAAGTCTAAGGACACTAAAGAGGTGTGTGTGTGCGTGTGTGTGTCAGCTGACTGTTGGATTTCCTCACATCATGTGGTCATAGCTGATGTTGAGCTGTCAGCTTGTTGTTCTTGTTTTTGCAGCTGCCTGATGTTGGATTATTTTTGGTGTGTGTGTGTGTGTGTTGTTGCAGCCTGCAGGGGGAATCTACTCCAGACTGGAGGCGCAGTTTAAGAGTGTCTCTCAAACCAGACAGACTTCAGAGAAGACACCCAGGTACAGAGCTGGTCAGACACACACACACACACACACACACACACACACAGACACTGACACTCTTTCTCGTGTTTTTTGATGTTTTATTTCTCACTGAAGCTTTGTCTTCTTCTTCTTCTTCTCTCTCTGGCAGATCTAAGATACGTTACGCTCAGATCCGGACAACATAACAGGCCTGAGGGGAACAAGCTGCTGAAGAGACAAACTGATGAAGGGTCATTAGAACAAAGAGGAAGAGGCGAGATCCTCGTGCGAGGGCTCGGCACAGCAAAGTAACCTCGTAGTGACAGCCCCCTCTAGCACGGCCACCACGTATAACCTTACTCCTTGCCAGTGCCCCTCCCCTCTCCTCTCCTCCCCTCTCTGCTTAACTCAGGTGACTACGTATGGATCACCACTAACTGCACCCTCTGTCACTCAGCCCGCTGTTTGTTTGTGCAGCTGTGACCAGGCCCGGAGGAACAGGGAGAACTCTGGGTCCGGCTCGGCACCAAGGAAATGCACTTTGACTGATCTCACTGATCTCACTGTTTCTCCAGGAACCAGACGAGTGGGGGTTTCTGCAAAGGACAACATGAGAAGTTGTAGTTGAGGCAGCTGAAGCCTTCGCTGACTTGTTTGGATCCAGTAAACATTCATGAGAATCTGGGTTCAGAGAAAAGCTGCTGATGGAAGATGAGATGTTTACTGCATTGACACAACTCAGCCTGTTTCAGTTAAACTGCTCGTCACAGCACATCAGTACTTTACAGTCTGTACTCATTCTCATTGTCCTCCGTGGTGAAGCCATCTGGATCAGACAGATGCTTCAGTTATTGACAGATACCCCCATGTCCCCCCCAGTCTTGGTAGAGATATAGCTCTAGTTGTTTCTATCTGTACTGGAATGTGTGTGTACTGTGCAACACTGGGACCAATAAACCATGAATGACACTGAACTCAGGCCAGACCTTCTTTAAAACGTCTCTGCTTGTTGTCCACTGGGTGGCAGTGTGTCCCCTCGGAGGAGACCCCCTCCCTGCAGCCCCTCACAAATCAACTTTACCCCAGTTTGACCACAACCTGTCACCTCTGCTCCAGCTGTCACCAGGTGGTTTCACAGCCGTCATCTGGGTGGAGGACCTTGTGATTTGCCTTCATGCAAACTGTGTCTTGTTAGTTTTTAAATGTGTTTCGTAGAAGATTGATGTCCAGGGCGTCAGACTGGAGAGTCAGCCACACACTGACTGAGAGGCTCTGATCAGTGCTGGCTGTGCTAACCTGGCTCTTCCTGTCAAACTTACTCACAGGGGTATTAATAACCTGCCTGCCCACAGCAGACACAGAGCAGGGCATAAGGGGGCATAGAGCGTAGAGCGTAGGCGGGCGCTGCCCCAGCTGTTCCCTCTTCTCCTCGACAGCAAATGCCGAGAATGGCTGAGGATCTCTGGATCTGGGTCAGGAAGGGAGGGGGTGGTGGGGATGGGGGGTCCAGTTACAACCGGACTGAATTACGGTCCTAGAAAGATGGCAAGATATAAAGCATCAAAGCAAACATGAAGTAGTGATACACCAGAGGGAAGAGGGGCTGAGTCCACAGGAGAGAGCAGTGTTTCATAGACCTTCTCCCACAGGGGGTGGGACGCAGAGACCGGCCTCTGGATCCAGAACTACCTCTAAACCCACAGCTGACCCTCACGCCGTCTAACAGAATCAACCAAAGTAAAATCAACTGTTTGATGTAGGGTATGAAGTGTGATACTGACCATCACCCCCCGGCTTCCTCTGTGGTTGCATCAGAGCTGACAGGTTGTTGGAGGCGCTTCAGATCAGTGTTTCAACTTTCAGTGGCGAAGCATCATCATAACCTTTAATGTAATACCAGTAAGTTAACAGGGATTAGTGGCAGGCTCCACTTACACAGCACCAACCTTGGCCAAAGATGTCTGAGCAGCGATGGCCGCACGCCACAGGAACACTGCGTGACAGATGACATCCGTCATCATCGCCATCATCATCCACCTTTCCTTTTAGGATTTATGTCCATGTGGCAAGAGAGGCGTGTTTGAGCTCAGGTCAGAGAAGTTCAGGTGTGTCTGATCCAGCGACTCCACAGATCCTTTTTCATGTTTCAACTTTTATGTTATTACTACAAATTAATACCATACAAATGAATGCACTCTCATCAGGTTTTGTTTGTTTGTTTACATTAGGAGACACATTTACCGGGTCACAGGACAGGTGCAGAAACCGATCAGTCACTTTAATCAGGTTCAGTTATAGATCTGAGATCTAACTCAGTCCGCAGAATTTTATCTTTTTCTCTGGTGAAATGTACCATGTGTCACTGGTAATTTTATTGAAGCTTTTCCAACAGCCCCCCCTCTGTGTGGATAAATACTGACATCACGTCTCAAGAAACAGGTCTCTGTTGTGAAAAGAAGAAAACTGAGCAAAGGCAGGGTTATAAAATTCTCAACTTTAATCAGTTCAAAAAGTTCACAACAAATGTAACACCTTGAGAAGGGAAATTTGCCATTAGAGATTGGGTACTTATTTGGATTTATACATTCTTTTCCTAATTAAACTCGTTGGCAATTCATTTGCTCTGTGGACAAAAAGCCTTTTGTTTATTTGGACAGAACTCAAACAGGTACAAATGAAAAATGCAAAAATACAAAATTAAATGTAAACCCAGTTTTATTTTTCATTTTGCTCTAAAGGTAGTGACTTGAAGCACTACAGTATGGTAAACAATCTAAATTAGTACAATTCAAAATCTTGAAAGCCATCTGAGTTAAACAGGAGTTGTTATAAAGATGCAACCAACCAAGAGCCCATAAATACCTCCGCCACTTCCTTAAAACATCCCATTAATGAAGGCTCACAAATGAGCAACAATCCTCTTAGAGGAAAACAAAACGCTGATGTCGACTAGGCGACAGCACACACGCGCACACACCCACAACAAAAAGAAACAATAGAATAAAAGGAAAAAAATGTTCCCATGGTAGTAAAGATGCTATACAATTGGGATGATATGCACATATTCAGTTTTGCTTTCCCTAAAAAAAAAAAAAAAAAAAAAAAAAAAACCAAAAAAAAAACCAAAAAACAAAAAGAAAAAAGCAGCAGCAGCCACACTTTTTTTCCTTTCTTTTTTTTTTTTTTTTTTTTTTTTTAGGTGAAGCAGAACTCATGAGCAACAGATGCTGATAACATGAAGCAGCATCTCTCAGCCTTCATTCATTATCCGTTAGATTCACATTCTCCCACAATGCCGTGGGGCACCAAATAAGCGGTGTATGCGCCTCTAAAAGACCACCTCCGTCTTTCTCACCACAGGTCTAGAAGCCTCTATGCCGAATGGACACATATGCTGTTTTCACAAAAACCCTGCTCAGACTGTATATATAATATATTTATATATAAACAAATATATGGGAGAGAAGGAGGGAGTGGGGGAGAAAAGAACGGGGAGGTGGAGGGAACCGAACAAAAACAAGATGGTTAACTTGTTCTAATTGTTACAACCTCGTCATGCAGGTCTTGGGATGTGACAGAGACCAACAAAAATGTGAGCTTAGATTAATGGTTCTGGAAAGATATCACACAAAAGTCTCCATAGAAAACGCAGATTATGTAAAAAGGGCCACAGGGTGACGCGGTAATCACGTACAGATTATTGGCATTGTTTTGGTCAACAACATCCAGTGGGACGGCCCGCTCTGCAGCGCTCTGCAGCGCTCTGCAGCGGCCTCCCGCCGCACTCAAGTGCCTCTCTTGGGTTTTGTTGTGTTTGCTGTGGTTAGGGTTTGTTTGTTTGTTTGCTGTCTGGAGTACTGTACAGTTTGGTTGAGCTGGTGCTCAGTCACACATCTCTTCAGGGATCTCATGAGGGTTGAGGATGCCTGGGACCGACATCTGGATCTTGTGTTTCTCCTCCTGGGCCTGACGCAGCGACGCCTCCCTCTCCTCCAGGAACAGGTCTGAGGTGTCCTCACCTGCAAACTCCTGAAAGAGCAGCAGAGACGGGAGAGACAGTTGTCAGCTCACGGACCATTCAGTAAATCTGCTCATCCGACTGACTGGAGATAAAACTAATGTCTGTTTTCATCATTTATTCATCTGTCTACAAATATTAGTGTCAACTGATCAGTCCCTAAAGAAACATGCATCCATAAGAATATATATCTGTGATGTAAGAACCAAAAACCATCTCAGTGTAGTTCTACATCTCAGCCAATCAGAAGAGAGCAGGCTCTGAGCCTCTCTTCTGACTGATTCCTGAGTGACCCAATAAAAAGAGCAGACTTTAGGTAAAAGAAAAAAAAAAAAAACTCAGAGAAACCAAATCCCAAAGGTGTTGGATGGTGGGTGCTGCTGGGAGGGGCTTGGTAACTGTTTTGTTGTGACATCACAAAGTTACAGATTTTAATATAAACACCATACCTCTATACTGTATGAAGCTTTAAAATCAGTTTAAAAGGCAGCAGCAAATGAAGCCATTTATTCTGCAGAAATGTTGAATGACTGATTATCAAACTGTTTCAAATCTGTTGATGTGCTGAAGTGTTTTAGCTCTAATCCTGATTACACTTCAAAAGATCTTTTATTTTAAGATTAGTCTGTTAAAGTCAGCACCAGCAGCGAGCCTCTGCTGAGTCTGGCGGCTGAAATCTGGACTCATCAGTGGATCATGTCCTTCAGTGACATAGCACCACACTGTGTCACTCTCATACTCAGTTTTATTCCAACAATAAACTGGCACAGCGGCCACAAACCTTCCATATACTTAGAAGGGCAACCTGGCCATGTAGGAAAAGTAGTTATTTCTGGAAACAACAGCTAAGCAGCCAACTATGTAGTCACTGATAACCTCTGTGAGAAGAGACAAAGGCTGTGCAGCAGAGGTATGAAGAGCTTTGTTCACTGTGGTTCCACTTATTGACAAAACAAAGAGACAACTGAAATGCATTCAACTTCAGGCCAACAGCTGATTTCTGGGATTGATTCAGACCAGAGACGAGCTACTGGGCTGTGTTCAAGTCCCTCTGTGGCTGCCAAAGAAAAAAAAAAGACCAAGATCTGCTTCCTCAGTTCCTGCAGTAGCTGATGTTATCCAAATTGACACGAGGATGAGTGGAACATTGTGCATGACCTGTACTCCGGCGACCTCACCTTTATCTGCACAAGGAAGTCCCTCAGGTGCTCCTTGAAGGCAGGAATGTCCTGGTTTAAGCTGAACAACCCGGTCACAAACACCTTCACCTGAGCACTAAACCAGACACACAACCACAGAGATGATAAACAAATGTGCTTTCGCTGCAGCAGGGGCTGTGTGTAGCTGTGTGTGTGTTCACACTCACTCTTGTAGATGAGGGAAGGCGGTCTTTAGCAGGTTGGCTACGTACTCCTGGATGAACACCTGGTTGTTGGAGGGGCTGGCAGGGTTCAGGCCTGTGGTGATCTTCCCCTCCTCCACCAGGTTGAACATGTAGGCCAGGATGGACGCGTGCATGGTCAGGCCTGCAGGACACACACACACCAATACACACCTGCTCACTACTAAAATTTCCCTCCGGTCATTTTTCAAATCGGTTTTACATCTGTGGTCCCCGGGTGTCCCCACACGTCCTCTGCGAACTCACCAGCAGTGTGTGACGTGTCCGTGACCACAGAGAAGATGTGCTGCAGGATATCACAGAAATAGGTCTGGTAGAAACTCTGAGCGGCTGCTTCCTCCTGGGCCACGTTCTGCAGCATCGTGTAGAGGATCTGCAGACCTGGAGGAGCACAGACACCACCTGAGGTCACACGTCTACCTGACAAGAACCTTGTACCTCAACATTACTGTGGGGCCAGGGGCTCCATGTGACACATTAACATGAGCGAGAGCTTCTGAACACTGCTGAGGTGAAGTACGACCTGCACCGCCACATTCCTGCTGTTAAACAAATGAGCCGGCCCACACCCAGCTTACGTCAACTGAGACACCCATTTACAAAATGCTCTTAGGAATGTGTGTCATCAGTCTTACCAGTGTCAGCCACGTTCCTCATGGTGTGTTTGAAGGCCCAGATGATGGAGTCCAGCACCAGCTTGAACTGGGCTGGGGGGATGGCGAGGAATGCAGGAAAGCAATGGGAGTTGACGGCTTGGAGCAAGTAGAAGAAGTGGGTCCTGTGCTCCGGATACTCCTCAAAGTTCTGGTTGAAAAACACAAGACGAGAAGTCAGGGTTGTCAGGAGGATGGAATAACTGGAAAGTTCTAACTTCAAGGGGACGTCAGGAGTAATAACAGGTACTGCTTGTCCATGACCAAAGTCCTTTAGCAACATTTAGCATAGCTCTTCGTGAACCTGTGTAATCATCAATCATCGTAGTTAGTAAATGTTGCTGTTCACATATATGGTGACTCCAGTCATCTGAACCTGGGTGAGTTTACACTGAGTTAGTATCTGCTGATCAGATTAAATCTAACTACTACTATCATTACATTATGATGGCCAATGAGAGATTCATCTTTCTACAGGAATTCTCTCTCACCTGAATGGAGCAGGTGAGTTAAGAACAACAGACAAATATCAACAAACATAAAATCAGAACATCTGATGAGAAAAGACTGAGCAGCTTGTCAACACTGTCCACAGCCCTGTATGTGAAGGACACTTTCACAACTGATGTGACAACTGTCACTGAATGTAACTCCTCCACCTCACACACTGACCCTGCACTTGCATCATTTTTAAGTGGTGCTTGACAGTGTTTCTAAATCATATCCTGAACATTATAATACATCTCTTCAAACCGACATCTTCCCAGATGCCTCCAAAACAGCTGCCGTAAAACTCTTAATCCTTCTTAAACCCAGCCTCCACAGTAACAGACTGACCAGCTATAAACTGATATCAAGCCTCTCACTCATTAGTACTTTTGTAAAGTGATACTTTCAGTTTCAGTGCAGGCAGCCTCCTGTTTTATCGCCTGCTGCCTGTGTAATTAGTGAGCACCATAAAATCATCAGCTGGTTTCTAGCTACACCACCACAACTGGAAACGGCTGCAGACAAACCGTCCATGAGAGGAGGACAGGACAGTCGCCGTCCCTCATGTGAAGTGTCAGGAGTAACTGACCTTCACTTTGAAGCTACAATGTCAAGTGTGGAAAATCCTGAGAAATCAAAGTAACTATATATTGGATATACACATCCACGAAACATCACAACATGAAGGGTCCCATTCCTGTGATATGTCAACAAACTGTTAAATTATTAAGTCAATGACTCAAAGTGTTTTAGATTTTGAAAGTTACAGATCTGGCTCATGTTCAGTATTAACTGATGAACAATCATCACTGTATATCAGGTGCAGAAACAGACACACATATTTGGAAAAACACAGGATGATTAAACATGACACTGAACTGTCTCGTCCAGTGGTGTCAAGTCATTCACTACGTCTCACCTTGTTGATCATGTTTAGGGTGCACTCAAAGACGGCATCAAAGATCTGGGGTATCTCACTGGTGATGTGCCCCCCCAGCTTGTTGACAATGGTTGCCATAGTGCTGAGGACCTCAGGTTCTCGGGCAGCGGGGACATTGCGCTGGTAGTCGATGAGGACGGCGTCCAGCAGCGGTGGAACAAAGTTCTCCCCGACCTGGAAGATGGAGGAGGGAGGATCAGTGCAAGAAGAGGAAACCTGAGATTTAAGACTATTAAATGTTCAGCTTTGACAGGTGTGTAACAAAGGAGCAGTTCATGAAACTCTGACAAAGAGCCCTGGAGACTATGAATATTACATAGAGAAACCATGAATATTACACTAAGACTCAACATTAATTGTTATGCAGATAAAAACACAGCTGCGGGCGGAAATGGTCGAGTCTGCCACAGGGAAACTTTTGTGCTTGGTCTAAAAATACCGGCTGGATTAGCTCGACTTCTTTTCTACGGTCAGCCATTTCATTAATTGTCACAGTGTGCAGTATCACCTGAGGGCACACTGGGGTAAAAATATATCACAGCTGTTTGCCACATCCCAGTGTTTTAATAATCACATTGATTGGACTTCTTTCTGTGAGCTTGGAGTGGACTGTTAGAGCTGACAGCTTCAGAAACATCAGGCTTTCCCCTGCCAGCAGTGACGCGCTCCCACATTTCTCACCATCTGTGGGTCGTTTGATCGGCTGACCCAGCCTGAGATCAGTTTCAGCGTCTCTCGTTTCACTGTCCTCATACTCCGGATCAAAGGCTGTTTTGTCACCATCTCACCTGTACACAAAGAGGAGAGGCATATCAAACACACTGTGTGAAGAAAATGGACCCAGACTACTGTCCAGCAGTCCTCACTGAGTTTTGTTAGGGTGTGTGTAACAGATTCACTAGTAAGAGTGCCAAGACTACTACTACTACTGATTCTATCTACACAAAGCATTTTAGGACACATTACTAAACCAACGGTTGACGCCAGAGCTGGTGCTACATTATCTTACACCACATTTAATGCAAAAGGAGTGGGTCAAAAACCTACATTACCACCATGTTTCTGCCTCCTTCTCATTTTGGTTGTTAAATTTTTAGAGTTATCTCTGAGATGAGACCGGGGTTATGGCTAAAGAATAGTAACTGTCAGATCTTTGCTACAATGCTTTGAGGCTTGTCTACCCTCTTATGTTTGTTTCATATTGAAGTCTTCTAAGCCAGAAACTGCTCCACACATTAAAATTGTTGTTGTGGAGCTAAATGAAATTGCTAGATCTTTTAAACTTTGTTAAACCACTGTGTCCATTAGGATACCGCATCACTGGCTGTGTTGGACTATTGCAGTGTTTAAACAGTTACCAGCTCCACTGCAGCTCAATGAAGAGGAGAAACAAAACTAGACAATCCAACAAATAATCACTACCACATTTTGTCTGTTTTCCCCAGCCCCATGGGTATTGCTGCTCTGCACTCATCGCTCTGCACTTGATGCTTTTGTCTTATTTTGCAGATAAAAGGACAAACTGACCAACTCATCCTCAAGAAGGTTTGGTGACATGTTTGAACAACATTTTTCAAGATCTCTCTGGAGCTGTGAAGCAAGAGATATTTGATTATTACTGCCACACCTCCTGCTGCACTTCTCCCTCCAAACACAAACACTACTAGTTGAGTCACCAAAAACACATGCAAGAAAAAAAGGTTGTTAGTCTTGTTAGCCTAACAACTATCATAACAAAATATTAAAATCCTACTGTTCAACAAGCACATATGGCTCCAACAGAAGAGAACCTCTTGCAACTGCACAACTAAATCATCATAATAATTCTGTCCAGAAACATAACCACTGGTTTGCAGAGATGCTACAGACACATATACCATACTGAAACAGTCTGCTGCACAGAGCTGTGGTAACGTCCCTGCTAAAATGTGTGACACACTCACAGTGAACCTCAATCATCTCCTGACATCCAGTCTCAGCTAGTTACAAACTGACACCTTAAATAATATGTCTGTAAATACTATCATGTGTCCTCTGTGAACTCAGTGTCCTTACGTGACATTATGGTGTCGATAACAATCAAATCAACCTGGAGACATGTCAAAAAGTAGTGTCAGCTGTATGAGTCACAAACACACACCTCCCTTACCATTTGTCTGAATGGCAGCAGAAATGTTCTCACTGAGGCACTTGTACACATTTAGCATGTCCAGGTAGATCCGTCCAAGCTGAATGACGAAGGGGTGTCCCACGGCCTTACAGGCTCTCACGTTGGTCTTCAAGATGCTGCCAAGCTGTTTCACAGTCTCTGGGTCCTTCAAGATGTCCACATTCTAAAGGGTGGGAGTGGGGATTATAGATTAACACTATGTTCGAGAATTTTGAATTGTGGGATCTTATCTCTTTAGCTAGATTGTCAGTTTGAAATTCTGGTATGACTTTTAAATTGACCCATTAGAGTTAATATTAATTTAATAGTACAAATAAGGATATTAACAAGTTGTGAAAATAAGCCAAATGTCTTTCCAATGGTACAGGCCTGAGCTATATGTGATTGTGCTGATGATCCTTGATGACTTAGATCATTATCCATCAGCACAACAACAGCGGCATTTATGTAGTATGCACATCTATGTGCTGAGACGGTATCAAGCAATAATCAGTAATCAGGGCTACACGATATGCAAAAAAGGTCATATTGTGATTATATGGGCAGATATTGCAATTGTGATATGTGATTTCAGTGTGAATGGTCATTTAAAGAAATGACAGTGGTGATAGGATGTCTGTTGTGTCTTGTACCAAACAAACATGTTTCTTATCCAAACAATCGAACTCCTGTGATTTGGATATTGCACTATGCATTACTGCCATTCCCATTACATTGCAAATAATTGTGAAACCCTATGATAGTTATTTCCACAAGTTTGAGATGATTTTTTATGAGTGACAGCCAAATCAGACAGTAAAAGAAAAGACTTTATGGTGTTTTGTTTCTGTTCATGTTTTACAAAGGATTTAACCTGAGCCCTGCAAAATTAACAACAATCACATCACATCCACCATACACCAATCTCTAACATGGCAACATATCTGTCAGAGTCAACACACAAGTTCAAGAGTCACAATCAGTATCAGTAAGGAAGTCAATCAAGACTTGTGTCTTACCTTAGTGGCCTGCTGGATGATGCTGTCCCACACTTGATTGGGCAGCAGCATATATTTCTCTATGAGGTGCTCCTGAACAGCCTGATCCGTCTGAGCCCCAATCATATAACCTACTGCCTCATAGAACGTGTGCACCTGCACACAAACAAGAAAACATGTCAGTCTGTGCACTTACAAATACTGTTAGCAATTCTTCTGAGTGCTCAGACTCAACATTAGAAATCTCTAGAGCAGGGGTCTCTAACTTTTTTTCCTCTGAGAGCTACTTATACAAAATGAAAATGGCCAAGAGCTACTCATGTTTTGTGACATTCATTTTTTCATTCTTTATATTCATAAAACAAAACTGTGTTTCCCACGCTTCATGAAAATAGTATGTTTTTAGCCCTTGTCATTCTGATAGCTGATAATATTACTGTCAGATATTGTCTCTCCTCTATTAAACATGAAAGGAGGCTGAAAATCACAGGACATGTCTGTTCTGATGATACAAGTCAGCAGCCCTGAAGTGTGTTTCACTTCTATAATACACATTCTACATCTCGGAGTCGGAGCTATGTGGGAAACAGTTGGGGAAGAACAGCTGGACAGGGAACCGGTCCGGGATTTTACACAACACCGACAAGCTCTGAGAGACGGGTAGCATGTCGCTGCAGGAGAAGCAGGTCCGTGGAGTTGATTGGTCGATTCTTACATGGCATGCGGTGTGCTTGCTGCCTCTCAAAAAGTTGAGATTTTTCCTCTGTGCCGTGGACATGCATGAAAAAACAGGCGCGGGAGACCATCTGTGCGCCACTTCAGCATTGAGTTGTGAGCGTGCATGATGCGCGTCTACAGGCTACATCTGAACAGCCTCATCCACGCACACATTCTTCAACCCAGGCGGCCCACCATAGGCAGGGAAAATCCTGGATATAAGATGCAGGTTTGCTGAGTGACCAGTCAAGTTTTCAAATATATGTATTAACCCTTTGGTGAGCTACTTTGTTAAGGGGCTGCGAGCTATTGGTAGCTTGTGAGAGACGTGTTGGAGACCCCTGCTCAAGAGAGTGACAATGGCTGTGTGTGACTGTGCTGACCTGTTGTGGTTGGAGGTCACAGATGATGGTGTTAATGTTGTTGAGGATCTCATCGATGAAGGGCATCACCTCTCCCACCTGCACCTGGATGAAGTGGCGCCGGCACTTCTGGGCGATCTTGATGAATGTGTCACAGGCCATATCCTGAACTCCATCATGGGTCTCTGATGATGAGGAGACATAAAAGAAGTTTCAGCATTTACATATTAATACATCTAAATTCAAACTTGAACATGGAGACAAATTTCTCACCATGCATGAATTCAAAGAGCTTGTTGACCACAGTTTTGAGGAACTTCCAGTGGGCTCTAAGAAAACGTGGATACTGGCCAACAATATACATGATGTTGGAGGCTATGATGGCCTTGTTGTCCTTCCCCCTCTTCTGCTCACACAGACCCAGCAGATCCTAAGACAGTGAGAAGATTATTCAGTGTCCAGACAAACAGCGTGCACTCAGCATTTAGTAACGTAGAGTCACTGCAGAAATTACTCAAACCTCATTTACTTTTTGCACGTTTCACTTTTGTTGATTTAATTCTAAATACATTAAAACTCACTTTGACAGACCTATCACTACAAAGCAGGAGCAGAACCCAAACTGCAGAGACAGAGCACCTGCAAAGTAGTGTTGAAGAGGAACTTGCAATATTTTCAAGTGAGGAAGCGTGCAGAGAAAGGCTAATCCCCCACAAAGAGCAAGCCTCAAAAAAGAGCAAACACATATGACAACTGTGTGATTGCACAATCCATATCCTCATCAAAACGTGTCATTTTCAGCCTGTAGGTTGTAACTTGTTTCCTGATTGAGAAGGGGATTTTGAAAATGTTAACAAGCATGAAATGAGGAAAGGGAGTCGAATGGCACCTGGAATAGGTGTCTGGTGGCAGGTTTATAGCAACGACCTACATCCACCAAGTCAGGCTAAACTAGAATAGACTCAAAAATGACCAAGTTAAAATATATTTGATGCTGCTTGGTTTTCTTACTATCCACATTAACCTGAGCTCCAATGTCTCCACTGCCAGGCTACAACAGAACAAACATGGAGGAGTTTGGAACTTTTCTTTTTAATACCTTGATGACAGTGACCAGGAACCTCTTCTCGTCCTCCTCGTGCATTGCTCCACTGATGGATCCAATGGCCCAGCACAGTGTGTTGAGGTTCTTCCAGGACCATTCAGTACCATTGACCTGGTTGTGAAGCTTCTCTGTCATTATGCGTTCTGTGTCTGCGTAGTCCAAGTGAGTAAGGTACACTGCAGGAAAACAAAGGCATCAGTCAGTGTTCAATGCTTCAAGACGTCTACATGACAACACAAGAAACAATTTACCTAGGGGAATTAAAAACAACAACAACAACATAAATAGCCGGTGTGGTGAGACAGATCAATATATCTATCAAAAGACAATTTCACCAGCAACTGGTGCTTTGCAACTGTTTTATCCCCATGTAATCAGCATGATCCCTCATTTAGATATTGCACTTGATTTGTCATGATTTTTTTTTTGTTTACTCTTCGAATGTCTTCGAATTGTGGTAGATCAGACATGGGAAAAACATCCAAAAGGCTCAGCTAGCTGGCACTCCTACACACTGAGCCACTGTGCTGATTATCCTACAGTTTTTGAATATCATAGTAGTAAAATTCACTTTGTCTTTTAGAGGGCTTATGTGACCATTGAGTTTTTAATGCAGCTGCACATTAAAAGACAAAGTCTGAGGGATGCATGAATTAAAAGCCATGCAGAAATCATGTGACTCCTCCTAGCTATGATTAATCATATTGCACATATCTAAAGGCAAGAAAAGGTACATTGATAATTATGACTGAATGAAGTTTGATGTGGTCACTACTGAGCCATACCTAGAGTTTCCCTCATGTTCTTGTATAGGTTGATGGAATCTGTGTCCTTCATGAACTCTCTGACCACCTCCCCTTGGTCATTCTCCACCACCAGTACCTCCTCTGGCTTGGCCATCCGACTTACCATCAGCAGACGCACCTGTCATGAGAGATAAAAACGTGTCAGCACCTACACATGGCAAAGAACTGCCTTGCTTATCTGACACTTGTGCATGCACACTTCATTCACGTCATAGTGTAGTCTGCATGGGCACGAATTTTAAAGGTTTACATTCAGTCAAGCGTTTGTCTCAGGGCTGTATTCACACACTATGTTGTGGAATGTAAAATATTATCACCAACGAAAAAAAATCTGTTCTCATTTTGCTTCACTGGCTGCTGATTTTCAGTGACATTGTAAGTAGCAACTCTTTTGGCAGCGGTTCAGCAGCCACCTGTTGTGTGACCGGTGCCAACTGATTCTAGTATGACTGAGAGCTCAGACTCTGCAGGGTCCATAGACTGGAGCCACTGAATATGTTTGTTGATGGCCAACTGACAATCTTGATAAAAGATGAATATCTACACTTGTTATTGTGTTGTATGTACTGCTGTGTTGTGATGAGTACTATGAATTTGTATGTATCATAAACATCAAAAATGCACAGAGCCCAGAAAGAATAGCTGCTGTAAAGCAAAAACTAGACATGAATTTATCATGTGTATACAAATGCCATCACACAGAAAAAAGGGAGAGTAAAAACGATGCTGTATGCGTGTCAATTCTTTAGCGGAGCAGTGTCTGGCTGTGTGCAGTACCTTGGAAAGCACAGGCAGATAGAGCTGTCTGCGTGGTGGCACATCAAAGTGCTGGTTGCCAGAGAGCAGAGGGGACGTAGATGTGGAGAAGGGACTCTCTCTGTAGAGTTCAGCAGCCAAGTGGTTCCAATACTCCAGACAGATTTTAAAGATCTCAGTCTCCTCCACCTCTGACACCAACAGCATGTAGTGGAGAGCCTGAAAGCGCCAGGACAAGACTACATGTGACAATGCTGTGTACATAAGAGACTTCTAGTTTAATAGATGCGTTTAATATTTCCACGGCTGTGTTTCTGACATTAACAGTAAGTTTTACCTCCATTAATGTTTCTCTGAGGTTGAGCCGCTTCTCAATGAGCTGCCCGTGCTCCTTCAGGAAGGTACAGAGGAACAGACTGAGATTCTGGATGAAGTTCTGCTCGTCGTCTTTTCCGTTAGCATAGGCTAGCCGAATGTTGGTGTTCAGAGGCAGCATCTGCACAGACATGAGTCAGATTAAAACTCTTCTCTGCAGCAAGGACAGCAAGACATGTCAGTGTTGTTTCACTTGAACCTGTCATTTAGCTCACCTGTTTGAGTTGACACATGGTCAGTGTGAAGAGTGTGACAAACTGCTCCTCGTACTGACTGACACTGACACCGGCAATCTCTGTCAAACACTTCAGTGTCACGTTGCGAAACATGGGCACGTTCAAGAACTGAAAACAGATGGCACATGATCAGTTAAACACTAGTTTGGTGCTTTTGCACATTATTACTACACGTGTATGAGTGTGTGTTCACACCTTATACACCAATGTGCTGATCAGTTTGGTTTCAAAGATGTAGCCCAGTGGAATCCAGTTGAGAAAACGTAGGAGGGTCTCCAGTGTGGCGTGGACCAGAGGGGCATTCTGGGAATTTTCCTAAAGTGCAACCAATGACATGACAAACAGGTGAAGACATTGGTCTGTAATAGAGAATAAAGTAATGTAAAACGATGTTGAAAAGTAAGAGGTGAGGATGTTCATACCATGACAAACTGACACAGCTGGAATATCTGGGAGAATTCATTGCACATGCTGAAAGGTGCAAAGGAAAGAGAACATGTTCAAGAACATCATACACAACTAGGGATGTAAACAAATAATTGACGATTGACTGATTGTCGGTAAGAATTTACTCTATTAAATTGAATTAATTGTCAGTTAATCAATCCTTTTCCACGGGAAATGTAAACAACCAAAGCAGCATGTGTAAAAATCAGCTGTGGAATAACCTTCTTCTGTGTCAGTGATTGTTTATTAGTAGTTTAACAAGTCATATTTTTCTTAGCAGCCTTCTCTACATTTCTAAACAGAGGTGAGTCTTCATAAGCATGTGAAAACTGTGACTGTAAAGCTTAGGTGACACACTAGAGCTGAAGGCAACAACGCATAAAAGCTTTAGTCAAATTTAGTGGTATGAAGGTGTAAGTATGTCTCACTTGTGCTGAGTCTGTGGCTGCACTGAGACCAGAGATAAATTACACCCCGGTCTGCAGAGACCTGCCATCAAATGTAGCTGAGGAGTCTTTTTCTAGCAGAACAATAGACTTAAATATGCACTGAAGACTAGTACAAGAAAGTGCAAATACAAAAAATAAACTTCAGTCACAAGACTTTCAACTGTTGTAGCATATGGTGCAAATTTGTATATAAATAAAATATTTTTGCACATTTGATTGAAAATTCTTTATTGAAGAAATGTCTATTTTTATGAAGCTATCAGACCAACAGAACTTGTTTTTGTTTGTGCTCATATGTAAAAATCTACTTGTAAATAAACCTGATTCTGATCTCTGTGATCATCTGATTTAGACAAGAGCAAAATAATCTGTGGACAAACTGGAGCAATAGGATGAAGTAATGAAACATCAACAACAGTCAATTGTGCAGATCTGACAGGAAACAATTGTCCTTGGACACGAAACAAATACGGCTTATTCATCTTCATCGACATCCTTATTCAAATGTCACCGTTTACTGTGCTGTGCAGATAAACACACTGACTGAGGAGCTCATTTATACCAGGAATTAGGACAATACTGAAATAGCAAATCAATTAAAAATTACAACATTGACATAAGGTGGACTCTTTAAATTCAGTCAAACTCAGTCATGTCCATACAGATGTTTTACAAATATTGTAATAAAGTAAATAATATATTTTTCAAATGAAGTAATGAGATGTTCCACACATTTTATATTTGATAAATTAAACTGGATAATGATGAAAGCAATTTATAGATATTCCTACACATCAAAACAAATTCCTTGCCACTTGCTAAAATGGTCACTATTTGCCTCCTGGGCTTCAACAGAATAAGGAGTAGCATGCTGACCTGTCTTTGAGGTGCTTGGCTTTGACCTGGGTCATCTGGCCACTGGAGAAGTCAAAGACCTCTTCGCTGAGCAGCTTCAGAATGACCATGTTGTTCTGACAAAGGCTCTCACTGGTACGACTTGCCCCTACAATGTCACTGATGAAGGTGGGCCAGTGTTTGGGCCACTCCTGCTTCAGGATCTGCACACAGGGGAACACACAAGCACACATGTATCAGTGTTACATGGTTCAGTGACATTTTCTGCAGAGACCTGAAAGTGAAAAAGTGAGGGGATGAATCCTTGACTAAAAATAATGACTTCTGTCAATCTCCAGTCAAGCGTGTGCCCCTGTTTACGAAAAGAACTTACTACCAGCATAGAGGAGTAAACAAACAGAGGCAGAAAGTGTGGTTATGACATTGGTAGTACTACTAGCATGACAGCCACACAAGTACAAACACACATAGACACAAACATTTTAAACACAGCCTCCTGAGGATGAGTGTGGAATCTGGAGCTCTGGTCCCTCAAGGCCAAAACAATGTTAGCTCAGCTGACGCAAGCAGTGACTCACGCTCACTGACATTAATGCCAAGACACTCGTGTAGCCTGTGAACCAATAGCGTTCTCCCTCACACAAATATACATTTACCACACAGACACAGAACGGTGGTGGCTGCAAAGTCACTGAGGTCTAATGTACTGATCTGATGTGTCTCAGCGATTCACAATAGTGTCCTGAAGTGGTCTGGATTATTATGTACATCACACAGGAAATTTCTACAGCTGAGCCGATTCACAGGATTCAGCACTTTCTTGAAGTAAAGCTACAATTATCACTGACACTATTTGTTATATAATAGGTTGTTAAGTTCTTATTTTGTGCGTCATTGTTGACAGCCACTGCTGCTACGTCAGTGATGACTGGAGGTCTTATAGCCTGATGTTTCCATATGCTGCTTTTCCTGCAGCCTGATCTCCCTCAAGACAATCCTCTCTGCAGTCATGGAGCCACAGCCACAACTGCTACAAACTGGCCGCTTTAACTGAGACATTCAAGGGAAACAAATATACAATATCATTCATAAAGAATTATGATCTTGAGGTGCTGATGGTTTTACAACAGATCAACTAATTAAGAGTGACATCTTCAGGTAAAAACGTATCACTACAAAACCTGAGGGGAGTGATGAGGTTTAGTGTTACAGTTTTCCTGAAATTGTCAGATGCTGTTAACCATTGGACCGCTCTGTACATGCTGCCTCATCCACATCAAGCAATCACAATAAGATTAAATCACTGCTAATATGAAGTTTTAAATTAGTGCTATCAGTTCAATGGTTGCCAAGAGGGCTTGTATATTCAGTACAAATGGACAGATACACACACACATACACGAAGACACAGAATCAATCGATGTAATGATAAATGAAGATAATCAGAGTTAAAGATAACTATTTATGAAAATTTACTGCAAATGCGACAAACAGTAGAAGGCCAATAAGAACTTCATCAAGAAACAAACAGTAAAGAACTATTGTCATGTCCACAGTCTCCCAGTGCCTTTTGCACAGCATGGTGCTGATTAAGCTGATGGAGTTTTTACACATACAATTAAAACCTGTAATGAGCATTCTGTGCCTAGAAATGTAAAAATATTAAAATCAATCTGCACACGTGTGTGTGTGTGTGTGTGTGTGTGTAGCAGTAACTAATAGACACAGGCAGAGAACTGGAGAGCAACAGTGCAAGCATTATACAATTAACTCCGGTTTGAGTGAATGAATATTAAACTGCTGGTGTGGAGTGTAACTTCTAGTAATAGAGATTTTAAAGGAAAGAACTTTTACAAAAATAAAAAGGTGAACAGCTGCAGACAGATTTATTTTCAGTGGCACACCACAGTTTACAAAGGTGGACGCTCCAAACATCTTCACCCTGAACTGGAGCCTAAACACAACCACAATCACTCTGCTTTCTGTCCTCCCTTGCTCTCCTCTCTGCCTCTTCTCCTCCCTCCATACTCACTCACACTTATCTTCCTTTGACTTCATGCAGTGCTGCGTGGTGCTGATTTAATGTGATACATACTGGTTAGAAATTTGCAGGTCATCACCACGTCACATGACTTCAAACCTCGCAGGAGCAGGGCAGCTGCAGTTGCTCGGCTCCAGCAGCAGCACCACCTGGGACCTACCAGGGCTTTGGCCTCAGCGGCTCAGGGCTTCAACGACACGCATGACGTCTTCTAAGTTTTTATTTGAACCAGCTCAGATCTGTTATGCCCTGTGCTTCTCTCTCCCAGCGGGGAGGCAGTTTCTTTGATCCCCTTCTGGCAACTCATTTTTGACTGGACCACATCTTAGCGACCAGCTCTATAGATGTGAAAGTTCATGACAGAGTGATTGGGTTGAATGAACAGTTTCTATTAAAGTGGCATTTACAGTCTGCAGAGTTGCCAGTTTTCAGCAGTTGTTGTTTGCTTGACAAAAGGAGACAAATCTAGTAACTTCCTAGAGCTGTCCACTTTAGACTGGTCCAATATGTGAACAGCAACTCTGATAAATTAGACTTGTGGGTTTCCATCAGGAATCATTGGGCCATGATGTGTATTTTGTGTGTTCTGTCCATTATATTCTTGTATACTCTGGTCTAAATCAAAAACTATGGTCGGGCAGTCTACTAGTGTAAGTGCCTGTCAATTGTACTGAGCAGTGAGTAGGGGTTAGGTAGGAGAGAGTAGCTGTCTTGAACTGAGCTCCCTGCTACGGTTTACTTTCTGTCTGTCAGTGTGGATAACTTCACTGGAACTGTTTGCTGCCACTTGTAAGCCTCTACAAAACTCACTCACATGCAACACTGTGGTTGTGTTGCATGTGAGTCTGTTGTAACGCTGCAGCCTTACAACAGAGCACTATGTTTTGGTATCATATAAACACTACTTATAATTTAAAAAACACACACACATTTGAAGTGCCTTTTCAAGAAGCAAAAACACTTCCAAACTTCGCTCACTTCACAGTTCTTAGGCATAAATAGGACTGAAAAGCTGTTCCCGAAACTATTGTGATAACTAGTGGTGTAACGGATCACAGTTGATCGTGATCCAAACCAATCACTCTCCACGGATCGGTTTGCAAGTGGTCCACTGATCGATCGATCGATGAAAAAGAAAAGTTGTGTATGAAGTGTGGGAATACATAGGCACAACACCCCAGCTGAATAAATGGGCAATTTTAAAAAGTCTGCTCGTATATTTGAAGCTGCAGCTCTACGTCACGCACAACAATAGCAAAATTATTCGTTTTATCTACATGTTTGATAACCGACTGACTGATAAGGTTCTAGTTGTGAAAACTGTTAATTTGTGCAGATTGTATTAAAGACTTACCTGAACAAGGATCATGTTCAGCTTTCCAATGTACACCTTTTCTTTCTAAACAGTAAAAAAAGAAATGAAAGTTAGTGACGGCTTCTCAGATTCACAACACAACCCTCATTTCTTCATACATTTAGAAAATGGCAAACCATACTGAAATCTAATACAAACAAAAATCAAATAGACTTTAAAGGATATAAAACGATTACTTATGTCATAGAAGATTTGTGTGTTTGCAGGAGACACTAAGTGACTAGTTGATGAATCTAAATAGTCTAATATAATTCTTTCAATAATAACATTTTTCCAAAGTAAATGACATCAGTTTTCTGAATATATGGGGCTCTATTGAAAAACAGATCATTTATAGAAACTTTGCACTCAAATTGGAAATTTCTGCTCAAATCCAGGCACTATGCAAAGCTGGTTTTCAGCTCAGTTTATCTCAGAAATCTACAGTAAATAATCCTGGAAGTCTGAGCAATTATATTTTACTGTGTAATGTTGAGTTTTATGTGTGAAAGAGATGTTAACACCAGAAACCTGTCTGCAAAGCTGCTTTCTCAGCATGGAGTTAAAGACTAACTGCCCAGTGCTGATGCCAGGTGAATGAAAATGGTCCATCTCTGTAATGAGATACTTTTAGACACGCTGCCTTTATTCAGATACAACAGTGAAAGACAGACAAGAAATTTTAGGGCTAGATGGGGGGGGGGGGCTCCGCAGATTCAAACCCATGGCTGAACCACCAAGGCGCACTGTCACGTTTTTAAATGTTACCATCAACCGAAGTGACTCTCCCCCACAGCTAACCAAAAACATTTGCCTCATGACTTGACACCATGACTGTCTTACACCTTATCTTACACAACTATAGTGACGTTTCCGATGTCTGTTTTATTTCTGGAAATTACAAACTTCTGTTCTTGTATTTTCACAGTGCCATAAAGATTTCAACAAATGCTTTTGGTTACATTTGTTTTCAGTTAATATTAGCTTCATTATAACTTGTAAATTCAGTTCAGGCTGGACACACACAGACACACACACTGACGGCTGCTGTGATCACTAACATGTCTGAATTTCATTTCACTTCTGTGGTGAATCACACTGGACACCTGTGTTTGTTTACTTGCAGCCTCTCCTCAGTGAGTGATGCATGTTTTCAGGTGGGCTGCTAATAAATGTGATGCAGCTATCACTAAAAAAAAGATCCTTGGAGATGGTTCGACTTTGGCCTTCTTTCTTTCAACAATTCTAGCCTCTGGTTGTTTCAGTGATCACACTGGCTGAGGACACTGCTGCAGTCACATTAGGTCTGAATTATACAGCACTGTGGTTACCAGCAGTACTAATTACTATCCTGAGACAGGCCTAGAGAACTGTTTACCTGATCTAACAAAAACAAAGTTGGTCCATTTCATTTATGTGACTTTAACTGATATTGAAACATTTAAGCCATTTGCCTGTTAAAACTCAACACTTCATAAGAATTAAGTCACACACTAATGTACCCAGCATCCCAAAATGTAACTTAAAATCAAAGTTTACTCACCTCCACATTTGATGCATCCGATGAAGTCTTGATAATGAGACCAACAACATACTTTTTTATACCTGGCAAATACACAGAAATACCAGAAGAACACTATTAGCCTGCACCGATAGCACATGTAAATCTCAACATATCCTGACGTGTCGAGTTGCCTGGAGCATGATTCTCAGTAACCCTAACACTATCTGCTGGTTCTTAACTAGCTGAAGGTGTGGTCCTCCATTTGTTTACTCTTGCAAAGCCATTTTGTAAATACATGGATATGGGCTGCAACTGCCACTGAACATCTAGTGGGCAAAGGTTTTGGTCAGTTCAGTGGAAGTTACATGTCACCAGGTTTTTTCACAGACAGTCAAGATTGTCAGTGTGAGCAGAGCATCTTTAAAAAACTGTGTTTTCAGCTCCCTCGCATTTATTTCTAGACTGTAGCTGAACTCAAGTCTGAAAATAATGTGCTGGGGTGTAGTGAGCGGAGCCGAAAACAAGGCAATACTCTGGCACAAGGGGGGAAAAGACATACTTGCCGGTCGCCCTGCACTGGGTTTGCCACTTGAACAAAATTCAGGCATCTACGGTCAGAAGTAGGGAAGTCTTAGGTCAATGAAAAAATGAATTTTGAGCAAAATTATAAAAGAATGGAGGGAGGCAGAATCAACTGATTTGCACATGATTGGTTCAGTATAATTCTTTTTTGCTCAAACCAGAATTTTTTGGACATTTATTATCCTTCTGTTTTCAGATTCAAAAAAGTTTGTAAATTAAAGGTTGCTTTGTAGTTAAAGGGATGAGCTGAGGTAGAATTGGCAATTAGGCAACAATTAAAGTCTGAAATTTTAAAACTTTGATATACTGCAACAGTCTGTGGCCTTTACACTTCAATCTGTTATGCTATATCTGAAAAAGTTGAAATCAGATTGTAAACAACTTCACCTAATGATCGCAATGATTCTTAATGAACCTCTTGAATTTTTCCCAAGTAATTTAAGCCCCTATATTGAATGTGAAAACCATTAAAGACGATGTCAAAGAAGACACAGCAATAGACATTAATGCTGCCAGAAGCCCATCTCTCTTTGCCATATGGGGGCTTAATGGGCTTAAAGCAACACTGTGAATGTCTTGTATTTCTACAAACAGAAACATATGCCATCAGATTTAACTGGAAGACACTGTCACATCAAAAAAAAAGAGGGCTTTAATATTTTAAAGCACTGTGAGGAAGTGTACTAATAACTCTAACTGAAGTTTCCTTTCCTCTTTAAATACTCTCTCTCTTAAACAACTGCTGCAGTGCAGAACCCAACCATTTTGTAGCGGCCAGTGCAAGCCAGTCGAGCAGAAAACAAACCAGCATGCTTAACGGGGGAATACTCCTCAACTTGGCAACAGCACGTCACGACATTTAAAAAGGCACTAACACTAACAGAATCCAAGTATTCTGCGAGTTATACCGCAAAATCAAACACTTACCTTCACACTGATTCCTGGGAAGAATCTTCCATCTCGTTTTGATAACCGTTTCCAGAATCTGAAGAGCATAGTACTGTAACACGCAAGGAGGGAGGAGCATTAGCATAAAAGCATTTGGACAATAGTCAGTAACAACTACATGTGTAATTTTTATACAAACCAAAAACAGTATGAAGTGGACCAGCCTGCATTTCTAATAAACTGGACTGAACCACATCTTTCATGCAGATTTTGTGGTGTGCTGAACATTCACTTGGTTTGTTTTGTTTTACATCTATACGAGCAGCATTAAGCTGGAACACTGCAGAAGTCCTGCTGTTTCTCCCAGCATCACACCAGACAGCAAAACACAGCAGAAAAATACAACAATTCATTAAGCAGCTTTGGCTCTGATTGCTCCAAGGTTGAGTGTAATAGACCTGAGACATAACAAGGTTAAAGTTAAATGCTCTTTTACAGAGACTACAGAACCTATATAGGGTTGGGCATCAATAACTGGTTTTGATTTATGACTGGTCCCAGTATTAGAGCTGTGAATTTGTTAAGAAACATGCTTTCCGATTTTGACCAACACTCTTGGAAACGAAGTATGGACGTTCTGTATGGTCTGTCTACTTTACCAAACACAGGTATAGTGATTGCCACAGACAGACTGGAGCTCACACTCAAGTGATGTTTAACACAGACTGTCGTGATGCAGGGAGATGTTATCGATGTTATTGTGCTACTGCAATTCAGCATGACTGTAAGGCCACATTCAGACCAACTTCAAGAACGCAGCATTGTCATCGCCCCTAGTTGTAGTCATATAGCATCCTGCAGTGTACAGTCTACAGCCAAGTATAAAATTGAGATATTGTCACAATATCATTATTCATCTTGTTTTTTTCTTCTCTTTTTTTCTGTCAGCCTAAAATCTGGTGAAGATGAAGGTGTTTTTTACCTCATAATTTGGTTTCTTTCATTACTCAAATAGCATGCAACAAATATTAATGACCACATAACAAGATCTAGAGTCGATAGATCAGAGCCCAAACCAGGAAAACCTGATTGATACCCAACCCTAAACCACGTGAGTTGATTTTCATAACATTAAAATAGTGTACGCATTAGTCTAAGGTCAGTCTAAATCAGATCCCTTTAACTGGTGTGTCATAAGGAACAGCAAGACCAACCACAGGTTATGCCCTGTATTAATTTCTGATTGCTTTATATTGAAGCATGAAGAAAAACAATTGGAAAAATCTTTTAATTACAAGTTAGTTTTTGATCTAGTGTTATGTCAACTGACTGTTTCAACTGTAGGGATCATCGATTGAACAATACAATGATTCTAAGAAAACAAAAAAAAAGAAAGAATGACATGTAGTTAGGGTGTTATTCAAGCAGGATTATCAATGTGCTACAGACAATGGATGCTGGAAGATTAAAGGTGAAATCTCCTTACAGGCACACTGACTGTTCACCACTGACAGGTGTCACTTGGAGTGCTGCACACATTTCGGTCATGTTTAGTTTCACCTTTAACTGCCACAGACTTCGCACAAACCACCACAAGAGGTAAGACAAGAGAAATTATCAGCAGGAAAACTGCCAGATGATTTGCAACTTTCTAGCTGGCAAAAGCACATCATTAAAAACGGTCTTGGCTAAAGAACTGAAGGAAACAGAGGGGAGAGGAGGAAGAGGATGCGCTGCAAAAGAAGAGGAGGGTGGGACGGGAACAGAGCCATGATCCCTACAGGTGAAATTAAGTCACCAAATAGATTTTCTCTCTACAATAGATCCTAATGACTGCAGCTTACACCCTCCCTCTGTCCAATGAAACAGATGCAATAGAAACGGATGAACAGAATTCAGTCAAAGGGAATTTAAAAAAGGGTAGACCTTGTGGAGGCCTGCCGCCAAAGCCTAGCTGTGTCATGATGCACAGGATGACACACCCCTTTTCTTCCTATTACAAGCCATAAACATAATGGAACATTATGATTAATATCAAATAGTCACAGCTTGAACTCAGTACATTTTATAATTATTGTAGTAACTGAGGAAAAAAGCCAAATATTCAAGTGCTTTGAAATTACGCACTTTTTAAAGTAATGAAACAAAATAAAATGCAGAATTCAAGAGGTGTTTACCTTTTGTTTCCTCTTTTCCTCTAATGCCCCTATTTTTTGGCAAATTACAAATTTAAAAACTAGAAAAATACGGTTCATACATCAACTCAGACATTAGTAATGAACGTCAGTGTTAAAGGCAATCTTACAGGCAAGCAAAACAGAAAAAGACAAATGTCACCATTACTTTGAGGAAGTCATGGATGTGTGGCTCTTTAATTACTTCATACCCATTAATTTGCCACGGACAATGGATTAGGCTCAGTTATCTTAAATATCATAGTCCACTCGGTTTGATTCAAGTGAATCTGAGTGCTTCTGAAGACTGAGTCACTGGGTTCACTGTTCACAGTCAGTTTGCTTATCAGCTATATCATATCACAATGTACAGTTTTCAGTGGGCATGCTGTAAGAGGCTGAGGACCCTAATCTGACAGAAGGAACAAAGTGGATATTGCGAATACAAATTACTTTATTAATCCCCAAAGGGAAATTCATTTTAATAACGGAAATATCAATACGCATTTTATACATATGTTGATCTGATAAATCCAGATTAACTGATAATACTGTTTATAACTGTGAGTCATTTTAGTAAACAGATGTGCTAAAAAGTTAGTATAACAGTGTGTAGAGCTAAACTGTCGGGTAAAAGGTCTCAATAACATGTTCTGGAAGTGTGACTTCCCTCAACTACAAGCCTTTTAACTGTAGCTCTATACTCTAGCCATTTAATATGATTGTGCTTATTTGTTTTAAACCTTAGCTCAGAGTCTCTTGGAAAGCTGATGCATCCAATCTTTATCAAAGAAGAGCTACAGAACACATGCAGCTGACCCCAGGCCATGCAAATATGCCAATATATTTAACTCGTAAGGGGACTGGGGTAACCTACTTTATCTTTTTTTATGTTGGGGCAGAATCTTAGTGGGCTTACTGGGATATTTAGATTATATTACCACCAAGAGAGGACGGACAAAGTTCATTGTTTGTCTGGTAGGTACAGATCCCACATAATTTGTTTTATCAGAAGGACAGAGGTCCTGCATAGCTCAAGAGTTAGGACATGGAGCAAATGCTGCCAAGACTACATAGCCAACTTCTGCTGGGGGCAATGTGCAGCCACAATGTGCACTTACAATACATTAAAAGCTTTCAATAAGGAAAGGTCCTGCATGTAGTATAATCTATTTGAAAGGCATGCCATAAACAAACTACTGTATTCTTGTCCAATCTGTTTCCATTTTGTTTTTCTGTCCTGGACAATGTTCTTCAAAGATTTCTTCCTCAAAGCACCAGTTAATGTCTTTCCATCATTGTTTTCTGGACTGATGCTTACTTTAGTGTTCATGTTCTGGGAGAACTCGAGGATGGTGTCCACTCTCGTCCAGGCATCCGGGTGCTCTTTTAAGTGTGTCAACACTTCTTGTGCCATTCTTTGCTGTAATATAAATATGAGTGACACTTTAGATTTAACACTGAGATGCCATGAAGGGACTGTAACTCGAAAACAATTAAGAATTTGTCAATCCTAGACAAAAAGTATTTTATGCATAAAGTAGGAAACAAAGAAAAGAAACTATAATGTTCTTTTTTATTTCAAGCATAACAGGGAGTTTATCTGCCTCACATACTTTGGATCAGGTGGCTTACAAAGCATTGGTTTATGCTTCAAAACATACCTGTGGTCCCACCCCATGATACAGACAGTTCACCACATTATCCAGCAGGTTGATATCCAGTTTCTGGTTGAAGTCCAGCAGCTGCTGTGCTGCATGGTCTGCTAACATTGTCATAACTGCTGGCATAGAGCTCTGCAACAAGGACAGCAGAGGGAGGGGTCAAGAGTGCACAGAACACATTCAACAGGCAAAGTCATGTGAACAGTGTGTTTAGAAACAATTCCAAACAGCTGACCATGTAACAAACACCCCTGGACCCACCAGTGAGCAATCATTTTAAGATGTTAAGTTCACGGTATCACAAGCCCTTCACTGTTTCTGTCACAGAAACTACACATAGAAAAGCAAAATTCTGCCTGATCTTCTGTCAGTCTGAACAGAACTGCAATTTGGCTGAAAACTTAAGACACGGTGCCCTAGTCTATCCCAAGTTGGAACTCAGACAGCAAAGACAAATTAAGTTAATAATCTCACCCATTGGCCTTTAACAATAAACTCTCGCTGTAAACATGTTACAAAACCTCAGGTAACCTTAGCTTTTTAGGGATGTGAGGGTGAATATGAATATGAAACTGGCACAACAGTAGTTTCCCAATAGCAGGCTGATAATGATCTGTAAACATTTGAGTACACCATTCGTAAACCCATAGTCAATGAAATTCCCCGTTGGGTTTCACAAGCGACTTAACAGACTCGAACTTGGAAACAGACCGCCCATGTTATCTACTCCGTTTTACTAGTCAAGCATTTCTCCACATAACCATATTAAGGAGGTTAGCCGAGCCACGTGCCAGATATACAAGGCGACGTCACGTTGTTTACATCTGTACGTGACGGAGTTCACTCTCCAAACAGGCGACCTCAACACAAGTGGCAGGTAGCCTTGCTTATAAGCCTAACTAATGCATGCAGCTTATAGCCATGTTAGCAGTCACTAGCATTACCTCTGATTGAGCTAGTGTAAACAGCGTTTATGCGGCACTAGCGTACGTCACACAGAAGGCTAGCATTACCTAGCCTTTACGCTACATTTCTAGCTATCTGCTAGCAGTGTGTCGCACAAACAGTTCACATGTGGTCCTTGACTGCTGACTACAACCACTCCCACCAAGGATACCAAGGGACAGGGGAGTGCTCATATTCTTACTCACTGACTAACACTGTTTAGGGAAGTTGTCGCACCTCTCCAGAAAGACTGGCAGCCGTTTCTCTACATGATTAACACAGCATTTTAGACGCTTTACAATACACCACACTACACACGGATAAAGTTAACAGTGGCAACCGCTAGGCACCTAGCAACATCAACTTGACATCCGCTCACATCACGCACACGAGTGATGCTGCTGTGGTGGGAGAGGCACGGATTTAATCATACAGCGTTAGGTTACTTATTCATCTGCGGAGACAGACGTAACCCAACAGGAAGCAGCCTATGTTAGTTATGCATTTAGTTAAGTTAAGTTACAGCACTTTTTCCGACATCAAACGTTAGCTAATCCTTATAGAGTGATAAATGCTAGCTAGCGGGCAGTCGGTGGCTATCTGGTTATCCCACTGATGCTACTGCATTCTGAATTAGCTCGTCCTCTCGTGAGCACTATGGCAGGCAACGTAAAATATAAGATCAACTTAACAAACACAACTTAATAGTCACACAATGCATTTGTTTCTCCTGTACAGGTAAAGCCAAGAAACGTTAATCACAGCATGGCAGGTTTGCACTTCACCCATGTTACCTACCTAAAGTCCAAGGCTCTGACTGAAAAGAGTGGCGTTTGCCAAAGAAACTACCAGGTACAGTGAGCACTTCAGTATCACTGTTGATTAGAAAAGATTTTCCTATTTCTGCAGCGTTGACTATCTCCAGCTCCAGCAGTGAGTGATGTCTGGCTGGTAACAACCACTGATGTGGATTCCAAAACTATCACGGCAAACCCAGCAATATGTTACTCCGATACATTTTACGAAACAAAGTAAACCTTGATTCACTAATTAATTCGTTACTCTGATAATTTTCCAGCGGGGTGGTATGGAGGTTGTGTGCCTGCGCCTCCTCTCCTCTCTCAAGCAACTAACTCGCAACCGGTTGAAACCGGTTCAGACTGGGAGATTCCATCTCGGTTTAGTTTTCAGCCGATGGCGCCGCGTAAAGTTTGGACTGGCGTCACGCCCACACCGCGTTCTGATTGGCCACGGCTTTGGCGGACACTTCCTAGTTGGCTTCCTATTGGATTATTGAGCTGTCAGTTCAGTTCAATTCGCTCAAGCGCCCACGCGACTACTCCGCCCGAAGAGAAAAAGAGGGCAGACTCCCATGCAGAATGGACTTCTTCATGACTCCGCTTATCAGAATAGCGAATAACTTAGCGACTACTGTTTTATTGTCACTCCACAGGGTTAAGTTATACATTAGCGCCATTCCTGTAAATTTTATATAGCAACAGTGCAAGCGCGTAGAGCAGGAGGTGTAAAACTAATACCTTGTAATGATTTTATCCACTTAGAGTGTGTGAAGGTTGTGTCACTTTCAAGCTTAATTCTGATCGGACAGAGGCTGTCTCTTGCAGGTACACTGTTAGGTAGAATGATGTGCTAAACCGCAAGTACCATTCATTTGCCTGTTGCTTGTAAGCTGGTAATTTTCCACCAGCCACGAGTGGGAGTGGTTACATGATCATGAACGCACGGGGTTAGAAAAACGACCTGCAGGAGAAATTGTTTCCCGAATGGGCAACAGTGACAATGTCAACGGTGGATGTTTTAAATATACAATGTCAGGAGCAGCAGACCCACGAAATGTACCATCGCTGTCCACATTTTGCTAATTGAAAGCCATATACAGAGTGCACTGCTGTCAATTGAGGATGCAAACATGACAGCGTTTTTTTCTCCTCTGTGGTCACGTGGTCCAGCGCGCTACTTGATGGAAAAATACTGGATTTGGTGTGTAGTGGAGACAGTACACAACCCAGTAAAGTCATTCAGGGAGGATTTTTCGAAGGGCGTCTGAGTCCTTACCCAGCAACACTGTCTACCTTTTCTTTTATTATGTCTCTGCGACCCACACAAACATGGGCAGGTCATTTATGTCATTTGAAGTAGTTTTGCTGCTTCAAAGCTGTTACTGCACAGCATCTAATTTCTGTTTATTTGTATTGCATGTTGTCTTTAGATAGGAAAACAAATGTCATATTTTGGTTGTATCACTCAGAAATAGGTGTCAGCAACAGTACCTGCTAAAATAGAATTAGATAAAATAGACAGTATTTATTTTAATTGTATGGATTTTATTTTTGCAACTCCCTCGGAGAACAATGTAGCACAGTCACACAGTCATACACACTTCTCCTAAGGCACCTTTACACACATCAATACACACTCTTTACTCTAAACATAAAAAGGAAATGGAAATGTTAAGAATATATAGGATGTGTATATAGGCTCTAAAAAAATGACCATTTAGTCTTGTATGTTAGGTAGCCTTATTACACATGACAGCATTATTTCACTAACAGTTTGTCACACTTGTAACAGTTCGATACTTATACTTGTGATGTTACAGTGATGCTGGGGGAAGTGAGGAAAAGGGGCTGTACCTGTTCAGTTCATCAATGGCACTGGGGTAAAAATGTGGGGGGGGGGGGTTATGCTGGAGGTGCAGATCTTTAAAATCCTGCAGCACCTTCCAGACAGACAGAGAGAAGAGTGGATGACTAAGGGGGGATTGCATGACCTTATGACCTTTGTTGTCCTGTTTCAGAGTTGCACATTGACCATTATAATATTCAGTTCTTGCACGTCAAAATAGATTACATGGTAAGTGGATTTGTGTTTGTAAATTAAGAAATGTACTCTGCACTTTTTTTATTGCATCAGAAATGTTTTTTCATGAATATACCACTTTATGCCTGAAATGAAACATATCTGTCATCTTACCTATTGTATCTGTGCAGTGTTGGTGTCGTTGTCTTTTGGTCGTTCTCACACCTCAAACAGTTGGCCTCTGTCCGAGCTTTTGTTATTAACAAACAAGATCTCAAAGCCTATTATCTATGTGTTGATTCAGGAACACCATTTGCTTTGCCCTCCATGCTGTCACATTCCTAGAAGCCTTCACCTTAGGAAGAAACTAGACAGGGTCTATAGTATAAAGTTCAAAACATATAGGGACAGATGTTTGTCTAGGGCCATAAAACTCCTGCTGTCCAGTAACTGCTACTTTGATTGTTGTGGTGTATGATTTACATGTCACACTTCTGATTTGCAAACAAATAAATATGCAGGGCAAACTACATGTCTTTTGCTTTTCTATCCAATCCATTCTAAAAGTTATATCTTTAGTAATTATATATTAGGATTGCAAAACAACATAAACCAGAGAGTGTGTGTAGACCCTGGTGGTTTGTAAGAGGTGATTTTAAAGGTGGCTCAATTTATGATCTGTGAAAAGTGCCCACTAATGCCTTTCACCCAACATAGGCCTCACTTTGTAAAGTTTATATCAGTCTGATATCATTAAGTATTGTAGTAAGTCATGTAATTTCACTTAGAGAGTGATTTTGCCTGCAGGCTCTCACAGTCAACACAGCTGAGCTTCTGTCTCTCCTGCTGCACTGCTGGAATTTATTGATAGACATGTGTGAAGTTTGGAGGTAAGCAAAGTCAGCCAGGCCTGGCTGGTTAAATCTTGTTCTGTCTGGTTGGGGCATGGTAGCCCATTTACATATATTATCATTGCACCACTCTAGGGGGCTGACCTCTATGTGGCAATCAGCTAGAAAAACTTGTCATTCACTGCATACACTGCTCCTGAGTGCTCACTGCTCAAATGTGGCATGTGAGCTTATAAGAGGAAAAGGAGAAATGAAATCTGATGCATGGTTTTATTACACAACAACAACAATATGACATTAAAAGTCAACTTCTTCATCTTCAAATCTCCTGGAGCAAACAGATATAACTCCCTTCAACCTTAAACTTGGAGACAGTTTTTGCAGGAAATGATCTCTGTCATCTGTGGACAATAATTCTGCCTTTTGATAATCCTGCTGCCCCAGCTCATGCTTCAGTCAGGACGTTGTATAAACAAATCACAGCGCCACCTATTGCAACACAGGTGTTCAAACTCACTGCGTCTGATATACGATCCTGGGGCGCCCCCTGCTGGGAAAGGATGGGTATGTATTGATTTACTGGAACATAATGTTTTGAACATCACAAGAGAATAAGTTAGGTTCAATTTAACTGGAATCTGAACAGGTTGAACCAGTTTAGTGTTTCTGTAAAGAAAGCAATCATCTCAACACTGATTAGGAATACACTGTGTCCAAGAATTACACATCAAAGTGTACAGTTCTTCAGGTCTTTATTCAGCCATGAAAGTGTTAAGAGCAAATACTTTTAGCAAGCAATTGTGTTTTTATGTCCATTGATTTATTTATTATTATTTAGTCTAAATCCGAAATGTGTTGTTTTTTATGATTACATATGGATACAATTCAAAAGATAAAGTCTGGATTTGATTCTGAAATATCATAAAGTCACAATATCAATAAAGACTTTAAAATGATTATTTGACTTATGACTTTCATGTGCAACAAATGTTGTGTTTGTGGAGCTGTACGTAAAGTTTCCATGTTTCCCAGTTTAATATGAAAGATTTTTTGGTAGCCTGAACTTTGCCCTACAGCTGTATGCTGCACTTCTGCACTTCAACCACTGGGTTGAGCCCTGGTCATGCTGAGGGTAGCTCTGGCACCACTTCTATCTATTCACTTTAATGTCCAGGTGATGATGAACATGATGAAAACAACTGCAAGACAGTGTTCATGAATATTCATTTCATTGACAAATAAAATGTGAAAAACACTTTGATTTATTTGTCTACAGAACATGTACTGTTTGGTCACATCATTTCTTCTGTAGTTTTAATGCCTATTCTTTTCCATTTCTGAGATACCACTCAGACCACGGCCTCTTCCATGTACTGTTTTCAATTAAACGTGTGAGCTGCAGGCAATGCAACCAATGTACACAAATTTAGAGCTGGTTTGTTTAGCGTCAATATCTGTATTTGTATTTTTATACTTCTGACAGTCTCATGTCTTGACCACTGTTTACTTACCTTCTAAATGTCACTAAGTTTATGTTTAAACTTAAGATTTAAAACTTCATGCTTAAAATCGGTGGAGTGCTGACTGCTTCCCCGACCCCAGAACCAGAAAGTGTTATTAACTACATTCAAGGTTAATTTTGTTTTTATTCATTTTTGAGCAAATTCAATTATTTGAGAGGGTAATATTGTCATTGCATTAGAAAGAATGGAGAGTGGGGTGACAATACGGATATTGTAACACATAAGATGTATGAATGGCTGCAATAATCAACATGCAGTAAAGAGTGTGGAATGTAATGGTCAAAAGAAACCACGATGATGATCAGTTACAGGTGTCAAGTAAACATAAAGCAAAACTGTAGCGATCAATATTCATATATCTGAAGCAAGATATCTCAGCAGCAACAGGTAGAAAATTTCAGTGAGGCCCTGTCTAAGGCTTACGACCTCATAGTAAAACCAATAAGTTTGTTGTGGTGGTGGTAGTGAATTTGAATAACAGGATGTTGTTAGAAATCTAACGTATCTTAACCAGTCTGTCCAACACTTTCGCAGAAATGCCTCCCACCTCTATAATGCTTCATTGTGAAAAGTGCAAGTTTTCATGAGGCAGCATGGCTCTGGTGGTGTGGTGAATGCTTCATTGTGAAAAGTGCAAGTTTTCATGAGGCAGCATGGCTCTGGTGGTGTGGTGAATTTTGAAAATAGATAAATGTAATATATCTGAAATATAAAGAAGGAGGAGCTCTCTGTAAACTACTCCAATCTGCTGCAGCCCTCATGTGTCTGATGACGGTGAAGACATCTGCACCTTCCACTGAACACAGGATAAACCTCGAGTAAACCTCGAGTGACAGTCATCATTGGATCACATGCTATTTTCATGGTCTGGTTTACCACTGATAAACAGGAACATAACATATCACACGTATCGCTCCTGCTACTGCCTGCAGCCTCCATTTCTCATTTTTGAGATGAATACAGTGGTAAAATATTTGCAGTCATTTAAATAAGCACAAACTACCTGCCCCACCCCCACCCATCTGTATCAAGTCCTCGTCATCTGAACGAACACAGAGCAAGTTAGTCTTGATTAGACTGACAACGAGCCTCAGTCAGTCAAACTTAAAACGATCATATCACAGCCTCCACCCACGCCTCTTCCCACATCTGCCTGTCTACCATCTGCTCTACAGCTACTTCAATAATAGCTTGCAGCTGCAAAGACAGGAGGAGGAGGAGAGGGTCGTTAGAGTGGAAGGAAAAACCAAGAGAGGCAAGGGGTAAAAGGAAGGCAGTCAGTCAGTCAGTCAGTCAGTCAGTCAGGCAGGCAGGGGGAGTAGGAAGGAAGGAGGGGGCGGTGAAAGCAGAGCTGTGATGCAGACAGCGAATCACATGAGCAGGGATCTGTTTACAAACTGAGAGCTGAAGTCGAGAAGTGGAGAGGAGAGATGAGGAAAGAGAGAGGAGAGTGAATGCGAGAGGAAAACAGAGGAGCAGAGCGTCGGTCTGAGAGTTAACATTGGCTGCATTGTCTTACTGTTTTCCACACCTCCCTGGAGCAGGAGGGCAGGGGAGCAGATGAGGAGCTGCTTTCCACAGGATCACTGCTGAGGCTGCCTGCTGCCTGCTGCCTGCCTGGCTGCCTGGTTGGCCGGTTTGCTAGTTGTGCTGTCGGGGAACTCATCCATGTCCTTCCCTTTGTCTCTCCATAATTGGCCACGGCAGGTTTTCACAGCCAGAGAGGAGGAAAGCTACGTGGAGATCTAAGACAGAAGAGGAGAAAGGAAGACAAAGGAGGAAGAGCCTTGTGACAATGATTTCAAGAGGAGACAAAGCGACAAAAGCAGAGTGTGCTCAGTCAGAGGCTCATCTCCAGACTGCTGGATGGGATTTGATGTCTATTTCCTCTTACTGTCAGTGACATCGGTGTCTTATCATCCACAAAGCTCACAGCTCTACCTCTAAGACTCTCCTTTGTTATGCAGAGGGAGGACACAAAGGAATATTTACACTTCTTCTGGAGTTGAATTCTCTGTTAAGGTGAATGTTTGGATCATATTGTTATGGCAAATCACCACTGCTGACTGAATAATCTCAGCTTATTTGAGCAGCTGCTTATTGGCCTGATGTCTTCTTGAGGAACTCTCATCAGGCCTGTTTACTCCAGCCCACAAGGATCCAGTTCAGTGCACATCCTCTCTGTCAGCTGTCAGGGCAGATTGAGCACAGAGAAGCCCACAACTGATCCCAGAAACAAACTTCAGAAAAGTTGTGGAAACCAGAATTTGTGACACACTGAAGCGAACAGGACCTGAACATCTGCACATTTGATTTTTTCTGTCCAATGGTGCTAAGGTAAGTTCCAGTTGCACAGATGTTGTTGTGGTGTAAATTCAAACATGGCAAAGATAAAACTTGAGATTCATGAGGTGAAACTTTTATGCAACACACAACTTCAAAACTATTTGCTCTTACTGAGCATTCACATCCACTAACTGTTGAGAAGCTAACAGAACTAATGCTAAGGTAACTGACAAAACTACTTTCAGCTCAGTAATACACAACCTAGTGAAATATTTAAAAGGGAGCAACTGAATCAAAAATGCTGTTTAATATAAATGTATATGAGTTACATAATGTTTAACTAGCACCAACAGCAAAATTTGCATGCAGTTGCAATGCAACTGATCTGTGGCACATATATCTTAATACATAGATAAAATAATACATGTTTCCTAAATATGATTTACACATTTCTAGTCTTGGCTTGCTAATGCATTTTTAAGTTGTCAGCATCATTTTGAAACCAACATGACCTTGCACACAAACAGACAAAGAGATTGACCTGGTTCAATTTCATTCTAACATGAAATTTCGCATGTCACATCTGATGTTTTATTGTTTTCAAGGAGGATTTTGATATTCCAGAGAAAAAACACTTCAAACCAAATCTGCTATTCCTGTTTAGTTGTGTTCAGTACAGTCTCGTACTCACTTAATGCATCGCACAGTGGCCTACCTTTTAGTGCTCCACTATCAATGATTCACTAACATCGTGCTAAGATTACAGCCGCCTGCCTGCCTCTGTGCACCTACTGCTGTGAAACCTGTCCATTAGAGGATGGCTTTTTATCCTGGGGGTCGCCCTCACTGTATAAGCTGTGCCACTTGACCTCAAGTGGCAAGGGAAACACACTGCAGTTTTCAGGCTGACGTGCATCATACAGAATGAACAGTCTTACAGGGTTAAAGCCCCTCAGGCTGAATGCACTTCTTTCACTCCAAGGCCAAACTCCAGTAACAAGCCTGAGGCCAAGAAGCAAGTGGAACACATTCCTGTGTGACGCAAGGATGCTTGTAAAAGTTCACATGAAAGCACTTTGCAGTGTGGAGAGGAGCTTTTACCCTGTGATCTATGAATTTTGTAAATATATGGAAGGATTCTTGCCATAAAGCCAATGAACATCATGAGGATAGTGAACACCAAGAGAAGATCCTGTTTTTTTTTTTTTTTTTTTTGAAGCTTAACTCAGTTCTACCCTGATTAATAAGGATTTATGCTGGCTCATTTAAAAAACAAGTAGTTCCACAGTTTTGTCCCTTTCCCCTTACAGTCTCACTCACCTTTGAGTGAAACCAAAATAAGAATTTGAGTCCAATACCACCTCTACACATATATCTCTACTCATATATCTCAACTTTCACCCACGTTCAAAAACTTTGTGCAGCTCAAGAATGTCTACAGTGTGAGCAGTATTACACTGCAGTCTGAAAGAAGAGGCTTAACAGATTCAGTGTAGGGCCAGTGTGCCAGGCCTTACAAGTTACATAGGTCAGTGCACACACACATGCACTGACCCCTCATCCTCACCATGGGAGGTTGACACAGGCTAAGTCTGGGATTGCCAGACAGGGTGATGTATGATGATGAAATATGTCCGTCATGACATGTGTGGGCCACAGATTCACTGTGGTAAGGTGGTGCTAGGATTACAGAGGACACCTACAATGAAAGGCCATCATGCGCCACCACAACCTCTCTACTGATAAAAATCAACTCCTGAGTGAAACTTCTGACTCTTCAGATGCTCTATGTTCCACTTTGTTCACCAGCTAATCTGTGAACTTAGTGCTGGTGCTGGCCAGGTACTGTAGTGTACAGTGTTTCCAGCTCAGCCTTCTAGCTGAAGCTTAAGAGTGGTGAGACCCACTCATTCAGCTGTCCCATACACTAATGTAATATATGTGCGTACACTGAATTTTCATATATGAAAGAGGCATATATAAAAAAGTAAAAAGATATATGTCATAGATAAAAACTGTGTATGAATCCTATTAGAAATTGGAACGATGTCATATAGTGTTGTATGACTAGACCATATAAACATACTAGACCATATATGAAGATCATTTCTTCAATAGACATCTCTTATGTATGTAGTTTATGCAGGCAGCTCCACAATGTGAGGGAATCATCTCTGAGACACATTGCAATAATTATATCATTCAGAAACAAAAGCTCACCCACATTACTATGAATTTTTCAAACTATTTATGCTAATGTCAGCCGTCTGTGGACCAGACAGTGTGTGAAGACCCACTCATTCATACATTAATACAGCACTTCTCCTGGAATTAAATGCCACACAGTGTTGATCCATCTGACTGTGACTTGATGTATTATCATTGTTCTCACATTTTAAACATACATTTGCATTGCTCACAACAGTCGGCTATATTCATGACTTCTTTGTTGTTTGTGTGAAGATGGTTAACTGATTCAAATCAGAGCAGGGTCAGTCTCGCACACTGACCTATACCAACCGTTCATGAAAGTTACATCTTTTTTTAGTGACGCACTTTAAAACTACTTGTATTCAGTGTGTTGAATGTGTTAAAACTTAATGACTGCTGTAGGAGGTTGGATGTGAAGTTTGAATCGAATGAATATATGTGAAACAGTTCAGAGTGTCTTTTTCCAAATGGTGTTTCAGAGACTTTTCACCATCCCTGACACTGTCATGAGACTGGTGCAACCTGACTGCACACCATGGTGTACTTTTCTGTATTCATTCAGTTTGTGTGTCCACTCTGTTTCGTCTCTTTCCTCTCAGCTCTCAGGGCGTCTGTGTGAAGTTGGACTGCACACCTCCCACCTCTACTGCAAGATGACATCTGAGGAGCTCTTCCACCTGCCACTCAACATCTACATCAGCATCCTGGGCGTTGGCCTCTTCATCCTCATGCTCAGTCTCATTTTCTGCTGCTACCTATTCAGGTACGACACAGCAGACAGGGCTGAGTGTTAGACCGCGGTACTGGACCAGTATCAGCATGCTCCTTCATAATTCAGAATCACTCAGATGATTCAGAAGAACCCATCCTCCTCTAATAGTCATCATTCCAAGTTATCTCCAGTCACATGCACTGAAGAGCCTCACCCTGCCTCCAAGTCAAATTCCTTCTTTATGTGTCGCTTGTCATTAACCTGAACTATCCTCCTCTAATGTGCTCTTCCTTCTTTTGTTTTCATCCTTCATCTACTTGTGCATTACTTACTGTTTTCAACAGCTGAGAGAGTAAACCTGAAATTCCTGCATACACTATAGCTACTGTCCCTGTGCCTATAGAGCAGGAGGACGATCAACCTGTGAACTACTGCCAGCTACAGCTACAAATCAAATTGCATTCAAAACATTTACAGGCAGCACCTTCAGACCTGGAGCATCACTAGGCTTCGACTTCGAGTTTCACAAATAACTGCACCTGGCAAGAGCATCAACACCGTACATCAGAAATTGTTCTTCCTAATAACTTCCAAATTTCCCGAAACAATCAAAACACAAAACAGTTTCCTTAAATACAAAGAGAGTCTGATTAAAAAGACAGGGATTTGGTTTAAAATAACAAAACAAAACAAAAAAGACAGGTATGCAAACAGAGCCTGTGGGGAGGAGCAGGTCTACATTCTATTTAATTTGTGCAAAAATCATAATATTTTATAAGTATACAACCAGAGGCAGGTTAGCAGCCAGGTTTACAGGTTTTACATCCAGTCAGCTGTGGAATATGTTTTCTTCTCTCACAGAATAAAACTTGAGTCAGTCTTCTCCACTTCCTAAAATTAACCAGACTTTCCATTTGGCGTCATTTGGTATCATTCGGCTTTCACATGGGGCGGTCGTATCTGGGACTAGTTGCACATGCACTATTAGCCGACTGTGTGCATTAGCAGATGGCATCTCGAGGTGTTCTCTGAGAAATCTTCTTAAATCTCTAAACAGACTGGGTTTTATTAGAGTGAAGTGCACTCAGTTGATTCAGGTCAACTGTCAATACAGAATCCTCTCATTGTGGCACATGGAAATACATACAGTAGTGCATTGTCTGCTGTTTGACAAACCACAATGGTTCAAGTGAGCACTGCTTAAGGCTATTACAGACAGGCTGCGACTGGGTCAGTGTACCGCTGCTGACTTCCAGAAGTTCTGGAAAAACCTGTTTAACCCTTACAGAGGAGGCTGTACTGTGATAATTTAGTGATCTACATCAGGACTGTGTGTGAGGGTGGGTTTACTGCCAGCTAGTTCACCTGCTAGTCAGTACTTTTTGTTACGAACATGTCAATATGGAAATCTCAATCAGGGATGAACATTTGTCATGTGTGTAAAGATTAAACAGATTTTCGGTCAGGATTCTTTCACAGGACACATTCCTGGAAGTGTTAGATTAGATCGATCCGCTTGGTGTAGATACACAGGCTGTTACTTGACTCGGGCATAGTGTGAATTCCTGTCCCTCAGCTGATTCAGACAGCATGATGGGACACGTTCTGATGAAGGCAGATATGGAGCCACCAGACACACTCCAGATCTTTCTTGATGACAAGTTTGTGTTTTCTTGTTGTGTTTCACAGACTGAGGCGACGGCGTGCAAGAGAACAGTACGGATACAATGAGGTAAACGTTGAAGATAATACCAGTTTTACTAGTTAATGCACAGACTGTTTCATTTGTTTACTTTGTCTGTTGAACTTCACACAAACACACTTGTTTTGTTAAAAAAAAGAAATTTGTTCTCATCAACAGGTTGTTTTGAAGGGAGCCGGGAAGAAACTGAGCCTTCTTGGTGTAAGTGGAATGACACAATAAATCTGAAACAGTAGAAAGAAGCAGAAAAGGCCTCGTTCTACCTGGGACAACATGAACGTAGGAAACACACCAGCAGCAAATTTACAGCTGCAACTAGATACAGTGAATCTGTAATTTGCTTGTTATAATAGTATGAAAGTGAAACATGCAACCAACGCCTGAGCCACTGCTGTCCCAATCAAATATTCCAGATGCATCTATTCCCTTCCTAAACCTGGGCAGGGAGCAATGTAGTTAATACAAATACGAATTACTGGTACTTTATTAATCCCAAAGGGAAATTCATTTGTCTGTCAGCTCACCTACCATATATATGGTATATACCATTTATATACACCATATAATATTCCCTGTATACAATAGTATAATAATAGTCACTGTACTTTAATATGTCTCTTTGTAAATGTGTTTTTTGTTGTTACATTATAATTACAGTAATAACCAGATTCATTTACCTAGAGCCGTGGGGACATGATTATTAGTGAGCTAAAGCAGCTAGCTACCCCTGATATTGTAGCCTACTCTGTAGATTAATGATTATGACCAGTTTTGCATGCAGGAACTGTGGCAACAGGTCTAGTTGTCTTGGTTTGACAGGAAACAGGGGATCTACTGAAAATAAACTGTGGGAGGTTTAAGTTAGAAATTGCAGTAGACTAGTCTGATGTGTGGGTGAACATTTTCTGTGATCATAGATTTGCAAAAAACAGTTCTGACTGGTAATAAATAGGCTGCAGAGCAGCAGTGGAGTTTATTCTACAGTAGCTGCTCAGTGGGACCTGCTAAAGTGACTGGTTTCATTTCACCTTTTCAGCAAATGTGTGCGGTTTGTCTAGAAGAGTTCCGCAGCAGGGACGAGCTCGGAGTTTGTCCATGTTCCCATGCTTTCCACAAGAAGTAAGTCCTACAGCCTTTCATGAGGCCAAGCAGCTGACTCCATATTTGTGAACATGCACGACTGCTTTTAAAAGTCCCAGTCAAACAAAAAAAACCTCCAGACTAGATTTGTTTGTTTAGCTGCCACTGACTTGCACCTTCTCTGAAACTGTGTGGATGCAAATATTTTTTCAAGTGAAACCATGAGGGTTAACACTTTGGGAGCAGCCAATGTGTCAGGCCCAAACCCTCCACATCTAATTATGGCCATGATTTCTTAACATGTGGGAGATGATTGAAAATCCTGACTAACCAGTTCAGAGGAATGATTATAACTTTTGCCTTCAAGACAACAGCTGAAGGAATTCAAGAAGCAGTGACATAAAAAAAAAAAAAAAAGGATATGTTTTTCTGGCTGTTCTTGCAAATTCCCTGCATGTTTGAACATGAACATGCTTCATGCAACTGAGACCTGTTTGTGCTCTGCAGCATGTGTGGGTGTGACATCCACAGCAGGGCTTTCAGGCTGGTTGGCAGGCATCTCTCTGCCTGTATTGCTAGTGCCTGCGACCTGTCTAAATATCCTGACTGTGTCTCATCAGTCCTGTTTTACAAGTGCTAATTAAGCTTTGCATTCTTGTCCTCTTTCATTAATGAACGCAACATTGTAACGTGTCTTTCATCGGTCTGCTCTTCCCAGGTGTTTGCTAAAATGGTTGGAAATTCGCAGTGTCTGCCCCATGTGCAACAAGCCCATCTGTCGCCTCCAGCCCGACCCCCCACAGGCCTCAGAGAGGCCTCAGAGTCTCCTGGAGGTCTGAGGGAACATACATCCAGCAGCACCTCACGCTTTCCACTCAATCGACACTTGTCACTATAGAGGCTCCTGTTACATGACCCAACAGACTGCAGAGTTAGAAACATGCTCTGAAGCAAAGCTTCTCTGGAAATAGAAATGTTATCAACAATGGGTACTGAGCCAAAGAACCTACCAGGAGGTGCTAATGGTAGTGACTTTTAAGTAATACTTGATATGAAATTCATGTTAATGTATTAAGGCTATTTGTAGTACATATACTGTAGGTTCTGCTAATGCACAAGTGCCTTAAAGCTGCAGCTCCCCTTGGGGGGGCACTGAAATCACATTTAGACTGGTTTATCAAGGGTGATTATCAACCCACTAATTCTTCTTCATATGTGTGTGTTTAATATGTTTTAATGAAGAGGTCAATAGCTCAAAGAGAGCTGTGTTTGCTCAGCTGTCAGGGTCTGGGATTTAATTTTACTGTCTGACTTAATATTAAAGAAGAACAAACCAAAAAAGAATTTACAGGAAATTTCTATATACTGTTGTCCGCCCTCACAAAGGAATGACATACGGTCATACGATCACACACATGACCTCTCCCTTCCCTGAATGTCCTGAGTGTATCTGTTAGTAATGGCATAAAATGATGATGATTGAAATCTAAGTTTCCTCCTCTTTACAGATGAGATAATGTCAATTTGGGACTGGCTCACTGCCATCTTTGCAGACACTCCCATTCAGTAGAGATCTGACACCTGTACTTTTCTTGCCTTCTTCTTTTTCTGTTTGTCTTTTTCTGGCTTTGATCCTCCATCATGCAGAAACGTTGGTGCAGATAAGAACATCTGTGGCATCAACCCAGCCCCAGACTTTTTAGGATTTATCATCATATTGAAATCACAGGATCATTGCCAGCAACATATGTTACTGTTAGAATCATCATTAGACTGTGGAGACCAGCTAATTTTTCCTGATACCTGATCTGTACAGTGAAGCTGCCAATGTAGACAAGCACAATGTGCTTCAGTTGATAACGCACAATTACACTCTATTGTGCCTTTATTGAACTAGACCCGTGCACTGCTGGAAAAACTAATGTAAGTAACTCATTAGATTTAATCAGTGATTGATCCAACAATTAGCAGCAATAACCTCAAACAAGCTGATGCTGATGCTTTGTCATACAACATTACATGAGCATAGACATTTTCTTAGGATGTCTGGTTTATATATTAGGAGGTATTGGACTGAAGTCCCGGTTCTGGACCGGTCATTCCAGATTTACTGAGATGTTTAAGGTCCTTGTCCTCCTGCATCTCCAGCTTCCCCTGAGCTTCAGCAGGTTGACATTATTCACACTGACATTATCTTGTGAGATGCCTTGATAAAGTTCAGAGATGTGGAGCTGTCCAGACCCAGAGGCAGCAAAGCCATGATGCTCCCCACATCCTACTTCACCACTGGGCAGATGTTTTAGTCAACAGATAATTTGTGAAACTCTAGACTGATGACTATGGGCTGTAAACTCTGAGATGACACTGTGATCCTGTCAGCTTTGTGTAAATCTCTGTTGATCAAGAATTTAAAAAAGTTTGTTAATGAATAACAAACTGTGAGTGCTCTGCCTGGACTGTTGTTGATGCCATTGTGGAGGAGCCCCGCTACTTTTTCAACCTACACTGTGAATGAATGATGTTTTCAGTATGGACAAATCATCACAGTGTGGTAACAGATAAAGTAGACTGAGGTTTGGAAGAACTTGGAAGAATATCTGATTATATTTTAATACAAAGTTATGAAGTTATAAGTGTTGGTCATTTTAAAGAGTTCACTTACTAAAATAGTCAGACAACCTGAACATGTGATACAGTTATGCCCTCACTGTTTTAAGGGGTCTAGATGCATAGTGTTACTTATGTTACCCAACTAATGAGACTGTTTCTGCCTTCAGACCTGCTCTGTTTGTATGGCAGCTGATTATCTGCAGCTCCACATGAATATGTGTTTTGGACTTTAACACCTGGAGCTTGGAGAGAGGAAGATTCAACCACCAGAAAACACCAGCTTTGATTTCCTGTTTCCGGCTTTATTCAACAAAACAGGACAAATGCACAAGGTCTGGACCTGTGTGTATTTTGGCTCCAATCTTCCATTGTCTCACAGTCAGTCAGGTCCATCCCACAGAGCGCTGCCGAGCTGAATGAAGGGAGAGAAGTCCTAAACAGATGCCAGTTGAGCCAGATGGGATCTGAGGCCTGCTGAGCTACGACTGAGTGTCCACAGTGACTCAACCACTGAGATAACACACATAAATATACATGATTTAAGTTATTTCTAAGAAGCTGTTTTGTATTGTAACTTCCAATAAAGGGTGTGATATGTCAGCTGAGACACTGTGACTGTCATTTGTCATCGTGAACCAACTCATCTTCAGAGGAATCTGATCTCCCAGCGTCTGTGTATAAATAGTCACATTGCACTGATATGAGAGTCCTGTCTGAGCTGGTGTCTTGCGTGTGAACTTTATTCTATTACATCTTACAATATAAATAGAGTTGACTAAACTTCATTGTCCAAAAAGAAATTTGTCATGGGCGCAGTGCAGTCCAATGCAGACACGCTAAGATGATAAACATGTTAGCACTGACATTAGCAGTTAGCTCAAAGCACTGTGTTCTCATTAAGCTGTGAGCATGGCTGTGGAGAGCAGGGTACTTCAGTTTGTTCCGTCAGTGGGCAAGTGGCCACATTTGGTAACTTGTTTTTTAAGGTAGTAGTAATAATGTATTCAAGTTGAAGCTAAGTACTTTAGAACAAGTATTTTTTTTAAAAAACATATTTTTAGGTAATAATAAATAATACTTTAACTTTATCCATGGTTTTTACATTTGGAAAAATTATTACCTTCAAGGTGGTAACTTCACTGACCTTGATTTGCAGTGGAAAAAAATAAAAAAGTGAAAAACTCCTCTAACACCCTCCAAAAATGGTCCAGGGTTAAAACTTTGAACCTTTAAATGCATAAAGGGTTAATCATTTTCAATTCAGAGGAACTTTTAGAAGAAATGATTTGTTGCGAATTTCAATTTAAATTAATTCTGCCTTTCTTTAATTTTCTGTGTCCAGCACAGAAAAGTAAATGACATCACCACATCACCATGCTGTCATCAGTCCATCAGGATGTCACATGTTTACCACAGTGCTGAGGTTGCATTGTAATGAAAACGACCTCATCCTCCCTTAAGAGCTCAGCTGAATCCTTTTCCTTGTTCGTGCAATGCTGCACGTCATTATCTCATTTTTCCTCACACATACTAAAGTAATCAGTTAATCAGGAACTTCAAATACTTGAACTCCTGAGTTTCCTGTTTCCCACATGAATCTAACGAAACAGTAGGAATGGGGAGCAAACATCGGATCACATTTTGGAAAGTTTAGTCCACCACAAGGCCGGGGTCAACTGCCAGTGGCCCACCAATGAAAATAGACCAGTTGTCAAGTAAGTGGATATCCTGTTAGGTCTGAAGGTCAGCCATACATATCCAGGGTACAGTGCATATGGAAAGTATTCAGACGCCCTTAAATTTTTCACCATTTGTTATGTTGCAGCTTCATGTTAAAATCAATAACATTCATTCTTTTCACTCACCACCCCATCATGACAGCACAAACCCAGACTTTTAGAAATGTTTGCAAATTAGTTTAAAAAAAAAAACTGAAATATCACCTGAACATAAGTGTTCAGACCCTTTGCTGTGACACTCCTGTAGGTGATTCAGGCACCGTCAATTTCTTTTGCTCATCTTTGAGATGGTTCTACGCCTTCATTTGTGTCCAGCTGTGTGGAATGAAATAGTTTGGACATGATTTGGAAAGGCACACACCTGTCTAAATAAAGCGTTACAGTTCATAGTGCATGTCAGACCAAATGAGATCAATGAGGTCGAAGGAACTGCCCCAAGAGCTCAGAGACAGAATTGTAACATTCATTCTTTAATGGAAAAAGTTTGGGTCAACCAGGGCTCTTACTAGAGCTGGCTGTCTGGCCAAACTGAACAGTTGGGGGGTGGAGAGCCTTGGTCAGAGAGGTAACCAAAAACCCAAAGATCACTCTGGCTGAGCTCCAGAGATCCTGTGTGGAGATGGGAGAAAGTTTCAGCAGGGCAACCACTGCTGCAGTTTTCATCGGGCCACTCTGCCACATAGCCCAGCTGTGGATTCACAGGTGATTCCATCTAATTCTCACTCCCCATTTCCACAAAAAAAATCAACAACATGTGGCGACAACGCCAAGAGCAGTTAACGATTGTGAAACCTAGCCTCTGGTTTCCTGTGGAGGCCTTCATGCCGTCACAAGAACAAGTGATACAAAGTGATCATGCAGTATAATGTAGGTAAGATGCACTTGACTGCAAAAAATTACACCACACACAAACACAGACAATACAAAACTATTACACACAGTGAGCAGATGTCTGATCAGGATATTTGCACAAGAACACAATGAGTGTGTGAAGAAAGGTTTTCAAAGGTACTAATGTTTCATTATTGACATTAAATGCATGAATTATCATTTATTGTTTCATGTTCCCAGATGCTCATCATCAGACCTGATGATGCTGGTCAGCAACCATCTGATTGGTTTTTAGAAAAGCTGAAACAGCAAACACCATCTACCAGCACACACCTATGGTAATGTAAATTTAAAGTGGTGGATCATAAAATGTTATAATGCATCATAATTATATAATAATTATAAAATATTATAATCTCACAGTTTTCCTCAGACTACAGTTGTATATATAGGCTATTTGTCATAGATCAATGACCATCCTGGCTGACACCTATACAAGAGGCGGAGTTTCATCAGTTGAAGCATTAAACTGATTATAATGTTTGAGATAATTATGGGTTTCCCATCTTCCGTGATGTAATTCATGAATACTTCTCTCCTGAAGGAATGTCTGTGCTGCTTAGACATGCAAGGCATAGGTATGTCCCAACTCAGTTGGCATGTCTCTGCAATATGCATATGACACTGATCCAGTGATTCGTCCTGTAATTTTACCAAAGGAATAAGAGGAAGGCAGCTCCGGATCTCCAATTTATACACCAAGCTTTGCTAAAATTTAATTTTTTGACTCAGAGACTCTGCCCTGTGTATGCAACCTAATATATACAACCCTCCTGACACAGCCAAAGTAAAGCTCTAAGCCAAGTGTCTCAGAACTTCACTTTGTCCGACAGACAGATGATATATTTGATTGGTGGATTGTGGGCCACACATGATCGGTCTTTCTTGCAAGAGAATATAGGTTTTTGGTGTATCTACAGGATTGTTGTATTGAGTGTTTTGAATGCCCCCTGCTGGCACAATCGAAGTAGAACCGCCTGCATGTATTACCATTCCCGGAAAAAGGTCAATGTCTCTTCAAAATAAATGTACGGAATTTGTTGAACGTGGGTAGTGGGATTACTCAGTTACTTCTTTTTTTAAAGGCCATTGTAATTTATTCACATTTTAATTTTACACGTCTAAAGCCGACCAAGCCCCTCATTTCTGAATAAATTTGACAAATTTAAATTTGTCAAAATTTAGTCAAATTTAGTCGACTATATTGCCAAATGCTAGAAAATGTGTTTCTTTTTTTTTCTTATTGGAGCTTTTGAGAGTTTATGGCCTGAACACAACGGAAATTAAATAACAACACGAGGATAACGAGCGGCTGTATTCATATCATTCATTCATCCATTTCTAAAAGAATCACATTTATTCTGAAAGATTAAAACCGGAAGTCATATTGTTGTTGCCGCTCGCGTTGCACGCGCGAAGGAAATTAAGTCGCTAACGTGAGTGTGAAGCGACAAAGCAAACCTAGATCGTTACTTTCTGACGTTTGCGGTGTTTTGTCTGAGTAACACAGACGAATCTAGCTTATTCACTCTGTCAAATTAGACGACAAAGCTGTAACGCCAGCTTTACGAATGTATGTTTATGTTTGTAGTGTTGTAAGCTAACGTTAATCAGGAAGCCAGGTGTTGCTAACTCAACACAATTCGCCGGCAACTAAAACTATCTTCGACGCGCGGAGCCAAGTCGTACTTCGAAAGAAAGCATTTAATTTGTTGTTTTGTTGTCGCACCTGGAAGAGGAGAGTTGGTTGAAGTGTTTCTGCTAGCCGTCGGGAATGACATCGCCTCCATATGGTCGCAGGAGCCATGAAGAGTCAATGCAAACATCGGACAGTGATTCAGAGGACGAGGTGCGTTTAGGTTTTGCTCCACTTTAGTCACAACAAAGACGTTTGTTTTCGCCTTTTCTGACAATTGTCAAACGTGTCCCAACTTGTTATGCTGCCCTTTTAAAGACTTGAAATATAAACTTGTCACAACTCTAGAAAGTTTTGTCTTTGAGAAATGCGCACGGACATGGACTTTGTGAGGTCTAATTATCGACCGTGATGTGTTTACGTTCCCACAGCCCAAGCTCCCCCTCAACCAGTTCTACCCATACATCCGCTGCGGCTTGTGCTGTGGCTTCCTCATCGATGCCACCACCATCACAGAGTGTCTGCACACATGTAAGTTACAACAACAAAGGTGTCCTCTGACTCCTCGGTCGCCTGGATGGTTGATCCAGGGCTTTCTTTAACGTTAAGGTTGTTCTGTCATATAAACTGACCTTAGCCAGTTTGTGTACCAGATTGTAGGCATGTGCGTTTTGACCCAAACCTCCTGGCCTTTGGGTGGCATCTTGCCTCTCTGTTTTCTTCTCATTGATACTTTCCACACCTATGCCTCTGTCTGATCCATTGATCTTATAAATTACACTGAAGAGGGGAATATTACACAATGATAGTTAAAATGTAAACCATGGATTATATGTACAGTGAACATTTTATATGTAATATGAATGTGATGCAACTTTAACCTTTGTTATGATGTCCACAGCAGAGTTAATCCAGACCATGTACAATGGACTGGTTGATAAAGCGAACTGTCAGTTAGAAGTGAAGAAGCAAATTAAACTGTATCTCCATTACATGTTATGTTCTATCAAACGTCTTCATGTGTGGACATGTGATCATAAAGTGACTGAAAATCAAATATTTATCTGTATCAGCTTCAAAAGTCCATATTAGTCTGGCTGTCCTGTACCTGACTTCTGACTGCTTTGTGTTTTACTTCCTTCCAGTTTGTAAAAGCTGCATCGTGAAGCACTTCTTCTATAGCAACAGGTGTCCCACATGCAGCATCATTGTCCACCAGACACAGCCCCTTTACAACATCAGGTAGGTCTGCTCAATTATCAACTCTTTGGTGATCAGTTTCACCATCTATACCTGTTAAATGACTAGATGCTTTTAAAAGCTGAATTGAAATGAGTCAGACACAAAGGTACAGAGAGGTCCTAGCAGCCTAGTTTATCATTAGGGGTCCCGCTAACCTGAGGGATTCAAAAAGTGTCATGTCAAATATATGATATCACAATTTTTAGATTTGCAGTGTATGAACTGCTACTATTTACATTTATGATAGAAAGACTACTAAGCTTCAAATGTGTTTTTTTTCCATACAGGCCTGACAGACAACTGCAGGATATTGTCTACAAAATGGTTCCCTTCTTGGAGGAATGTAAGTATGTGTAAAATGTACAAAGACAAACAAAAAAAATTCTCTTATTCTGTATGACCAGCTTTATTTTTGTTGACAGATTAAATCCTCCACATCGTGAATGATTCATAGATCTGTACAGAGATGTTGTGTCATTTCGCACAGATGACTGGGTCTGGGTCTTCACAAACCATTCTTAAAGGGATATTCTGGCGTAAATGTATCCCATGGTCTAACACACCGTGACACCGAGTAGAACACCCCTCGATAAATGAAGTTTGTCAACTGCAAACTTCTTTAGTTGTAGTGACTTCAGCACCATACACCATAGCAAAATACTGCTGTCTATATCTCCACGAGCTAACCAGCTCAGATCAGTCTGGACCAGCCTGTCCCCTCCAGTCCTCTGCATCTCTCCTCTTTGTTTGGCAATACTTTCTTTAACCACAGATTTGAGATCAAACTATTTCTTTACTTCATTAGTAGTACGCTCTTCTTCAGATGCACGACTGACAGCATCCCATGCATCTTTATTTTCTGTTACTTTTTATCATCTGCTGATAGTACTAATTATAAATATAAGAATAGAAACTAAATATAAAAGTTTTTTTGTTTCACTTCCAGCAGCAGTATCGCCACTTCACTACTAAAGTTCTTCCTAGATTTGGAGTCAGGTGTTCAGCTCACCTTCTCTGCTCAGCGCGTGTGGTTTCTGTGTGCACACAGCCCTGCACTCTCATGCCCTTTTACAGGCATTGATGGGGTGTTTACTCATGCTAATCCAATGTCAATTAGGATCACCTGGCACACACTCTCAACTTGCGAGGAGATGGCATTCATCAATGTAGGAACACAGCTGCGAACACTTCTGCGGCTTGAGAACACGTTGAGGAATCTGATGTAGAGTTTTCATAAGAAACTTCTTCAGAAAGAATCTAAGAAGGTTCTAAAGAAGATATTGGTGAATGAGGCCCATTGTTTTTAGCTGATGTCTTGTGCAGGATTTCAGTCAGGCACATACTTGGACAGGTCTTGGGTTAGGTCTTATTTTCTCTACAAACTCAAGTGATTTTTGCTGTGTGTATTGGATCATTGGAGTAACCAAAATGAAATCTCACAGGAGTGTGTTTCCTATTTGTTTCTAATTATGTGTAAGATCAAATACCCTTGGAACCATTGTGCGGTGGTAATTCTTCTTCACCTAACCCTTGGAACCATGTTTAAGTGATATTGCTTGCTTACTTTTGTTGTCTACTCTATGTACAGTGAAGTTTAATTTAAGGTAATAACTTTTTTTTCTACAGTTGAACGAGAACGACTGTGTAAGTTCTACAAAGAGCGAGGGCTGGAGGTGCCAAAACCAGGTAAAATAGTTCTGCATTAAAAGCACAGCCTGTAGAAAAGTGTACTTGGTGGTCACTACACATGCTGCAGAGTATTCCCACATAATCTAATATAATCTCTGAACAACAAATGTTTTGGCAGTCACTGCAGTCACTTTGTCCAATCAAAGCATTTCTGACAACTCTAAAACAACCTATGTCTTAACAGACAGTGATAAGTGTTGTCTGCACTGAAAGCATGAATAAAATAACAAAGGGTTTCAAATAGGGGATCAGTTTAAGGGAACGTTCCTCTTTATAATTCTAATAGAGAGAGTAAATTAGAGTTATTGTTGATTGTTGAAAATCAGGCATGTCCACTCCCAACTATAACACAAAGGGCCATGTGGCTGCAGGTTTTTGTTCCAGTCAGTCAAGAGCACACAGTTTGACCAATCAGCTGTCTGAAGACTGACATCAGTTGAATGAGTCAAGTCTGGTGTGCTGCTGATTGGTTGGAAAGAAAACCTGCAGCCACACGGCCCTTTGTGGAATAGTTTGGACCTGCCTGTTGTAAATGAACCTCTGTAAACCTGTAAAATGAATCTGCATGAAAAGTTTTCATATTTAGGAAACATGTATTTTCAAGAAAAATAAACAGGACTGAATAAAATCTGAACAGATAACATCAGTGGTGATGTTACATCTATCTGTCTCACACAGGAGTTTAGGGTGTCTGTAAATCGTCCAGTAGAGACAAACTTCTGTCTGAGTTGCTGCTATACAAGGAACTTCCTCCACATGAAATCTGAAAGTCGCCCATTAAGTGACTATTCTGCGTTTTCTCTTGTGCAGTGCTCGTCACCTCTCCAGTTCCTGTTGTGCCAAGGAGGCAGAAGAAAGATAATATTCCTCAGTCTGTGTTCACCATTCCCCCCGAGCTGGATGTTTCTCTGATGCTGGAGTTTGTAGGGTAAGGAATAATTACAGCTGTGATGGCTTAAAAATCTGCTCTTGCTCTTAGACATCCAGCAAACTTATACCTAATTTAAAGGCCTGACACAATGTAGACATGAACAAGATCAGACAACAATAAAGTGAATAGCTGTGATTATCTGATCTGAAACATTTCTTGCTAGTTAAACATATTGTGTTTTCCTTCACACCCTCACTGGGGAAGTGATATTTAAATGTCAGTTATAAACATGTGGTCAAGATGATGCTTTGTCTTTTACATCTGAGCATGGCCATTGAATGCAACAAACCAAAGGCCTTTTCTCTGCAGTCTCACTGGGCTTGTCACAGCAGGAAAAACATGGGTGTGGCTCATATTAGGCTCTGCACCCAATTAACCATGCAAGTGAGTGCACAAAGGATACCAGCACTGTGGAACTGGCTCGCCTGAATATGGAACAGCCATTAAATATCAGAAAAAATAAAAAACAGAATGAATGTTGCTTCATTTAATCACATTACTCAATTAACTTTCTTGATTAACCGTTGACAACAGCAATTCGTAAACTGGTTTTGTAGTGATGGAAATGAGGAACAAATGTAATACACAGCGCTTTACCACAGGGGTGGTGCTGCTTCTACAGCAGTAGTCAACCAGCAGGGAATTCTGTTTTCTCAGTTTAGCCCTGGGGCTTGTTCATTACTGCGTTTCAGTAACCATCCCTAATTAAAACCAGGAGGAACCCCGATGGAAGCAGCAAGTTCATTTCTGTTCATTTCTTTGTAAATAGTTCTGTAATCAGACAACCTTTCTTGTGTTGTTGTCTCTCCACTGGTGGGAGCCACTTTGAAAAGAAGAGGTAAAACGTTTTTGCACCAAGGGCTCGTGCTTTGAGTTTGGTGTGTACACTTATATACATGTTATTTAAAAAAAAAAAAAAAAAAAAAAAAAAAGAAAGAAAGTTTGTAGAAGATGAATTAAATAACCATGCAGTTCAAACATGTCACCAGGTGGTCCTGTTGTCTTGCATCAAGTCCCCGTCTGTACAAAAATGTATTTACATTAGCTCTTGAATTTTTTCAGGGCTGAAGAAGGAATCAACAACTATAAGGTAAAAAAATCAATCTTAAGTATTTATCACTGTAACACTAATACACAAGGTGGATGATAAACTAAAACTGTACTGTGGTCTGCTTATCCAAAAGGATTTCTCTGACCTATTCTGTAATTATAGAGCCTTCTGGATATTGCATATTTTGACATTTAGCATTACGTAGCTTTTACTTTCTTCATCATTTGCTGTAACAAGCAGTTCATTGTTGGAGCGGCCAGAGACCTTTGAACCATACAGTCTGTGTGTGAGTGGAATAAACAGTGAGCTCTGTGAAGGTACAGTGAGTGTAGGGATTTGGTAGAATCTGTCTGCTGATGACAGACCCAACTTGAGGGTTTGAAGTAGTGAAGCAAGTGAATATTTTTGTTTTAAACACTGTACATATTTAAAACACATTGCTATTAGTTTCTCCCATATTCCCTGCAATTGTACTGAATGTCTTTATAATGGAAAACTGAGAGAGCATATTCCACCCTGACCACCCTGCTCCTTTGTAGCCATTAGAGCGGCGATATGTCCGTGTGTCCGGTGAGGCCACTATCCGCCATGTGGAGTTGTTCATCAGGAGGAAGATGGAGCTCAGCCCAACCTGCCAGGTGAGTGTGCCGGGCTTACAGCTAATCAGGTAACAAAGTGACACGACTACAGTCCTCATCCTGATTGTTGCTTTAGGCAGCCTGGAAGCATGACAGAAGACTAGTCTGCAGTTGGCTTGACAGCGTAGCGTAGGCATGCACAGTCAGAGGTACAGATGAGTGCCGAGTGTTAGTAGGCGGGAAGTGATGAGATCCATTGACAATGGATTAAAATGAAAAACTGTGTTTTACTCAGACTGGTTGTTTGGCCAAAGGTTGTGGTCAGGTGCTTCCTGTTTGCTTTCACTATTCTCAAAATGTGTGTGTGGAATTCATCTCCAATGAATGGGACATAGTTTCAAAAGACACCATGTGTATAAGGTCCCGTAATTCAAACTGGTTGTTTTCTGTTCTGTCGGAACAGAAAACAACCAACAAGAAACTCTATAGACCTCCATGGTAACTCTGTGTCAGGAAAGGAGTACAATGATGTGTGTGTGTGTATGTATGTGTGGGGGGGGGTTCATGTGTCAGCTGACTCTCTTGACCAGAGTTGGATGTGGGGAAACGCAAGAGGGCACATATGTGCACACAAACGATACAGAGACTAAACAACTGCTGACTACAATCAGAGCCCAGTATAGAAGGGTCAGGTCAAAACTCAGCGGGCTGCCAACGTCTTAAGGACGACAGACACCCGTCGAGGACGGCCCTAATCTGATTACAATCAAATTATTAGTGCAGTGATAGTTTTCGTCTGTCTCAGCTGTACAAGGAGGCTGATGATTGTAGATGGTGTGAGGATGAAAAGCGTTTTCTTTTCCTCAGAGCCGCACACAGAGCTGAAGTACGGTGATTTTGTCAGAGACAGTTCAGGAGTCTGTGTGTTTTGTATTTAGTAACACGTGGATGAGGATTACCAGCTTACACCAATTTCCCAGCTTTGGTGCTTCACTGCACCAGCCCGTCTGAACAAACCTGGATGAACCATGTGGCACTAATGATTGTAGCAGAAGTCCCACCTACGTTTTTTTGCATTCCTATCACACTGTGTAGTAGCTCTGAAATCACATAGCTGCCACTGAAGTTTCATCTCCATCTAGTTGATGATAAATATCTCAGGCTTCTTCTGTGTGTTCAGTGGTCATTTAATGTCTCTCTGCGTTTCTGATGTGTCAGTGTGTAGTTGGGTAACGTGTACGTGTCCACATACACACTGCTACTGCAGCTCTCCACCTCTACAGTGGATGTCTTTTATTATTCATTTCTGATTCATTTTTGACAGAATGTCATTAAAATCTCTGTATAAACTTGCAGCTGCGAAAATGGTAAAACATATTGTTTCTCGTGTTCAGGCTCAGCCTAGTCATACAAACTGCAGTTTTTATGTAATGTGGCATTTTCTCTTTCTGTTTTTGCTGGAGATGTGAGGCTCAATCTCTAGGTCATGTGATGTAGCCGTGTGTTATGCATTGCATCCTCTCCAACCTGTTAACTAGGGATCAACCGCATAATATCGGCATGGCCGATGACATTGGCCAATATTCAGCATTTTTATGATACTTGGCATTGGCCGGTTTTTCACCAATAACCAATTAAATTAATTTGTTCAAACGCGCTCCTCTGGTTCTGATGCAGCCGTCTCTCTGCCTGAAGTCACCACTCTTGGCTGTGTAACAACATCCCGCCCACATTCCCCACTGAACCAAGATTAGTGTTGGCGTTTGTGTTATTCTACAAAAATGTAAGGATTTTCACAGTGTACAAAAAAACAATCAGGCGGTGTACTGTACAGTATACTGTACTCCCAGGCGTGTTATTCTAAATTTTGACACCAAAATTTTAATTTTTACAGCAAATGAATATTGGTTCTAAATGTCAGCCATCAGTTTCCTTGATTACTAATAATTGGTATCAGTATTGGCCCTGGAAAAAACCATATCAGTTGATCGGCACTGTTAACATGGGGGCGAATGTGAAAAACAGAGACATTCCACCACTGACACACACATTTCTGTCCTTTGTCTGGGCAAAACTGATCCAATTCTCAAGCACTCAAGATGAGTTGTACTGGAAACTGAAAGCAGAGTTGTCTGATTTGAAGTGTTTTGTGTCCTGCAGGTGGACGTGGTTTGTGGAGATCACCTGCTCGATCACTACCAGTCACTTAAGGACATACAGAACTCAGTGGGTGAAGAGGCACTGCAGGTGACTACAAACACAAACTGGAGCAAGCCACAGTTGTAATAATAGAAATGTTGTAAGAATACTGATGTTGTTGATTGATCCCTTTGGTCTTGTTTCCCTTTTGCTCCAGGACGGTCTGTTGGTGCTGCACTTCGGCCTGGTCCTGCCCTCTGGGTCTTGAGTGCTAGAGTTTCCTTTGAGGGGATGAGCTCTCCTTTAAGACGTTGACTCCTGTGCTGACCAGTGCTGTGAGCAGTCTACATTTGCATTATAACTGCTTTCCACCTGTTGTGGATGTTTTTATGGACGATGTCCGAGGTGTCTGAACTCAATTAAATTTCACACTGTAGCATCTAATGGTCAAATCTGAAGATAACGGGTACATACGTTTAATTTACCAAAGTGCCGGTATGTAAAAATGAATTTTACCTGACAAGTAGAAATGATTAATTCCCATTCATACTGCCATGATCAGTATGGTTCTAGTCCACACAAATGAATGTGACTTCTGCTACTGCTAAAACCGGACTTTACTGTTTGAGAGTGGGGAAATGTCTGTGAAAGCAACACAAGCTGCATCAATCTATTTAACGTTTTAACAAACCAGGGAGATGTTTCTTTTTTTCTTTGTATATATGATTTCAAGGGTTGACTGTGATTTCAGATAGATACTTCTGATTTAAAGGGCTTGAAACAAGAGGACTACCACTACCAAAGTGTGTCTACGTGTATGTGAGTGTGTATTGCTTCTCAGTGATTGACACATTAATTTAAGGGCTATTGTTAACAATAGAGTGTTTGTTCATGTAAATAAATACAGGTGACCTGATCAATATGAACTTTTTTTTTTAGATTTACCTCAACAGAGAGTTGTGTGGGGCACTTTGTATGAAGATGTCTTTTGGTAGTTTGTAAGAAATAGCTTTCATACTTACTTTTGTCAATTTGAATAAACAAATGCACAACTGAGAAGTGGTTCCCAATTACTGTGTGGATGAAGGAGCAGCTTAAAAAAATCAAGCATGTCAAATTAAAATTGCTGATCATTGACAACTATCTATATAACATTAATGTTGACAGAGAAATACACACTGAGCCTAAAAACTAGCCGTCAGGACTTCCTGTCACTTCTTGTATTTGTGATGTCACAAAGTAGGTATCACCAAGCCCCACCCCCTTGGATTGACCACCCAACCAATCAGACAAGAGCTTCAATTTCAGTGTAGCAAGATGGTTAACAACTAAATAATAACAGCTGGGAGAATTAAGACAGAGGTCAATCAAACGACCACAAACATTTTACACCACTGTTCTGTTTGAAGTGTTGTTCCTAAGAACATGGATGTGTGGTTTTAAGACCTGAAAACCATCTTAGTGTGGTTTTACACATCCTCTCTCAGACTTCTCTCAAGAGCTCTAGTAACAACAGGTCAGTGTACCAATCCAGGCAGAGGGGGTGAGGTTTGTGAATAATTTGATGCAGAAGTCAGGAAAAGAGAATACTGGGTGTTTTTCTGCTGGTTTCTCTGTGTGGCCTGGACCAGTGCAGGTTTACACACAGCTAGGCAGAGCAAATGAACATCTTTCTATAAGCACATGGAGAACAGTTAGTCAGTCATGTTCTTTTATTCATTGCCTTCAGTGCAATTGAAATTTCCAATGGGTGTAAACACTGGACAGTTGGAATACATGTACTGTTTGACCAGCTGTGTATTTTCAGTACTAAAGCATTGTGCACATTGTATTAAACCACATTAGCTTCTCTGTCTCTATGAACTTTTCCAACACAGCATCTGCAACACTGATCATCTTAGGAGGGAACATGGCTACACTTGTCATTAAACACAAGCCATCAGCTCATCATCCAGGAACAGTCAGCACTCAGTATCTGTTGTTTTACAGGGTATTTGGTCTAAATCTCCAGGGTTGCTTTTGTTTCGAATGTCCTTTTCAATTTACAATTTAATAATAGTGACAAATCTCATTTTATTGCAATTAAGTTTAGTCACAGTCACAAATTTACAGTCAAAAACCATCTTAATATTCAGACCTGTTCCAAAGGAAAAAAATCAAGTTGAGTGTTTTTTAATCTACATGACATTATCACCAAAATGCTGAGTTTGAGCTCTAATTGCAAAACACTTGTATTAATGTTGTCCTTAACAAATACAGTATGTTACTATGAACTCACTACACATGTACATTACATCTCTTCACTTTCCAGAAGTCCTGTCTGTGTGTCTTCAGTTGTTAGAGTTGATGTCTGCGTCGTCTTTATCCTCGCCCATCTCCTTGAAAGTTTCCTTCTTGGTGCCATCTTTCTCCCTCTGGCTGCTCCTGGAGGAGCCGACTGAGACTCTAGGCTGGTAGCTGTAGCTGGTAGCTCCAAAAGACATCCCTGAATTAAAGTGAGTCTCCTCTCCCTCTAGTAGTTTCCTTATAGGATCAAAAGAAACAGATGTCAGACACTCTTTGCTACACCTCAGAATACTCAGAGATATTCAGATTGACTGGGCAGGAGACAGCCATGTTCTGTTGGGCTGGTTCCTTAACCTAGTCAGCACCTGTAGGCAGCAATCTCTATGTCCAGGGCCATCTTGACATTGAGGAGGTCTTGGTACTCTCTCAGGTGCTGGGCCATCTCACCCTTCAGGTTCCTCAGCTCAGAATCCAGGTGGCCAATAGTGTCCTGTTACATCAGAAATGACAAAGCAGAGATTACCAGACACGTCCAACCATTTACTTAATAAACTGACTTACCTCACATAAACCATCACATAACATATACTATACAACATAGCATACTGCTGTTCAACAAGAGTACTGTAATTTGCATTTTCCCCTGAAGGAATACAATTACCCTTTAGGGTTTTAGCTCCTTTAAGAAGCCAGTGAAAGCAGATGGACTTCCTGTATCCGATTTAGCAGGTCACAGGTTAATCTCATAGACATGCAGGGTTAATTCACTAAGAACAGTTTCAGTAAGTTACAGGGGCTTATTAAAGTGACTACCACACACTGAAAGTCTTCACTTCTGACCTTGAACCTGAATAAGACAATCTTCATTAGAGACACTGTCAAACTTAAAGGAGAGAGACAAAACTTTCTGTGGAACAGGTTTTGAAGTTGCAAGTGACTTTGCCTTCTTGAGTTTGCAGTTAAAGGAATACTTCACATTATGGGCACTGTGTTCATTGTTCTCTCACTGACTAATGTTTTATGACTGATGATTGATTACTAATAAGCTCAGTAGTTTGACACTTTTAAGGCAAGAACAGACAAATTTGTTCTCTCTCCCAGGGCTGCGGGAAAAGAATGACGTCATTCTTTTCCCGCAGCCCTGGTTTGGGAGTTCTTACCACATCATCTGGGCAGAACTTTTTTCTCTATGGTGTCCAACAACTGTTGTGTGATTGGCAATTTAAAGTGGACGTGGTTAATGCAGAAAAGCTATGAGGAATTCCCAGGAGTGCTGCACTGGAGTTTCTCTTGAAATATCAAATGTCCTGTTCAGAACTAACTTTGTTCTTGTTCTTGAAAACGAATAAATATCTGTGTTCTTGCAGAGTATGTCAACAGGGTTTTAGAAACACTTTCTCTTTCTTATCTAGCTTCAACCAGCTAAGTTTATCTTACTTTAGCTTGGTGTGAATAGCTGTCACACAGTTTAGTTTACAGTGATTCGTTTTTATCACCTTTGAACAGGGGCAGGCTAGCTGTTTCCAGTCATATAATGCTAAGCTAACTTAGACTTAGATAACAGTGTCCTGTCATAGCATCATATTTAGTATGCAGCTAAGAGAGCAGTATCAGCCCTCTCACCAAGACAGTGAATAACTGTTGAGATTCATTTCTTAATAAACCATCAATTTGAATAATCAATCTGCAGTGATTAGTATTATTAGAGTATTTGATTAGTAAAATCTTCAGACAGCGAGTGGTGAATATGGCACAATTATAGCCAAATTGTCCTACAGTAGGCCTACTGATACCACACAAATTCAGTTCTTCTCCCAGCTCATTTTTGAAACCCATCATCAATAACATAATGACCTGTTCCATTGATTTTTTTCTGTTAGTGGTCTAAAGTTATACAAATGTTATGTGTTATAATATTTCAATACCACTGGATACTCTGCTTTTACTCTGTCTTGACTTCCTGCTGTAGTAGTAGCAGCGAGTGAACAGCTTTAACTGTGACATAACTCACAATGAACTTGACCGATCTGCTCACTTCTGATCCAATTACTGCACAGAGTCGTAGGCTGTAGCTGCAGCAGGTAGCCTGTCTGAGAGCACATGACTTTATAGACGTTTAGTCAGCACTCTTATAATAAGGGTGTCTCCCAGAAGGAGCCATGTAACCTGGTAATACCTGCAGGATATGTCTGAGTAACATCAATCAAACAGCTCCTCAGTTAGTGAGCATTTCTGGATCTCATTTAATTTTCTTATTCTGTAGGTGTAGCATGATATATTTCTCTTGCAATAGTGGAGCAACTGTTTACTGCTGCTCACTACATGTTCTAATCAGCACGACCAACAGTTCAGGAAGAACAGCTGCTCCATGTAACATGAATGAGCGTCTGTGTTTCTAAAACTGCCCTGTTAGATATCATGGTAAAGAGACAGGCTGAGTGATGCTCCTAGCTTCATAGATGCTAACATATGTATAACAGTATGTTCTCTGAATTCTTACCTGCAAAGCTGTGACTTCAGTGTTGTGTGCATCCTCCATCTCTGTAATCTGTCTCTCCAGAGACTCGTTGGTGCCCTTCAGTGTCTCCATCTCAATGGTTTTGGACTGCAGCTGCCTCCTGAACTCATTGATCTCCTCCCGACTGGCTCTCATGGCCTCGTTGCTTCTGGTGGCCTGCTCGCTGAGGCTGGCAAACTTGCTCTTGTACCAATCTTCTGCCGACTGCAGGTTTTTGGAGGCGATGGACTCGTACTGGTTGCGGATCTCCTTCAGAGCAGAGGTGAGGTCCGGTTTGGCAAGCTCCATCTCCACAGAGACCTGCTGCGCCTCCATCATGCTGCTCAGCTCCTCCATCTCCTCATCGTGGACCTTCTTCAGGAAGGTGATTTCGTCCATCAGCGACTCCACGCGCCGCTCCAGGTCCAGGCGGACAGCTGCAGCATCATCCACGTCCCTCTTGTAAGACTTCAAAGTCTGTTCTGCTTCCTCCCGTGCCCTCACCTCCTCATCATACTTCAGAGTGAGCTTCTGAATGTGAAATGAGAGGAGAAGTCAGAGACGAGAGGTTCATGGACAAGTAAGAAACACAATATAGAGTTTCAAGCACACTATATTTCCAACTTCCTTTTTGATTTTAACAATGAGAAAAGAAAATAATCTGGGCTTTGTAGTTGTAAATACTAACTAGACACAACAAGTAAACACACAGAGGAGAATATAACTGCTCACATCCTCTTTATCAATATCCAAAGCTACCTGGTGGCTTTACCTGCAGCTCGTCCTCTATGTTGTTCCTCTCAATCAGCATGCGGTTCTTGTCCCTGCTCAGCTCGTCCAGCTGTGACCGCAGCTCCCTCATCTCCTGCTGGTACAGTTGAGCCATGCGGGACGGCTCGCTTTGCTTCTGCCGCAGGGTCACCAGCTCCGACTCCAGCACTTTGTTCTGCTGCTCCAGGTTGCGAACTTTGTCGATGAACATGGCGAAGCGGTCGTTCAGACCCTGCACAACAGGAAAACCGCCTGTTTGTCATTATTCAGTGTCTTCCATGGGGTTGTAGCACCAGAGGCAGCTTATATTTCTAAACAAATAACTTACAATACTTTAAAGAAGCAGCAGAAAACTCCCAGTTGCACTGATATTGATATTCATGCCTTAAAAAGTAGATGTGGCTAACATGTGAGCAAACAGCTGTTAATGATAAGTGCACCTTTGTTTGTTCAGCTTTAAAATTCAGATGAACTTAAAAAGGCACGAGAGCCTGTTGGTCTGTCTGTCTTCTGTCTGGTTGTCAATTAGCATGTTATTTCCAACTTTCCAGGAATCACAAGAGTTCAATCCAAACTGTATTCTTGCCAGCAAACAAACAACATAAGCTCCACAAGCATTAGACTTTTTTTCCTCGCTCATTTCTTTAAAACATAAAATATATCTCCCTTCATCTGACTATGGACAACAGAGAGACAAGAAGGCATCAAAGTCCCAGGGATGAAAGGGGCACCAGGGGCATTACAGTTACATCATATGGCTGTTTGTCTTAACCTATACTCACAAAAGCACCACCACACCCACACAGTTCTTAACCTTGATGTTACCAAAGACAATCACACGTCAAGGTCCACTTCCCCTCTTGTTCTGGATTAGAGCTGAAATGACTGGTCAGTTAATTGGCTATTGATTCAGAACTATTTTGATAACCAAACTATAACCAGATCATATTTGTGAAAAATGCTTATTGGCTCCTACTGATTTGCTGCTATCCTCTGTCCTACTAAACCAAATAAAAGTTCTGTCAAACTCAACCTTTCAGTGGACATAGATGAAGGATCTTAAGAACCCTCAAAATCATCTGCAATATGAACGTATACAACAGATGCACTCTGCTCTCACCTACAAGTGGATGTATAGCTGGGGGCAGATTTGTGGGCAATGAATACAGGGCATCAGATTTAGGGGGGATTAAATCATAGTTAATTAGGTGGTCAAAGGACATTATGTAAGTGAATAAAATGCTTATGGCAAACACACTGTGAATATTAGACATAAGAATATAAGGATAAGGTCAATCTTAGAGGAACCATTCAATATTCATCTCAGTCTAGTTAGTTCTCTTCATAGAGGTGCAAACAACCACCTGATAATCAAAGTGTGGGACAACAACTGATCCTCACTGGTCATAAATTGTGGAGCTGAATATTTTTCTTAATTTGCTCTAGGTTCAGTTTATGTCAGGACCTGATGCCTGCACACCACACCTGATACAGGGAATACGCCTGTGTTTGCAGTGATCCAACATGCACAAAGTTGATGAGGGTCTCAGCCCACACCCACCTGCAGCTGCTCTTTCTCGTTAGTTCGGATGACTTTGAGTTCATTGTTGGCAACGGAGGTCTGGGTCAGATCCAAGGAGTCAGTGGGCACCGGGGAGAAGGAGATGGAGGACCGTCCGCTCCTCCTGTACAAGCTGATGGAGGACGCGCTGTTGCGGGTCGCAGCCATGGTCCTGAACCCCGAGGACATCCGGGAGGAGGTGCCGCCGCTCATGCGACTGGAGGAGACGGGGAACCTGGGAGAATCCCCGAAAATCTTCCGGTAGGATGAAGAGTTGTAGCGGTCTCCGTAGTTCATCTTTGCCGTGAGTCAGAGATAAAACTGGGGGACTTAAAGAGCTTTGCAGCAGCTTATATCCAGCAGGCTGCAGGTCGAGCGAACCATTTTACGCACGGCGGTTACACCACTGTGTCATATCTGTGCGCTGCTGGAGTGAAGGTGTTGAGTGAGTGAGGTGTTGCTGTTTAAAGGAAGCAAACAAACACTGATGTGAAAAGTCCCTGATGTTGTCCACGTCTCGGCTTCCTTTCATGTTTACAAAGGATGGAACCGTCCACGCAGCAGCATCAGTGCGCTGGCGTGCGTGCGTCATGTAATTGAGCCTGAGAGCAGCAGACAGACAGAGCAGTGTGGCTGAGGATGGTCCCTGATGGCTCAGGTTCCTGTCACACCGGTAAGAACCTGCAGTGGTCTAAAGTTATTCACCAAAGTAAATGGGGCATTTATTTACATTAATACACTGACCCAATGTTGTATACTGAGCCCCTCTCCAAGATGAGCCCAATTCAAATTTGTTCTAAGGGCTGTAGTGATGTTGAATATATACGTTTGTGTTTCTGTCCACTCTTTCATAATTGATCTTTATACAGAACAGAATTTGAAATGATTATTAAAAATGAAAACAGAAGAGAAAAGAGCCCGTATGTTTTGGGCTGTTTCATAATAGCTATCTAACACTCCCCAACTCCTCTTCAGTGAGGAAAATCTCTGCAGCAACAAAATCAACTCTGTTTAGATGCAGCAGCCATATTTCAGCTGTCAAAATTAAATTGCATCTACTACTTTACTTTTTTCTAATTGAGTATTTGAGATGCACACATCAACAATATTCTTGTCAAAGCAGATGGAACCACAAAGTATGATAAGTTAAGCTGTCTGTGATGCCCTCACAGCTAAGGTCAAAGGTCATGGAAACAGTACAAATAACACATAAGAGCTGTAAACAGTTCATTTGCAGCTGCACTGGAGCTGTCTGCCCTGCATTAACTGCTAATATTCTGATGGCTACTCTGTTGTCTTTTGAAGAAAGCATACTGTAACGGATGAGATCTGTCTGAAGAAGAGCAGCGTGGACAAACTGCTCACAACTTTCTTGTAACAATGACAGTCCCTTACAGTACAGCCATACTCCTTTAGGGTGTCACAGCAGGCCTCCACCACCTGAGGGCGTAGCAGCATGAAACACATCAGTGAGAGAACTAGATCTATGGACTTGAATAAGAAAAAACCATTACATTTAATGATGGTTTATACTGTGAGTGGCACCTGCTCTGCAATCCCTCCAACTCTCTGACACTCACTCAAACACAATCACAATGTAACTAACACCAGCTGTAGCTTTGCGTCATTATCTCTTCAGCCACATATTGGATCAGGTGCTTTTACAGTTTTCCTCATTTGCTTTGGCTCAGTTCTCAAATGAGAAAAGCATTTAAAAAAATCTAATCCAAATTAGTTTGCTGTTCACAACAGCATTTCATTCACCGAAGCAATTTGCATTGTTTAGGTATTTGTGAGCAAAAGAGTAAAAAAACAAACAAAATCTTCACAAATCTGCAAAAAATATCCCTTGTAAATGGCTCATTGATCAAAACTGATCATTGATTCTCAGTCAAATCGAGCCTCTTCATAAACATTCAGTCTAAACATCACATGCATGTATGTATATGTAGCCTAGAGTTAATGTGCTTCCCTGTTGCTACAGGCTGTGGGTGGAGGAACAGGCCTGATGTCCTGGCTCACTGGACACAGACATACAGACATATACAAGGACCTATTTCCTGTGTACTCTTGGGCCATTCTTTTGTTTGCTGTCTCTTGGAGTCCATTTATGTCTCTGTGTGGTCATCGTAGTTTACAGTCCCTTTGTAGTTGTTTGCATGAAAGCACAAAGTGGGAGATGTCTGGTGTGCAGACTGTGTGGGCGTCTCCGAGTGCTCTTGCTATTTTGGTTGATATAGGTGCAGCAGTGACAGAGGGCTGGGGGAGGTGGAATATAAATGAGAGGCAGTCACATAACTGGTCTCATCACACTGACACAGCTGTTCCAATCACAGTGAAGCATGACAACAACAGCTCGACAAATGGAAGATGCATGCTTCTCCAGGAAATCATGTTGTTACGTGGATGGTGCAGGAGCAGAATATGAACACAACCCCTCGATTCTGCAGCCTGAGCCACATGGTGTTTTTTTATTTCACCCATTAAATGGTGATAGAAATCATTTTAATAAAGATATTGGTGAGGCCATTAATATGATGTGTCAATCTGGCATGCAGTGGCATCAGATTGACAGACCTAGATTTGGTTCAGAAACATCAGAATACTAACGACCTCTTCTGCACTGACTCACTCGATGCACCTCCCACTTGTTTGCACATCTCCCAGCTGTGCACCACTCACCACCATCACTGGACACCAAAGTAACACACAGAAAGGCAAAGTGTAGCTCAAGATCCAGGAACAAATTGGCATGTGTGCCACTTGCGCTTATCTTTGCACCACCATGTTTTCTTGTGTTTATCAGTTTGTTTAATCAGTTTGAATAAAAGCTTTAGGTGGAGGCTTGAGCCAGCAGTTAAATGTGGGTGGCTGTAGAGCAGGCATGTCAAACGGTGTGGCTGCAGGTTTTTGTTCCAACCAAGCAGCAGCACACCAGACTTGACTCAGTTAATCAACTGATCTCAGTCCTTCAGACAGCTGATTGGTCAAACTGTGTGTTCTTGATTGGTTGGAACAAAAACCTGCAGCCACTCCGTTTGACATGCCTGCTCCCACACCGGCTGTATCTGTTCACCTGAATCAGTTGTAGCAGCTGTTTGGCTAGGCCTGCTGGTGGCTTGTGAGAGCTACAGGTTCTCAGCGAATGGTTGAAGGAAACTGTGGATGGAGGTTTGGGTTACAGGAATTTGCCAGGTGGAGGCAGCAGCAGGTTGGCAGATAAACTGCAGGTGGATGATCAGGCTGCCTCGTCTGTCCTCCATGAGATCAGTTAGTCACTTCAAGTTGGTCACAGGAACTGTAGTTAAATCCTTAATTCCTGACTTTTCCCATTCCGTGAACATAAGAAGAATGAGGCCCTGATGAGGGGATGGTCCACAGAGATCCTGTGAAGCTTCTTTTTTCTTCAACTAACCAGCGTGCTGCTGACTAAATACATACAGTATAGGTACTGGCATTGTTTGTTTCAGTTGGATCAATGCGCTCATTGATTCCTAATCTAAATCAGTATGTAATCATTTTCATCCCTCGGGGGTTGTAGCTTACCACAAGGAGCAGTGGACGTTCCTGGGAAGTTGCTGTTCCCTCTCACTGCCAGTAGGTGTCGATGCAAATCAAGCTCACCTCGTCTTCCTTCTGTATCGCTGTGCACCAGCCCACAGTTAACAGTGTGCAGTCCTCTGGGAGGTTAGTGGAGCTGAGAAGATGCAGGTGCAGGTTGGAAGAAACCATGTCAGCAGACCTTCAGTTAGCATCCTGTTTATGTTCACAACTGTGTGTATGGAGGCGGCGGAGGAGGGGTGGTTTATTGTGACTTGATAACACATCTGTTGCTATGCTCCTAACAACTGCATCATTTAGGCCATATGGAAACTTTGTATCCAAAAATACTAGTATCAGTAGATTATGTAATTTTTAGGTACCAAGCATCTCAGCTAACTGGGTTGTATTTGTCTCACTGACTGTCTGTCCAGTTGACCCTGTGATCATACACCACCTGTTAAAACTGTGGTCACACCACAAAGTGACTCTCACTCCTCCACCTGACACCTGACCTCCAGGTGTAGGACTGAAGAACTGCTGCTGCAGCTAACTACAGCTAACTGTTTCTTGATAGCCAGCCTGATAAAGTGTTGTTAGTCAGTTATGATTCCCCCAGCTTTCCTCTTCACATCCCACTTGTATTTATTTTTCACTGAACTTCACAATCTCTCATTCAATACCAGTTACTGAAGAACGAAAGCAAAGTTCTTTGGGCTAATGATGTTGCCAAAGGTCAGAAAACTCATTAGCTTAGTTTTTGCTAGTTTGCATATTCTATCCAAGATATTTATATCACTGACTCGTGTCTCATAACTGGCTCCAAATTGTCCCTATGTTGTCATTAGGTGCTACAATTGAAGTTAACTGGACTTTCACCTCTCATCCAAAAGGCGTCTGCAGTTCTGAGAAGCTGATGTGGAGCACAGGTATCTGACCTTTAGTGGGGTTGTCACTTGGAAGGAGTCCTGAGAGACATTAACCCACCCATTAGTGCTCCTTTTCTGCCAAGATGAACCCAGCGCTAAAACACAGACATTAGCATATCTCCTCCACCAGTGAACCACTCCACTGGTGGAGGAGCACTGCACCACACAGTGTTGCTCAGCTTGTGCTCAAGAGTCTTAGGTGACTGAGAACCTACACAGACATGTTCCTCTGTTGTGAAAATGTTGTCTACTAGTACCAGAGGTCAGCAGTGACCAATACAGCAGTGAAAATACTATTTTCAGAGGATTTTTCTAATTTTTCCATCATAAATCCTGCTGTGCTCACTATTAACTATTAACTGTGGTTGGAATCAACACCTACTGGAAACACAGTAACCACTGCTCTGCTTCAGCTGTGATGTTCTGCCCCCTGCAGGATGGTCATTGTACTGATTCAGTGTTTGCCCTCATAACGATGCGAGTTCCTTTGGTGAGAGTTTTACATTATACCACTTCATCAAGATAATCATTCAAACAAACAAAAAAAACATTCAAAACAATCATTAAAAAAACAACAGCAACAGCAAAAGAACAAAACACGGCTGTGCCACACTATCATACAGCAAATGTTAACATAAAAGAATAAGTCATCTGTAAACATTAGTAGCACTTTCAGACCAGACTGCAGTAGTAGTTTAGGGCCCATTCATATGAGACAGTAGTGACCCAGCTTCTTACTGTCAGCTGAGACTCCAGTCTGCAAACCTGAGAGTTACACTGAAATACACTGAATATGTCTCCAGGTCGAAGTTAAGTTTGAGCTTCACACTGTCTGCACATCTGCTCAGATGTGCCCATGGACTGTGCCCTTACTGTCTCTTTCTGTATGTCAGCATATCATCACTATGACATTTAAACATATTTTAATCCATTCCCAGGTCATGAAAGCATGGCAGCGTCCAACCCTGGTGTGATGACGGAGGGTCTGCTGATGCTTGCTCTCACCCATATAGATAATACAGATGTCACCATGCCATTTTGAATGGGTGTTTTTTGTATTATTAATATAATTTTTCATCACTGGAATTATATAGTTTGCATTTATTCATTATTTTATTAATTTATTATACTTATGTCATTTGTTGTCCTTCATTCTACAGGACGTTGCTCTGTTTCCGACCACGTTACCTTCAACAACTGTTCTGCTATGGCCTAGAGTGAACTGCTGGCGTGAACATACTGAGTCCACATCCTCATGTCCAAAGATTCAAACAAGTGGAACAAGTTCAGCGTTAAAAACACTGCTCCACAGCGCCACCAGTGGTCAAAAACTCCACAGGGCCAACAGTGAGCATATACCGCTGGGCCTTCACCAGGACCGGTTTCATCTGGACCTGCGGAGGAACAGCTGGGCCACGTACTTGTGTGTCCCTGTGTGTGATGTGTTTGCGTTTGATGTGCTTCCTATTCTTACTACGGACGTGGTTTAGTTTATAATATATAGTATGTTAATATATCACATATGAAACATGTCTACCAGGTCTAACATGTCTAACAGGTCTACCCACATGTCCGTGAATGGACCGGGAGCTGGCAGCCCCCCCCCCCACACACACACACACACACACAGGTACTGTGGAGGGTTGCGTGACTGCTCGCCACCGTGCCTGTTTCCGCACGAGCCCTATTGGCCGTCACCGCGGTGTAGGCGGGACACGACTCTGTGACTCAGCTCTGACTCACCGCACGACATGTCTGTCACACACAGGCTGCTGCTGCCGCCTTCACGAGCCGTCCGGATTTTTCACTTCTTAAACCCGTGTCACATAAACGTCCCTACCGGGAGGGAAATGAGTTACAGCGGCATTGACGTCTTCCCAACATGAAATGTACAGGGGTGTTTATCAGGCGTGACCTACATGTTCATGTTTACACAATTCTAGCTGTGTGTAGAGCTATTTAAGAAGTTTTGATTGAAACGATAAGTTAAGTGTTTAAATGGCAGCTGAATTGGTCCTAGCTCAAAGCTAGGACAAAGTGTAGCTTCATTTCCTATCGTGTTTGGCATCTAAAGTCTGAATTGAGTCGAGATACGCGGTGTGGACCGCCTCTGAATAGAGTGGCAGGTCTTCATATGCACCATCTGACTCGTGACACGTGAACGCAGCACCAGACAGGCTGATCTTTTAGGACTTCGCATTGGCCGCGATCTGTGACATTGGAGACGCTGGACCGAGTCTGGACCTGGTCCGCCAGTTTTTTTCTTTGGTGAAACAGAAATTTCACATCCCAACAACAGTGAGTTTCTACCCCAGCAACACACCGAGAGCCGTTTCCTCCACATCTGTTCTACTTTAGCACCGTGCTGGACGGATCTGCCATAGAGGGTGAGTGTCTTAAACTGCGCCTTCAACTCTTGTGCGGTACACTGGTGCCTGCTGCTGTTGCCTGTGATGGGAAATTGTGTTTCTCTGTCTCTGCGCGTGATTGAATGCGTCCGTCTGTTTCCTCCTCGGTTAAAGCACCTGAAACATTTTCAAAAAGTAGGTCCTGCTGTGATAAACACGGGGCACGGACGTGTCCGATGAATGGACCAGTAGTCCTGCCTGTGCACATCAGTCAACGCTTTGACCGGAGGAAAAACGCAGCGTGGATTCCCGTTACGCACAGCGCGTGTCAGTGTCGCTCCAAACTCCACTGGAAAAATGGTTGTGTGTAAGATCTTACTGTTTTATTTTAAGACAGTACACAACAGAGCAAAGCTGCACATAATGTTTCAGGATGAGCTAAAGTTGCTCTTCAAATCGTCACATCACTCACGAAATATGATATACTGCCTAGTCTAATGTGCCCCCCGACATGTAGCTAGCCTGCACTGGCTGCTCCAGGGACAGTGAAGCGGTCTAAAAGTTATGAAATTATCTTGCACTCTGCATATTTGAAATATCTTGTGATTTTCCACCACATCTCCAGGCTGAGGGGGTCTTGGTCCTGGAGAGACCTGAGCCTTCCGGAGGAGAATGAGCTGGCTGTGGTCTTCTCCTCCTGTCGCTCTGTGCGCATTTGCCACTGTTGTTGCTGTTGCTGTTGCTGTTGCCAGCATTATATAACCAAGTTGTCTTTAAGTTCACACACCATCACTGACTGACAGACATATCCTGATCTGCTGCTGCGGTGCTCCAGTGCAGCACTGCACTCCCTACTTGGGCCTGATCCACATGTTTGTTGTCTCTCCCTCCTCCTCTCTCTCTCTCTCTCTCTCTCTCTCTCTCTCTCTCCCTCTCCTACTTTGTGTGTTTCATCAAGTTCAAACCTGAGGGGTTGTGTGAGTCTTACTTTGAATATCAGTGTATTTTATAGACCTATCATCACCTCCACTGGGAGGTTATCAGATTTTCACCCCTGTCTGTTTATTTGTCAGTCAGACCATGCCAAGTTACGGATTTGCAGCCAGAAGCCAGAAGACGTCCCATTCAATTTTGGGACAGACCTTTTACTATTAATTAGATTTTGCTCTCTGAGGTCTGCTGTATGTTGTTTGACACTGGCCTCGGTGGAGATTCTCCTACTATTGTTGTTAGTACTTGTAGTTAATTATTGTTTGCATATGCACGTGGTCCTTCTGTTGTGATGCTGTTAGAAGTTTTCTGTCGGGGGTTTGTCACAAGTGTTAATTAGATATTTTTAAAATGATTAATTAATCATGTGATATCCTTATAGTTTTCAGGCAGTGGTTGACAGAAACCAAACACTTTAACACCAGCACTGAAGGAATTTAACCTGATGCTGCCTTTTAATCATGTTTAAACACATTTTGTTTGATGTTTTTCTTATAACAGACTTAGACTACAAAATGATTACACCAGAGGTCCCCAACCTTTCTGTCAAGAGAGTCTAGCTCTCTTTTTTTCAAATATTGTTGATGGTTTCCAAATAGATTTGATCTTATTTTCCATTAAAGACAATATGAGATGTCTTCAATTTAAATGATAAACTCATATTTTCCCACCTTTGACCAGCTCTGTCTTTACAAAGTGTAATGCTATCGTTGTGATTTCATTATCAACCTAATGTGAAAATTTTTACACAAAATTTATATTAACAAATTATGTTTTAGTTGATCAGTTCATTCATCTGTCCATCTGTCCACTTTTGGCTGCTTATCCACTTCAACAATGGTTAATTAGGAGTCATTGTGATGTAGGGGTGGCCTTGGCTGAGGTGCTAGAGCTGGTCATCTGCTGATCTCTGGCTCAAACTCGAACCAGTGGTGATGCCCAGTGCATCTGGTGTAAAACATCTTCCCCGACTGAAACTATAAAGCTTTCTGCACAAGCGCTTTTACTTTGGATTATTAACACATCAACTTAAGTAGCCTTTTGAATGCACTTACTTGTATGGGAGTATTTTTACACCTTTACTCAAGCGTGCCCGAATACTTCCGCAAACACTGCGTTCATAACAGCTGTAGTGATAGGCCCACAGTAGGATTTTGCACTGTTAATGTGAATATTTTTTCACAGCGTCCAAATAACATCTGTGTGTATTTTCTGTATGAGTGCGGCATCACTCTGTCATTCTGTCTGGTGCATGTCGTCCTGGCCTGGCTTGGCCTGGCCTGAATGAATTGGCTGCCATCAAATGGCCATGGGGGCTGCCGGAACTTTGTCAACTGGATTACACAAGCACCCAGGCTTCTAATTTAGCAGCTAATCCAGATTAAGGTGCCGTGGTTCGTCTGTGTTCCCAGCCTGGGGCTCAGACGCTGCGGCCCGTCTGGCAGACAGAATCAGCAGCCGTGCAGCGCCCACTGTCTCTGTAAGAACACTGAGATGGTACAGACAGGACCCTAAAATAAGGTCAGGTCCCTACGATGCCTCTGAAATCTGTGTTTTTTTTTTTTTGTACCACATAGAATTTCCAACCCTAACACTGTGAAGTTGAACTGATCAGAAGAAACTATCACCTGACTTTCATCCTCCAGAGCATGCCGTTCAAAATGCCGACATATTGATACTTCAATATTATAGTAGATGATAGAGAGTACACTGAACTGATGCCCACAGATAATCCAAGAGGCAAAGCAGGTGGTGCTTAAAGTCAGGTGGGTGAGTTTGTTCCCACAGGACCAAGCGAGCTGAACCCCACATCTCAAGGAATTCGCTCCATAAATGACTGCAGGTCAGAATCTGAATAAGCCACCTTAAAACACATCCGAGTCTGAGTTTCAAGGTTTGTGTACCATCCACCAAAAATGTCAGGCTCTGCTGCAGCTGCATGTTTGCTTACTCATTCATTTTATCCTGTATATGTATCCACAGATGCAATTTCATGTGGCCCCCTGTGGTGAAATTCTCTGTATGATACAGGTGGATATATAAAGTTTACCAGTCTGACAGCAGCACTCTGTGTACCACAGGTGCTGTATTTCTCCCTAACTGGTAGTTGGTGGCTCAGTTTTTTCTGACCTTCTTCTTTTAATGCAGTTGGCATTCAGTATGGAGAATGTGACAGAGAGACTGAAAGAGACCAAGAGAGTGAGAGAGAGAGAGAGGGAGCGCTCTGTGAACTATAAATAGACAGTGGAAGAGTGGTTGTGATGATAGCATCACCACACAATAATCCCTCAGCAGGACTGGCACTACTCCACTGCTCTACACTAGCCCTGACCGTGAACAGGTATCCCCTCCACTCCCCCCTAATCAGGGTTATCTGTTGTTTCTGAGCCTCTGACCCTCTGCTCGGCTTCTCTGTGTGTTGATGCTGCATTAAGCTTGTTAATGTGGACCTGTGGGCACAGGGGCACGTTTCACTCTGGCCTCAACAGTCAATGTTCAGAGTAATCCTTTTAATTTTGCAGTGTGCAGAGGCTAACTGGTCAGTCAGACAGCAGGCGGAGGTGCCGCCATGATCCTGCAGTACTGTGGGCCTCGACTGCCATTTGTTGAATGTCATGCCAGACCCTCGCTGTGGCTCCCATCAGCTATCACTCACCAAGAAAACAGATGCTGCCAGGATGAAGTAGTCTGTTGACCAGCCCAGAAATATCACTACCCTGGTTTCCATGACAAACAGCCAATGAGATTTTTACATTGGCTTTATGATTATCGCCAATATTAAAGCCTTTGATAAGGTTTATCTATGAGCTGTGTAGAACACATTTACCAATCAACACCACTTTGATGATTTTGAAGCCTAAATACAATCACCAGAAGTAAAAAGCTGATGTCTGGTTATAAATGAACGACACCACAGTCACTTGACGTCTGCACCGCCACCGCTAAACTTTCCGCTTGTAGTTTGATTGAGCTCTGATCTTGTCTACAAAGGCCTTTCGTCTTACAAAGTACAAAGTAGAGAATAAGTTCAAAGTGGTTTGTATGAAAACAACAAGGTTGTAAAGGTGGACTGTTTTTTGTGTGCAGTGGACGTGATGGTTGCCCCTGACAACCTCTGTAGTGTTGTTTAGCTATTTGTTAGCAACCACGTTGTCTTGGATAAATCCTTAGATTGTGTTAACACATAACACATAACCAAAAATCTGCTGCATCCAAAAAGCCTGTAGATTTTTGGACAAGTGTTCCGATGTGCCGCACAGAGGTCTTTACTATTGCTAGGAGACTTAAACAGTTGTAGCTAACTAGCTAATTAAGCTAAAATGAGCTCCACATTTTGCAGCTGACTCATTTTATAACCAAAAAAACTGTAAAACAGTCAAAGTCAACATTTGCTGGCTACATACGTGATATAGTGCTAAAAGACTAAGGCTAAAAGTAAGTAGGTCACTAGAATGTAAACTTCCCAAACAGTTCACATGAACTCTGATGACCTCCAGTAACTTCCACTGGCACACACACACACAGACTATTGTATAAAGAAAATACGAAAGAAAATACTTACACAATACAATAGCCCTAAATTCAAAATAAATAGATCAATAAAGTTGTTGTTCAGTCAGAACAGGAGAATTGCTGTTGGAGCAGCTCTTTTGCTTCCATAAGTAGATTTCTTTTGCCATTAGTGATTAATTAAGTCATAAATCAGCAGCAGACATGGGAATTTTTTTTTCATGACACTAAATACACAGCTCATGTTGTTCAGATTTACAGCAGCATTTGCGTCTCATCAGCAATGTTTAAAAGGAGTGGAAGTGAGAAGAGGAGATGTGCTGATTTAGTGTTTCTCATCAATCCACCATTACAGTGATGTTATGAGTGTGTGTGGCAGCTCTATATTCTCAGTGCCTTTACTTTGAGCAGAGTGTTCACCATGGCTCCACCCCTTCAGGCGCTGACCTCCTTTTCATTATTCACACAAGCAGCACCTTTTCTTGCTTCTATCTTTCTCAGTCTCTCTCACATTATGGTTTTGTTTTTGTGAGACATTGTCACACTCTAGGCTTTATATGTAAAGCCTCGTGTGTGCTTTGTGTAAATCTGTAGAATATGAATATGTAAAACCATTATGTCTGCTATAAGTGCTTTTACAACATGAATTCTAGTCTTATCTCTTGAGGTCTTGTAACCAGCTACAGTTGTAATACTACTGAAGGAAATGTGAAGAAATTATGTTGGACTTTGACACAATTCCTAAATTCAGGCTTACAAGTTTATACCTGACCTTGAAAACAGTCCTTTAACAAAGAACTTTTAATTAGTGTTACTGGTATGTTCAAGCACATAGAAGTTTTTTTTGTTATAATACACTTTGAAAATGTTGGTCACAGAACATAAGCATGTTGGTTTAAATTCTTCTCAAGTTTTACATGTTTTAATGATTAAAATGGTTTTAAGTGAGTTTGTCCAACAAGCAGCAGTGTTTCAATAGATGCTTGAAAGAGGAAGAATGTTGTCAAACTGCATCCAAAGCAGCATATCAGCTCTCAGCAAAGGCCTGTGGTATGAATCATTACAACATTACACAGCCTGTTTCCAGCTCTACCTACACTATCTTTATGAAGTGCGTCACAGTGCACTTAGTATCCAGTGATGAGGAGGATTTATTGTGTAGTATTCACACATCCTGATGAGACAAGACTAACCAAGCATAGACACATACATGCAGAACACACACACACACACACACGCACACGCACGCACGCACGCACGCACTCACGCACGCACGCACGCACGCACACACACACACACACACACACACACACACACACAGACAACGTATATGTAGAAGGGGATCGGATGTCAGAGGAGCAGCATTTGCAAAGGAGGACTCTTAACAGTAGCCAACAGAACAAAGTATTAATAATGGATAAGGCTGCTTTCCAAGGAGGAATAGATAGATAGAGATAGATAGATACATAGATAGATAGATAGATAGATAGATAGATAGTCTTTTGTGTCTTCCTCAGTGCTGCCATGTCATACTTCCTACTAACAACAGAGCTTTCTCCATGGCAACTGAGCAAACTTCATCTGCCCTGGAAGATGATGAAATGCATCTGAAAGGTCTGGAAAAAGCCAGTTGACCGTGAGTTTTTGTCAAACTGCTGTTTCCAACATCAGCACTGAGCTTTCACGCTCGACCACGTTTAAATTAAAGGATCAGTCAAACAAGTGCTAATGGTTCTGCCTCACTCAGGTCCATCTATGGATCTCCTGAATCTCTGAAAAAGAGTGTCAATGTGTAGATTATCTTAAATTTGAATGCTAAATGAGCTGTTAAGTTTGGAAATTTTACACTGCCTGTTGGGAAAATGGCACCCTCTGAACACTTAGACTAACACACACATGCACACACACTTCCTCTCTCTCTGAGAACAGTTCCCAGTTCCCTTGCTCCTGTAACTTAAAAGCCCAACTAAACCTAACTCTGAGCCTAACCATGAAGCCAAGTCTTAACCAAGTGTAAACTCAAAGCTGAGAGAACTGACCAACATTTCCTCTCTGTAAAGTCCATAACTCAGCTGGTCCTCATGAAGATGAAGGTACAGGTACACACACATGATGCATTCCCTTTCTCCTATACCCCAACATTATACCACCATCCTATAACCACGTCTTAACCCTCTAAAAAAAAGCCCACTGGCACTGTGAGCCCATAACGTCCCCACCACCATAGCAACACACACACAGATGTTGACTGTCTGCGATCTTATCATGTTACCTCCCTCAGCTCAGTGACTCATTGCTCCACTACCTGTATAGTAGTCCATGTTACATCATGTACTCTGTTGGAATACCCCCTCCCACACACTTTTCCTCCCACTCTACAAGTGTGACACTGAGAATATGCTGCTCAGAGCCCAACATAATGGTGCAGCCATGCAGACTGAGAGAGCAGTTCAACGCGCAACATTTTCTCTTCAGTTCAGCTCAAGTTTATTTGTATTGCACCAAATCTTTGCATAGATTATCTCAAGGCACTGTGCAGCGTGAATTCAACACCCTCTCAGTGTTAAAGAGAAACCCAACAGCTTCTACGAGCAAAGAGGAGGAGGGAAAACTCCCTTTTAACAGGAAGAGGCCTTAAACAGAAACACACAATTTCGCTATGTGTATAAAACACCAGTGTGCTGCACTCTGATCAACATGTCACATGTTGCATGTTATTAAAGGAAAGGAAAAAAATGGCTGAGATGAGGTTCTTGCCTGAGGTGTCAGGTGTTATGTTGGAGCTCTGTGTTTGGCAGTTGGCTCCTGGAATCTGACTTCAGCAAGTTTAGTCAAGTGTCTGTAATGATATATTAATGTTAAGTAGTGAGATTCAGAATGAAGCACTTTTGATCACATCTCTTGAACGCACCTCACCAAGTCAAAGGAAGTTGAGTGTGAAGAAATCAATAAGTAATTATCATAAAAAGCTGTGTCAGGTTTCAACCATCCATTTGATCACTTCTCTGATTTCTAAGGATAAAATTGAAGCTGTTGAACAGAGCAGCAGCACTGGAGCCTGTAGGACCATCTCTTGTTGAAGGCATGAGTGGAGTGTGTCTGAGGTACATGTTGCTGTCACTGCGACTGTGCTCCTCTGCCTCTATGTTCGAGCTAAAGCGTTGACATGATGATGATGCTAATGAAATCAGATGATTCTCCCTCCTGTTTGATGTGTCACTTTACTGTCATGTTGCCTTTAAAATCCTCAGCAGGAGCCCTGGTTTGAAATATTAACATATGCATGATGGGTGGATGGCATTAATCTGAGTCTTCTTAAATTTCAACCATACGCCTACAACAATCAGCTATATCAGCAGTTTTAGTCCTCTGTGGACTTTCTGACCTGGATTCCACCTCTCTGCCCTGTAAATGTTGGAGGTTGTTCAGAGAGCTGCAGTAACAAGCATTGTACTGATATACAGTACGTAATAATACCTCTGCATAATCTAATTTTGTTTTACAGTAAATGCTCCCCTTCAAAGACACTGACATTGCACATCAGTCAGAGGTGGAGGCATTATCCTCCAGTGAACCTAAATGAAGAGATGGAGCCATGGGCAGTTATATACTACAGCATTTATTCATAGTTTCTGGTTGTTGTTTTTTTGTCTTTTTTCAGGACTATGATGTTATGTTATGAAAACATGATAACTGATAGATATAAACTTCATTGTATCCCTCTACTCCTATCTGGACCCTTGGTACCTGCACACAACCAGGCGTCAAAATAAAATCACAATGAAAAGTTTTTCATCTTTTCTGTAGACAGTTTACATGTACTGTCCTTACTGTAACTGTAGTACAGTATCTGTATGGTGCTATTGTATTGAGTCACTAACTGAACTATATCCGCTGAGTTAGGCTGTACATTCATCTAGCACTTCTCATCACTTCTTGCTCTGCTGTGCAAAACTTTCTTTTCAGTGGTTTTTTATGTTGCTCATTCAGCCCCAGTTTACACAAGTGTAGGCTAATATGTGTGTACTGAAAGTGTTTAGTTGGATATTGAAAGTGTGTTGCGTGCCTAACAAGCAGATGCTGAAAGTGTATATTCATAGGTTGTACACACTGTATGTAAAGGTCTGTACTCAGGACAGTGTGTACGAGCACCAGCCTGTGCAGCACTGAGCACAGTGCAGCATGCTGTCACTAACACAGAATTGAATTGGGGGCTGACATTGAAAAATCCAGCCATGGCAAATGCTGAATGAGTGAGGGACTGTTAATGGCCCAGCCCTGATATTGGGATATTTGGCTTCAGTCAGTGTATGATTATGGCTTAATGATTATATACTTTGTTGTACAGTGCTGTGTCAGCTTGGCCGCCTTTCAAGTGGCTGATATCTGTGTCAGTGGTGCAGAGTAGCATTTGAGGAGATTACTGTTTTGGTCTGTGACTGAACGATGATATGTGTAGCACCATAATTTGGGCTTGGTGTGGAAGTATGTGCCGGGGTGGTGAACTTACAAAGCTGGTCATGTGCGCAGATATGGTGCACAGCTGAAACAGGTGGATTTCTGCAAGTGGCTTGACTGTGCTGCATGTGTTGCATTGCTCCCTCATGAGGTCAAAGGCAGACTGTGCATTGCAGTTGTTCCCAACCTGGGGTTTGATTCCCAGAGTGCTCTATACAGAGAGAAATGAAATTGGATAAAACTGTATTTTATCACATCTGTGTCATAGCCTCTAAATTCGTTGATGTTATAAAGAGTCTTAGAGTCTCTAAGACTCTTTTTTTTTTGTTTGTTTGTTTTTTGATCTGCCCACTACTCATGGACATGCAACCTGTGAAAATAAGTCCAATATAAGTGTTGCTTGGTTATGAACGATCACAAGCCAAAAAGATTTTGAACCTCACTACCACACTGACAGTAAAGCACTTTATGTTTCTAGTTTATTTGAATCCTTATTGATCACTCCTGGAGGAGAAACGTTTGTCCAGTATATTTATCAGAACTTTCAGATTTGGCTTTGGACACTGTTCTAAATGACACATGAAGAGTATATGATAAAATGTGTGTGTGCGTGTGTGTCTGGATAGCTGAGGCCAGCTCTCATGGCTCTTGGCTGGCTCACTGTATGGCAGATTTATCTCTTCAATAATTAACCAGAATTACTGCCTTGTGGTTGTCTGCCGCTGCCAACCAGTCAAGTTACACTTTACATCCATGTCTGTCCAGACCAAGTGAGGACTTTAAAGGAATTCATGTAGAGCTATTTAGTGTTTTTTGTTTTTGTTTTTTTCATAATTAGCATTACACTGTATTTGATTAGGCCAAATATTCTGTTAAGTAACTGTGACCTTGACCTTTACCTTTGGCAACCAAAATCTAATCAGTTCATCAGTGGTCATCACTAGTTGAGCTTTGAAATGAACCAAAATTGACCACTGTGTACTAGCCTGAACTCAGGTGGACTGGACTGGTCTTGACTGGTGCAGCCTGCATGGAGGAAGACACATGCTTGAGTAGTTTGTTTGGAGTGGATGGGACCTGATGAATCTGGACTGGATTCAGTTCAGATCATTCATTCCCCAATTTTCCATCCTATTTGCTGTTATGTTCCCAAAGCCTGCAGCGACGGCTCACATTCTCAGGTTTTCCACATTGTGTTGTTTCCAGAACATCTCACTCCATTTCATTTCATATTTGTTTGTTCGAGCGGTTTGGGAAAGTTTGAAAAAGCTTGGAAGCAAAGCGTTTTTCTTACAGGTTTGGTTTGGCTCTCAATCACCGTGCCGTAGGAGAAAGTTAAACTAAATATTTAGTAGTCCGCTTTGTTTTTTCCCCTGCAGTCACTGCCCTGCTTTCCCTCTGATTTTATAAAGAGGAATTTTATTTTGTTGCACAATGGCTGCTCTATTTCACTCTCTATGCTGAAGCTCTGTGGTAGAATCAGTCGCCGGTTCTCTGACGTTACACTGACAAATGAAAAGGACATAAAAACAATAAAATATGAATCAATAAGTATACAGCAATGAGTACTGACCCATGTATAATAAAACTGTCTCATGATGCTTTTGTTCACATGTGAGGACACAGAAATATATGGTACTTGTGTTACATTTCTTGGCTGATGGTTACTGTCTTGTTGTTTGTGATCACAGAGGAGTGATGATGAAGAAGGTAGTGAGTGGTTATTGAAATAGGAGTTTTTCTACCAAACTGTACTGGTTGTGCTCATTTAAAAACAGCTTTCTGAGCTTTCAGCCACATCCCACAGTCTTCATTCAGCAGTTGGAATTGAATGGCCTTGATCTTTGTCCGGCCATCCACTGACTCCTCCTGGTTGGTGACCTTTGACCCCCTCCCTGCTGAGGCTGTGGCAGGTTTTGGTCTGGTGTGCACAGACAGCTGATGCTGCCTGTTTCCATTCATTCAGTCTCTTGTCCGGGGTCCTTGCTGTTTCACAGATGTGGTGCCCCCCCCCCCCCCCCCCCCCCCCACCCACACCACACACACACACACACACACACAGCTGTCACATCTGATGTCGTGCACCTCAGATGGGGGGAGGACATGTGTGTCGGGTGAACCAGAGGAGATGTCACTGTGTTGACTGCTTTGTGGTCAGTGCTGCCTACGACTGATATGACGACTTAAAGTAGATGTTCAGACAGTAGAGCCTCATTTAGTCCCACTGAGATGCTCAGACTGAGGTTCCTGTTCTCTTAGCAGTGACCATCTTGGTCTGAAGTCTTCATCCACTCATTGTTATTGAACACATTTGGGTCATGGTCACACACACTATCCTGAGAGGCCAAGAATGAATGTCTATAATGCACAAAAAATATTGCATACTCTCAATTTATAAGGAGACAGATTTCTTTGAACACATCTGCTATCAATTAAAACATGTGTTGAAGCCAGTGAAAGCGGTAAAGGTACCAATCATAGTGATCACCACTGTACTCCATGAAAATTCAGAAAATATCCTCTGACATGATTGTTATTTAGTTTAAATCTAGATCTTGAAGCACATCAGGCCTTATGCCCCGCCCAAAATCTGACTAGCAGACGTATCAAAGTAGCATAGTTAGCATTGTTTCTAGCTTGTAACCAACAGTGCCTGACGCTGTGTAAGAGGTTGTGCTAAAGCTAACTCAGGTTCTCTGATTTTTTAGCCCCACCCCCGTCCCACAAGTTGACGGGGATGGTTTGTTAGGTTTGTGACATATGAAACACTGGCTAAATCAGTTTTTACTAATCTGTCGCTGGTTCACTGCAGTTTATGATGTTGACTCATTATTTTGCTCATGATATGTTTTGAATTATTAAAAACTTGTAACATAAAGAACATTGTGGGACCAGTGCTTTTCAGCCTCTATGGGTTGATCTAAACTGTGTGATTGGCTCAGTCCCCAGATCCACAGGAGGGCTGAAGGCTCCGGATTCACCAAGTAGCAATTAGTGTTTGATAAGTTAATTAACAGCACATTTGTTTGTTAATACTTCATGCATCACTAAAGCACATTATAAACTTAAATGAAAGAGCTTGAAGGCAATATTCTGTAGAGTGGCCTTGACTTAAAATCCAGTTTAAGGCCTGTTATTATTTCAGCTTGGATTGTGCTTAAGATGTACATGTTATGCAATAAATCTGTGCTTATCATACACAGAATGGAAGGGAGGGTGGGATTGGAGGGGATACATTACCTTTTAGTCCCAGAGCCCCTGACTGTGTTCATCCAGCCCAGCTCATTTAACAATTAAGTGTGACTGTGATTTCTGCTCATTTTGTCTGAGGTGCTTTTCTGCAGCACGATTCAAACCAGAGGAAGCAGATAGAGGGAAAGTAAACAGTCACTGTAGTCAGAGGACTTCATCACAAAATAACTCCAGGAATGCACCAGCCATTACACACACTGATGATATATAAGAGGGGGAGATCTTGGGAGGGGGAGCTCAGTTTAAGTGCACATGCAGCCATGTAGGCTTCCTGAGCTGTGATTTGCCACAGGCCTCTTAAACTTAAGGTAACAATGGAGCTGTGTTTTGCTGCTGTATTTCATTTTTTTATGCATGTATGTGAGTGAGTGTTCATGAGCTGCACTAGACAAACGCTGCCTTTACTCTCCGCTTTGTGTCCACTTCCCTGTTTTGGACCAACACATGTTTTTCTGTTTCCCCCCTAAATATGTTTTTGTGTGTGTGTGTGGAGAGCAGAGAGTGTGGACAAAGGACTGGGTGTCTGCAGTGGGTGCTGGGGAGGGGAGAAGGGGATGATGGGTGATGGGTGGGGGACTGGAGAGAGGGATGATGGGTGGGAGTCTGCAGGGGACGGCTGGCTGGCTGGCTGGCTGTGTTTATGAATGTGAGATTGGGGGGGGCAAAGGTGGGGGTACGGTGTGTGTGTGCCTGTGTGTATATGTGGGCATTCATCTGCATATGTGTGTGCATGTGTAGAAGAACATGCATGTACTCATCTGCTGGTGAACCTGACTGCATGTGGATGTGTGTGTGCGTGCACTGCCTGCCTGTTTGTAGGCTTGTGTGTATGTGTGTGTGTGTGTGTGTGTGTGTGTGTTCTTTTGTTTTGCTCTGGGTTGCTGGGTGATGGGACCAGCTGGGAGGGCTGAAGCCATTCACTTCCCTTCTGCTACCCTGAAGGCAGCCAGCAGGGAGGGAGGAAGGGAGAGAGGGGGTCGAAAGAATGAAAAAAAGAGAAGAGGAGAAAAGCGAGGAGTGTGTGGAGGGGGTGGTTTTATCTCTTGTGGCAAAGAGATAGAGTTGGAGCGATCGCAATCAGGCAAAACAGACAGAAACTGACAGTGCAAGCAGAGAGGTGAGGAAGTTTTGAACGCAGCTCAGAGTGAATGAAGGGATTCATGAAGGAAAGTGGGGGGTGGAGGGGGTGGGGGGGGGGGCTGAGGGAGGGAAAGTGTGTCAGGCTGAATCGTGATAGAGCAGCGGCGCTGACTCAGCCGGTCTGGTCTGGCGTAGGAGGGCAGCAGCAGGGGACGAAGTAATAGATTACTGTGCATGAACTATAATCAGATTACTGTTCTCAATTTGCATATAAATGAGTACTAGAAGTGAATGGATAGAAACTGATAACAATTCTCTTGAAAACACAAAACAGGATTAGACTGAACTGGCTGCGGTAAAGGATGTTGACTAAAGCATGAATATGTCTCCACAGTGACGTGAGAGCAACAACGCAGGCGGAGGAACTGTCTCTGCTTTAGATGGAACCTGCTCGCATCAGCAACTGTGCAATTAACGTGAGACCCTGTAACTGTTGCCCCCCTGACACAGCCTGCTCACAGGGGGAACGTTGCACCTTCAGTCCACCTTGTTCTGTATGAAAGGTATGAACACAGAGCAGGGGTGGGTGGTGGAGGGGTGGTCTGCTTAAAAGGTAGAGCCAACATGGCGGAACAGAAGCGGGTGGTGTTGTATCACACGTCATGTCTCTGACTTGCTAACAGCATTAGTGCTCTTCTTCAAGGCAATGTAGCGGGAACTACACAACCGACAATTACAGAGTTATGATAAATGCTAAAGAGTTTGCAGGTCAAAGGTCACCGTACCAAGCAGACAGCAAACATGGAACATCCTTATATCTTTCATTCTCATAATCAGGTCATGCTAAATTTGCACTCAGCACCTTTAATACAGAGCTAGATGGAGTGCGACAAAACAACACACCAGAGCTAAAGTGCATTTTCAGTGTGGACATTCAGGCACAGTGACGTCTCTGTTTAGTGGACGTGGATGGCGATGGCTGCTGAAATTCTATCAGACTATTTTCTTTGTTTTGGTCTCTCAGTTCTTCTTTTTCTGCCTCGTTCTGACTGATGAAAACAGAACAAAAAGCAACGGCAGAGGAGGAAAATATGTGAAATCTGTGGAGGTTGTGGCTGGACGGGGGGAGAGGGGTTAGTAAAATGAAGCTGCTAGAGGCCGGGGGAAAAAAATGGAGAAAAGAAAGATGGATAACCAGCTAAACCATTGTTGCTGGCTGGTAGTCTCTAAAGCTGCTTCCTTGTGCCGTGACTTGTGAGTCGGCCCGGTTTCTCTGGAAGATTAATGACCTTCCTGTTTTCAGCTACAGTGTCTCTCTCCACAGTTTTTCACTGCGGCTCAGTTCAAGTTGAAGTGCACTTTAAGAAACACTGCAGAATCCAGAATCCATTGTCTTTTGTTTCTTTCTTTTAAGCAATAGCAGCTCTTATTACTACTACTGCATGTACCGCTCTGTCTGGCACCTTTACTGCAGAAAATACCACAACCAACACATCACCTTAGTATTACTTCCCCTACATACAGCTACAGCTCTCAGTAACTCTGCTGCCATTCACACTTAATGTAACCTGTGCAAAATGAAAGCATCAAATTGCAGGGGGTTTATTCTCTGTCTAGAGTGTGTTGACACTCAGTGGACACACACATCTGTATTCCCTCCACTGCTATTGGCTCACTATTGGTGAGTTGTCCCAGTGGAATGTGTCACACTCACCAGTTTGCCATGGATGGGCACACACACACATGCACGGGCGCACGTACGCATGCACGCATGCATGCATGCACGTGCACACACACACACACACACACACACACATTAAAGGGTTACAGTAAATCTTTTCACATAGCCCTGAGCTGAAAGCCATTAAAGCTTACAACAGAGCCCTGTGCTGTATATCTGAGATGGTTATTACAGTGTCTGGTTATGTCTTCACTGTCTTAACTGATTTACCCAACATCACATACTCAACTTTCAAACTTTTAATTTACTTCAAATCAAATAATTTGCCATATAATGTGATTTAGATGCTTGTTTCCCTCATTGTGAAGTCTGATCAGTGGCGTGGCAGCAAAGTTGGTGAACAACAAAGAAACAACAACTCATTTCAGAAGTTATGACACGGGGGAAAATAGAGAAAAAGACACAAATGAAACAGACAGAGCAACAGAGAGAGAGAGAGAACAACAACTTCTTTCCTGTAAGTCACCTGACACTGGAGGCGTCACACAGCCATGAGTAAACACACCTCCCTCCCTCCCGCTCTCTCTCTTTTCTCTCTGTTTTTCTGTCTGGGTCGCTCGCCCATGTTCTTAGTCAAGGCCCTTTTCTTGCAAGATGAAAAGTTTAGTTTGGAGCGGCCTAACTATTTTCTATTTTTAGGCCTATCTTCCACAATTCTTCAGTGTGTGCACAGAGTCTGGGGAAATAAAGACTCCCTCAGAGTTTTTACATAATTGTTTTTTTTTTTTTATAGATTAGGCAGGTGTTATTTTTCATATTCCATCAAATCCAAGGATGTGTTTGCCCATCTCTCTGTAGTTTCTTCTATATTCAATCAGTGGCACAAATCTGCTGATTATAATAAGGCATGATACAATAATGGCAGACTTCTATCTTTTTAATTAGACTTGTCTGAATTTGGAGTGCTGCTTTGTTTATTCTATTAAAATGTCCCTCTCCAGCTGCCATAGAGAGCCTAGAATCAGTTGAGCATCGCATCGTGGAGAACATCTCTAAAGATACTGCATCCAAATATCTGATGGGGGGGGGGGGGGGGGGGGGGGGGGGTGGGGGGGGGGGCTAATTGTGCATAAATCCAACTGCTGCTGATGTGAGCAGGTGTCTACATTCACAGCAACTTTCAGCAACTAGTCATGGATGTATATCGTGCTGCATCATGGAGAAACCATCTTCTGTGTGTGTGTGGCTGAGGCAGGAGGCCGAGGAGGGGAAGGATGGACCCTGATAAAGAGACTGGTAAAGAGACAAAGAGAGAGAAAAGGAGGAGGTAGAGACAAAGAGAGAGGGAGAGAGAATGGGAAAGAAAGCAGATGGGTGTTTTGGTGTGGAGCCTCCCCTCCCTCCCTCCCTCCCTCCCTCTTTCTCTCCATGTTGGGCTGGTGTGCCACACCCATGTCTAATAGTATTATTAATATTCTCTGGTCCTCTTCACACACCCTTCCCAAATCTGCCAGTTTCTCTCTCCTCTTTTCAGCCAAATTTGTTTTGATTTAGTTTTTATGTCCACACTGCATTAAATGGTTGATATGTCTTAGAATCAAAGGTAAAAGCTCCCTGCCTTCTACTGTCTACTTATCTAAAGGTTTATGGTCTCTAAATACTTCAAAACTTCAAACTAATCCAGATTCATGTCATCAGTCTGTGAATTATGATCATAAAACTGAGATGAGTCAAGAGCTACCCGACAAAGAATACTTATAAGTTTAACTATTGTACTGTTATATAGGTCATCATGTCTTCATAATGTTCTTTTTCTTTTTTCGTGTTCAAAGACAGTGTTAAGGGAACGATCTTATCATCTTGTTATGTCTGTTCATCATGGATTTGGGTACTTGGTTGATTTAGTATTGGACTTTCACAGAGTTACAAGAGACAGGTTTAAGAAACAGTCCAATTTGAAATAGCAGGGGCCAAGAGACCCTTTCCTTTTTTCAAACTTCTTTTTACACTGTATGTTGTAGTTCTTCAGTGTTGTGTCAGTACTTTCATGTTAAGTTAAAAATACAAACAAGTGCCAAGGTGCCTGGTACTTACCCAGAAATTTTGTTCAGTAGAAAACCTAAAAAGTTGAGTATAATAAAATACAGTGGAAAAAAAGCTACAAATCTCCAGTAGTGTCAAACCAAAACAAACAAGAAAAGACTAGGGATAACAGAGAATTGGTACATTTGCCATATCAGCCAAAAGTACTGTTTGTGTTGTCTCAGCTGTTTGATATTGAACATGAGGAGCTGGTGTGTTTGTGGAGTAGCTGAAGGGCTCACTTCTACTAGAGAGTTTGCTCTTAGGAAGAAGGTAACAACAAGGCTGCTGCTAAGTCCACTCTAATATGTTTTTGTTTTAAACAAAAACAACGTGTGCCCAGACAGGTACTTTATCCACCTGAAATCACCTTCATCCATCCTATCACACCTAGCCCAGTCAGGGAGTGAACATGGCTGCCTGCATCATTGTTTCCAGACGTTTCTAAGCATGTAGCCCCGAGTGGCAGCGAGATCACAGAGGAGATAAATGATCTCAATGACTGTTGTTGGTGTTATTGTGTCATGATGTCATATTGTATTGTATGTGTATCTGTTTATGGAGATACCACTGCAATGTCATCAGAACCTAGTGGTGATGACATTGTTGAGACAACTGATAGTCACAGTTGTAGATGTAGGTGGTGATACAGTGGTGATAAGAGCAGCAGCTGTTACTCTACAAGTATAGTAGTTTGGGGTCTGGTCAGTGCTGCGGTGGTACAGACTGTGATAGGATTGACTTACACACTGCAAACTACAAGATGTGTGTTATTGCATTTATCAAATAGGTCAAAGAATGTTCACATAAACAAAACTACAAAACTGATGAGCAACGCACAGGCACATGCATATGACTCACTCCAGTTGTGTGTGTGTCACATTTTTGTGCTCATGTGACTGGTGAATTTATAGCCCACAATGATATGAAAATGTACCGTGTGTCGTCATGGCGAGTATAAGTGGAACATGACAGTCGGCAAACTAATTCTGGTCACAATCCCAAACCTACGACTTACCACCCAGAGGTGCAACACTGTGACGGATGGGTGGGTGGGTGGGTGGGGGCATGTAGCTTCATGTACTGGGCGATGAGTTGGACCAGTGAACTCACCATGAGTCAGGTTTACACTGGTAGTTACACACACACACACCCTGTGTGATACATGCAGAGAGAATCGTAGACAAAGACGACGTAACAGCAACAGAATAAAGCTGTTGATGGTTATTGACTTGTAGTGTTACATGTTATGTTTAGGTGCAGTTACATGAACATGCTGGGAAAGAGTCATTTCTCTTGTCATTATGATTTGAATGCACAAACTGTCGACCTTTTGCATTGTGGTTTTGCAGATCTGTCGCAGTGAAGGCAGTCAAGCCACTGAATTGAAATAAAAAACCTGTGAAAAATTAAACTAAATGAACAGAATGAAAGACGAAAGAGTGAAAGGAGAGAAGCAGAGTGAAAAATGGAGATGAAGCAAAGGCAAAAGGAAAGAAAGATGAGGAACAGACAGATTTTACAGAGAGAGAAATAAAAGAAGCGTGAGGGAGAAATAAATAAAGATAGATGGAGGGAGGGAGGAGGGAGGGAGGGATGTTGTGGGTGCAGCTCTCCAGTTGGTGTTGCTATGGCCCTGCCCTCCCTGCTCACTGAGCCATTTCCTGTTTTTGACCTGAAATCTTTATTTAGAGCCATCCCTCCTCGCTGCTCGGCATTCATGAGTCAACTCAGAGTCCAGAGAGATGAACACAGGACTAAAACCAGACCTCCATTCACCACAGAGGCTACGTATACATGCACCGAGCTAACCAGCCTGTTAGCCATCCTCCAGCTGAGCTCTCATCCAGACCAAATCGTTTGCATGATACTGATATATTGAAAACCTGTGTACCTGTCTGCTGTTGTTTAACCAGCAGTTCCCACAACCTCCACTGACTGCGTCATGTCTAACTGTCCAGTGATGGGAGATTTTGTGTCTCAACCCTCAACCAGCGATGACTGAAGTCCAGGTCATGCTGTGTTTGAAATGGCAAAATCAGTGGAATCACTGCAAAATAAATGTTCGATCATCATGTTGCTCTCTGTGTTTGGACTGGCCAGGCCGTCACAGTGGAGAGCTTCAGTGCACTGTGAAGGCTTAAATGCAGATTCCCTCCCTGACAGAAGGAGAAACCCAACATCTCTGTGCTCTGTAAACACTGGACTCCAATAGAGGGAAATATTTGTGACAGCAGGTTGATCAAAGCCTGTCTGGAAAAAGCAGGGAGACTTGCATTGTGTCTGTGAGTGTATCAGTGCACAAGTGGGTGAGTGTGCAGCAGGGGGCAGAGGGGGCACAAACGGTCCAAGATGCCCATTTTCTGCCCCGGGATGCTCCACTGGTGTTTTTGTCTGCACGTCACAGACTCCACTGGGTTTGTTTGAGTTTACCGGACATCACCCTGCCATCTGCTGCTGGACAGGATGGGTCGGACATCAGTAACCAGCCAAACAGCACCATCAGCTCATCACTGTGCCCACTCACTACTGTCGTGACAATGAGTAAATTCAATTTTCCTTTTCTTTAACCAATCAAAAACAAGCAATTACCAGCAGATACTCAATATCTCTGAGATATCTAAAAATCAAAAATTAAAATGGAATCATTACAAAAGTACTGAGGGACATGTACCTTACTGAGGCGCCACAGTGTGATCGTGGCTTCATTTTCTATTACAGTGTTTGTTAACGTGTAATTAACTAATCTTAGGGTCCTAGAGAGAGAGAGAGAGAAAGAGAGAGAGAGTCTGTGTGCGTGCGTGCGTGCGTGTGTGTGTGTGTGTGTGTGTGTGGGCGGAGCAAAGTTGACGACGCCACTTCTCGGGGCAGCTGCTCGGTTTCAGCTTCTCCTGCTACGTTCATGTGCTCCTCGTAAATTTACAGGCCACAACAAAATGGATCCTGTCACGACAGTAATTATGATGTTATTACACGATTAAAGACCTCTGGAGTGTAATTCGTGTTTTTGGACAAATTAATTGCGAAAAACCTGTGTGTGTCTTAATCTAATTGCATGTTAAACGTTATTTAGAGTTTTTTTCCAAGCATTAGGGGAACGGCTCTCTGCACAGATGATTGTGCTATCTCGAAGGTTCATCAGAGGTTGGATCATAAAGTAAAAGCCAAACAAACAGGGCTAAAAGATTTCGTTCACTAACATTACCTTGTACGATACACAAAGGTTACGTCAGACGTACGTAAGGTTTTTTTTTCTTTTTTTAGAAGAAAAAAAAGTAAAATCTGCGATGCATCTACCCCAGATTGCCTCTGTGTGTGCCTTAGTATCACGTGTGTCCCTTAACTGATATCTTGGAAAATCTTTGCGTCAGCTGATACCAAACGCACGTGCGGTTGCCCTCGGGAGTAGCGATGCCCGGCGGTCCGTGAAGGCAGCAGCGTTCCTGTGAGCGGAGGCAGTTTTCTCCTCCTATCAGCGCCATTGTGTTTCAGAGTCTCCGAGAGCTCGGACGGCTCGTGTTTCTGTGGCTGACAGGACCGTTTAAATACCCCCATGTTTCTCTCTCGAAGTCCGGCGGACCTGGATGTGGTAAGAGCCCAGTTCTGTCTTTTTAGAGGGTAAAGTGAGACTCGCCGGGGGGGAGGATAGATGAGGACGGGGCAGTGTAACCTATTTGTAATGAATAATAGACACGGTGGAGGCTGGTGGTGCTGGAGCGGTGTCGCTGTGGTGGTAGTAGTGGGTCTGGTTGGAAAAGTTTTCGTGTTAAACGGGTAATATCTGCCAATAGTCGTCCATTGATCGTGTATCTGTGTGTGTCCAAAGCGACTGGTGTTCACAGCCGAGGCAGGGCTCCCACTGTGGGTTATCACACGGAGAAAAGTCTGTCTGATAAACTTTTTATCACGAAAATACACCGAGTACTTTGAATAACAAGTCTCCACCAACGACGTCTGTTGAATTAATTACTGTGTTAATCCAAGTTTTAAGAGTAAAACATAAATTATAGAAACCGAACTGCTACAAATGAACTGAGAAAAGTCGTTGAATTTCTATTTGAGGCCAGTTTCCAGCGACATGTGTAAACAGCAGTACACAGATAACACGGACTACATATTTACATGGATGCCGTGTGCAAACACACTAAGTGTATGCAGTGTAGCTGTGTAAAGGTGGTGTAGTCGGTCGGTCAGTAGCTACACCTTTAACCTGTCGTGTGTGTGGGTGTGTGTGTGTGTGTGAGAAGTGATTTGGTCTCCAGTGTTTGGGACCGTCTTAGCGGTGCAGCCATTGTGGTGAGTTCAGGGGCCTCTGTTTCGTAACGTGCACCACAACACAGCAGCCCTGCTCTCTCTGTTACCGTTCCTCCGCTCCGCCGTGTGGCCCCTGTGCTGTGACCCCCTCAACCTGGGGGGCCACACGGTCAGGGCATCAGTCTGGACCTGCACCCAACAGCACACGATGTAGACCCAGTTCAGACCACAGGGCCATACAAACGGAGGTGATGCAGAGTTACACAACTGCCTGTACTGTGGATAAGCAGACGACCACAGTGGGGAGGGGGGCTGAGAGGGGGCTCAGTATACCCAGACAGCCTGTGGGGTTCAGGATACATAATAAAATGTTGATTCCAAATATCCTGCATTCATCTAGTGTAACATTTTCCATCAGAGACATGATGGTGGTTGTATTTGTAGCTTCCGCTCGTCACTACCACGACAACTTGAACGGTAAGAAACCGGGCAGTCCCTGATTTTTAAGCCCAGCAGACCCCTCCACATTCCCCAAAATGTCTCCTAGCATGCAGCTGTGATGTTCAGACCTGATACATCAGCACTGAGCTTTAGGAAAATTTCTGAGGCTTTGGAGACATTATAACAGCATCAGCTTTAGCACGTCATAGAGGCTCAATATGAAAATGGGCTGGACACCATGAGAGAGGTGACAGCTGCAGGCTCTTATTAGACATCTCTGATGCTTGAACCTACCACTACAAGTCACTACTGATGCATTGGCTTCCCAATGACTGCTTGGATGTAGCAGGCTCCTGCATACTGCATACCTCCAATGCCTGTGTACCTGTAAGTAGTATTAGTAATGAAGCTCCCAGTGCAGCAGTGTGGCTCCAAGTGGAGTAATAACGCTTGTCCTGCGATGATAAGGATTATACTCAAGTAATAAAGGTGCTGCCTGCAGTAAGAATGATGACACTTGCAGCTCTGAAGCCGTGCTGCTGTAACAAGATGGGCACGGTGGTAATAAGGCCAACACTGCCGTGGTATGGTGCACGCTGCAGTAATAAGGCAGATGCTGCAGGAATAAGGTGGATACGCGCGTGCAGCCGTATTGACAGCGTGGATCTGTGTAGCTTCTGAGGCTTTGTCACTGGAAGCATCAAGCTGGGCTGCTCTCCCTGAAGAGGCTCGGTGGGAAAGAGTGGAGCGCTCAGCTGCATGTGGACACGTCTGCTGACCTAAATCTGCTATCTTCTTCTGCCTTTTATTTATAGATTTAAGTGTGTGTGTGTGTGTGTGTGTGAGAGAGAGAGAGAGAGAAGGAGGGAGGGAAGAAAGGAGAAAGGGAGTTTGTGTGTGAACACTGATTACCAGAAATTCCAGGTGCACATGCACACACACACACACACACACACACACACACACATACACACACACTTACTATGCTTGTGAGTGTCATAGTGAGTTACTACATGATTGTGTAACAGTGAGACATGATGTTAACTTTTCTAACAGCAGTGGACTGTCCCTTTAAGTATCATAGCGCCTTGAAACAGAGCTGTGATAAGACACTGAAAACAATCACCTGTCAGGTGTCTCTGTTATAGCTCAGTGTTGTATGAGGTGGCTGTGCTGTATGGTTCGACACACAGACTCATCTGCTGGCTCAATAAGTGATTTGATAACTTGTGGTCACTTCGGGTGCTGTATTTTGAGGTGCTGCTTTATCCTGAGGGGTTTGCCTGTGATTTGTTCATTTTCCAATACACTAAATATTATTAAGTACAAACTCCTCCACTCAGGTCTTTGCACTGCTCATGAAGAGTGTGTGATCAATCCCTTAACTCCAGATGCCTTAACCTGCTCTTCAAATACCTCAGACGTTCATTCTGTCTGATTCACATCAACACAATCAGGGTCCACCCCCCCCCCACCCCCACCCCCCACCCCCCCCAAAAAAAAATCAGTGATATTGCATATATCCTTTAACAAAACTGAGAGGCGGAATCTTTCAGGCTTTTCAGGGCAGCCTTCAGCAAAGCTACATTTTAGTTTGAAGGGGCCAAAGTTGCCCTGGGCCTGGCTGCTCTCGCCGCTGTCTCTTTATTAACGGGGATATTACATGTTGCGCAGTAGGAACTGAGGCGTTTTGTAACCACGTCTGTCATTATGTAAGGGATCGTAGTGAATTCCCTGTCTGATACTCAACTGACCTTTGTCATGTGAGCATTTATGATCACTATGAGGGAAAACAGACACACACACACACACACACACACACACTAGTGGTATGCACTGCACATGTTTGGACTTTTCGGTACTAACTGTCCTCCCTTGTTGGTCTGTAGAAAAACATTTAACATTTATTGAGGTTTTTCAGTTTGCAGGATAAAGTTGCTCACCTCTGGGATTGTATGGGCTTGTGTAATTAACACTGACACCTCGTTATATTACAGATATTCACCATTATGTTATAACAGTTAAACCTGGCAGCAAAGTTCCATTTGAGGCCACTTTAAAAAAAAAAACAGAAAACACACAAACTGACCTTTAATTATTGAACTGCCCTTTATCCACCATCACCAGGTCTTCCATTAGCATCTCACTTTTTAACCCACCCTTGATTTGTTTAATTTCCAATGTCTTGAAGAGTTTAATGGTGTCTCCTCCATGTTTCAGCCGTTTGAGTCCCACAGCTGTAGCTGTTGGGGAAAACACACATCCTGTATTTTCCCAGTTGATGATATTTCCCTGTTTATTAAAGTCTGAGACAAAAGCACGGGTGGAACATGATTTGTGGAAAACCCGCTGGCGAGATGTTGATGGTTTTCCGCAACCAAGTCTGATTTTAGTGATGTGTGTGCGAGTGATCAACAATGTGGTGAAAGCATAAATGAAGTAGTGAGTGAACAGGGCCGTGGCAGCAGTGACAGCGGGAGCAGCGGTGGTAGAAACAGTAGAAGCGGCTATTGTCATGGTGTAACTGTATCTCAAGTTGTGTGTGGCAGCATCGCTACTATTGAGTGTAGTGGATCTGGTCAGGCGAGCGCTACAACTCAGTTCTTCCTCTGGGTTTTGTCTGGAATGTGTTTACTAGTTCCTCGTGTGTGTGTGTGTGTGTGTGTGTGTGTGTGAGAGAGAGAGAGAGAGAGAGAGAGAAGCACGCACACAGTAGTGAGTTTGACAATGTGGTCCTGATGTGCAGGGCTGGGTGCTTCACAGACAGTAGAAACTGTCATGACTATGGACTGCGCTCCAGCCACTGGGATCCATCTGAGATTAATACGTGCTGAACGAGGCGCACGACTAAGTGTTCCAGTGGTCTACCTGCAGCAGTGCAGTGTGTAGTGTATGTCCATACTTTGTACATCCAGAGAACCTGAAATAGCTCGATGTGGAGGTGAGGGGGAGGGGTGGATGTGCAGCTCAGGCATGGAAACCAGCGTATCCGGTTACAGGATCATAATATCACTGCAGAGTCCATCCTCTAGTGCTGCACTATCACACAACACACACACACACACACACACACACACACAAACATACACTCACTACAGCCAGCTCCTGGAATAATATGCTCAGCCCACATGTCTGATGTGTGTGTTTGCAGGCACACTTGGCAAGCTAACACACACTCTCATGCCTATACGCAGACCAGACCAGACCTCTACATGTGGAAAATGTGCATGTTGTTGTGTTTCACAGCATCACTTTGACATTTATTAAATGTTAAAACCTACTCTTTATTTTCAGTTTCTCTTTTCTTGACATTATTATTTTATTTAAGCCCCGCCCCCTAGAGGCCACTATCAATTTTTCACGCAGGCTTATCTAAACACACCTTTAGCCACAAGTTGGCCTCGATTTCTGAGGTTAAATATCAGATCTTGATGCTGTTTGATTGTGTTGTGTCCTCATCAGTTGTACCTGATCCTCATCAGCTCTCTCACAGAGGGGCCGAGCCGCGTGGGCCTTCTTCTAAAGACATTTCGGAGTAAAATGAGCGTTTTTTGGGTTTTTTTTTTTTTAAGTAGGCCAGTGCGCGGTTGTTCTTTCATTTTGTTCATATCAGGACGTTTGGTGATATTTTAGGCTAAAGGCAAAACCAGAGAAATGTTTATTTTGAGAAATGTTCCTACCTGACGTTCTTCTCTCAGATCAGATCGCGCTGCTGGAAACAAACATTCATCTATTGATTCGGTGTTTTGTTTGGTGACTGCTGCTTGTTTCTGAAACTGGTTTCTTGGAAGAAAAAAAGGTGATCCACAAAGAATGAAACACATCTCACAAGATGTTTTATTCATCACATATATTGATAAAATAATAGGTGGACATTGCACTTTTATTCAAGTAAATTTTCTCAGCTGGCGGAGTCGGCCTCTGATGGATATGATGCAGATTGTATCACCCATTTGTATGCACTACGCTCTTATTTTGAAATTGATCACACTGTGGGACTATTGGAGGCGTTAACAGATGCTGTTAGCAGCACTACAGACACTATTTTTTTGTTGCACACGCTGAACCCTTTTCATGTTGTGCAACTTTACATCTAAATTTAAAGGCAGTGGCCAATAGAAGAAAAAAAAAACATCTATTGTGGACTTGAGTCTAAAAATACCAGAAGTGGTACTGACCTTCAGTGCTGCAGACTGGTGGGTTTCTAGTAGAAGCTGCTTGTTTCTTTGTCTTGGAGGTCTCAAGAAGCTTTTTCTTACATGCAGCTCATGGAAAACCTAATGGAAGGGCTCGTTTAAAGACACTAGTTTGTGAGACAATTAACAGTGGCACATGAAGTCACAGTGACCTTGAATGAAGACTGTGGCTCCATTTTGGAGAGCGGTGTTCCTCGGCTGGCGCGCTCGATCCGCTCAGCTCTGCACTTATCTGCTATTCTTTCTTTGACTTTTTCCTCCTCTGCTGGTGTTTGCATACGGAGACGCTGCTCACAGGGTGTAGGACGGCTCGGAGTCTGTGAACTTTGACAGTCAGTGGAAGGAGGGGGAGGTGTCACAAAGACTGCAGGGAGGATGAAAAAGAAAGATGGAAAAGTGTGTGAGTGAAGAAGAGAGGAGGTGGAGGAGAAGGAAAGGGAAGAGGAGGATAATGAAGTGGAATGTGAGGGGTGGGGCACCTCTGGTATGTTAGCCCTGCACTGTGTGTGAGTGTGTGTGTGTGAGTGAGTCTAAACACCCTGCCATGAGTCAGTGAGTCAGACATGCGCAGCTGCTTCAGCTCTCAATCACACACCCGCAAACTGCTTTGAAACTAACTCTGTTGCTCTCTCTTTGATTCTCTCTCTTTCTGTCTCTCTCTGATTCGCCATTTTCCTCGAAGCGCCACAAGCAGCTGCAGTGAAACCTACAAACTTGTACATTTTATGTAAATGCATCTACACATACGTGTTCAGATTTGTTTTAACAATCACCAAAACAAAAGTTAAGAACCTCTTGACTGATGTTGTGTTCATCTTGTTGCCAGCATTTCTGCTCTGCACCCCCCAGATGTCACCTGCCAATCAAACTAGGTGGCAAACCCTGATATCTCTTCTTCGGTTGTCAAAAGAAAGATCATTAATGAGTGTGACCAATATCAGGATATGCTAATTAAGACACACATTCATTTCCTGCGCACCCTTTTCTCATGTCATTAGATAGATAGCAAAGATTCACATCAGCTGTGTTCACTCTGTCTGTCTGATTTCCTGCCAAGACACTCAAACAGAAAGTGGTATTGAAGCAGACGCCTCCATAAACTGGTCACATTAAAGCTATGAAAAGCTTTTCTGCATGCAGATGTCCAAGATAATGACCAAACCTGTCACGTTGATTTTGTTTCCATCAGTTGTCAGATGCATCTAAATTGGCTTTTTATCAGTTTTTTTGTCCAGTTTTTACATCACACTCGTAGGATCTGGGCTGTTTAAAGCAGATGAAGGATTTGCCATCTTAAATACTCAGAGAAACAAGTTGAATCAATGTCCGAGGCCTCCTGTGAACGCTCATCTGTGTTAGGGTTAGAGTTGCTTCATCCAGTGTTTCAGTTTTCACTGGATTTAATCATATGGTGACTACAAATCCCATGATGCCACTCTACTACCTGTGACTAAATAAAGTAAAGAAACAAAAACAGTCTAAGGAGAGAGTGAAAGTGTTGAAGAGTCATTTTGTCTTCTTGGGATTTGTGAAGATCCAAGTAATTCAGTGATAGTTTTCTGCTTTAGAGAATGAATGTATTATCACAGACCATCATCTGGTTCATAAGCACTGTCATGGCCAGTGACACCACGGATCACTCAGCTGACACAGGACAGCGTCCATGGACGGTGAGGGTTTTATACACAACAGTAAACTGTGAACATGAAGCTGTAAATGTGCAGCCAGTGACCCGGCAGAGCTGCACCAGCAGCCAGAGCCCCGGTCTGCAGCCAGCAGAGGGGGTGGGCTTGACTCCGTTGCTCAAATGCAGCTCGGCAGTTGTTTTAGTGGAGGGAGGAGAGAAGGTGGCTCATCGCCCTCCCACCTCTTCCAGACCAATCTCTCACCTACTTCCTCCTCACACATCTCCTCCTCCACCTCCTCCTCATCATCTTCCTCCTCTTCCTTCCTGCCCCCCAGCAGACTCCTGTCCCTCCTCCCCCTCCCTCCTCCCTCCCCCTCCATCCCATTCTTTGTCATCTCTTTGGGTGAATTCCCAGCTGACTCTGTTTGTCATGGCAACCAACCAGTCGTGGTGACTGGGCCTGCAGCTCACACTTCCTGTGTGTGTATCTGTGTGTGTGTGTGTGTGTATGAGGGACGCATGCGCAGTGAGGGAGTGTGTGTGTGTGTAGACAGCGACTGGCTGCATGAGCCTGTCAGCCTGGATTAGAGTCAAACACACTGCAGCGATGCCTGCTTTCTCTCTCTCTCTTTCTTTCTTTCTTTCTTCTATCTTTCTTTCTTTCTTTCTTTCTTTCTTCCTTCCTTCTTTCTTTCTTTCTTTCTTTCCTTCCTTCCTTCCTCCCTTCCTTCTCTCCTTCCCCCCTTGCTTTCTTCCTTCCTTTCCTGTGCAGACCCTATAATGCCACCTTCAGATGGTTTGATTAGATGCAGAGATCTATTAAACCACTGGAACATGCATGTTTAGGGAATCTGCTGTCGCTCTCTCTTTTCTCTCCTACTGTATGTCTCTCACCCACCCTGCCCCACCCCCTCACTGTGTAACTCAATGTGCTATTCTAATATGGCAGGAGAATGGAGAGGGGAGGGGTGGAGGGGGGCTGGGCTTTAAATCTGGCCTATGATCCTGTGGTACAGCAGGGAACGCTGCTATTACATAACTGCGTGTGTGTCTGAGTGTGTGTGCATGTGTGTGCTGTGCTGAGCTACAGTATGTAGCAGTGAGGCTCCCGCTGCAGCTGCTCCTGGTTTCACTGTATGTTTTTTTTAAATCCCCTGTTGCAGTAAGCTTGTTGCGTTTAAGCAGCTTCTTGAATCAGCACGGTTAAGCTGCCGGGTTTCAGTCCGAAAACTTCACTGGTGATTGTGCATCGTCTCTGTGTGTCACAGAGGTGAGATGTGACCGTCGACATCTGCTGGGATCCAGTGCTGCTGCTGCTGCTGCTACTGAATGCTATCAACTCACTAAAACCCCAATAGGTGTCAGGGATCAGATTTCACCAGCGTAGAAAATTGTACTCATAGTTAATCACTGAGGAAGATTGATGTAATCTTAACCATCAGTTTCACATCACTCAACATTGCTTTATGGCATTTTTATACACCATTTAACACTTATGACCTAAAGGGGGCCGTCCCCAGTGGGTTCCTACTTTGACACATTATGTGTGAGGTTGCTGAGTGGCTGAGTGGGTCAAACCAAGACTCAATCATTCATACCGAATGAGGAGCGGGTTGGCTGAACATTTTATGTCACTGATGATCACACTTTTTATTACTTTCATACTTCTTGCTCATTAAAAGTTACTGTGTTTAGTTGTTTAATTTTCAAAGTACAGTTGCTGCCTTAACCAGCCCATGTTACTGTTACTTACTTAACTGTTAGCTAACCAGCGTGCTAACTGCAGCTGGTGAAGAATGCACCAGAACAAACACTGCTGCCTGTCACCAGCTGCTGAGTCCACAGAGACAGACCTACCTGCAGGCAGGACAACCTGGGGCTGGACTCAAGTCAACACACCTACACACAGCAGCCCTTAGCTAAGTAGCAGCACTGTCCAAACTAATACTCCATATTGACTAAGCAAAACAATATGTAAACACTGTTGTGGGTGAAGAAGCAGTGAGCAGACAGACATCCTAAAGAAAATCTGAATGGGAGAAAAATACCCATCCCAACTTTGGTTAGACAAAAAGACACTTTGAATATGTTACTTTCAGCCTTGGGAATTTGAAAAACACTCTGGTGATGAATTAACTCCTGTCTGTTCCCCCCCCCAGATATATGTTCGGTAAAGGTGCGAAGCGGAAGCTGGACGAGGATGAAGAGGGGCTGGAAGGCAAAACGCTGGAGGCGTCGGTGGCGGGAGGGGGACTAGGCCTCGGCCCCGAGGGCCTGTCCAAGGTCTCCTACACCCTGCAGCGCCAGACCATCTTCAACATCTCTCTGATGAAGCTGTACAGCCAGCGGCCGCTCGGCGAGCCCAGCCTGGAGCGCCGCGTCCTCATCAACAACATGCTGCGACGCATCCAGGACGAGCTCAAGCAGGAGGGCTCCGTGCGCCCGCTGCTCCTGCCGCCGTCGCCGCCACCCGACGACCCCATGGATGAGGGCTTCAGAGAGGCGCCACCCTCCTTCGGTGTTTTGTCAGCGACAGCAACAGCACAGTTGATGCCGGTGATCGCCCCTCCGCCTTCGCCCCACCCAATGGTGCCTCCCAACTGCCAGGCATCCCAGGCCTGCCCCAGCCGTGGGGAGGCCTGCCTCGCCCCCCTGGAAGCCTGCCTCACCCCGGCCTCTTTACTGGAGGAGGACGGTGGAGATTCAACCTTTTGTGCTTCATCCCCACCCACTCCTCCTCTGTCACCTCCCCCGGCGCAGTCTCCCCCATTACCTTCGGCACTTCTGGGTCAGGCGTCCCACAGGGTCCCTGTGCCCGCCTCGTCCACTGACGGTTTCCCCTCCACTCTGAGTGACATGGAGTTGGGTCCCCCCACAGCCATAACAAGGACAGCAGCAGCTAATACTATGACCGTGACTACCTCCCCAGCTCCCACGCCACTCTCCCGGCCCTCCCAGTTAGCACCCCTCTCCCCAACACCTTCCAGCCCACCCAGAGACTGCAGGACCATGGGTGCTAAGCCAGAGGCAGCTGGCGTCTTGCTAGCAGAATCTCGCTGTGCCGAGCTCCGGCCGATGGACACTCTGCCCACACTGCTCCCTGGCGGCCTAGTAGACATTTCCTCCTGTCCTTCCTCCCCTCCCTCCTCTGCCTCACCCTCTGGGTTTCTCTCAGACTTGGCGCTGGACGACGTCCTGTTCGCCGACATTGACACGTCCATGTATGACTTTGACCCCTGTACGACAACAGGGGCTGTGGGCGTGACAGCGGGCGGTGGCCTCGCCAAACTGTCGCCTGTGGTGACGACAGACGACCTCCTCAAATCTCTGGCGTCACCGTACAGCAGCTCCGCCCCCCAGGTTTCAGCCAATCAGCCTTTCAAAATTGATCTGACAGAACTGGACCACATCATGGAGGTGTTGGTGGGTTCGTAACTTGCGGACGCCCCCCACCTCACAAACACACAGACAGTTTAAGGCGGAGAATGGACTGGAATGAATATTTGGGATCGGTTCGGGGGTTTTCTTGGTTGTTGTTTTTATGTTTGTTTGTTTTTTAAACTTTCTTCAGAGGTCGGTAATTGTAAACATCGATGGTGATGTCAATTAGTACTACTATGACAACTACTACTACTACTACACAACACTGTGCATGCACTGTGCTCGCCTTTCCAAATATGGAAATGAAGTAACTGGGAAACAAGGACACAAATAAGTTTGTATTTCTATACTTGTGAGGACCTCCATTGACTCCATTCATTCCCTAATCCTAATTCAAATCTAATCCTCGTTCTAATCTTTAACCTGAACCTAAGCCTTAACCCTGAGGAGGAACTGTACATAGAGACACAGGAGGACCGGCAAATTGTCCTCATTCTGGAGGATTTTGCAATCAGTATATCCTTGTGAGGACTTCTACTCACAGGTAAAGAAATACAAATGAACACATAAATGTAACATGGCGCACACACACACACACACACACATACAATACACACACACAGAATTCATGGCTTTTAGCAGATGAGTGCCTTTCAAAAATGACCACTTATTCAATTCCTGTTTTTTACAGTATTTGTTTTTTTTCTAGTTCTTTTCACTTTAACAGCCTAGAGAGGTCACTCCTCAATGTCGTTTAATTTATTGTATTAAAACTATAATTAAGTAAGGTAATTTCTCATGATCAAATAATAATTATTTAATCTTTATCTTATTACAGATGTTATGTTTTATTCGTTAAGCAAGCATAAAAAGGTTTATGAGAAATACATTGTTTTACCAGTGTGCTACATCACATGTTAGCTCAGCTTTATAATTATGCTTTGGGAATAGCTCTAAAACACATCACCTGGTCGCCTGTTCAACTCTTTGGCAGAAGGTGATGTCTGCTCTATGAATTCAGTTCGGGTCTTAATGTTTTTTCCTTTCCCTTCCTGGTTGGCTGGCACACGTAACTGTGCTGGATGCTATTTTACATGAGCTTGGTCATATGGGCGAGTTATCATGCTTCATTTACAGCAGAATTCAAATGAGCTGCTCCCACAGGAAAGCTAGATGTGTTTACATTGGAAGCGGCAGCAGTGCCAGCACCAACCCTTGCCTCTCAGTCAGATGCAGATGACCTGAGAAGTCTATCCTAACACACAGACTTTATGGTCTGAATACATTCAATCTGGACTCGAAACAGAACCGCTATCACAGATTGTTGGGGGGGGGGGGTCAGTTTGACTCCATAAGAATCACATGAAGACAATTGAACATTTTAGTGGAAATGCCTTATTCTGTTGTGTTTATACAGGACTAGCAACATGAATGACACACAAATGACAGCAAAGCATACAGTATTACACACACCCTGTATTTGTAGAGTGTGTTGACTTGTGTTGAGAACAGGAGCCCTACATGCCAAATCTCAGAGATCTGCTCACTTCTGTACACTGTGCTGTACAATTTGAAGTTAATCCTAAAAGCCCACGTACGATAACAGGAATGCTAGATCTGTCTCGTAAAACAATTTGAACTAGAGTAGGAAACCCAAACCATGACGTTACCCTGATACTGCAAAACACTACCTGTACCCCTGCACAGGCCCACTATGCATGATTTTTGATACAAAAAGATGTGATGGCTAAGTGTATTGTCTAGGATAAGGGTCTCATGGGGAATCCTAGGGTCTGCATGTTTGATGTCCCAGCTGCCCACACTCACACAGTTTAAACAGAGTAGGGATTCATCAGTTTATAAGTCAAATGCTGTGTCTACAAGTTGAGCCTTTCACATGCTATCTATGTACTGTGTGCCATCTGTCGAAGATGAAATTTCTCACCCCACAAGTGTCCCTCACTCATCTCATAAATTTGGCTGTTAACTGTGATGCTCCACCTGAGTAGGGAGAAGAAAGCCAGGAGGAGCTGGTGGAGTAGAGGCTGAAAACTGCTGTATGACAGTCACCTTTATCAGACTGTTCAGACCTTCATTAGTATGAACCAATCTCCAGGCTCACAACAAGCTTTTGCAGAAGAAAATCATTTTTGCGTGTCACATGTTTAGCCATAACTTGCACTGTCTGTTCTGAACTGGACTATGTTAGCACCATGATAGCTGTACTTTGACAGTCAGAGGAGGCCTTCAGTGGACACGAGTGTTTTTACAATTCACAGACACGGCATCGTTTGTGTTGTTTAAAATTAGCTGCAACATCACAACACAATACAGGTTTAAGCTTCTTTCAAGTGCAGTGATGTGGCTTATTTCTGAACAGTTGATACTGTGAAAGAAAAAGATGTAAACCGCCTTTTGTTGCTGCAATATTTAGAACAACAGTTTGTTTGCAAAAGTCAGACTCATCACTTGCCTCGTGTAAGGCTGTCACTTCAATCAGGTTAACCCCAATAGGCTCAAACGTTAAAAGAAAGATCTACCCTGGGATGCAGTCTTGGCTTTTTTGCCAATTAGGTGACAAAAAAAGAAACAAATGACATATTACCATCCTTTGAAACTGTCAAGTCAAACTACAGCTCTAGAAAAGATTAAAGAGCCAAGAGGAAAATAATATTAGCTGAGTTGTTGATAACGGTGATGCTCATTAACATTTATTTTTTTTGTGTCTCTGGTCACCTGATGAATTGAAGTCCCATTTTGATTTGCTTTCATCCTCTGTTTCAGTCTGTGACAACTCTGAGACATTAGTGCTCCCCTCTGCTCACCAGCTAACTGCTAGCCTTCTCTACAGACAGCTGCTGAGCCGAGAGCAATATGCTAAGAGAAACTAAATCGTTTCACAGACTGAAGAGGAACTGAAAGTTTGGTGACTGTAGTCATCACTACAAACAACACGTTAACCATGACACCTAAAATTTGATCATGCAACATGTAAAATATTGACGAGTGCAGCTTTAATGATCACTTAAACCTCTTTCTGTCACCAAACTATGTATCTTATCATCATGCATATCATCTACACTTGCTAGGCTGTTCACAGCAATATGTTTAAAAAGAATAAAATCCACAAACAGACACCACAGTGAAACACAGATCCACACCCCTGCACCAGTAGCTGTTGGAAATACTTTAGGGTGGGCTTTTCCTTGATAAGTTGTGAAGTAACAAACAAACCCAGAATACATTTGACCTCAGCTAGTGTGTGAACAAACAGCATCGCAACAGAATTCAAAGCAGAGTGTGAGCCGAGCAGATAGCAGCACCAACTAATACTGTTTGTAGACGACTGTGTCTTGTTTCTTTCACTATGTTTGAATTTTGGAGTGCTTGTTTTTTTTGTCAATGAAGTTATTTATTCATATTGTTTTTTCTTCTCTGTGTAAATATATTTATTTTGGATGTGAAATGAACTTTTGGATTGTAAATGCGTGTACAGAATGTGTGGTAGGAATGTACTTCAGATAGGAATGTATCTGAGTGTGGAATAATGGGTGGAAGCCATTTTTTATATACATAGGTAGTTCTATTATCTTTTTTTTTGTTTGTTTGTTTTTTGTTGCTATGTTATTGATTTTTGTGGGTCAGCGGCCACATTTTACATCTTTTGTAATCTTTTGTTCATCATTTTCCATTTGAAGGCGAACAGTTCATGCAGCAATACTCAAAAACCTGTCTCCAACCCTCAGATGTCAAGACTCCAAAGCCTGTCATAGACGCTTCAATGCCAAAAGTAATGTACATAGTATGAACAACATTCAAGCTCCTGAGACTTTTTGATCAGTGTTTGTTACCGAATCTGTTTTAGCGCTGTCTGAGCGAGCAGCAGTTGGCCAACAGAGGCTGACTGACTGCAGTCAAGGCTGATTCCCTCTACGAAGGCTGTATTTTACACAGACCTAAGAGCTGTGCCTTTTTCTATGCAATAGAACACAGAGAGAGAAATTATCAGCTGATCACTGTATTGGGATCTAAATGTGGACTGTAGATAAAATATGTATATGTATGTATGAGTATATATATACACATGTACTCGTACATACATATATGAGATAAATGGACAGCTGTCTATGAATTTGAAACAGTCTTACTTTTGTAGTTTTATATATATATAAATATATATATATACAATAAACTGTAAAAAGAGCAGATGTCTGTGTTAATGTCTCACTTTCTAATACTGTGTAAAGTCTTCTTTCTTAATCTGCACATACATGCACACATTGACCCCCTTATCTTTTACTAAATGAGTGCAGTTCCATACTCACCATACTAAAACTATTCATCCAGTGAGACCATGATGCACTGGTGAAGCCAGAGTGAAAGCAACAAGGTAAAGGGGAAAAAGCCTGCAGTGGGTGTGTGGTGGATCGTGAAGTTACATGAGGTTGAAGTTTCAGTCATGATTTTGAAGACAATTGGGTAAATACGTCTTGACACAACACACATTTTGTTTTTGTTTTTTTCCGGCGCCACTGTTATAATTCTTAACAGAAAAATCACTTCTTCTGCGTCTTTGAAGCTTTCAGCCACATCCTGTGGCCATGCTTAGTGGTTGGTATTTCAGGTTTCATTGTCATGCTTTAGTTTGTGATCATGTGACCTCCAGTGAAATCAATGTCATATAATAACAGGTGGTTGTAAACAGTGTTTACAGAATGAGCTGAGGAAAACCACAAGATGTGTCTGAAAGCTTCAAATACGCAGAAGAAATGATTTTTCTGTTATAACAGTGGCACCGAAGTGTACAAGTTCAGTTGGATAATTTTCAGTTTCTATTATCTAACCAAGTACATCTTGTACATCTCTAGGTAACAAAGATCCAATCAAGCTGTTAGGACACTGAAATGAACACTGGTGTTAATTTGGCCACAAAATAACAATTGTTAGCTGACGATGGGCTGTCTGATTTGGATGTTGACATACTGGCCCTACAAGTGGTGGCACAATCACCACCAAACACACTTATTACCCAACATCCTTCAGTGAGAAAACATCAATTTAGATGAGTGGCATGGATGTAATGGCTATAATTCTGAAATTTGTGCCTATAATTGAGAAATTAAAACACAAAAATGTGCCACAGTTCATTCAAATCTGAAAACCTAATGGATGACAGACAACATGTTTGAGTTTATTTTGCCCACCAAACTGTAAAACCGAATCTACAGAGGCCAAATCAGCCTGCGTAGAGGCAAAATCATCAGGCTCAACAACAACAAAAACAGAGAAAACACAAATACGACCTTCATGTCCTGAATAATGGCTACTGCCTTGTGTCCATACACAGACTGCACTCGTGTACATTCATTTCCAAACATCCATAAGACAGCTCCCCTCCTGAATGTCTGATTGTACTCAGAACAAACTGATTTGCATGGGAAACACATGAAATAATCTGATTCTATTCAAGGCTCCATGGTTATTTTAAGAAAGATAAGTAACTCCTTCAAAAAGGGCATTTTTGTAACACACTAGTTTCTTTTAGAGGGAAATGTCTCCAGGCTGGGGGATGTAACGGTGTGTTTATTCCTTAGCTGCCAAACTAATGACACTTCAGTATTGTAGCCTGTGGAGCACCAAAACTGGCAATGAGCAGTATCAGACAGTAGTAAAAAAAAAAGAAGATGGGTTGGCCTCATCACTGCTCAAACAGTTCTAAAAGTGTATAAAGAAATACAAAATGTCACTTTGTCTTCATCTAAATCCAATCCTTCCTTTTCATCATTTAATAAAGACAGATTGGATATTCACTTTTCCATTTATCTATCTCTAACTAGTTTTATCTCTTGCAGTAAAAAAAGAGCACAGTACTGGCTTAGCTTCCATGCTAGTTTAATGAGGACACACACTGAGCTCCAGCCTGTTCAGCTCCAGTTAACCACCTTTATAAAACCACTCCACCTAGTGTGGGTAAGTTTAATCATCACTCACACTGCAGTGCACTGTTCCAACTTAACCTATTAAATTAGCTTGAGTATTTTAGCCAATAGAAAAGTTAGTTAGATGATGCTAATTAGGTTCATCCTGAGACCCAGAAGAGTTCAGTGGTATGTGGGATTTGATCTAAATGCTCTGGTCAAATAGTCCAAGTTCAGTTTTTAGTGCAAAAAAAAACTCCTCTCACATCAGTATGGATGGAAGTGACTGGACCAGATTGATCTTATATAAAATGTTGGTACCAGCTTCTTTCACTGGTTGTTCTTTATAGATTTCAGCCTGTATCATCTGTTGTTTCTGTATTTCTTTTCTTCCAGTTGACAGCGGCACAGGGCCAACATTTGCCACTGTTAAACAGCCATGACTCCTGATCTGCAGGCTGGGGTTATTTCCAGCATTCGGGCCACACAGCTGTGAGGGGCAGAGGAACAGTCTGTCTCTATTGGTGGAGGGAGGGAAAAGTTTAGCTCAACTTAGCAACAGCAGAGCTAAGGTCACTGAGGACAACACAGATGACAGTCAGGAACAGAGGCAACAGACACAAGGCTGCCTCTCACTCTGTCTGTTGTCTAGGAACTCTCTGCTTCACATTTCATTGTATTAACATACCTAGAACTACATATTTCAGTACATTACCAAGCTCACTAATGTTTTTTACACTGAAATCTTAGAAAGTGGCTGAGACTAAAAGGTTGTTAGTAAAATGATGTAGGCTATTACAATCAATAAGTAATAGCCTACTGCTGGGTGAATAATTAAAATGGAGTGACTAATGAGCACACTCCAAAGAAAACACTATTCTGGGACTAACAATGGACTTTCCTTTTAAAGAACATATAGAAGATTACCCAGCATTACCCAGAATGCAACTTGACTACTCACTATTTGCATTTAAGATTTTGATTCATCTGTTAGTCTTTTACTGCATCTTCCATAGGGATTCCATAGGGACACACTTGGTTTTTTTAATGCACTGAATTCTCCTCCGACAGATTTGAGATGACCCAAGCAAATGATCAAAATGTGTGGCTCGATCGGTATCAGTGTGTTATTTCTTTTCTTGACAAAATACACATTTTTGGTAAATCTAGTCTATTAAAATGGTTTTCCACATTTTGATAGATGGTTTTCCACATTTTTTTGCACAATTGAAGCCTACTTCTAGAATACAACTCATCATCTTTTACACAATGTGCTCAAAACAGCAGATACAGAATTTGAAATGTGAGCCACTGAGTGCGACCAGTTCCTTCAGCTGCCCATTTCCAGTTGAGCTGATTTCCAAGAATAGCAGATGAGCCTTTTTCTTTTGACTTGTGAAGACTTTCACAATATTTAATCTAGAAACACCAAAAACATATCCATGCGTTCAGGAAAGTCTCTGGGTGCTCACGGCCTGCTTCTTTTTCTGATAGGAGCTACTGTTTTGTCACAAGAAGCCCAAATGTTAGACCGTCACCATGGTTGAAAATCACCCTCTTCTTTAGCTTTGTTGCCTGCCTCTGCCTGAGCTCTGTCTATCGTCGTGGTAACCCCTCACATTGTCAACCTCTGAGCCTCAGGCCAGAACCACAGCTGAGGTCAATTTATAAACTAGGGACTCCTCTGATATCTCTGCAGTTAATCAACTGTTTCACTGATATTTCTGAGTCTCTCTCTCTCTCTCTCTCTCACACACACAAACACACACAGATTGATAGCTGCTTAAATGTCTGTGTTTAAAGATAATGTCTCAGCTCTGCCTATAGGCTAGGCTACAATATCTTAATCTTGAGGTTGTGGGTTTGATTCCCATGTTGACAGAGATCAGACACCAGCAGCACACCTGTGGCATGGAAATGTTCTAGTTCATATTTCTACAGTCCTGAGGACAGTTGAGTAATTCAAATCATTTAAATATCACATTTTATAATAACAATAAAACAATGACAAAAAAACGTAGGCTTTATAGGCCTAGGCTACACTGTATTTCATACATAGCCTAAAGCTGCCATGAAGTAAATCATGGATATATAAAAGACGGATCAAAGAAAGTGAAGTAAAAATGTCATCTATTGACACCTAACTCGTGTACAACCTCATAGCTACAATAGCTTTATTATGGTGCCATCTCGTGGCCAAATTCTAGAGGTGCAACGTGAGTAGTGGGTTAATCTAATGGCCATGATGTGCAGTGACAGTCCAAATATGAGCTTCCTGCTTTGTTTAAATGACCATGATCACATGAAGCGTGCCCTCGTGTCAGTGCTGTTGTTAACACGTTCTGACCCACCGCCTCACAAAAGACGGTGAGAAGGAGCGAGCAGCAGCGGCTCTTCCTGGGCGACACAGAGCGCTGACCATGGTGCTGACAGCCCTTCATCCATCCATCCATCCATCCATCCATCCATCATCCTCCAGTCTGACAGTCACTTGTTCAGATGGAGTATATAGAAGATAACCAAAGTGATGAATAAGAATTTATAACTCCCTGTAGGTCTGAGAAGACTCACTCAGCCACTGATGAATGTGAAGTGATGGATGTTCTCGGCTGAAGTTATAGGTCATTTGTCTTAAGCTTCACAGTTTCTTTTTAAAACTATGAACATCATGTAGATGATGCTTCTATAACGTCCAGAGAGTATATGCGGCACAGGATGAGAGAGAGAGAGAGAAAGAGAGAGAGAGAGGGAGAGAGGGAGAGCTCTGGTCCTTCTTATTCTTCTGATGACTGTTATTCATGCATGCATTTTAACGATCTGTTTTTTATTCAGCAGGGGGATATGTGCCACATTCCCGGAGAGGCTGGCAATCTCTCCTGCTCTTGCATCATTTGCTCAGAGTATAAAGTGCTGCCATTTGTGCGCATGTTCCACAGCGCTTTTTGTGTCGTCGCCCCTTCTCCATTGGCTCTCAGTGTGCTCTGCGTTCAGACCTCACACCGGACCAGCCTTCACGCAGCGCGTGCGCCAACCGTGTGTGTACATCTTACCCACGCTGCCTGTAACCGGACTGAGCCTCCCACGCTGCAGCCAAGAGGAATAAGATGGAGAAAAAGAGTGAGATCAACGGGCACGCCATGCCCAGCTCGGCCTCCACCGACAGGATCCTGGAGAAAGCCGGGCAGAAGAGCTTCTTGGAGAAGCTGATGGAGTTTCTTAGGAAGAACCTCCTGGTGATCATGACGGTGTCCGGGGTGCTGGTTGGCGTAGGGCTCGGTATGATGGTCCGCAACATGAACCTGACCAAAGCGCAGATGACCTACTTCGCCTTCCCGGGGGAGATGCTGCTTCGGATGCTGAAGATGATCATCCTGCCCCTGGTCGTCTGCAGCCTCGTCTCCGGCGCCGCCAGCCTGGACACGCGCTCCTTGGGCAAGCTGGGGGCATCGCAGTCGCCTACTTTCTGGTGACCACGCTGATCGCCTCTGGCATCGGGGTGGCCCTGGCTTTCATTATTAAACCCGGCGTGGGCGCGGGAGCCCTCAATACCAACAACCTGGGACTGGAGAGTGTCAGCAGCAACAAGGAGACCGCGGACTCCTTTCTGGATCTGGCCAGGTACTGAAGCATCACTCCACCCATCTGTCACTGTCTGAACACCAAACACCGGTATGTGGTGAAAAAGAAGCAGGGTGATGTTGTCGGTACTGAGGGGAATCACGACATCATCTTGCTACACACACACACACACACACACACACGACTGGGTCGACGCTCGGAGCGACCCGACGCTTGCGCGCACACACGCACACAAAGACATTGGCGGGCGTAGTAAACTCAGCACATGGTGTTACACTGTGTGATAGTATTTAAAGAAACACTCAAGTTATTTTTGTGACCATGGGACACACATGTCAATGATGAACAAATCAAACCTGTGTTGTTTATTAGGACATAGTTTTTGGGGTGTGATCAATGTTATTATATAAGTATAATACAGGCTACATTAGTCTCCCCGTTAGTTTGTAGAGTTAAGCAGCTGTGGAAAACGAGCTATGCTCACAAGTCAGTAAAACGCTGACCATGAGTGTGTTGTGTAACTCCTCAAACCGCCTTGATTAGCAATTCAATTTGAGGCTCCACAAACTGCACATGTCCACGTTCCCACCAGATTAAGTGCCTCGCACACAGGCTCTGCTGCATTCAGACATTATGTTGCAGGAATGTCCACTCCATCCTGCACAGCATCCCTTACCAGCAGGGACAGTTTGCCTCAAACCTAACATGACAGAAACTTTTCCCTTTGTGTAAGATGCATCTTCACCAAAGGTGGGAAGCAGCTGCTACAGTTGCGAAAGTTTAGTATTTTCGACAAATCATGAAAATGGAAGAATAAGATTGTGCGAAAGTACAGCAAAGGTAGACCTGCACCATTGGCCAGGATGAACTGAAGTTAAGTTTATAGCCCCTGTGGTTCAGTCGATGAAGCTCAGCCTGAAGGTAGCCACAGGAACAGACCACCATGACCCATCACAGTTTCATGTTTGTTGATGCTGAAGCAAACTAGCACCAACTCAACTCACTCTAACAGTCAACTGTTGCAAATATGTCAGTGCATCACTTTTATGTACGTTGCAATGATATGAAACACTGATCGATCATTCTTCTTCTTGGAATACTAAAGTAAATACTAGAGTATTTCAACAAATACTAAAGTATTTCTA